>JAOXYM010000001.1:3342376-3356178 GCA_028567055.1 Leptatherina wallacei
AATAATAATAATAATAATAATAATAATAATAATAATAATAATAATAATAATAATAATAATAATAATAATAAAGAAAAAAAGTCACACTGGCAGAAAGTCTCACAGTATGATATTTTATATTTCTGACTCATTTTCAGGAAGGCTCTACCAAACCCTATAAATATGTGGTGACAGGTCACGGCAAGTATGAGAAGGTTCCTGCTGACAACGGCTGCAGCGATGACGTGAACTGCCAGGCAGGTGAGAAAGCTCTTCAACCGTATAATGAGGGGAAAAGGAAATACTGTTTACCGGTACTTGTTTGTTCATTTTAATATTTTTAGGCTTTATTTCATCATAAAATTGCTCAACTGGGTGTAAATTGAACATGATTATCGTTAGCATTTGTTTAATGTAAATGCACAATCTGATAAAGTTTGAATCAAAGAACAGGGCCACCTGTTTTAGTTTGTAAATGATTAGCAGCATTAAGGCAGAAGTAATGAAATCAAACTGACACAGTATTTCTGGACCAACGCCATGCAGGATAAAAACCTTTATGATATTTTAAAGTTTATGACTATCCTGCTTTAGATGGAATATACTAATCTTACATCCAACTAAATGCTTGAATTTTGAATGTTTGCATGCTAAATCAGATCAGTGGAGCCCACCAGTCCGAGCAAACTGTAGTAGGTAGCCTCTGTAGCTTTTGTTTGTACTGGAAATTGGCGAATATGTTGCAGCAGCCACCTCTCAACTCGGCCATTTCATTGGAACTTGTATGCATAACTGATTCAACTAATCCGTAGAATTAAGTTAGTTAAGTTAGTTGAAAATTATTTTGCCTGCTTCTGGTGATAAAGGAAAATTTTCATAGATATACAAGGTTAAAAAGGCTAAGATTATCTAAGCTGTGAGATCTGTTATACCTGGAAATAACTTAATTTTCACATGATAAAAAAGGACAAATACAATGGAGAATGTTTACAACACTTTATCCATTTTTAAAAATCACACAGTGAACAAAAATATGTTAAGCATCAGTGTAATAAATAGGGCTGCGTTCAGTTTATGGGACTTTTGTCCCCCTCACCAAAGAAATTCCTCTTGTGGAAAACAACAGTTTTTAAAATCCAGTTCAGAGACAAAATAACCACAACAACTTGCTCATACCTGCTACGGCAAAAGCTGATTAGTCAAACCTTTGAAATATATCAAACCCCCACATATCTACACTTCTTTTAAAGCTATTGCTCCATTTCATTCAGTATATTTCCTCACAACTCCTTCTTTACCATAATCATCTTGCTTAACTGGTATTCACCTGTTCTTTACATCCTGGCTACAATCAAAACTTCTCACTGTAGCAATACTGTTCAAGAGCCATAGGCAATCCATTACATTGCAGGGGAGTGTTTGGTGCACTCTGTATTTCAACCACACAGGTTCTGGATCCACCCCCCCAACCATTAACAGCATTACCATTTATCCTGGGGTGTCAAACACTTACATTTTCTTTGAACTTGAGGACTGAATTGAAATTGGGATTCACAAGGATTTAATGCTGCTTTGGTTAGCTATTTACAATTTTAAAAAATGAATTGCTAGCTAGCTCACTTTAATCCCAGTGATTGAGTCAACAAATGTCATTAAGATGATTAAACCAGAACTTAAAATACAAGAGCAAAATAAGACAATGAACATATTTTTGACTCTGCAGCACTGATGACTCCGCTAAGCATGCTAATGTTTAACAGCTACAATATTTACATAGCTAATGTGTTAGCATGCTATTACGGAATTAAAACAGAAAACATTGAGACTGATTTATTTATATTTCTGTCATTATTTTAGCATGTGTTTAGGTTCTAAAAAGTAAAGTAGTTGTAGCCCTATAACCAAGGAATATCCAAAATATTGAGCATTTTAGCATAGCATAGCTAAACCTTAGCGACTTCACAATGATTCATGTTACAATCATCTTTCACCCAAAAACATGAGCAACTTAGCACCATCACAATAAACAACATTAGAAAAAGGATTAAATTTGTCCTAGGATGTTTCTATTAGGTTTCAGAGTTTCCAGCATGGCTGAGAACATCAATAATTTTTTCTGTTACCCAAGCCTCCATTGGTCCAGCCTGTGTGGTTGAGCTTTTGATCGAAGTGTCAACATCTTAAAATCAATACCTGACTTTCAGAAACAGTTTTATTCTAAACAGACTTCAACCCTTCGCTCATCTTTGCTTTCTTACTAAATCCCTTTGCCCTGTTGCTCCAGGAATGTAAAAGCCCTATTTATTACAGAGGATAAAATCTGCCTGCCAGCAGTATACACTAAAAGCCTTACTTTGTTTAAAAAAATAGAAAAAGGGGTAGTGCATGACAAAGACCTGCAGTCTACACAACACTTTCATTTTCAAGCAAAAAAGAAAACTCGCCCCAAGATTCATTTGCAGAGTAAATTATCTTCCTCTTTTTTTATTTATATATTTGTTTGTCAAGTCAAATCCTAATTGACAATTATTAAAAAGTGCAAATATTTCACTCCTGTATTAAAGCTGCATTATTAATTCAACTTGAAGTGCTATATCATGTAACATAGATATTAATGTTAATAGTTTTTTTTTCAAATATTAGAGTTATATGTACTTATTTGAAATATTACTAATAATAATAAAAATAAATAATGAATCTTTTCTTACTTCCGAAGATAAAATTTGAAACACCATGCCTACAGCTCCAGCATTGGGTCAAGTATTTGATTAAACACTCATCACTTTTTAGCATTTTTCTGCTTCCCTGTTGCAGTCTCAATTATTATTTAGTTCCAATGTTCTCTCAAAAAATCTCTTGGTATTACGTCTTAATTTTCTCTGCAGTTCCAACCTATCCCAGAACATGCATCTTTATGATAAATCACAGGGGATTCATCACGGGTCATCCCCATCCGGTACATCAGCAGCTTTTTTAGAACCAAATCCTTTGGCTGTTCTGTTGAAATCCTTCCGTTCATCCTCTTGTGATTTGCGTTTTATCAGCCCCATTTCAAATGCAGCTGATATCTTCGTGAGCGGTTTCTCCGCCGCTTCTTTCAGCTTCCTAGCATCAAACCGAGGGCTGTAAAGTAAAACTGGCAGGCGACTGACAAAGGAGGGAACTTCTGCCTGGTTGTCTTTGGATGACTTTTTCTGTTCAGGATCTTTCTTGATGGTATTGATCTGGTGCATTATTTTCTCTTTGGTAGAGAACATTTGAAAGAGGAGTGCGTCCCACATCTTCAGTGCCTTGGGACCTTCTTTGTCCTGAATGACTTCCTGGTTGGCAGGTTGGTCTACGGGCAACTTATCGCAAACTTGATCAGTTTTCGCATCGCTGCCAGTGGAATTGGCCTGAGGTTTGGCCTCTGGCTCTGGAAACGTTGGTTCATCTGGCTCAACGACCATGTGTTTCTTCAGCCGTGTCCACCCGCTGAGCTTACCCTTCAGGCCTTTCAGCTTCTTGGTTGCTTTGGGCTCTGTGGATGCGGGAGATGTACCCTCTGTGACAGGCTTATTGTCAGTAGTTGAAGATGCAGTTGATGTCGCTGACTTCGTGGAGGGTTCGGCTGATGGCGTTTCCGTCGGTGCAGCTGTCGTTTTGGTCTTCAGAACATCTTTGCCTTTGAGTCCAGTTTTTTGCTGAGATGGCGGTGACATTCCTCTGTTTGGGGATGGAGTTTTGACTGAGAATGAGGCCTGAGGCAGAGAGGCAGGAGTGGCAGAGTCAATCACAGCAGCTTTAATTACGGGCGGTTTCATGACAGTATCTGTAGCTGGATTTGCAGGGGAATCATTCTCTAGTGGCTGCTCTGTTAATGGCTGAACATTTTCAATGTGAGAGCTAACCTGGTTTAAATTGGTGGGAGACTTTGAGGATTCTGTCTTTTCAGCTGAAGGTTGCTTTTCTACAGTGGCAGAGGATGTTCTTGTTTCTACCATACTAATGGGAGGCGTTGTAGTTAAATCTGGTGGGGTATGTTGGGTGGGCATGCTTCTTTTGGTACCCAGAGAGGAGAGTATTCCTTCTATAAATGGATTTGGTGACATTTTTGTCTTTATGTGATTCTTAGGGGAATGTACTTTTACCTCAGGTACGTTAGTGTCCTGGATTTCTGGATTTAATTTATCCTCTATGATTGGTGTAGCTGGCTGCTGAACAGCCCTGCTTGGTACATCAGTTTGAATAGGTGTAAGGGGAGGGTTTATCTCTTCTTTCATTATAACTAATGGAGGTTTCGTTTCTGTCAAATATTTGAAAGAAACAGGAGTTTGAGAGGACGGGGGTAAGGTAGGTGTATAGCTTTTTTTAGGAGTGTGCAACACTCTTGGCTCTAGTAGAGGGGACGATCTTACTGCAGGCCATGGCTTGATTGCAGTTGTTGGGCTATATGGACCTTTAAAATCTGTAGCGGCTCCACTGAGAGGCTGACTATTTTCAGGAGTGGGATTACTTAAAGCAACACATGGGACAGATTGAGGATTTACAGTATGAAGGTTAGTTTCAAGAGAGGCTTTTGTTTCATTGATAGAGCTAAAATGTTTCATTAAAGTCTGAGAGTTCACTGAATTCACACAATTGACAGCATTATTTCCTGGCAAAAGGGTTTGATTTGGCTTAATTAATTGTGTGGTTTTCTTTTCAACACTTATACAAGATGTGTTAGCTTCAATACGCTCCGCAGAGATGGAAGCTGTTGTTTCCATTAAAGATGTTATGGAAGTTTTGGTTTTTATGGGTGGACTTGCTAAATATTGATTGTCTATGAATGGCTGAATGACAGGTAGGTTCTCTTTAACAGTAGATGGAGAGTTAATTTTGTTTCTAGGTATCTCTGGAGATCTGTTCACAGAAAATAGGGTTGGAGTCCGTTTGCCGTGAATTGGGCCAGGAAATGATGCTTCATCCATGGGGGGCTTTCCAGCAGATCGTTCCTCAGATCTCTCTGATTTTATCTTTGGGCTTTTTGGTGGGATGTGCCTGAGGATTGGGCTAGAGGGCACCATTGGTTTACTGGTCGGTGGTTTAACACTCACTGTTGGGTCTGTAGTTATTGGCAAAGCAGTTTCTGTGTTAAGTGTGTTGGGCACTTTTGTTTCAATGGTTGGATTACTGTAGAAATTGCCTCCTAAGCCAGATTTGTTTGACTGTGTAGCTCCATGTTGAATAGACTCTATGTTTCCAGACTGTCTAGGCAAAGTTGTGTCTATGAATGATCTAAGTTGGTTTGCAGTTGGCTCTTTGGAAAGTTTGGCTTCACTGATTGACATGTTCATATGTCCTTTTAAAAGATTAGATGTCAGTTCTTTTTTACTGTTTTCTGCTCTGAAAAGACTGGTTGCAATTTCTTGCGTCACCTCTGTTGCGGAGTATATATTTGCACTGAAACTAGCTTCTTGCCCAAATTTGCTATGGTTACTCCATCCTGTGTTTGTCTCTGTGTTTACAGGTGCATTGGCATTGATTGCGGTTAGCTTTTCTAGGAAATTCACATCTGAAAAATGTGATGGTTCGGTTGTGGTAACATGCAATGCAGGCAGTTTAGTTTCTGTGGTAGGCAAATGGATTTTATTTTCTATTGACTGGTTACTTTTGCAAACTTGAGTTTCTGCCCTCAGTGGATGAATGCATTTGTTGTTCCTCTCAGGCGAACAAACTGATGCTATAACAGGTTTATGTGGCAACATTGAAGTAGCAGTGATATCTGATTCTTTGGAGAATTTTTTTGAGAATTGTGCTGTTTCGTTTCTATTGTCAGTAATATGTTCTGTATTAGCCAAAGAAGGCAAAATGTTTCCCATGTTTGTCTTATTTGGCAGGAAAATATCACTCATCGCTTTAATTTCATGGTTAACCTCTTCCTTTTGTTTGTCTAAGACACCTTCATTGGCCACTTTACTGGTCAGTGAGGTTTCTGAAATCACTTTGGTGGATTGTTGTATTCCCAAAATGAATACATCATTCATGGCAGGAGTTTCTGAGAATCTGGGCTCCAACTCTCTGACGGTGGATTGAGCAACCAGGCTTTCACCCTCAGCTCTGTGTTTTACAGGCTTGGCAGTGTGTTGAATATTGACACCATGAACTGTTGACTGACTCCCTTCAAGTGGGGCCATTTTAATTTTTCCTGACTGTTCTTTTGTACATGTAACCCTGGATTCTTCAATGCAGGTTTCATTATAAATGTGAGGTGTTTTAGCAGGATTGGAAACTTGGTTTACAACATCTGTTGGTATATGCCGTACATCTGCATTTACATTTTTCACTAAGGGTGAGGAAGAACATGACAAATCACAGCTACCACATGGGGATGGGCTCATTTTTAAGCCTGCCTCTGTGGAAAACTGTGCCAGACTTAATATGTGCCCCTCACCTGCTTTAGGTATTGGTATTGGAGCCTCAGAGTATGAGGCTTTTGGTGTTGATACATCAGTTGTGGATTCCTGCATTGTTTTCTGTGTCAAGCCAAAGGGAAGATCAGGTTTTATTGTGTCCACATTGGATGTTTTAAGTGATTCTATTTCAGTACTCTCAGCTCCAGACCAGCTTTCCTCAATGACAACTTCGCTATTTGTGACAGTCCTCTCAGCTGGGAGCTCCGGATGCTTCGGAAATGACTGAACACTGTTATCTGTAGACGGTAGATCCTCATATCCATTGAGCAGTTTTTCATGCTTTGCAACATCTGGAGATATGTCTGAGTAGGATTTTTCTGAGGAAGTTTCAGGGGGGCTGGGATGTGATTGAGTTGTCCTAATCCCACCGTAGGCAACATACTCAGCTGGAGTAAGCCCGTAATATGTGGATCGTGATTTGGGCTTTGAGGTTGCTAATGACATTTGAGTCTCCAATAGTGATGACAACGATTTGCGTGCCTCGAGGACAGGAGGGCGATTGGGGTAGACCATTGGACTTAGAATCTCCGGTGCTTGCAGTGAAATCACTGGCATAGAGTTGAGATTCTTTGGGGCGGAAAGGAAGGATGGAACTTTTGGCAAAGATGAAGCTATGTCTTCTGGTACTTGTGCCTTGTGCGAGTTGACAGATGCCATGAGCAAAGGTTTAGCCACAGGAACATCCGCTGGAGTCGTGTTCTCACTGTGGTACAACTCAGTATTGGCCAGGCTTAGATTAATCGTACTCCTTTGTGTATTTGGAATCTCTGTCTCTTTATAATTGCTGACTTGTTCGGTGGAAGTTGAGTTAAACATACCAGACTGTTTCCATTCTTCCGATACAGTGGGAGGATCACTTAGAAAATTTGCTGATTTGTGTTTCAGTTCCTCTTTTAGAATAACAGGTTCTTGTAAATCTTGGGAGTAGAATGCAGGACTTGCAGTAAATAAAAATGGGTTGGGTTTTGATGTATCAAAATTAGGTGTAGATGTTCGAGTTGTTATGTAAGGAGTCTGAGGTCTCCCGCTATGGATCCTCTGATCGGTGTTAACCACTGTCACAGCTGTTTTCTCCCTGTATGCAGCTGATAATGATGCTCCCTGGTAGGCTGGGTCTATTGCTGTGAGGTCCTGGACAGAGAAAGGTTTAGAGATTTCATAAAATGTTGCTTTTGATGTATAAATCTTGGCTTTTGTGGCATCAAGCCTTGTCTCTCTCCCTGCATCAACTAGGGATATTTTTGATGCGGTTATTTCAGCGGGCATCTGACGAAGAATACTGCTGCCATTGCTGCTGGGTTTGGCGGTCCAGGATGATGTCTGGCTCTGAAGGTCATCCTTTAAATCAGCGTTTGTCTCCCTCTGGCTGGGAATAAAAGGCTGTGTGCTTGAAACTGATAGTAGCACTGGAACAGGAGGTAGCTCGGCAACTTGAGAAGGCATCGGGCCTGGGCCAGAGTTGGGGATGACAGACGATAGTGTCAGGCTGTGCGTTGATATTTTAGGACTGGACTGCGACATAGCAACTGGAGAGACTGTTTTGACTGACCCATGGGAATTTGAAGTCATGTTTGACTTGAAGGCAGTGGGAAGGTATTGTGCTGGGACCTGTTTGGGTGGTGATGTTGTAGGTGGCATCATAAAAGGAGTCGCATCATCAAATAAGAAAGAAGAGCACTCATACAGCGGGGCCACCTGGTCTTCAGAGGTTCTGATCTGGGCTGGGTGGGACTGAGGTTGGAAGCTGCCAATTTGTCCATGGGGGCTGCTCTGATGCTGAGGGAATGCAGATGCAGACGGATTGTAGAAGGATCCAAAGGGGAAACTGGATACTGAAGAGCCCGCAATGAATGCTGAATCCGGTGTCCTGGGTGGGCTGGCCTGGTCGCTGTGCTCAAGGTCTGTGCTTGCTTCATTTACAGGCGACAAACAGGATCGGAAGGGGATGGGTGTCTGAGAGAGGCTGCCTCTTTTCTTGGCTCTTTTCTTCTTGAGTTTCTGAAGCCTTGCGTTGTCTTTCCCTGGCTTTGGCAGTAAGGGCGGCGGATACTGCAAGTCTGGATCCAACCCATTACTGTAGCAGACGTCCATCAGCATTTCACACTCCTGCAAGAAGGATGACACACATCAGCTCATTCATTCATAACTAAGAATTGAAATGAGAACTGACACAGCAAAACTGATTCATTTATCAAACTTCTATTATTCACAAGTCTTGCCATGTTAGAAATAGTTACATTTTTTAAATCAGGGTTAAAAACTTTTCTATTTGCAGCCTTTTATGATAACAAGTGATATGTCCTATTTTCTCTGAGGGTTTCTTTCTTTCTTTCTTGTTATTTATTTTATTATTTCACATTTGTTCTTGATTCTTCATGATGCTTTTCTGCACCCCACTGTAATGTTTCTAATGTTTGAATGTAAAGCACTTTGAGTTGTCATGTACATGAAATGTGCTATACAAATAAACTTGCCTTGTCTTAATTATAAGTAGAAAAGGTTCATTTAATCAAGGACAAAAATCAAGAGAAGATATTACATGACCTGAGTGGCTGGAAATATTAATGAGTCTTTTCCCACAACAAAGTTGGGGAAAAATAAACATTTTCCTTGAGTTGTAATCTAAGGAGCTCTGGAAATATTTTCTGCTTTTATTCAGTTAATCAAAGTCATTAATCTGACAAATATAAATGTATTTTTTTCTCTTTACAGCTGGACAGTTTTATGAAGACTTGTGAAACTCATATTTTGGATTCTTGAGGAAAAGCCACTATCACTTCACCATTCTCTGTATTTCAAGCTTTAGGCTGAAAACCAACTTAAATCTACTTTCTGTGAGACTCTGTAATTCTACATATAGGTAGAGAAACAAAAAGTGACTTTTTGTGTGCGTTTAATCTTGATAAATATTCATTTTTATCCTGTGACTGATGTATCTTTGAATGAAATGAATTCAATAAAACGTATTACTGATGTTTGATTCCACAGTCACTTAACTGTGAGATATTTTTGGTTTTATTTATTTATTTCTGCTGTCATCTTTTTCTGCAGTGTTCTCTGTACAGTACATTTAGCTTCCAACTGTACTGATATAAATCATGCCAATGGCTCTGGGACAACTTGGCTTCAGGAAACGATGAGCTCTAATGACAACAGGCTCATTAGCAGGCTCTAAAACTCTTAATTGGGTCCTGAAGACGCTGCATGGTTACAAGAAGCCTCAACTATTGGAAATAGAATGGCATGTATAGCTGTCGCTTATGGCAAAGCTACTTTGAAATGATGACAAACTACTTATGAAAATAGTCTCTCAAGGAGACTGTTGAAATTAAAAGTGACCTCTACAGGAAATAAAAGTAAACCCAAAGGAAGATGATTGACAGATACAGGAGAGTGAGCAAGTCCAGGCAGGGAGCATGACGGTTAAAAAAAAAATTAGTTAACAGACTTTACAAACATACTTGTGTATGTAAAGTTTCACAAAGGCTGCTAGAGAGGTTGGATCCTTTGAAAGTGCACACTGTATCACTAAAAATGTATTTACAGTCAACAAGTGATTATTATATAATGTGAGTTCTTTAGTTTTACTACAACTTAGTTATCTCAAATAGCAACATGAACATAATTGTTCCCTTTCTCATGTAATAGAGTGCCTTTGACTGGCACTAGAAAAGATCCAGAGTCTAATTTTAGACCGAGGGAAATAAGAGCAAACACCCTGACACCGAGCACCTGCTGCCTGATGTCCTGCTCTCGCTGAAACACCCACAGTTTGCTGGAAATCAATCCCAGGCGCAAATCCTGCTCCAACTGGGAGCTTAGCCTTGTGTTTCCTACTGACAATATCTCATAAAATTTATTTATGTTATCTTGCGATCACTTTGATTAAAGAGGAGCCAGAGAAATGAACCTAGTGGGAAATTTTCTGCATGTTGAACAAAGACCTGGATATTCAGCAGCAGTGAAAGGCCTCCTCTAATTTGTTCTCTTCCAACAACATGAGATGATTGGTGGCTTTTGAGTGAAAGCTTATCATAAATCCCTGTGGTCAAAGTGACTCCTGCCACCACGGTGACAAGCTGACACATGAGACATCCCCCATTTAAGGCTTTGGGGTTGGACATCTGGGAGGTTTCCACTGCAGCAGCTCAAAAGAGGAAAGTGTAAGTTTAGCTTTGTGATAAAACTGGGCCATGACCTCAATTTATCCAGCTTTTATGAACTTAGACAAAACAGACAGATTCAGTAATACCAGACTGTCCCATTATGAATCTGAAACACTTACTTGAGGTGGAAATATGTGTTGCTTTTGTTTTGCTCGATGGTCTGCGAAGGAAACAAAAGGTCTACAGTGAGAAAGGAGGTGTAGACAATCAATCTATTTAAAGCTAAGTGGGTTAAAAGGCCCAGAAAATAATACAAGTGTAATCACTGTGATGTTGGCTCAAGCTTGTATTTAACTGTCAAAATAAAAACTTGTGCAGAAACAGAATATGTTTAACACCTCAATGCAAGCTCCTTAATCATAGGATATCCTAGAACTTCTAATATGCATCATGCTTTTATGATTAGAAATCCGGCACGTGCTATCAAATGCTACGCCATGTTTTTTTGCAAGTCAGCATCTGGCCAATCAGTCAGGATCACAAACCACCAGCTTGTCAATCAACAGACACTGAGTTTGACTGGTTTACCTTCAGCGAGCGGCTGACAGGACAAACTGCTCTCTGCTTGTTAATCCCGGCTCAGGGTGCCACAGGGCCGTCTCATTCTGAACTGAACTGGAGTCTTTAGGAGCGAGCCGCGGTGCCTGCAGCCACTCCAAAAATAAAACAGTTGCTTTCAGAGTGCGTTGCAGTGGCAGATGGGGGTTTCCAGGCCACCTGAGATGGCTGAGGTGCAGCCCCTACAGGCCAGCGACAGCCACCTCCACCTGAGGGAAGGTAGTAACTTCTGTTCGCAGCAACTCTGCACACCAAGAAACCCAAAAGAGCAAATGAGACCCATGGATGAATTCCTAGAAAACTAACATGAAACATCTCACATCCACTTAGATTTATCTGTAGAGACTTTAAAGTTGTGACAGTATAGTTGAAAACTGGATGATACCAAAACATTTCTAAAGAAGCTCCATCACAAGCAGCTACTGCTCTTTCATCACATGGTACGGTACTGAACTGCATGACTCGGTACATAATTCCTCTGATTCATTTTCCATTACAAACAGTGACTGGGATTAGCTGTTCTCAACGCAACCCTGTGAATGTTTATTATATTAAATGAACTTAGTACATGCTTTTATCCAAAGTGAGTCACAAGTAAAGCATACAGAGTGGTTATTGCAGTGAATAAGTTTCCACCAGGTCTTTTTTTTTGTAACATTGCTGGCAGGGATCATCAGGATTTAGCCTGCAGTGGCTACATTCATGCCTGATAAAGATGCTTATGTCTAGTTTTTTGTATTTTTTATCTTGCATACAGAATGTGATCAGTGCGAACAGATGTCTGTAGTTGAAGTTGTCAATTATACGCCCAACATGTGACGACTGACTAATCAACGGTCTGCAGTCCAACAAATGCATAGCATCGGCTCCGCATGCATGAAGGGGTGTGCCATACTGAAAGATTTAGTATTGATCCAATACAGAGTAAGTAAAGCGCTGGTATCGTCGATACTGATACCGATACCAATACAGATACTTTTTAAGCTGTCAAAATGAACTTGTTAATAGAAAGAGATTAATCTGTGGAATTGATAGAATTATTTTTAACACATTAACGCATAAACAATAAAGTTTTATACCCAGATTAAAATCTGAATTTGGCATATCTCAGCCAGAAAAGCTGATTTTGGGTTGATGTCACAGTGGTGAACCAAATCCACCAAAAACAACTTTATCCTCCTTATTTATTACGATTCTGGCAGTTTTCAAGCCTTACATTTAAGTATCGATGCTATCACACTAGTATTGATCGATATAGATACCGATGTCAGTATCAATATCTCAGATAAGTGTGGGATAGCAATAGCATCAGTTCAGTGGTACTATCTACAATGGAAAACCAAAGAAAAGCAGGTCTAACTTTACCATAACATGCAATGGAAAAGGACCACATCTGTAATGAGTCAAGACTGGGAAGTGATTCAAAGGCTCGAAGCAGGATTGAGGTAATAGTCCAAGAGATTTATTAAACAGAGCAGCCGTCCAAACCGAGTAATCATCATTGTAAATTTCACAGGTAACAAATGGACAAAGGACTCATTTAAAAACAGGCCTGAGTGTCATCAAATTCAGCAACAAAGCAATGTTGACAAGGGTAAAAAAAACAAAAAAAAGCTGTTTTTTAAAATAGAAGGAAACAAGAAAAGAAAATTTACTGAGGCTGCAAAGCTAGTCACAAAATACCATGAAAGCCTGACAGTGAGAGAAAAAAACAAGAAGTATTTATATCAGATGAATAATCACTGATAGAAGCCTGTAAGGCAGGAGATATAGGATACATTCAATTTTACACTGTGGTTCATCTAATGAGGTAAATGTGGTAAGAGACTGGAGAGATGTCTGGGCTAAAAGCTACGGAGATTACAGGACTTGAGGGGTTGAGGGGTAGTCCCCCTGCAAAGAACTTTGTATAGCCTAACTTCTGCTATGGGTTCATTAATTAGTGTTTTACTGTTTAGTTACTGTGTACATGTTGACATGGCAGCCCCATGGGCCTTAGAGAACAGCCGTTTCTATTCTCTATATGTATGACGACAAAGAAACTTAACCAGTTGGACCAGTACTTTTACTGGTCAGCTGGCAGTGGTAACCAGAGTCATAGTGTGAGTACAGGCAGTAGTTCCATAAAAATAATTAAATAAAGATGGTGTGGGATACCACATGAGAGGGGCTCTAATTTGTTGAATTGATCTAAATTGGTGTTGGTGTTTGGCCCCTCAGTCTCGCTGGCACCATTTTCGGCACAAGCAACAAGTCAGCTCAGAGGTCACTTTTTACAAACCAGGACATCGATGACAGAAACCAGTACTCATTTAAAGTTGTACTGATGAGGAAAATTGCAGAAACAATGCATACAGTCATCATCAATTGTTTTTTATTTGTGTTTAGGAGAAATTTAGGAGAAAGCTTCAGCTAACTGGTCCGCTTCTGCAGCTAAGCTAGTTATGTTTTTGTATGTTATTTCAATGTGTGTGATGTCATTGCATACTGTTTACATTGCATCATTGCATCGTCTTTAAGGTTATCTGACAAATAAGATACAAAAAACATTTGGTTCAGGCCAGTTGTTTGGTAGACGGGTCAGAAAACTTTAGGTTACTGTCGTAACCCTGGTTCTCTGAGTAGCATGAGTGAGTGTCTCACGATGGGGAACGCCTCCTGC
>JAOXYM010000001.1:3381156-3392029 GCA_028567055.1 Leptatherina wallacei
GGACTAGTTTTTCTGCATCACTCTGAGACAGGATGTCCCTAATGTTGGCAATATTACGTAGGTGGAAGAAGGTTCTAGAAACCTGTTTTATATGTGAGTTAAAGGACAAATCCTGGTCGAAAATAACTCCAAGGTTCCTCACTATAGCACTAGAAGCCAAGTTAATGCCATGCAGATTAATTACATAGCAGAGTTTTTCAGGTCCAAAGACAACAACCTCAGTCTTGTGCTGATGTATCCTTCCTCTTTAAAAAAAAAAGTAAGTCACAAAAATCTCTGTTTCTCTTCATTCTTATATCTTCCTATATAAAATAAGTCTGGTTACAGGTTATATTTCCCCACATTTTCATTTGGTAGCTACTTTAAAATCAATGAGCAGCCTTGCTAGCACCCGATTTAGCATGTTAAAATTAAACTGGATCATGTAACTCTACACTAGTCAGCTTGGACACTGAGGTACTCTTTGAGCCTCTTTTCAGTTTATTTTCAGCTCCAATGTGAGAATCTTGCATGAGTTGATGTGTAGTTCCAAAATACACTTACTGAAAACTAAATATGACATGGTTTCCCCACATTATCTCAAAGCTAATTAGCACTGCTACGTAGTCCAGGCTAACATTAGGTAAGTTATTTACACAGGGACGAAATCACTTTAGAAGTTACTTAGTAGTGATACTGGTGATCTAAGCAAGTCTAGAAAGACATTTCACAACTCCTCCTCCAGTGACCTGTCAATCACTGTGAGGTGGCACATGGGGCGTCCAATCAGATTTTAGGGGGTGGCCAGTGCCACCCCGGCCACCCCTCTATCCCCACCACTGGAATAACAAACTGGTTCAGCAAAGAAGCTATTCCCACAGAGCTTGGTGGAGACCAAAGAACTAAAAGAGATTGGATGATACAGAGGAATTAATCAGAGATTATGTTTTTCTTTAATTATTGTGTGTTTTAAAAAAGAAACCATTAAGTTTACCTTAAAAAGGTAATGCACTGAAGCCTTCAGCTAAACATCTAGCTAAAGTATTTATAACAATAATAAGTCAAAGATCTGTAGAAATCTGTGTTTTTGTAAAATGCAGACCCCATTAATAAGATAGCAAATAAGACAAAAGCCATACATTAATCATACTTTGAAATAAAATAAAATATCAATCTAAACTCAATATAAATTTCTCTTTATTAAGATTTAATTAACTCATAAATATTATAGCAACATGTTACAGAACTATCTCAAAATACTGGTGAATGCATTTCATGGCATTATTGGAGCTTTATGTAATAAATGGTCCTCAGTTCTGATCAGCAGTAATCGGTTTGGGAAGTTCCTCTCCTTTATAACTCTGCTGTGATGTTTGAAGCAGACAGCAGCAGCGTTCACTTCGTCAGCGAAAACTGAAGAAACTTGATTCAAAATTCAGGAAAAATACTTTCATCCCAATAAAGGAAAAGCAGCAGCTGTCAAACTATTTTATCTCAGAGTCCCTATTTCCATGACCTTCACAAATCAGGAATATTTTAGTGCTTTCCTCCTTAAAAAAACAGAGGTAATCGGTCCATCTTGGTGGGAAATAGGTCTTTGGGTCCTCCAGTTTCAGACTGGTTCATAAATGCCACTGGGATCAACAGGTGAATTGGAGGCAGTAGTGCTGTTGTGAGGCGATCCAGGGCCTCGGGGGACCACGCTGTCTCCGGTGGGGGCCACAGCCTGATCTGTACTGATGCGCTCTACGATGCTGGACAAACAGTCCAAGCTGGAAATGAGCGATGGTTTACTGCTGCTGCAATCTGTAAAGAAGCAAGACAAGAGCAATGTGTGTTTACTGACACTGAAGAGGAGGCCCAGCAGATACAAAATAACTTCCATCAGGATGCAGATTAAATGGTTTGCATAACAACTGGTGGGTTCAGAAAGCTTAAAAAACGGAGAAAAGTTGGATAAATACTTTTACTTTCGTAAGGATGAAACAAGCTAAACTTTTGAAAGGAGAGGCATTAAATTAAATAACAGATTTGTTACATTAGTCAATTTTCATTGATCAGGAAAGTAATCATATTTATGGAGATTACAGCAATCTTGTCAAATCACTAATGAGAACAAAAAGCCGACAGGATGAAATATCTATTTAGGCTGTACAGTATGTCTGTTTCATGTTGTTGATCAGCCAAACTGACTCGTTCCTTCATTAGAGCTCAATAAATTTTCACTGGTAGAGTTTTTTTTTCTTTCTTTTGATTGATTAATTGACTTTTTGTCTCAGGCTTTGAAGCAATCCCATCCATCCTTTCTCTATACCCAGTATTCCAATGCAGGGTTACGGTTAATATGTGTCCGTATTAACTATTCTAACTTATATTGAATGACAGATTTTTGGAACAATTATGCAGCTCAAAAGTTTGTGGGAATTCTGGGTATTCTTGGATTCAAATAAAAGATCACAGCCTAAAACAGCCAATTGAATGACAATTATGCTTAAAGGTATACTGTGTAACTTTTGGTCACTAGGGGGCTAAACCTGTAACTTCCCACAGGCCACCCGACACTACTGCAAAATTAAACAGTCTTTCTCTTTCTGGCCTCCCCGTATACCGTGTTCATCTTCTTACTTTGTTCAGATTTGACAAACTTTCAAGGAAAAAGTAGCATGAAGCACAGCCCACTGTGTTTTATAGCTGTAGAGCAAAGCGCTCCAGGTCACATGATCCACAAGAGACGGATCCGCTCATGCAAAGTTACAATGTCTGGTTTGAGGGCAGCCCCCTCGGAGCGCCGACATGAGTCAAACACTGTATTGACCCAAAATCATCCATTGATACTCACATTAGTCTGATATTTGACTCAAATGTTTAATTTGGCCAAAAGTTACACCGTATCCCTTTAACAAATTTAAACAGGGTCTATAGCCCCGTTTCTACGAATGGGTCGGTACGGTACGGTACGGATGGGTTGGTGCAAGTTTTTTTTAATATTCATGGGCAAAAACAGGGAAGGATACCAGAATATCCGTCTTGAACCGTCCCACTTTTTTGGGACTCTTCTGTTGGGGTCCTAATCTTACCAATGCAACTCAAAAGGGTGGAGCTTGACACGC
Source organism: Leptatherina wallacei (assembly GCA_028567055.1). Taxonomy (NCBI): domain Eukaryota; kingdom Metazoa; phylum Chordata; class Actinopteri; order Atheriniformes; family Atherinidae; genus Leptatherina; species Leptatherina wallacei. The sequence continues at coordinate 3,384,246 of JAOXYM010000001.1, forward strand.
TGCAATCTGTTGATTGGTTGAAAGCGTTGTCACTTCCTGTGTGACTCAGCACTAAGAACAAAGCAGGAGCAGCTCCATGTTTAAATATACAGAGGGTTTTTGTTGTATAAAGCCACATGCCAAGAAGAAATCGTAGATGTCCACCATTCTCCTCCTTTGTTTTAGTGTTGTGTTCTTCATTTTAATTCAGGGAAGGCATTGCGCCGCTATGACATCATGCTATTACTTAGCTGACGCATCTATTGCTATTCGGCTAATACGCCGCCTTCCGGGTAAAGGTACAGTTGGCTGTGGAAACGCAACAAAATCAGGATTTACTGAACCAAACCACATCAAGCCATCCTGTACCGACCCAGACCTGCTTCTGGAAACAGGGCTTAAGAATCTCCACCATCTCTTTATTGTAAGAAATTCAGTTTCAGAAAAGAATACTTTGCTTTTCTTTGGTAAAGTCTGTTTTTAACTTACACTTTTTAGTAAAGTCTGGATCTTTAGAAGAATTAATAAGCTGGCTGCAAAAGTTGGTCCAGTTATTTAAATCTAAATGCTTCAGAGGTGGAAAAAATGACTAAAACACAGCAGTTCATATGTCTTCACGCGTTATGCAATAAGAAGTGTCGACTGTGACTCTTACACAGAAAAAATTATATCATTATGCATTTTATAATGTAAATATAATGAAGAATCATCACATTAATGTAATAGATGGAGCTCATTTCTATGATTACATGTTAGTTAAACTGTAGCTGATGTACGGAAGCCCAGAGCAGCCTTGAAGTTATTCTTTTTAATCTCAAGATCATGATTTATTCTAGATTGTTGTGTTATCTTAGATCAACAAAGGTCGTTTATGTGTGATAAAGACTTCATTAATCATGTTATTGCAAGAAATCAACTTTTTGTTTTCTGTAGATCACAAAATGATTCTGGTGAACTTGAAAATGAGTTTTTCCTGCGTTGACTCCTTATGTCATCATTTATTGTCTGTCATGACTAATGGGGATTTCTAACATTAAATGCTTTGTATGAGCAATTTGGTTTGTAGTAAATGTCTACCCATAAGGAAAGGCATTGGTGTTGTGGACCAGCTCTTCTTCAGGAAGTGAATGGCCTTGTTGTGGTAAGCAACAAAATAACTGCACCACGTTGAATCACAAAGATCAAGCTTTTTAAGAATCACTGTCCACAGATATACAGCCAGAGTTGTGATTTTATTTTATTTATCAACATTAATCTCAGAAGCAGTTTTGAACATGTATTTAGGCTTCTTCAGAGTATCACAACACAATTTATCATGACTCTTTTTTTTACCTCATTAACATGTTATCATTAGATAATCCAGATTTTTGTTTGGCCCAAATGAGGCCTTGTCTTACAGCGTTGACTAAATGTGTGTGTAGCTGTCAAAACTCAGTCACATGACCACCACATGTGGCCCACAAGGAAATTGACATAAGGAAGGCTTCCAGTATTAGGACCACTTCTGGCCCACAAAATACTTGCCATGATCCACATCCAGGCCACTAACTGAGATCTGGATCACATGTGGTCCACAGGAGACTTGGCATAATCCAAACCAGGCAACTGACATAGGGTCCATCTCTGGCCCACACAACCCTTTCCAGTGCCGTAACTGGGCCTTAAGTGTCAAAAGTTGCCCAGATTCGGCCCAAGCATGCCTGCTGTCTGGGAAGTTTTTTACCTTAAGTTTACAAGATAATTATCTTTTAGTTTTAAAATAATTACTTTTTAAACAATCTTTGAATCACAGCATTTCTTGACCTCCATATCATTCCTGTCATTAGTTTTCTGATTATCTTTGCATGTGGTTGATGGAAGTGTGGTATTTTTTTACATGAAAAATTATTTAAATCATTATTCTACATGTTTTTCTTATATAGTTAAATACATTTTTGTTATATGAAATTTACAACTCGTATAAAGGTTAAATAACTCTTCTTGAGCAATATTCTGAAAAATAACTAATAACTGTAGCTGTCAGATAAATGAATAAGGTAAAAAAAGTATGATATTTTATTCTGATTCATGACGAAGTTGAAGTAATTATGGTTAATCGTATTTTTGTTTTTGAAATCTAGTGTTGTTCTTAAATAAAAGTAATGTCTTTTATTCTGTTTTTGCAGCCCCCCCCCCCCCAAATTACCATTAGAAATATTATCTTTGAAGAGAATTATGACACAAGCCAGCTCCATTTATTACTTTCTCACATTTTTAAACTTCATACTCTGCTTGCACGTGTTGAAGAGACTCTACGATGAAGGACAATGAGACTCAGAAACTCACCGTCTGCTGTCTGGTTGCAGTAGGAAGCGTCACTGTTTTCACTTCTGTCTGTACATGGAGAGATAAAATCCATCTGCAAACAAAACATAAACCATCAACTGGTTCGTACAGTCTTTGAAATGTTAACTTTATTTCATTCACTCACACTTTCATTGTCTTTATTATTATAATTCAACTCTTCAGATCTCATTAGCATGTTATATTATGACAAAGAAAAATCTTAAATCCAAGTATTTTTCATTATATAAGAAATAGACAAACGATTCAACTTTAAACCATATAACTTGATAAATATATGTGCATTGCACCTTTTTGGGGGCCAAAAGACTACATCTGTGAAGCTGTAACAAATCAAACATCTGAAAGTAACTGAATATTGTGCAAAAACGTTTCAGATGCATTGTGTTCCAAATTGAAGGTCCCATTCATCACAATTAAACACTGTGGCCAAAAATAAATCCTCCAACACATTCCTTACATTTCATGAGGCTGTGCATGAACTGCTCAGCTGTTCGTGAACTCACCGCGCCGTCAGAGCAGTTGGAGTGGGGGCTGGAGGCGTCTGACTCCCCGCTGTAGTGTTCGATTGGTGGATAAAAGCTGTCGTCCTGCCCGGCTCTCAGCAGCGCCTGCAGGGACTCAATATAGCTGATTGCATTTCGCAGGATTTCCACTTTGGGCAGCCGCTGGTTCGGATTGGAGGCCGTGCAGCGTTTCAGCGTCTCAAAAGCATCGTTGACTTTACTGAGTCGCCGCCTCTCCCGCATCGTTGCTGCTTTCCTCCTGTCTGCATGTGTTGTCTTTCTCTTGCAGGCCTTGCAAGCCCAAAGCAGGCAGTGGCCTGCCTGGTGGAGACCCCCAGGGGCCCTCACATGCTGGTCTTCCTCCTCTGCAGTTGGAACGTGGTGGTGAAGATGATCCTCTGTCTTCAGCAGGCTACTGTGCGTCAGCCGGGAGTCCAAGTCATCAAAAAAGTTCAGGTCACTGGTGTTGAAGCAGGGGTCATAGAGGTCGTCAGCTGAGGAGAGAGGGAAGGGAAAGTCGGACAGATCCATCGGACTCTGCAGAGGACTCACTGACAGCAACAGCAGGTTGAATATGAAGAAGAAGAAGAAGGAGGTTTAAGAAAAAAAAAGGCCCCTTTTCTGGTGAACTAACTTCAAATGAGAAAGAGGGGGAAAAATCTTCGGTGAAAGTCAACTTGTCTGAATAAATCTGAATGAAAGTTTATAAAAAGAGGAGCTAATAGTGTGTTTAAAGGGTCAGTCTGTGTAACTTCAGCTCCCTTGGCTTGGTTTGACTTTATAAAGTAGCCTGTGTGGAGGCGGGGCCGTGGTATAAGTCACCAATGATCTGAGGGGTGTGTGTGTGTGTGTGTGTGTGTGTGTGTGTGTGTGTGTGTGTGTGTGTGTGTGTGTGTGTGTGTGTGTGTGCAATACGTAAGTGTGTGTGCAACGTGTGGTCACTGGGGTGACACTCAACAAAGAGGAAGCAATAAAAACTGCAGTCAAGTCCATCTTCACAAATCATTCAGTCTGCTGTTGAGTCTGATGCTCTCAAAACGCGTCTTCCTCAGTAAGTGATGAAGCACATGTGGTCTTACAGGAGCAGCAGATCATTTCTTTTCACTCAGATTTAAGTTTTTATTTTTATTTTTTATTCTAAACTAAAATCACCAAATGAGACTGAACAGTAAAAGCAATATGGTCACCTGCTGTTTGGAAATACAATTTATACTGTGGTTTAAACATAGACTGTATGTGAAAACCTCTTTGTTCATGTTTCTATGCTTTTTTACAAATTTATTGAGTTCAAACATCTGTTACAGAAAAAATATTTTTCTGATATTTTCTCTCACTAATTGCAAGCAACAACATAACAGGAGAAACTTATGCATAAGAACCCAGCCAGCATGTCCATGTGGGGTCCATAAGGGTTCAAGTTGTGCTGCAGATAAGGGTCCTAAGTGGGTTTGTCTGCAGTTTCCACGGTGGCTTCACCTGTGTTTGCCCAAATGGGTTTCAAGTTGGTTCTGACTCGGTTTCAGCTGTTTAAATTTGCCCTGTTTATGACCATGCCCACTTAGCCCGCCTACATCCCTTATGAGGCTCATACAGCCAGCCCACATGGGCTTCACATAGGGGGGCCATGTAACTGAAACCACATGAGACCTGCAGAATTTGCCCAGTTCAAGCCCATGCCCACTCAGGACCCACATAGCCCTTGTGTAACCCATGGACATGCCGGTTAGGAAAAAACATGGATGCATGGTTAACGTTTATCATGAAACAATAAACAAAATCGGATCCCATGAATGTAATCTGCATGAATGATTACGGCATCATAAAAGTAAAAATGAAGTCACTGTATTTCAAATAAATAATATTGTTGTAAATTATCGTCTTTAATCTCCTGGACCAAAATATTACTCACAAGAGAACTTAGAAAACACAAAAAATGTTCAAATAAGATTTAACATTTGAGACTGTTTCATGAAAAAGCATTGAAGAAAAAGCTGGAAGAAAAGGTTGAAACGACAAGTCAGCAACATGAATGGAGAGCACCTTAGAGAGGCTGAGTCTCTCAGAAGTAAGGATGGACAGGAGTTCATCAATCTGCAAAAACATCAGAATTATGTTACACAACTTAAAACTTTACAGATTTTGAATATTCTATTGTCTAAAAATCTGGATATGGAGAAATGGACAAAGATCTGGATGCCTATGATCTTTTATATGATTCTGTCATAAAAATCAGTGCTTGGGTTCAGGAACAATTCCAAGAATCATTGTTTTGAGAGAGACAGTTTGCTGTACCATCTGCAAATACAAATATCAATGCTGTGATGCATCTATCACTCAAAGAAGAAGCCATATGCAAACATAATCCAGAATCTTCTCTTTAAAATGGACATGAGCAAAGTGGAAAACTGTTCTGTGGTTAGACAAATTGAAATTTGACAACTTTTTTGGAATCCGTGGATCCTGCATCTTCTAGGATAAAGATGAGAAGGACCAGCTGACTTATTCAGCGCTCTTTAAAAAAAACGTCATCTCTGATGGTATGATGATGCATTAGTGCCTATGGAACAGGCAACCTCTACATTTAGTAAGACACTAAGATGCTGTAAGGCTTTTACAGGTTTTAGAGCAGCATATGTTCCATCTCTTTCAGGGAAGGTCCTGCATGTTTCAGCAAGACGATGCTAAACCAGAGACTGCATCTATTACTGTAACTAAGTACATTTGGTACATCATGAACTAAAAATTCAGCCAAAATCTTTTATCAAACAAGAATGATAAAACATTTCCCACCCAAAGGTCCAGCAGCTGCTCTCCCCTGTTCCCAGATATTTACAATGTTTGGTTAAAAAAAGAGACGGTGCTAAACATGGACCTGTCCCAAATTAAAGGTGAGCCACAATAAAATATTACATTTACAATGTTTGACATGCTTTCTATACTTTATTGTGAGTGAAAATGGGTTTATTATTGCTGCAAACGGCATCGCAATCTACTGTTGGTACATTTTACACAGCATGCCAACTTTTTTGGAATTGATTTTCTGATTTAGTTTCAGATGATTTTTCTCAAGTACATGCAACATCCCTCCATCCATTTTCTGTACCGCCTAATTCATGCAGGGCCGCGGGTGGGCTGGAGCCTAACCCAGCAAGTATCAGGCGAGAGGCAGGGTACACCCTGGACAGGTCGCCAGTCTGTCGCAGGGCCACGTACATGCAACAATGGAGGGAAAATAAATTCCATAACACTGATTCATGTTCAAGCGCAGCCTTTTATTGCTTTTCTAAGTGAATGCTGAAGAAGATCAGTTGTTTTTCTGTCAAGCTGGAGTCACAAATACTAGAACCTGCAGCAGAGTTTCGGTGCTCATTGTTTCGGTCTGATGTCCTGCTGAGGGGGTTGTGTTGTCACACAGTAATCAAGGCTCTAATCTGAGGAGTAGGGGCTTCTCTTCTTCACTTGACCACAGTTAATGACAAATCATCCCAACAGATGAACTTGTGGTCATCTGTTTTTGTCGTTGGTAGATTTCTTTTTAGCTTCTTTAAGGAATAATGTGGGTATTCCTGTATTACGTTTTTTGAAGGGCCTGGAATTTGAGTAAAGAATATTTATTCATTTAAGGATTTGCTGATACTTTTTGAAGTTTTCAGCAGGAACAAGAGGGGGGAAATAAAGCAGAATAAGTGCAACTAAATCAGGTTTTCAGTCAATGTTAATCTAAGTTTAATCACTGCAAAAATTCCTGTTTTGTGCTTCTTTATGTGTTTGTTGTCTTTTAAACGTGAGCATTTTTATGGCTTCAGAGGTATAAAGTTGCAGTATGAGAAAGAACTGCTCACATTGCAAACTCCTTGCAGCTTCACGCGAAAGTGCTGCGTTAAAATTAGCAGCTCATGAAATCCAAGACAAGTGCCCTTCTAGCTGAGATGGGCACTGGTATCATTTTGGAATTTTCTGCAACTCTCTCACCTCCCTCGTTCTTCACGACAGATTCAAACATGGTGGCAGCACAAGCAGACGCTGCTACAAGAAGTCACACTTAGTAATGATGATATTAGACATCCTCCTTATTTTGATTGGTATAATTACATCTGCATGTATTTGAAAGTGGAAGCTAAAACCAAGAGTTTACAGGAAAAAAGATAAATAAACCTTAAAGAAATGCAGCATGTTAACTGTTTGGTGACCAATACTGATACTTTTTTTCTTCTTTTCTTTTCTTACCTTTAAGTAAATGAATTAACAGTTTATCCATCCAACTTTTAAAAGTGTTGCGCTCTGATTTTGGTTCATGAAAACGATATTTTGCTGTGAATCACAGCACGTTAGTTTAATATTATCATTTCTTTCTGTTTTGGGTATAAAAACTGGATCCACCACATTCAACTTCATTCACCACCTTAAAACACACTGTAGGCCTATCATGTTGTAGACTCTTCATTGAAAACCAGACATGATGAAAATTAAACTAAGAAAATTTTTCCAGAAGAAAGTTTTTTGCTGTTCTAAACATATCTAGGGCGTCTTTTCTTCACTTTTTGCCTCCCTCACAACATTAATCCTCTCTGCTGCAACATCTACTACAATTATATTTACCAGGCTCATTATGCAAATTAAATTATGACTTTATTTAGCATAACAGCCAATAGCTACACTGTAAATCCTAACAGCACATCTTAATAAAACAATTAAGTTACCTTTACTTAATTCCTGAATAAAATTACTGGAAATTAATTGAAATGTGTGAAATTTATATTTATATCTATACAAGTTAATGTTTGGGAAGTTAAAGATGGAGCTGTTAAAATGTGGGAATCAGTTTGTGTTTAGGTGTGTGTTCATTATATACAGTATCACTGTTTTATGTTGCAGCTTAAGCGACTTCCAGGTCCTGATTAGCTCTCTCGGTTTGGCCGTTGGTCTGAGGGTGGAACCCTGAAGAGAGGCTGGCCG
>JAOXYM010000001.1:3449816-3462792 GCA_028567055.1 Leptatherina wallacei
TTTTTTTTTTTTTTTAATCACAATTTTTTCAAGATCTTTTTTTTTGTTATTTAATTTGACCTATTTTATTACCATTTTAAAAGGATATTTATCATCACAATAATGATATAATAATTATATATTGTTATAATACTTATTTAAGGTGTGAAGAAGCCCACATAGACTCTAATTAATCCTGATTTGTTTATTTCTCAATATTGTATCTGTCATTGCATGAGGTAGACTTTAAGAGTTGTGATTTACGAGCTGCATTGAATGCATCACTGAAGCATTCCACACCAAGATGTGTGTAACCACAAGTTTAAGTTTCATTTTTTAAACACGTGTCCGGTATGAGTCTCCTTCTCCTGCTTTATTTGGAGAACTTAGTTGCTAAAATACCTCAATCTGGTCCAGAAAACCATCTTGTAGAACCTTAAAGCTGAACTGTCCGTGTAAAAATCCATCCTGTGGTCGTTTTTGCTTCAGAAATATAACCTGCTTCCTACATCTCTGCACACTCACAGTGTGTGAGTTAAAAAGATTACTGCCGTTAAAAGGAATTTGTGTTATATATGCGTTTTATATATTTATATACAATATATATATATATATATATATATATATATATATATATATATATATATACACACACACCGGAGAGAACACTCCACCTTTTTCCGCCTGAGGACCAAGGTCCCATAAGGCACATCAGCTGGAAATATCAAACTACCTATTTAGCAACCGAATCCTAAGCATTGACCTGGTTGTTTGACAAGTATTCTACAAAAGATTTTTCAAGCTAAATAAAATCATTTGTACAGGGAGTTTTGACCCCCTGCACAGAGGCTGAGATTTTCCCTGCAGATACAAGTAGCACTCAAAACACATCACAAAGACCCACGTCCGGATCTGTGAGTGACAGGTTTTCTCTGCTGTCAATAACTGAAGGGCCAAAGGATGAAAATATCTCTCATAGTAATCACCAGTAATAACACTAGTTGAGCTCAGGAGAAAGGAAAAGCTGCTTTATGTAATATTGTAGAAACTTGGAAGACAGAGAGTGGGAGGAGCTTACTGAACACCTGCTGACGTCATGATCACATCTCCTGGTTCATAATCTGCTCCAAGAAAACTGCAGGGACACTCACTCCTGGAAAGACACAAGAGTAAACAAAAACAACACACACACACAAAAACCCACTGAACTCAGATCAGATAACAATTCTGCAGGAGCAGCTGCTGATACTCTCTGTTAGGCATTTTAATCTGCACTGAAAAGGCAAAAGAAAAGGGAAAAGTTTATGAACTAATTATGTGATAGATGCAGTGGATGCTTAAGGGTGCAACATCTTCAGAAGCATCCTGAATCTAAAATTAAAATCAATTACAACCTTCCTGAATGTGTTCAGAGCTTAACAGAGTGAACGGGAGGCAGCATGAGATCCGTCCAGTACAGAAGATGTTCGCACTCACAAGGAAGCAGCTATCCTAACATGTAGCAAGTCAAAATGAAACTCGGCTAATAGACTCTACCAAGCATTGTCATTCAAAACAAACACAGTTCAAACCTCAAGCAATTATATGGGAATGGAACAAAACTATGAGAACATCACTGTCCACTTTAGAGCTTCTGCTAACTTCCCCAAACAAACAAGGTGTCATACGAAAGCAGAGACTCTGCTGATTACAAATACGTCTGTCTCATCATCGTGGGACAAAAACTCTGGGAGGTAGCAGCCAAAATCATGAATCATGTCTTATTTTTGCTCAAAAGTTTTATTCCCCCATAAAACAAACTCTGCTAACGTGTTCTCCTATGACTCTGGCTTTGAAATTATTCATGAAGGTCCTGGTAGTTTCCATGGAGATGAAGGCGGTTTTATAGTGAATCACTCTTCCTATCATATACTGTCTTGTGCATCACTTCTTTCTGGATCATCATGGGTAAATTCTAAGGAAATTAGGGGACTATCCCTGGATTCTTCTGACTCTGACCATTGATCCTGAGATATTTACCAGCATAACACCTCTAATTAAACATCTGGAAGACTGCTCAGGATCACTTTTTTAGCTTCTATTTTTGCACATTTTTACTAATACTTACATGAACTGGGCTGCTATCCTCTGGTTTGCACTGAAAGTAATTTGCTGTTAGGAGATAACCATTTACATTTTCTACTGTTCCAGGTGAATTTACTCAGTAACACATATCTTGATTCCGACACTTCTGTAGTAATCTCACATGTCTCAGCTTTCTTTTGAGACAAAGATTGTACATTCAGCGCTCGTATATGTGAAGATATACCTAATTTATTTTGGGTATGTCATTTTAGACACGTGGCAAAAAATAAATAGGCCTTGTGAAGAAGAGGTTAAGAGGTAAAGTTGTGTAGAAGTTGTTAAACCTTGAAGCAAACCTCCTTCCAAAAATTCTAGAGTTTAAACACACTTCTGGTAGCATAAATAAAATATTACAGTGGACATACGTGGTGTAAAACTGTGTTAAGCCGGGGCAAAAAGCCTTTGTAACATATAGGCCAGGGCCTCACATCAGCCTCTGTACTACAAATTCTTTCTCACTGGTTATCAGATATCTGTGTCGTCCCCGGCCTGAGTGGGAATAAAAGGGGGGTTTCACGGTGAATTCCTAGATGTAACTCTATCACATGTTAAGTAAAGCACTGCGCTGCACTAAGATGTAAAAACCTGGGACATTTAGGGGGAATTAAGCTGCGAGTCTTCCAGGGAGGAGCAGACTGAAAGGGAGAGGTCTACAGCGTCTGCAGGAAAGTCACAAGGCTTCCCACTTAAAGGCTGACCCGCGCCTCCCAGCAGATCCAAATATCACTTTGAGAGGATTTGTTTGGTGGAGTGCCTCCAGCCAGTTTAATGAGCTTCACAACTGTCTGCAGCACAACAGCAGGCAGAGCCGGAGCCGCTCTGATGCACCTGCATACTAAAACCCTGTATGTAGTCTGATCAGCTTTATTTTCTAAATATGATCCCAAGAGGAGCCGTTTCCTTTCTGCGTTTCACTTTACTTCTGCTTCACACCTTCGGCCTTACCTGTGCACACAGGTGTGTGTCCGGTGGTTGTAGAAGGACCCCTGAGGGCAGACGCAGCCCTCCTCACACTCCTCCCCACAGCGCTGCGGGATGGAGAGGGAGGAGCAACGCCGCTGGCAGGACGACACACAGATACCATACTGCATGGTGGAAGGACAGGTGACCTCTGCGAGAGGAAGACGAAGGTTAACACTGGGATGAAGATTTTCATATGAAACAGAGGTCTGAATGTTCTGGAAAGGTTTGTCTTACTATCAGATCACTGCAAGATTATTGAGGCCAAAACTATCCACCATAATACTTGACCGAAGATATTGCAATGAACCTTTTTGTTTTTGTCAATTAAATTTTTTTTAGGGATGCATGAGATATCGGCTTCAACATCGGTATCGGCAGATGTTAGTCATTTTTAAAAATATCAGTATCGGTCCAATAAGTAAAACTTGGCCGATATTAATAACAGATATTAATTTCCAGCCGTCCGTGGGTTGGGAGGAGGGGGGGGCATGTAGTTTTGTTTTGGACATGTGACAGTGATAGTAAGGTAGCAATGTGGGGTGTTTAACTGAAGCAGAGAATGTCAGAGCTGTGGTAGTTGTTCATGTATCCAAACAAGATACTCGAAAAGCAGTATGCAGTACTTGCAGCGTCAAAGTAATGTGAGGAGGATGTCGCATCAAATCATTCAACACCATCAGTTTGATATGTCATCTGAAAAACCACCAACAAACTATGGTGGGAAGCTAATGCTGCTAACCCTGCTAACGCTGCTAACGTTAACTTTAATTCTGTACAGAGTTTGATCATCTTAACTTAATTTTTTTTAAATGACATATCGGTTATCGGCCATTGCAAAAATATTAATATCGGATATCGGTATCAGCCAAAATTTTTATTTCAGTGCATCCTTCATTTTTTTTAAACGATCTTATAATTTTATTGTGATTTCAGCTTTTTGTTGATGTCTTTTACTACTTTTAAATGCTTTCTTTGCACCATCTGTAATGCTTTCAAGGTTTTATGTAAAGCTCTTTGAATTGTCTTGAACAGGAAATGTGCTAAAAGAATAAACTCGCCTTGTCTGCCCTGCATTTAGAAATGGAATTTAGTCCAAATAAGAGGTGATTTCCTTTAAAAATTTTAAAATTAAAAGAGATCAAATGCCAATATCATCACAAGTGTAACACAATATTGATATTTGGTGCTTTTTGACCCCTCTTTTCTATATCCATCTTCAACAAGTCCAGACCTCCCCGAGTCTGGTTCTACTGGAGGTCTAAAGGCAGTTTTTCCTCTCCACCTTCGCCTGCCTCCTTGAGCATGCTCAGGATGGGAGAGTGAATCAAGTAGAAGATTTGATGCAATCCACTGTAGGGCTGCTCCGATCGATCAGCTGGCCGATTGATTCGCCAACATTTTTATTCATATTTTAGAACTCTATCTCATAGTTTGTATACTTTCATTGGTATTGTTAATTGTTTTTCAATAAAATAACATGGGAACATTGAAGCTGTATGCTGCCAGTTATTTAAAAAAAACAAAAAAAATGGTATCGGCCAAAGTCGGAATCAGCAGATCAACCTTCTTAAATAAAGACTGTACGCATGGTGCCTTGAGATGATTTGGTTGTGTATTGACACCATACAAAGAAACCTTAAACTGAATTTATGAAAAAAATTATATCTTGATTATTATCTGCAGCAATGTCATAACTTCTATTTTCTATCAGATTGGACAATACAGTAGAAAAAATATTGCATTTCAATGATCAATCAGAAAACAGAGTTCTTACTAAGTTTTCATTTGACAGACACAAATCCAGAGAAATTGTTTTAACTAACTATTGACGTATTTAGAAAATATAACCAATTTTGAAATTTAATTGAGCACCACAGAAAAAAAAGTTGGCTTCATTTTTAAGGTGCTGAGGAAAATAAATGTATCTCAGTGCATTCTCGCTGAAAACAGGATTTCAGCTGCTCAGCAGTCTGACTGGATTCTCCTCTTCATGATGCTCCACATGTCCAATAGAAGACACATCTGGACAGCAGGTAGGCCAGTCAAACACAACACACTCTGTCTCTAAGCAACGGGACGTGCCAGATCTGGACGTCCTCTCTGTTGCTTTCCACTTGCTTCATGCTATCCATGTGTGTGATGGCTGAACAAAATGGCCCCCTAATGATCAATAAGCTGCTGCAGCGACAAGGTGATGCGATATGTCCGTAGAGGCAAACAGGGACTTATTTAGATGTAAATGCTTCTTTTTCATTTCAAGAAAATGCGCTATTTTCTATTTTAACACAAATCTACACTTTTGAAAAGTCACGAAGTTCACGCTGGAGTTTGACCAAAATTCAAACCATGACCATGATTCATAAGCAAAATGTCAGCAGGTCAATTTTCAGACTTTAACTGCAGACTAGAGGGTGACACGGGAGTGGGTTTTCACTCCTGTCCCATCACACTCCCACAGAATAAAATCTTGCCCCATCATAATCCCGGGCTAGAGCAAAAAAATATAAAAATTCCTGTCCTGTCCCACTCCTGGTAAAATGACTCCCACTCCCACTCAGAATGACCCCGACTCCTGTACCACTCCTATTTCTCAAAGTCTTCCGGCAATACGATGAATTTCATTAGATTTTCTCCCCATTCTCTTTTTAGACCAGCTGCTTAGTCCCTGTTTCTGGCTCTTTTGGAGGTCAGTCACAGTAAAAAAAGAAAAAGAAAAAAAGGGAAAAACAATAAAACACTAAAGGTTCACACCATGTAGTTGAATAAGCCCAAACAGAATATATAATGTTAAATAGTTTTTGTCCCATTGGTTGGTTCCAGCTCTCGTCTGCTCCCATTAACTTTTTATCCTGACCTGTCCCAATCCTGTGATTAATAGTCCCATCCTGTGGGAACCCCATGACCTCTACTGCAGACGCAACATCTGAACGCTCACCACAGTCGGATACGTGCGATCTGAAGTCGATGATGATGGAGAATCTGCGGCAGTGGCGAGCGTAGTGGGCCAGCGCGGAGCAGAGGCAGGGCGTCCCGCACTTACAGGTGTCTGCCCGACACTGCTGATGGAAGGGCGTCGGACTGAGGTACTCGTGACAGGCGGAGAACAGGTCCTGATTCATCAAATCGCACATCTCTGAGGCGTAGGTCACTGAGTACCACAGGAGGAGGAAGACATCAGGTCACACAGAACACGCAGAAACATGCAAACAACCTAAAACTATCAGCTGAAACAGACGTTTACTCAGGCAGCAATGAGTAGGTTTATTTACTTGTTCCCATCCAAGCAGCTTAGTGAGGAACAACATTTTAGCTTTTATATAATAACAAACCTCCGTTTGAGCATTAAAAACTAAATCTACAGCAAAGGAGATGGTTGAATACAGAGCAGGGATCCCAGGACCACTGTCCTGCAGGTTTTAGATGTTTCCCAGTGTCAACACAGAAGTTGACAACAAGCTGTTGGATAAATTCCATTTGAATCAACGAAGCATCGAAAACCTGAAGTTGACCATCCCTGATGTAGACGAACATCCCTTCACCTGTGGCATTCAGACGTTTGTTGCTCCATTGTTGCACAACACCGAGGGAGGATGCAAAAGTAATTTGCATGTATGGTATATTACTATGGGATATGTCAGGAACTATTATTGTCGTGCAAAAATATCCACAAGAGGGCAAACTTTAAACCACAAGGTGATGTAATCGGTCTCAGAAACTGTATTAAATGTGATACATTAAACATTTAAGTTAGACTGTTTTATTGACCCCCCCCAACATTTATTCCTACTTTCAGCACACAATCTGTCAGAGACACTCAATTAATATTAGAAATATTTGAAATCAACATGAATATAATATGTAAAATACAACATATTTGTCCACTTTAATATAAGGAAGGAGGAGTAGGAGGAACTGACCGGCCTGCTGGTGAGTGTCACAGGGGTCGAGCTGAGGCGTACTCAGGCTGAGGGAACAGGCTGACGAGACCTTCCAGGCGTTTCCAAACAGCTGAGGAGTGCTTTCTATCATTCCTGATGGAGATCTGCAGAAATAACGAAGTTGCATCTTCATCTGATATCAGCAAGTCATCCGTTGGAAGAAAATCAGATTTCATGAGTTTGTTGCTTTTCTGGTGAGACACTTATTTATTATTTCTCAACTTTTTGGGCTTAACCTCTTCCTCTCTGGAGCCTCCTGTTCTCGGTCTGCTGAACGTTTTGTAGAAGTCAAGTTTACAATCAAAGGTGTCTGAGTGTGACTCAGTAGGCCACCCTGTAGGAGTCTGTCTAAAGTTTTAACAAAGTTTTTCAAATTTCATTCTGCCCTAGTAATAAGGGTAGGAAGACCTTTGCTTTGTCACTTCATGTGTAGCGCTTTGTCACATTTGTTGCTATAGCAATGACATCTTATTACTACTAACTGTAAATCCCAGCTCTGCTGCTTTCTGTGATCCCTCGCCAGTCCGATGACACCAGAACAGAGCAGGCTTCAGCCGACTGAAGCGGCAGGTTCCCACCTCCGCCGTCATTCATCACCCATTTCTCTTTGAAATAAGATTAGCAGAGTCAGGTGCTACCTGTGTGTCTGAAGTTGTGACTTCCTATCCTGTTTCCTCTGGATGCAAAAGGGTAAAACCAAACCTCAAAAACCCTTAAAAACACGAGGACAGATGTACTTGTCATCATTTTAACTGCGGCCTTTTCATGCAGTGTTTCCAGTTTTCCTTCAAACAGCAAGCCACCACCTCAGCCACCAGCAGTGATGTATATCCCCTTACAGCTGTTAGACAACATCCGGCCTTTATGGACGGCCATTACGACGCGGCACAGTGGAGCCCCTATTCCACTAACAGTAAATTCCTTGTTGAAGTGGTGTGTCCAGTCGGGCACTCATCTGGCCCGCCTAAAAGAGCTGATCAGAGAGCGAGGCTTTTGATGCTGAGCCGACCGAGCCGTGTGCATTACAGAGAAGGAGAGCACTTCCCCATCACCTCCCTCCCTGCATCTGAAACAGGAGCGCTCTCGCTCTATATATCATCGGAGAGGGGAGGGGTTAACGAGGGCGCGGGAGGGGTCGAAGGTCGGCCTGCACACACTTACAGGAAGTCATCTTGAATGTTGCCGTTGAAGGTGCCACACAGCCCGACCGTGTCGTCCTTCCACAGCTCGTCAGCCTGCAGGTAGAGACGAAACTCCGTCCAGCTGTACTGCAGACGCAGGCCGAACGCCGTCCTCACCTGGAGGAACATGGACGACAGCTCCTGGATGTGGAACATTTCTGTAGGGAAGCAGGGAGAGGACTTTGTCATTTTTAAATTCAAGATTTCAAAACCTGCATCGTTTACATCCATCAGACTTCTTTCCTGTTTATTGCAGGTGCTTTGCTGCATCTTTTACTCATCACCACCACCTGTTGAACCTATTTACTCGTATTGTGCTCTTCACAAGTATTCACTCACTGGCAGGTCCACCTTGCTAGTACCGGGTCGGACCCCCTTTATTCCTCCAGAACTGCCTTAATTAATCCAACAAGGTGGTGGAAACGTTCCTCAGAGGTTTTGCTCCATATTGACATGATAGCATCACACAGTTGCTGCACATCCATGATGAGAATCTTCCTCAGTTGTAGCCTCAGTTTCCTGTTCTTAGCTGACAGGAGAGGCACCCGGTGTGGTCTTCTGCTGCTGTAGCCCATCTGCTTCAAGGTTGGACGTGTTGTGTGTTCTGATAAGTTATTCTGCATATCTTGGTTGAAACCAGTGCTTATTTGAGTTCAAAACATTTTGGTCCAGACAACTGCTGCTCACTGGATATTTGCCCTTCTTCAGACCATCCTCTGTAAACCCTAGAGATGGTTGTGTGTGAAAATCCCAGTAGATCAGCGGCTTCTGAAACACTCAGACCAACAACCAGGCCATGTTCAAAGCCACTTAAATCCTTTCTTCCTCATTCTGATGCTCAGATTGAATTTAAACAAGTCTTCTTGACACGTCTACATGCTTTAATGAATTCAGTTGTGGCCATGTGACTTACTGATTAGATATTTGTGTTTACAAAGGAATTGAACATGTATACTTAATGAAATGGCTGGTGAGTGTTAAGCTTTAACTGACTCTTGGTATTCAGAAACAGAAAGAAAATTCGATTTTATATCCGAGTTGTTTGAAAATGAATCGGCTGATATGATGTAAACTATAACAGAGATTTTCTTTCTTAATTTGTTTTGCTGTAGGGGTTTGAAGACAATAAGGAATGACATATGGAGCAAGAACTGTACAAAAATTAATTGCGCTCAGCTGTTAATGTTATAAGCCTCCCAGACCTCCTTACAACCCACTTAACACCCCGTCAGCAGTGCGCTTCATGCAGCCGTTGCTCAGCTGAGGAGTCATTGTACAGTAGAGAGTCTGGAGAAGAAAACAGAAGTGTGTATAAAAGGAAAATAAAAAGACGTAGAGGCTTTTTCCTCTTTTATGTACTACTCATGTAATGAGGGTCATAGTGCCCTGGGCAACCCAACTGCACAGACAGGAAAAATAATGTAATTCATGAGGAGGGAAAGGGGAGTGGCAGCTTTTCCATATCAAAGAGGGTTGGGAGCATTTTGTTTGAGAAGCACATTTTCAAATTCTACAAATTCATTATTCTCTTTTTTATTAAAAATCCAAGCGTCTGCCCTGCCTCTTTGCCTGACTGAGGTGTCAAGGGGATTTCTAGACAAAGGTACCGGGACTCAGCTCCTTGAGGCAATTGCTGACTTGGAGTGTTAAGTGCAGCGGGAATGTGTGGGGATGAACTGGGCAAAAAGGTTCAGACAGCAAATCCCAGATGCATAGAAGGATTCGTGTTTCTTTTTAGAGCTGAGAGCCACAGCAGCGCCAGACAGAAAGCTTATGCTTTAAGTTTTGATCCTCTCCGTGTCACAACGCCAGCCTCGGAGGCTGCAGCGGATTTCCACTCACCAGAGCAAACGTCTATCAGATCACACATATTAAGAAGCTAATTGTCCCCCTTGGGTCGGGCTGTTCATTGTCTGAGCCAGTGCACCGAATTCAGCCAAGCAGGAGCAGAAATAGAGGCCATGGCAGGCTCACACATAAAAACATGGTCAGTTGCTCTGCACACCACAAACAGGCATCAACCCAGACAGCCTGTGGTCGTGCCGAGCTTCCAAGCTGTGCGTGGTTTCCCTCTGCAAACAGGAAATCCCACTGTGAAATTGCCAGCTATAGCGTTGCAATTACCGGCTACAGTCCGGGCTCTTTTTCCTGAGCACATAACCTGCTAGCAACAATACTCTATAATTCACTTTTGTCTGTATGTTGAATAATAAATTTCACTGAAGGCCTCAACCGGATTAAAAGCTCTTTCACCCTCAGGAAAGCCTATGTTTGCTTTGCAAGTGTGCTGTTAACATTACACCACATGCATTAGTCTGAATTATCCAGACTCTTTGAAAAGAGTGACAGTTTTTTTCAGGGAGAAGAAAGAAAAGAAAAAAAAACCTTTCTTGCTCCTTTAGTGGGAGCAGGAGCCACGTTGGACCTCCTCCAAGAAGAGCCGCATTGGCAGGTGAACATTTAATGCCATTCACTCTTCCCCAGTGAATGCACAACAACACACCCTGCTACCCCTCTTTGAGCCCCGACAAATAACTCTCCTTTTTGCAGCCAACGTGTGTCTTTATTTCCACACACAATTGAGTCGTGATGGGATTACCCATTGTGTGTACAGCTGCAGTCACAGGATTAGGGATGACTGGGGATGATGGCAGAGAAAACTGTTCAAACCAACTGCACAGCCACAACAGCCAGCTATAAAGCCACTCCAAGACCTGAGATCCGACCATAAGCATTAGCAACAGATGAAAACATTATCTTTCTCTCTGAGGATATGTGCTCTGGCCGATAAGGTGAGAAGGGGACATAGGAATAATATGCTGGATGCCTGACTTGCATATGCCTGAGTTTTGTGGCTCCTGTGTGAAGACAACATGGTTCCTCATCACAAGCTGTCAGCGCCTCTTCCTTCCTGCTCTTCTTACCTTTGTGACAACAATCCCGTGTTTGTGACTGTGGGTATGTCAGTGTGCGAGCGGAGGAGGCGAGCAGCGACTGTCAGGAGTGACACATGATGACTGGGTATGCAAGACACACCATTATCACGACTTTCACACCTCGGGCAAGGATGCGCGTGCGCGCGGGTGAGCCATGATAACAGGGTGCACCTCGGTGTTCACGCGCGCCTTGAAAGATGGAAAAGCTGCAGATCTCCGCCAGCTGATGGGCCCCATGTCGATGGAGCCGGCGTCATGGGGGCGCTGAGGAGCAGAGCTGTTATTACACATCACTACAGAGCGGTAATTTACTGTAATTCTAGTCAGTGTCACAACAGCTCTGATGCGCATTTCAAACGCTGTCATGTTCCTCAGAAGCTGAGAGCTTGTGAAGCCACGGCTGAGGAGACGCTACGTATTCGGGTGATGCGCTCTCACAACACCCCCGACCCCCGTGAACTCAAATCACGCTGAGAGGCAGAGATGTCAAACGCAGTTAGTGGATGGGGAAGGACGGTGTCAACATGTCCTGCGCCAAAATCACACTTATTGGTGTGTTTTTGTGTCTGTGGTATTGTGAGGATTTCTGATGAGGCTTCAGGTCCT
This sequence comes from Leptatherina wallacei, assembly GCA_028567055.1. Taxonomy (NCBI): domain Eukaryota; kingdom Metazoa; phylum Chordata; class Actinopteri; order Atheriniformes; family Atherinidae; genus Leptatherina; species Leptatherina wallacei. Next base: position 3,461,544 of record JAOXYM010000001.1, read on the forward strand.
GTTTCAGGTCTTTTGTCTCTTTTTTTATGGACATCACATTTCGACACTGTTCATCCAATAGTTTCCTTTTGGCCTGCCACTTCTTTTGTCCTCCACTTGTTTCCTTCAGGAATGCCTTTGTAAATGCAAAGATACTGTTACGTCTGTCAAACTGTGTAATATGAGCATTTTTTTTATACATGCAACCAAAGAAACTGGAATAAATCATGTGTTTTTGTGACAGACTGCTTCTCACAAAGTTTCTAAAGGTACTAGTAATTAGCATTTCAAGCAAATGTACTAGTCTAAATTGAAATTGCTGGAATTATTTAACCATGAATCTGTGGTGAGAGACAGCGTCACCAGAGCCGAGGAAGAGTGATGTGTTCTTCTCTTCCTTCCTGTTGTTTGGCAAACGGCAAGATCAAGTTCAATCATTTTATTGTCCTCAATGGGAAACTTTGTTTACAGGCAAGTCCTCAAGACATGAAATCAAATACTAAAATACAGGTGCATACACCAAACATGACTGTCCAATAAAATCATCAGTAAAAACCACTCAAATGAAATAAAAAGGGAAAAAAATACACCAAATAATTCTTCAATAATTAAAATTACCCAAAATAAAAACACTAAAAAAGATAATAGCACTTCCCAAATCACAATGATCATTCAATAAAATCAGTAAAAAGAAATAAGATCACCTGTTTTTTTGTTTGTTACTCTTAACATGACTGCATATTGAGATAATAGTCCCAAAAAAATTATTTGATCACCTAAATCACTGCTCAAAAACGTGAAAAAAAAATATCATCCATGCCTTAAAGATGTAATTTAAAGTTTTGGGTGTTTTTTTGTTTGGTTTTTTTTGATAATTTGTCCGGTATGTGTCGACCAGGCGCTGGTCCCTGGCTTAGGTGCCTTTTCATGCTTTAATAGTTCATTGGTCCGTGTTAAGTGACTTAACAAAAGACACATTCATCTGAAAATGGTCGGATACAATAACTGGACTGAAAATAAGTGAAAAAGAAGCCAATCCCCCAAACAAAATGTTGAAAGACCTTCACCCTAACTACTACTCAAGACCACTTTAAAAGATGACAAGCAAGTCTGGCGGCTTAGAGGCAAAACATGAGAAAGGAAGGATGGCTCAAGACTTTTGCAGAATGCTGATCTATTCCTGAGAAAGGTGGTGGGGGGGGGGGGGGGGGGTGGGGGGAGGGGGGGTTGCCTGGAGACACAGAGTGAGTCACTGTAGATGCAAAGGGGT
>JAOXYM010000001.1:3471865-3482713 GCA_028567055.1 Leptatherina wallacei
ATTTATTTATTTATTTATTTATTTATTTATTTATTTATTTATTTATTTATTTATTTAGTTAGTTAGTTAGTTAGTTATTTATTTAGTTATTTATTTTTGTTTAAGTTGTTTTAATTGATTTTATGTTGTTTTATTTCGGGACGTTTTAATGGGTTTTATCTTGTTACTTCCTTATTCCATGTCATGTGTTTGCTCTTTTAGCTTTTTATTTAAATTTTCTGTACAGCACTAGTGCAGTTATTTTAAAGTGCTTTATAAATAAAGCTGGATTGGATTTCATTTTCCTTTCTTTTAACTGTTTCATCTCTTTTTTTCAAACATTTGCACATTTGTTGCTTTCTAACTTGAAAACTATCCATTACACCCCGTGTCTCTAGAACAAGGAACTTTTTACCTTCAGACTCCGTTTATGCTTCTTCTTTTCCTACTTTCCTTTCTTTTTTGTTATAATTCTTGCCAAATTTCTTCTCATTTCTTTCCAACTAAACAGCATAAACTGAAAAATCCAGTTTGGATGGCAGCTGGCGAGCAGACTGAACAACAGGAGTTATATTTTTTAAATATATTTCGCAGATATAAATCCAGCAAACAACCAGGGAAGGTTTGAATCTGGTTCTAGGTGGATTTGTCGGTGGTGTGTCTCCCTGAATACCAAGCATGGTTCTTCCTCTCTACGTGCCAACTTAAGCCAACATATCATGCCCCCCAGTACAGTTGGAGTAAAAACGTGACCACCCACAGAGAGAAGGCACAAACCTGGGCAGCTGTAGTCGGTGCAGTTCCACTCTCCACCCACGCATGTGCTGAAAACAGAAAGCAGAGACGTCCACAGGTGGCTCTGGGAACATGAAAGCCTGAGCTAATAGCAGGATCACTGACAGAAGCGGGACACAGTGAGCCCAGGTGGTCAGATCAGAGGAGATTAAAAGGACTGCACGGGGTCTGCAGGAAAATATCTTGTTTTGGTTTTTTTCTATAAATGATGACGACATGTCATGCAACGAGGTCTCCCATGCGTCCATCTATGGGGTCTTTATGGGAAAAATGGCTTGTAGATTTAAATAATTACTGTACATGTGTGTTTATGTGTAATTATGCTACTTGAACTGGTCAATCGAAGCTGTTTTAATGTCTAAAGTCTTGACTTTATGGCACACGCAGGAGGGGAGAGAGAGGTTAAACTCACCAGTTGTTGCATTCCTCCTGCAACGTCTGTCCAGAGGGATAAAACATGCCGTGGTACTCGCAGGGACAGTCAGACGTTGTCACACAGCCTCCATTCTCATAGATCAGACCTGGAGACAGACACAAACACACACATGCTGCATTTTAGCCAACAGAAATATTTTTTATTAGAGTTTTTACAGATTTAATACCTGCCCGCTCATCCTGAAAAACGAATATTTCAGGTTTCTAATCAATCGAACCGGGTTTGCAAACTACAAGCAACACAGTTTTGTGTTGTTTAACAAGCCAAAAATAGAGGATTTTAGATCATCTGGAGTTCAAACCGTCCTCAAACAGAAAACAGGATGATCCTGGGTTTCCAAGATTTTAAATGAAAAGATGTTTGTATTTCACCCTTATTTTGAACAATATTTGTGCAAACACAACATATTTAAGGCTGGAAATGAGATTTGGTGTTCTTCCTTTTTTTTTTTTTTAAATAAACTTAAAATACGTATTCAACGCGAGCAAAAACGTTTATGAAAAGGAGGGAGAGGAGCAACAAAAAGTCACAAGAAAAACAAATTGTAAAACAAGAAAATGTAATTTCTTAGCATCATCTCGGTAGAAGTAGAGAGTTTAAGGTCCTAAAACAAAAGAAAACTGTAATAAAAGATTTTTTTGCTGTGAATCTTTTCAAGAAACTCACCATCAGTCGCCTCCCCAAAGCCTCGTGTGTGTGTGTGTTGTGTGTCTGTCATTGTTTCTGTGTAGAGATGACTAAGTGTGAGTTGCATTTTAATTTTAATTTTTATATATTTATATATTTTATTATATTTCTTAACTTCTACACATTTGTCTTCCATGCTCGGAGAAGCTGCTTTTTATGCACCCTGTTATGCTCTTATCTTTGCTCTAAATGGTGTTTCTTTGAATGTAGTCTTTGGCATGTAGTTGCTTTGTTTGAAGCACTTTGAGACTAAAACTGAGGAGCAAGCCCCTCCACCACCACGCCCTGCACAATGTGGACGCTCCCCAAAGCCCTAAGTGTGGGAAGTAGCACGACCAGAGAGAAGGGAACTGAAAGGTGAGCCGCCCGACTGCCAGCAGAACTGTCTCTTTGGTTACTTAACAAAAGAAATATTCCCAGATATATATCGTATATATTATGATTCAGGTCAAAAATATCAAGAATCTGTGAATCCGTGAATCTGTGAATCTCTTCGGGAAACTCACCATCAGGACAGTAGCATCCATCCAGGCAGGCCAGCTTGCTGTCGATGCACGCTCGCTCCAGGTTGCAGGTTGCTGGGCAACAGCTGATGCATTCCTTGTACTGCAGCCCCAGAGGACACTGCTTCGCTGGTCACAAAAACACAACAAAGACAAAAATAAATAAGAAATCAGCTTTCAATAAAAAATACGGATGTTTTTAGAGTAAATAAATGAGAGAAAATAGAAAGTGAGAGTTTTGAGCTGCAACATCTCAAATCTAGCTGTATGTACAACCACCTATTTAGTATCTACTACAAGGTTAAGGCTCACAAAAACAATGCAAGATTATCAGATATGTGCATCTCCAGACTTTTTGGGCTCCTGGTGGCCCGCAGTTTAAAACACCTGGAGAAGCATACCACACTGAGGAATGTGCTGCCTCCAGTCGTGCAGCGGGTGGTCAGCATGGGCGCAGGCTCGGGCGTACTCGCTGAACACCTGGCACACCACATCGCCGCTGGGACCCGACCTTCAGAAGAGTAAAGAAAAACAGAGAAGGACTTTTTGAGCGAAGCCAGGAGAGGAGTGGCTACGCAACCGGGTACACTGGAAAGCCCGGGCTGCTCATGCCTCGTCTCCACCGAGGCTATAAAGAAAAATCTAGTTGTAGTGTGGCTGTATCGAGGATGTCTGGGCTTGTATCTAAAGGAAAAAAATCCCCCAAATTCTTAAATTGGGTAGAAATAACCTCTGTGGCTTTCAATTTTCAAAACATCCTCAGCTATATGTTGTTAATAATCGGAGATTTTGTCAAATCATTCCAGAAAATAGCTTAAAAATCTGTTGATCTAAAGGCGTTCAGCACAGACAATGTGGACAACATGACTGGTGATATTTGGTGTCTTAAAATGCTGCTTTTAGGAGGTCGTTGATCAATTCAAGTTGCCAAAAAGCAGCAGAAAACTGGATCAATTTCAAAAATGAGGTGCTAAAAATAACCTCTGTCAGGGTTTTGGATCTGTGGCTCGGCCGTTGATGTTTTAGTATAATTCATTCTGCTGTAATAAATGATACTGATCCATTGTGAATAAACAGACCCACATCTCCAAGCTTCCAGGATAAGATACTGGCACGAAGCCCAGAGATGGTGCAGCACTTTCATGTTCTTCGGACTCAGATTTCCAGCTGAGTCATCGGAGAAAACATGGAAGGAAGGTAAGTAAAGCACTCTTTCTTCGTTAAGAATGAAAGAAGGTTCAATCAGGCTCAGGCGAACTCATGAATTGAACCCTTCAGTTGCATTTTCAGACAGATTTTTTACTTGAAAACTTTCTGATTTTGATTTAACGTTTTAGTTTCAGCCTCGACTCAGAATCTCTCACAGCTCCATCTTGAATCATCACAAAAGCCAAGAGGGGTGCATAATTTAAATACAGGTGGTTTACAACAAACAGCGTCAAGTCTTGTGACTTTTTCCGGAGTCGGAGTCAGATCTTAATCAGCTGTTCTTACATGCAGAGGTCGTTGGAGCAGCTGGCCATGTAGGACAGCGGGCTCACAAAGTCGTGGCAGCTCTGAAACGGCGGGTCGAGCAGCATTGCACACACCTCCTCCGCTTTCTGCAGCCACAAGACACACAAACATCATTTTGCTTTCATTTTTCTTTCAGTCCAGTTATTTGTGTTTCTCTCGTGTGTGAATCTTCTCACCTGGAGGATGTGAGCATCAACACCAGCACAAGGGGAAGAGAAACCAGAAGGTACCGTGGGACATCGGTCCTGGTGTGGATCTGTCTCCGCCCAGCTGTTTCCAAACATCTCTACATCATGAGTCAGCACACCTGAGACACAAAGAAACGGTCAACCTGACAAGCCAGAAGCTGGTTTTATTTCCTGCATGTGCAGCAGGACAGTCCAGTTCAGCCATGTTTCTGAAGCAAATGGTCTCACCGTAGCTCGTCTTCAGGTCGTCCTGGACGTCGGCGTTGAAGTTGCCGCACAAGCCGCAGGTTCTGCCAACGAACTGTGGGTTGAGTTTGATGTAGACGGAGCCGCTGTGTCCGTCCCAGGCCAGCGTAAAACCCTGCTGCTGCGTCACCAGCACGTACTGGGAGATCTGCTCCAGCTGCAGGTCGTGGATGTGATGAGGGAGCTGCAAACTACACACAGACAGTCAATCTACCATCTTCTTATCTGTAAGAGAGGAAACATACAGGGAGCCAGCGGGGTTATACAGCCGACCTGTGGCCCTTAAAGGTAACGTTGTTGGCGTGCAGTCGGATCTCGCCCTCCCACGGTAGGAAGAGACTGATGGATCGCTGGCAGGCGTAGGGGGCGGAGCTGCAGCCTGGGTCATTGTGGACCTGGAACAGCACAGGCCAAGATAAACAGAAGCAATAAACACGATATTGTTTTGCATGGAGCTGCCACTACAGCACCACGGCCACATCGGGTATTTTAGAAAATCCCCTTCTGCATGTTTAACCCAGAACCGTTAGTTTCAGCTGGTAAAACACTTCCTGTTCTTGCATTTCGCTGCATTCAAGGTGCATCTGACATCAAAGATTTCATAAGCTGGTGAACGGCAGCTTTTTACAGGTAAGAAAACTTTTATTTAGCTGTTAACTCATCCATTAATAGAAAGAAAAGTACTCAAATATCACTGGTTAAACACTGATGAAGAAGTTTTAGCTCCCCTGGTCAGATTGCAGCATCACCTCAGTGATAAGTGACTGAATTCAGACAACAATCAGGTTTTTATCTGAGTTTAATGAAGCAGCTTTCACTCCTTTTATAGTAATATAAGAAACTTCTGATAATATTTCAGAATGAATCAATTTTGTTTTCTTTCTCTGTTGTTTTGATTTTATTAGATGTTAAAGATGTTTTTCTATACCAGGGGTGTCAAACATAGAGTCCGGGGGCCAAAAGCGGCCCAACAGAGAGTCCGATCCGGCCCGCAGGAGGAATTCAGTAAATATAAAAATGACATAAAAGACATTTGCTGCAATGTTTTTCATAAACTTGTCCATGTGAGGTTGTAATTCTTTAACGTTTAAATATAAAACATTTACAAGGCAGCGGGAAACTTGTTGTATCTTTTATATCTTTCTTAATAGATCTGACATCGTTTGTATGATGAGGTGAGTCAGTTCAGGTGGTCACACCTGTGCAAAGGTACACATATGTATATATTTTGTGATTATAGATTGTGATTTGTAATCTGTAATACATGTAGATGATAAATTGAGGCTCAATATTCTTGAAACTGCTCTTATTTGTCTCAAGAAATTCCAGGTTGTTAACAATTTATTTTCTAAAATAATAGCTCACTATATGTAAACATCTTGGTAATAAACTTGTACGTCTGTGCTCTAAAACAAAAGGAACATTTTGTAGTTTTCATTTATAGGTTGGTGTGTTTATTATTTTACTGGTTCAGTCCACTCTGGATCCAATTATGTGGCTCCTGAACTAAAATGAGTTTGACACCCCTGATCTATATGATGGTGTGAGACAGAGAAAAATGGAAAAGATTGCAGTAAAACATTCAAGATTGAGATTATTTATTATCAATGTCTATTAATACAGAATTAATTTGAGTTTGATTGCAGTCATTTACCAATAATACATTAAATAAGCAGCAGCATCCACTAATTTAAGGATAAAAAAGATCAATAGAAAGAAGAGCAAATAAAAAAATTCCTCCTATTATTATTATTTTTTTAATTGTTAAAAGTATTTTTATAATAATAATAAAATAGTCATGAAATAATAGTTGTTAGTTGGTTCCTCCGAATGGAGGCAAACACAAAACATAACAGACAAAAAATAGAAATAAATAGACAAACAAGATATACCAAATAAACCAAAAGGGGTGTAGACAGAAGCCGAAGCTTATATAACGTCTTCCCTTTTTAAAATAGAGGTACATAATAGTGATAAATAATCATAAAATCTGTTATTAAACTTTTTTCCCCCTAAATGTCCCACAGGGTTCTTGGTGTTGTGATCCTATGTGGCCAATTCTGTTCATTACAAGAATCAAAAAGATCCATTTTGGCTGTTTTTGAACTAAAATCTTCAAAAACAAGCCCTGCTCCCCTTTATCAGCCCGATGGGACGTCATCTGCAAACGCCAAGGCCAAGAGTTTAACTGAGCATGTGCAGTTTGAGTGTCATCCCTCTGATTGGGCGAACTACGACGTGCTGCCACCGTCTCCAGGCTCTTAGTATGTATCCACAAGTGAACCTGTTTCTCTGCAGCGCAGCAGAGCTTCATTATCACATTAATGAGTTTGAAAGCTGACCAGCAAGCTGCTTAATTAAATCACTGAGCTTTTGATATTACTAAATAAGAATCTGTGAGTTGTTTTAAAACCCATGAGCCAAGATTTTAAATATATTACCAGCTTCCTCTTAGAAATCAAGAACCCTCGGGTTCTCTTTTAAAGGTTGAAACTTGATCCTGAAAGCAACTCAGGCATTGCAGGTTAGCGTTTTGTGCCACTCTTTAAAAGAGGATCATTCCTGCTAACATGTTGGGGTTGTCTGACCTGCAGCATGGTGGGCTTGTTTCTTTCTTGTGAATAAAATGATGCTTATTATCATACAATCAATAACCACAATACATTTGGATCTTTTCTTGTTCCCTCTTTGGTTTTCCCATAAAAAGATACAGTATCTGCTGCCTCTTCAGGAGAACAAAGTCCCAGTCTGTTGCAGGTACTTTCAAGGCATAGTGGGTAATTGCAGTATTTAATTGTAATTGGCTTTAATGGCCAGAGAGCTTTCATTAATCTTCAGAGCAAATCTTTTCCCCAGGCTGAGACTGAACCCTGTAGAACCCCAAATCAGCTAAGTCCAAACTTCGTCCTTATTGAAGAAATGCATCGTTTATTCTGTCTGGACTAACCTGGACCAGGATGCTGGCCTGGGTGGTTTCCTCGCAGTCCTTCAGCAACGTGTACGTGCATCGGCCGGGGAAGTAGTAGTAAAGGCCGTCAAAGGTCTCAAAGTTGTACTGACCCCACGTCCTGCACGCCATCTCCCTCTCAAAGCCAGGGTTTGGAACTGAACGTGTGGAAATGACATGATTATGAGAGGATTTCACATCAGCAATAAGCTGAGAACCTGCCATCAAGTCATTCACTGCACTGCAGGTATTATTTATGACAGGTGCATTTTGTGTTTATTGAGGTTTTTAGCTATTATCATTCAAAATATAAGCAATTAAAAGCATGAAATGCTCAAATTTTAAGAATTTCTCTGTCTTTACAGACAAAATAAAAACTTTTTGGCAATATATTTACTATAAAAAACAATAAATAACATTGAATACAAAACAAAAAAAATAATTCTTACCATTTAGAAGATAAATTTACTTATGTTTATGGTTAACTTGGACAAATAAAGTTGTTTGAATTCAATTAAACAACAAAGTCTAATAAGTTTAGACTCTAGGTTTCTGATGTCGTGTAGCGGTCCCTTGAATATTTCAGATAAAACTGATGTCAGGTGTGTTGTCAGGTTTTACCTGTCTGACACCTGTGTCCGGTGGCCTGATACAAGCTGCAGTCACATGACTCCGACTGAACGCATTGCCCTCCATTCAGGCAGGGGAACTCACATGGCTCCCCTGAGAGAAAACAAATAAGCAATTACAATTGTAATAATCATATGGGGGGGGGGGGGGGGGCATGCTTCTTTCCTATCTCAGTGTCACCTGTGATTATAACCACTTAAACAATGTCAGGTCTCAACTTGAAAGGAAAGCCGCCATCTGTCATCTCAGATCTCTCATGTAAGAACTCATATGGGTCTGTGGAGCTTCTATTAACACTGTGGTCACTGAACGCACCACTAACCACCAAATGACAGCCCCACTCATCTTGCACTAATACCATCTGCTGAATGAGCTCACGGCTCTTCTGACCAGTCAGCCACGTCCCACACAAGCACAAGTAGCATAAAAGCAGACTTTGAGGAGCCTTATGAATCTGATGGAAGCTGCCATCCTTATACCAGGTGTGGGAAGCACCACCTTAACCACCCAGGCACACCACACATTAATGCATAAACAACAAAGTTATTACTCATGCTACATTAAAAATCCAAATTGATCTCAGAAAGAGAAGCTGATTATCGGCATATCAAACATCTTTGTCGCAGCTGTTAACAGAACCCAACAAAAAACACTTTATCGTCCTCATCTATGAAGATTCTGATCGTTTTTCAGCTTTACATTTAGAGGACGGCTGCAGGACGACTTGTTTGATAGATCACACAATAAACCATTCAGTCATAAAACGCTAATCTTGAAGCTTCAGCAGCGCAGCTCACAAGCCAACGAATGATAAACACAGCGGCTGTCCACTTCTTATATATACCATCTTAAGGAAGATAAACTGAGCTACCCCCTTTATAGTCAACATTTACATGGTTTATGGCCTCATTTAAAGTGTAATAGATGGTGAAGCAGAGCAGATTACCCAGTAAGGTTGCATAGTTTTCAGACAGAGCCACTACTTATTTGTAACTTCTTCTATAAAAACATCAAGTCAGCAATGACCTAAATGGTGTGAGTTCAATACAAACTAATGGGAAACAAGACAGAGGAAATGTTTATGCACTGTATTCAGCCTTGAGGTGCACTCGTTCTTCTTTTCCACTTCAGATAATCAATTTCAAGAGAGTTGCTCTTAGCCACCACTACATAATATTTATCTTTCCTTTTCCAAAATGTCCATTTCCTCTCTGAATCTTTAATGTGGAAATTAAAAATTTGTCTCAAACGCGGATTGAAATGCACTGAATAAACGTCTGTACTTCATTACTTTTGCTCTATCCAGGGACAGAAAACTACATATCCACTGATGTTCTAGCTTTTACCAGCAGACCGATTTTATTGATGATTCCATTCTATGGAAACATTTGATGTGCATGAAGATCTGTGGAATTTGTGCTTATTGATGTTTTTTAACTATGATCATTCAAAATAGAACTTCATTAAAAGCTTGTTATGCTCGAATTTTAAGAATTTCTGTTTCTACAGACAAAATAAGAACTTTTTGTCAATCTTTTCTATAAAAATATGCAACAGGAACCACAAAGAAATCCAGCTGCCATCTCTTAGAAAACATGCTGGAATGTGTAATGATTCTTTTTCCGCAGTCATTCATTCATTTTTCCATCCATTTAGTTTCCTAAACCTCCATCAACCTACCTGAAATCCTCCGTTTAGATGACCTCAGGGCTTCCTTTGCATGCTTGACATCCAGAGAAACATCAACGGGACGCTCGTCTCCCCTGACTGGGATTCCTGATGGTTGTTGGTTTGACGCTAATGAGCGGTTCAGCGAATGGTCGGTGGGTTCCGACTTTGATAGTGATTGGTTATCAGTTATTAAACTGTGTGATATGTGGTGTGAAGCTTCTGAACTCGTCATCAGATCCGCTGGCGTTGATGTGAGAGAAGACTGATCTGATGTACTTGAGGCAGCTGTTGATTGGCTCGGTGGTGTTTGGCTGGATTTTGGATCAGTGATGGGTGAAGCCTCAGCTTGGACCTCGGCTTTGCTGCTTGGACTATCAGACACTGAGGTTCTCTGTGATTGGCCAGATTTTGTTGTCCTACCTCGGGATTGGCTTATTGGGGATTTTTTTGCTGGTGTTTTACTGGTTGGTGATTGCTTTGCTATCGTGGAACTGCCTAATGTTTTTCTGGATGTTGTTCTTCCAGACGATTGGTGGGATATGATCGTAGAGGTCGGAGATTGGTTAGATGGGGCTGAAGTTGTCAGAGATTGGCTGGTTTTTATCATTCTATCCGATGATTGATGGGCTGATGAGCTGGTGATTGGTGATTGGCTGCCTGGTGTTGTACGGTCTGGTGTAAGGTGCTTTCTGGCGCCTGTGGTATAACTGGCTGATTCAACAGTGGTTGACGATTGGTCGGATGGTTCTGTTGTTGTTGGCTTTCTGGTTTGTGTTGCAGTGCCTGGTGATTGATTGATTGATGTTGTGGTGGTTGCTGATTGGTTGGCTGGTTGGCCTTTTTCTGTCATGGTGCCTGATGCCTGGCTGGCTGATCCAACCTTGGCTGGTGATTGGCTGGATGGTTCTATGGTTGTGGATGAATTGCTTATTTGTGTGGTGCTGGCTGATGATTGGCTGGTAGATGTTGTGGTGGTTGGTGATTGGTTGATTGATGTTGTGGTGGGTGATGATTGGTTGATTGTTGTTGTGGTGGGTGATGATTGGTTGATTGTTGTTGTGGTGGTTGGGGATTGGCTGGTAGATGTTGTGGTGGTTTCTGATTGGCTGGATGGTTCTATGGTTGTGGGTGAATTGTTTGTTTGTGTTGTGCTGGCTGATGATTGGCTGGTAGATGTGGTGGTTGGTGATTGGCTGGTAGATGTTGTGGTGGTTGGTGATTGGCTGGTAGATGTTGTGGTGGTTGGTGATT
>JAOXYM010000001.1:3638646-3652730 GCA_028567055.1 Leptatherina wallacei
TGTAGCCTCAGTTTCCTGTTTTTAGCTGACAGGAGAGGCACCCGGTGTGGTCTTCTGCTGCTGGAGCCCATCTGCTTTAAGGTTGGACGTGTTGTGTGTTCAGAGATATTCTGCATATCTTGGTTGGAACCAGTGCTTATTGGACTTCCTGTAGCTTATCTATGGTAAATGGACTGTACTTGTAAAGCACTTTTCTAGTCATGTGACCACTAAAAACGCTTTGACACTTTATGGGCATTCACCCATTCAAAATCCTCTTTCCTGCTCATTCTGATGCTCAGTTTGAACTTCAGCAAGTCGTCTTCTCCATGTCTTCATGTATAAATGCTGCCGTGTGATTGGCTGATTAAATATTTGTATCAACAATGAACTGAACAATTAATGTGGCTGATTAGTGTATTACTTTTCAAACATAACTAATCTTGGATCTATCAAAACTGATCTTATTTATTATAATGTATTGGTCTAATTATTCAATTTATTCTAAATGACTTCTATTAATTTACTGCTTTGTGTTATTTTATCTGGTTATAAAGCTTCACTTCATATTTACTCTTCACACCCAAAATATTTCTCTTATTTTTAATTAACAGGTTCAGCAAAAGTGTGTTTTATTTTAATGTACTTTTCTGCAATGTAAAGCACCTTGAATTGTCCCGTATAGCCTACATGAAATGAGCTGTATAAATAAACGTGCCTTGCCTAAATAAGCTGGCAGCTGTGAAATAAGATACAGCAAATATCTTGTAAATATAAAGAAGCAAAAACAGAAAATAAGCAGGTAAAGTTCATTAAATTAGAAAAGATAAAAGTAAAGAAGTGCATTTTTCACCATTTACGGTGACGTCATGAATTTGAAGGAACTTCTATTTTTCTTACTATTTTTTTTTTATTCACTTTTTTTGCAGGACGCCCCCCCCCCCCCCTTCCTTACACACTCTCTATTTTGGTTCTTCCTCGCGCTGCCAAGCCCCTGACGTAATGCTCCGCTGTTAATGATTAGCATGTGGAAACGAGCAGCGCGAGCCCCCCTTTACGTCAAACTGGCCGGAACACAACCGGAAATCGACCGGCCCGGCCTTCAAAATAATCTCACCCATCTGAGTAAATCTGGTTTAGTGCTGGACTTGAATACAATACTATCCTTGAACCATTTATATTTAGATTTCAAGGAGCCAGACTTTAAATAATTTAGTCCGGTTGCTTTGGCAGACTATTTTCAGATGAATATGTCAGACGATTGAACCGGACTGTAGCTTTAAAATGGCTTGAAATAAGTTTTGGTTTGAATTGATGCTATACATATAAACACAACTAAATTATTACTGACTGATCTATCATCAAGAGTAAAAAGAAAGGTGTCTAACTCAAGGGATAACTCAATGTCTCACTAAATACATCAGACAACTTAAACCCAAGTCTGAAAAGCATCTTTCCACACCTTGTCACCATCAGCATGTCACAAAGCTACATAATTTGTTCTCATTTCTTTTGTTGTATTTATGAAAAAATGTTTACAATAACAAAGTTTGACTTGCATGAAATAATATTTTTGCACCAGTGAGGTGATTCAATAAGAGTTATTTGCTGAAAATGTTGCATATCTCAGCAAGGTGTGACTTGAGCCTTGAAATTTTAAAGAAATGTACATGTGGAAGACAAAAGAAGCTGCATGCCTAAAGACTTATTAGTCTGCACCTGCAATATCTGCACCTATTTCCCTTTTTGCTGACTCATCCAAGACTTTATTAGCACTTTTTGCTAGTTTGTACACAACCCCCATAAAATCCTGCCATTTTTACCCAAAACAGATTTTTATGGATAAAAGACTTGTGGAGCAACTATTTCACCGGACTTTAATTGCAATCACATTGATAACTCAATAGTAAAGGCTGATGTTGTTTGGGGGGTACATGGACTGTTTATTACTTTTTGTAATAAAGTGAACCTTTGATACTTTTTTTGCCATTTTTTTAACCATTGGAAGCTCAATATTTGGGGGGGGGGGGGGGGGGGGGTGGGGGGTTTGGGGTGAAATTGTAAAAGGGAAAGAGAAAAAAGAAAGGATAAATACATGAAAGCCAAAAACATCCATTGGTATAAAAGATTTGACATACTCGCTAGATATTGAATGCATGAGGTATATTTCTTCCACTGATCAGTCATGACTATTTTCATCATATAATCAGCAGTGGGTCTAAAAAACCTTTGATGAGGGGGATAGGGTCACTCATCAGGGAAAGCTTGGCACATGTAAATTAAGATTATTATAATTACAGTGTTCATCTAAAGCGAAAAGTAAAGCAAAATCTGCAACAGCTGTTAACTTAGGATGATCATACATTGTATGGCTTCAGTCATTGATACAAAAACAATTATAGGCTACTTCATTAAATAATGAGGAAAAACTAGCAGCCCTGTCACAAGTTTCATCACTTTTTCTTCAGCATTCTTGGCCATTTATCTTTGCACAGTCATTGTATCTGGTGATTTAACGACTTTTACATCCTTTTCATGCAATGCAAATTGTTGTTATAGACAAATATTGTGTTATGCATGCTGTATTATGATTAATAACATGGTAGTGTTGATGTAGAACCACATTTGTTAAATGCTGCATTCACTTGCACTTGGGCATCTGAGGTTTACCCAGGTAAATATTTTTCCAAAATTTTATTCTTGGGCTGTTCCGCGCCTCCCCTCGTCTGAAATTATAGCCAGGAACTTTTCATAAAAAAAAAAACTCTTAATGCTTCTGCACTTTATGTTGAAAAACTCCAAGCGGAAGTAGTTGGTCATGTCCCGCCCGCCTTGACCGTAGTGTTTTAGACCAGAGGAGCCCGTCTGCTGGAGGGAGACAGAGGAAAAGTTAGTCAAGATGGCAAATCCCTCAGACCCGGAGTGAAGGGGCACCGCTCCCCCCACCCCCCACCCCCAAGAAAAGCCGAGCCTGTCGCCGTCCTGAAACAAACCCAACGATGCAAACTGGTCCCGCAGGTAGGAACCACCAACTAACTAACTGGGTATTTCCACTACAACGCGAACATTGAAGTTCCCAGTTTCTTTCTTTTGTTTAAAAAAAAGAAGCGTTGTTTCTTTCCCTCTCTTTTACACATTCAAGGAAAAGAAAGGAGTCATCATCTTTTTAGAAGCAGAGCTCTTGCATAAAGTAGTTGTATTACATCGCTTTTTTTAAGTTAAACTCGTGGGAAAAGAAACTGGGGAAACTGGGAATCTACACCCGTCTGTGTTTGTCTAACGGTGACTTAAAGTCACAGTTACTATACGGTCATTTCAAGGGAAATTTTCGATATAAATACGAATATGGTTTAATTTATTAGTCTTTTATTTCCACAAACTGCCCCCCCCTCATAGACGTCCATATCGGCCGACGATCATCGACTGTGTGCTGATGAAGCAAAGTGACAGTTTTAGAGCCTGCTCCTAGCTTACTCCCCCCCCCTTAGTACTGCCAGCTTTTCCTTGGTTTAGAAATACAACAGTATAACCTGTCATTGAAATAAAAGAGGGAAGTCGCCACAGAGGTCCTTTCAGCACACAGTCGTCCGTCGCGGTAACCCCGGCGCGTCCTTCGGAAAATTCCGGGATGCAGGGCCAGTAGTACCGACAGCTGTATTTTTAGGAATGGGTGGATACCAAAAACATTTTTTATTTTTTTTAATTTTATTTTTGTCTCGGCGGTGAATGCCACAAGCCTATGCAGCATAGGCGACAGTGAGGTTTTTTCGACCTATAAATGCTTGTGTAACTTTTTTTTAGGGGGCTGTATTTTATTCAGAATTGTCCGGCTGCAGCGGCTCAAAGTCTGCAGAGCTGAAGCAACAGGGACTCTGTCGCATTTCTTCTCTAGCCTTTGCATATGTGTAAAAGAGAGGGGGGGGATAAGATAAGTACATAAAGAGCCACAGAGCGCATGGACTGATAAATGTGTGTTCCTCTTCTAAAGTCTGACATCCTCCTGCAGGCCTAAGAGGGATTCCCTGAAGAAAAATGCCAGTAAGGCTGAAGCTGATGTGACACAGCCTGAGCCGGAAGAAAGCTGACTCATCAAATATCAATCCCTCCGACATCGACTAAGCAGCCAAAAGCAGCTCAGATCATCTCTAATGCCTAGCTAGAAGAGCACCTCACCTCACCCCCCCCACCCCCACCCCCTTCACTCTCACTAAAGGAGATTATCAGACAGGAGAAGGTGGTTGGAAACCCCTCCAGCAGGAATATATCCAACAGCTGCTGCAGTCTAAATACTACTTCTTTTTTTTTTAAGCTGGTGTCCCACTGTCCCGTCTAATAATGACAACCCTAAGAAAGGTATTGCAGCGCTTCAGCTGATCTTCACTGACTGACCTCCCTGACAAGTTCTCCAGAGAAATCCTCCACCGCCGTGACCCTGTGTTCATTTTTTCCGAAGCCATCGGGTGTAAAAGCGTTAGGGATAGCTCACCGAGGCCAGCCCGGCCCCACCGCAGTCAGTCCGCCTTCACCCCGCCTTGCAGACCATGATGTTTCGCGATCAGGTGGGCGTGCTAGCCAGCTGGTTCAAGGGATGGAATGAGTGCGAGCAGACTGTGGCTCTGCTCTCCCTGCTGAAGAGGGTGAGCCGGACCCAGGCCCGCTTCCTGCAGCTCTGCTTGGAGCACTCTCTTGCCGAGTGCACTGAGCTGCAGGTCTTGGAAGGAGAGGCCAACAATCCAGGTAGGAAAACCAGCTGATCGGACACCTTCAGCTGCCACATCATCCACTGAGACATACAGTGTAAATTCTTCAAAACCACCCTTCATTTCTTTGTATATTGCCAGAAAAACATGCTTTTAACTGAATAGTGGTTCGACCTTAGAGCTAAAGTGCCCTTTTGAATGCTTGAATGATTCATAGATCCTCTATTCACACCTTCAGAAACCATTGTACTAGATCTCTTCATTGCGAGAGCCACCTGCACAGGGGGCCTCATGAGGTGCGTACAGTACAGAAGATCTTTGTACACCCTATGAAGCACCAATCCTAACATGTATCATACCAAAACCACAGGAAGAAACTCAGCTAATAGGCTCTACCAGGCATTGGTATTCAAACCTAACATGATTCAAACCACAAGCAATTATATGGGAATGTAACAATATGAGAACAGCACTCTCCACTTTAGAGCTTCTGTTAAATTCTCCATTTGAAGCAAACCACACTAACAAGGTGTCATATGATAGCAGAGACTCTGCTGATTACAAAGACGTCTGTCTCATTACGGTGGGACAAAAACTCTGCAAGCTAGCAGCCAAATTCATAAAGCAGGTCATACTTTTTTTGGCTGTTTTGTGGTCAGAAGTTTTATTCCACCCTGAAAAACCCAGCTAATGTCTTCTCCTATGACTCTGTCTTTGTTTTAGATGAGTCATTAAGGTCCTGATAGTTTACATGAAGTTGAAGGGATTTTATAGTGAAGTATTTACTATCCCTAAGCTACACTATCTTAGGGGGGTTCTTCTTTCTGGATCCTCACGGTGTGTCTAAAGCGGTGTCGATTATCATCATTAGCTGATGGGTTGTCGAGATATTTACCTGAGTTACGCCTCCCTTAAAACATCCAACACTGCTCAGGTTCACTTTTATAGCTTCTGCTTTTGCACAGTTCCTATCAGACATAATTTTACTACTTCCTAGATGAACTGGGCTGCTATCTCCTTTACATCTCCTACTGTGTTCCAGGTGAATTTACCCTGACTTAGTAAGACTTATCTTGACTCTGACACTTATGCAGTAATCTCACATGTCTCAGCTTTCCTTTAAGACCAATATTATACATACAGCCCTTGTAGTTATGAAGATATACTTCATTATTTTGTGTATCTCATTGCAGACTGGTGGCAGAAAAAAATTGGCCCAATGAAAATGAGGTTAAAAAGATTACAAGAGATGTGTAAAAATGAAATAAGTTTTACACAGTACTGTAATGAAGATGTAATTAACAACCTCATTCTGGTTTTTATAGTGAAAACATTGGGCTATGGAATTAGATGTTAAGGTCACACCTCATATCAGAAAACAAATCCTAAAAACATTAACATTTTCAAACCTTTTCTTAGGTAGAGCCGAGGTGCTCTCTCCTCATATTCTATTCAGACAACACATCTTCTCCTCACTTTATATAATCAGTCAAACTACTTCTACCCCAGGCTGTTTTCTGATTTAAGAGACAATATTTAACTTCACCACTTCATTCATTTCCCATCATTTTTATTTGTTTTAAAATCCCAGTTTTCAACGTTCAAATGCGTGTGTTCCCGAATGTACCGTACCCCCTGACCCGACAAAATACAAGTTAAACACATTCAGAGTTCAGACACCACACAAGCATTAGAGGACACTTCCTGTCTGACACGCTGCTGTACATCCATCAGGAGTAATAAATAGGTGCATCATTGATGGTATGGAATAGTGCAAAGCATCGCGGTTAAAAAATGATTGTAAATCGAGCTTGTTGAGCGTTTGTTCAGCTGCCACTGGGACTGGATGGAGACGTCAGCTGGTCAGCGTGCCATCCTATAGTCCTGTAGTGCTCTCTAAATTGGTATCATGCCAAACCAGCCAAAGGTGGGGGGGGTATGGCTGGGTGTTGTTGCATCACACTGCAGCGTGGCCATGGCAACAGAAAGCCTGGCAACCGACTGGGCTCATGAAAAATAGAGTGAAGTGCTGCTTGCGATGGAGAGCAAGCATCTCTGTGTTCCCGCGGCAGCATCTGCATGCAGTATCACATCTGCTGGCTTCCACCGGGGTGGCATGCTGGTCCTGCCCTGTTGTGACACACATATGGCACAGAGTTTCCACCAGGATTTACAAGAGGCCGTGGCTGCAGTTAGTACGGGGTAGTCTTTGTTATTGTTTAATAAAACTGGAGACATCAAAGCTGACTTTATGAATTTTTTTTCCTGTAGACCGCTCCCAAAGTCGAGTTTGTTCATACTGCCTGAGATCAAAGCAGATTGGAGATGCGGGGAGGAGGTGGGTGTGGGTGATGTCTTACTTACTCAACAACAGGTTTTTCTGACTCTTAAACCAGTCAAAATATAGTTCACACACTGTATAAATTCAGCTACCAAGACTCTGGAAAGTCATCTATTTGGACAGTAAACATGAAAAGCGTGTGTGTATTTGTTTTACTGTGTGACGGTGGGGACCGAGACTTAAATGCACACCAGCTAAAGCTAGCTGAGTTTCCACAATTCCTGTTTTCCCTTTCTAGCGGGAACTCTGGCGGGATCTTGGCCCATTCAGAAACTTTGTTGTTGAGCCTTATCTTCAGAGATTTACAGCAGCGTTTCCACTACAGGAACCAGTCTTTGAGGGGTCTGCTCTCAGCCCCCCTCCATTACCATCATAGGAACCAGGGGCTAAAAAGAGTTATGGGGAAATTTCCTACAAGGCTTGAAATTAATTTTTTTGTAAATGTGGAGGGAGGAATACTACTTGTGAGCACAGTTACTGGTCTTTTGCTGTTTTCTTCTCCAACTTGTGTGTTTTTCTGAACTGTAAAGCTGCATCATTGTTTGAATCTTTCCTCTGAGTCGTAATAAATCCGTGACTGAATTTGGGCCATGCTTTACTGTTTCCTGTTGGGTGATTCAGCTGAATAAGATGGAATCAGAAGCCCATTTCAGAGCTGCAGGCGCACCATCAGAACACATGCTGCTGAAAAAGTGGGAGACTGAGAAGGTTGTGTAGTTACGTGATCCCCCTGGTATGTTGTGGCAGCTTGTTTGAGTGTTTCAGTCCCAGGCTAAGGCTGATGTATCAGTTTGCTGTTTTATTTTATAACAGCACTGGTATTTTATTCATTTTGGAGTACTGGTCAGTGTTTTTCCTACTAAATCTAAAGAGGATTTAAAATTAAATTAGATTTCTTAATCCTTAAAGGAAATGTTCACTTGTCATAGAAGGTGCCATTAAGTGATATCACTTAAATCATCAAACCTTCAAACACAATCGTTAGTTCACTCAATAATAAAAGGAGCTTTATGATTTGATTGTGGACAAAAATGAGCCACGCAGGTTGTTGAAGGGTTAACATACAGCTGGACGTTTTGGGCCGAGTGGAAAAGCGCAACTATTTGGAAAGTGGTGTACAAATGAATGGAATTCTCAGTGACCTACTTCTCTGCAGCTCACAGGCCGCCTTGTTTTGGCACCCAGCAAATGATGAGACTCGCTTCTTGAGAGGCCGTCTTAGTAAATGAGATCACTATCTCACCGAGAGAGTTGCACCAAACTTCCTATCTGTTTTTGTTTGTTTGTTTTTGTTTTTAGGTCGTTAAAGATTTCCTGGAGTCCTGATTACTGGTCTCTTAAAAGAGTTTTTTGCTTTTCTGTAGCCTCAGCCTTTTTTTCTTCTTCTTCTAAGAATTAGCCTGGCGCAGATGTGTAAATACAGCTTTGCATTCCCAAAGTTTCCAGTTTAGACCCAAACCAAAGTCAACAAGGGAGATGCCAGTCCAGATCAGGCCTCACGAACCACCGCAGTTTTGTCAGATATTAATTGACGAATTATAATCCGATCATTTGTATTTCTACCCCCTCGTCTATGTCCAGTTGTGGAGAAGTAATTGTGAACACTCTCGTTTTTATTTTCTAAATAAAACCAAACACATTTCTGTTGATATTACTTAGGAAAGTAACTTCCTCTCTTCCCTCCCCCCATAAGGAGAACAAAACTTCTTTTGAGACAATCTCATGAGGGACAATGTTGGTGGGGGACTTAAATAGTGAGCAGAACGCTGTCTGGAGGATGACATATGCACACACACACACAGTGGCACACAGGGTGTAGGGTTAGTGTAAGGGGTGGGGTTGGGACAGGACAGTGGACCTGGTGTTCTGAATGACTAGCTTCATTTTGGTGTGGTGTGGCATACTGCTGGCTTGGCCTGCACGGCTGTTTGAGCTGAAAGCAGGGCGGCAGGGATTGGATATGCAGCTGTGTTGTTGAAGGAAGGTTGACTGAGACAGACCTCGGAGTTGGAGCCGTCAGTGATGTTGCATTTAATCGGAAATTCATTTTAAAGATGTAATCCTTCAGTTTATTTCATTAGGCAGGGCTCCAGACTAACGTTTTCATTTGGGTGCACCAGCAACAAGTTTTGGCGCCCCCCAATTTTTACAGTGTCCCGCTCAGCAGCTCATTTTAATACATAATGATTGTGACACTGTGTTATGATCAAGACATTGACGGCATGTCATAGCTGCTCTCTGTGTCGCTCTGTGAGCTCCCCCCCGATGCAGCACGCATGATATGTGTGTGCGCACACAGGCGACCGCACTTCAGTCAGCGGACACAGAGCGCGTGTCTGAAAACACGTCAGCCAGCTGAAAATGTGACAAACATGTCAGTGTTTTAAACCCTCCCAGGGAGGTAAAGATGGAAACATTTGCGGTCCAGCGAGGAGCAGCCAGGGTATTTGTCCTGTTCTGGTGTTAGTAGAGAACGTCACGTCACGTCCGCCACGGGAACGGACATCACGCATTCAAACCAACACGCAACACGGTGTACAGCTGTGGATCTGAGGTGAAGACCCATCCCTTCTTTTGGCTTTTTATCACGTGTTATTCTTCTCTGAGTTCGAATAAGGAGGGAATGAATACAGAATACGCAGAGAGACGTTCAAAGACAGAATGAAAGTCCTTCACCCGGACCTGTGAAATGTTAGGCGAACTGGTGCGACCTTGAAAAAAGAATTAGTCGCCCTCAACAAAATTTTGGTCGCACTCTAGAGCCATGTGAGGTCTCCATCTTTGTTTCTTTGATGCTAGTGGCTTGCTTATTTTTGGGTTGCTCAGTACTGAGTATGTAAAACAGAATGCAAGCAAAATAAAGCTGGTTTATTATACCTGGCGTGTTAGCTACAACATGAAATGGACACTGAGAGGATGACGTTCACATTGTTAACGGCCTACAGACCTGAAGCTTCCTGCATGCGCAGAGGAAGACATGACTTTACATACAGTAATCTGTGTCTGTGGAGGTGATTATGGATGCTACACATGTCAGCATGTGTGTGTCAGATTCAAAGTTGTGCAATTGGAGCCAGAAAATAATGATAGAATGTTGCTCTGTCCTTTGTTTATATTTGATCTCGCCGCGTCCCGCCTCCTCCGGCACAGTGTTGTGACGTCTGGGTCACTTCAACGATGTAAAAATCAGATGAAATGCGACACTAAAATATACAAAAAATATCAGATGTGAAGTAATTTATTACCACGTACGAAAGTGTCCCGGGTCAGATTTGAAATACAGAAAAGAAAAGATTTATACTGTTAAAAAAATCAGATATTTGCAAAAAAAAATATTGGATTTGAGCCACTTTTGCCAGCAGTGTAAAAGTAAGTCTTGGGGGAATCTATGCAACGTTAACCTTGAGAAACCTGTAAGCCTCCCCGGGCATGACTTTTATCCTCACCTCCACAGGTGCCACTAATTAAGACAATGAATCCCTTGCACCATATAAAGACACATGCACTGCTACTGCAAGACCAGTGGCCGAATCCCTCACCCTTCAGAAGGTTTGCTCTGGGAACGCTTTACAATCAAGACAAAAACTCTCTGCTTTTGAGCTTTCAGAGGTAGAATAAAGACAGAGATGAAAAGGGAAATAGAGGGAATCCATTATAAAATCCAACAGCCACATATGACACGCAGGATCTTCTGGTCAGCTAATGAAGCGCTTCCTAACAAATCACCCAACTCCAGTCTCCTAACACAGACTGCATGTTATTTACTGAGCTGCTGTGTGAGTATCACAGATGTACTTTGCTTGCACATGACAGACAACCACACAGTGAAACTAACTTAACTAACCAAAACACACAGTAACATGTGACCAACAGAAAAAAATGTCACAATGCCCCCAAACCAAAGGTTCTGGTTACAAGAATTTACAGGAACAAAATATCCAAAGATTAATCTGTGAGGATCACTTTGTCCACAATTCAAGCTTGATCGATTGATCTTTGATTCTTTAAACGTATTTAAACCAATTACTCAAAAACAACAAAGAAGCAAAAACTCTCAGCTCATCATACACAATAATGATGATAAAAGATGTGATTAAGAAGTGAAAGGCCAGTGAGTGACGCCGTCATTTACATCTGGAACTCTCCGAATCCCAGAAGGGATAAAAGTCCACAAACTGTTCGAGTCGTCAGCATTTCCTCGTCATCTATTTTTGTCGAATGAGCGAGACCTAAGTTTGTCTATATAATGACTGACAAAGAGGAAAAGAATGTTGTATGATGCCTGAGACTTTCCAGTGAATTGCTTTTTGCTTCACTCCCTCCCTGAACTAAGTCGGATGAAAATGTGGGCTGGAAGTCAGCATTCCTGGCCGAGGCAGTAAACTGTTCCAGTGTTGGGGATACTGTCTAGGAATGTGGGCCCATTGGAGCACATTGAAGTTCGACGCTCAGTTTGAGTTGAACAGGGGTTTTTCCAGAGTAAGGGGGCAGGGACAGGCAACGGAAAGGAAACTGATTCCACCCTCAGTGGAGCCGAGGTCTCTTGAGTCCACAGTGGTAAAGGAGGAGGGGAGAAGAGAGGGGGGGGGGGGGGGCAGAGATGGGTGGGGTGAAGAAAGGAAAAGATGAAGACTCAGGAATACTAGTACATTCACACCTTGCCTTCCTCCGTTTTATGACCATATTTCCAGAAAAGTGGGGATGCCGTGGGAACTTTTAGTTAAAATGATATGTAAGGTCATTTGAAATGTGTTTAATTGGGGGACAAAAGATTAAAAAAAACAGGGAAATGTTTTAAACCATACTGGCACTGTCTTTACGCAACAATTCACTTTGTCAGTGGCCACTGCAGTGAGAGATATTTAGAAACAAATGAAAGAGAATTCAGGTGGACCTGACTGCTTATATTGTACTTCAAAGACGTAAGATAAGGACACTGAACTAAATATTCATTCATCTCAAAGGGAAATCATATTATGTACTAACAGAAAAAGTATAGAATTAATCTAATAATAATAATTTAAAAAAAGGCTAAATATTGTTTAGAATCTACCTGAGTCCCAAATCCTATACGGTCATAAAAGGAAAATTAAAATGCGTCTATAGATCCACTGAGTAGTTTACAGGTGAATCGCAGTCGACTCATGAGGTAAGCAAAGGTTCATGGATCCAGCTCCTCATATGCCAGCTGACTCCTCCACCATAGTCTGTTTAATGAGTGGCAGAATGAACAAGAAAGCAGGATGACAGCTGATGAGTTTCAGCTTTATAAACAGTACTTGGTTATTTCAGCTCATGAACCCTTGTTTTTAAAAGAAGAGTTGATGAAACACATTGTACCTGTTTCAACTGCACGATACATGATACTAGACTCTTACTCAAAATAAGCACAACTTTAGAAAAATACTGAATAAAGTGGAATTTCTCACTTTCAATTAACGTTTGTAATGTTGTCTCTCTTCACACAGCTATCTAACAAGCTTCCCTTGTGTCTTTCCTTTATGTTTTTAGATAAATACATGTTTAAAGTCCAGATTTAACGGTCAAATTAATGCGATACCAGCAGCAGTCCCGGTTAATACTTATGCAAACAGCGTTTTATAATATTTATGAATTTATTTAGTGATATTTGTGCTTTCAGGGGTCACATACACACACATTACGGCTCTAATCAGCAGAATCAAATCAAACTTTTTTTATAAAGCGCTTTTCATGCGATCAGCAACACAAAGGGCTTTACACAATAAAAACAACTTTTGGATATAAAAACCTTCACACAGTAAAGTTTTAAACATATTATTAAAACACACACCTCATTACGATCTCCCTCGCACACAATTACACACACACAAGGTTAAGAAAGCTACAAGGTTTGTTGACAAATGGGGCTTTTAGGGGGTGTGTAGAAACAGGAAATAAAAAGGAAAAGAACATCCAACCAGATAAGTTTCATTCATAACTTTTTCTCCCTCTGCAGTGGTAGATACTTTTGCATCATCAGTCTTAGATTTTTAAGGTTGATGCCAATGTTGTTTCTGGTCTGTGCCGTAATTCTGCTGTTCTCTACACCTCCAGACTGTCGCTACGGTTGCTAATACAGAGATAGAGAAACGGGAGGATGAGAGTGGGCCAGAAAAGTCTTGTCACTGGTTCTTGAGCCAAACTATTTCATCGCACCCATGCATGAGCAAACAGTTTATTTCTGGAAGTCGACGGCGTGTTCTGTGAACTTGCACTGAACCTCAGGAATGGGGACAGACAACCTGCCAAACGGCCAGAGGGGAAAACGAAATAAAGCTCGTCTTTTCCCCACGCCTCGATTGCAAAAAAAAGCTTTATATTAAAAAAAGAAGAATCAAATAGATTTCAGGTGTAACTGTTGAGCAAGAGAAAAAAGAGTACATGAAAAGGACTCCATGCTCCATTCTTCTGACACATTAGGCTCTTGGTATTCTCTCAATCAGGGTTTCTCATTTCCAGTCCTCAGGACCCACGCACCCTGCATGTTTTTAGATGTTTTTCTATTCCAACACACCTGATTCTGATTAATGGACCTCCTAATCAAGTTCTTTACAAGCCTGTCAGACATGTATAGTGGTGGCAGACTTGATGATGTGCGAGGTTTACCAGGTTGAGTTTTCTCTGGACTGGACAGCTAGGTCGGGATCCTGACACAAACGCACAGGATCAACCATTTTAAAGAAGCACCACCGGACTTTGTCTGGTTTTTTCTCAGCGAGTCGCCCCCTAGCGACGGCATCCGACCTGTACTCGGAGTTCTCCAGTCAGTAATGCCCCTTTCACACCAGCACCTACTCAGCCCAGCCCGGCTCAGCCTTCATTCAGCCAACACCACACCACCCCGGTTTCGTCTGTTCGCATTACAGTCACGGCCGTCCTCAGTGTGGGCGGGGCCGTCATCAGTGTGGGCGGGGTCGTCATCAGTGTGGGCGGGACCGTCCTCAGTGTGGGCGGGGTCTTCATAGCGAGGTTTCATGAAGTCATTTGTTCGCGACACACGCGCACACGGCTAGCAAGCTAAGGAACGTCCTCACTTCTATATT
>JAOXYM010000001.1:3681505-3693533 GCA_028567055.1 Leptatherina wallacei
AGATTCTGGCCAATAGCGGCCTGCCATCTGCACACGTCACCATTTTTGGCCCGACTCGGCCCCGATAGAACCTCGATTGAGTAGGTGCTAAAAGTGTATCGACTCGCCCCGGGAAAATGGTAATGGGAACACAAACAAACCGTGCGGTGTCGTGCTGGGCCGGGCTGAGTAGGTGCTAGTGTGAAAGGGGCATTATAGTCAGGCTGGGATTTGGGATCTGCGTTGCAAGCTACTATTCCGGTGGATGTCCAGGTGGTTTGACATTCCCTGTCCATCACTGAGGTGCATCACGCCGTCCGTGCCGGGTGCGTCTTTTCTCCGGACCAAAAAACTTTAATCTCTCTTAAACAATTCAAAATCAGATCAAAGGAAAGTGATGCTGGGAATGTATGTTTAAGTAACATCGAATCAAGTCGCCTTCGTCTCTAAATTTCATTCATGGGATGGAATTTATGACTGTTTCTACAAACGATTGATAAGTGAGGGCTCAGGTGAATTACCTGTCTCGCAAATACAGCAATTTTTATTCCAGCTTCCTCAGTTATCATGTTTTACACACTGGCGTACATGTGCAGGCATGAATATGTGAAGACCTCTCAGAGCCAAGTGAGCTTACACGAAGATGAAAACACGCAAAAGATCATTTGTGTGGTGCTAAAATATTTAATTAATGTTATTAGTATAATCCATGTAGCTTGCAGACTGTCAGCTCAGTGTACAGAACTATGTTTGTTTTGCAGTCCTGACAAGTGGAGGAGGCAGCCAGCAACACAGTCCCCTAAAACGCTCAGTGTCCCTCACACCACCTATGAACGGCCCAAGCAACCAGCCTCTGGGCCACGTCTGGCTGTCCCAGGAGGACCTCCGGACTACCAGAGGCCCGGCCCCGGACCATGCACCCCTCTCACCCCAGAGCAGCATCGCCTCCTCAGGCAGCGGAGGCAGTGAACATCTGGAGGATGCAGGTTTAGGAGGCGGTTCAGGTCTGCATCGCAGTTCCTTCCATGAGGACGGGAGTGGGATGAGGGGTGAGTACAGCAGACCAGGGGTTAACTCTTTCTAGTTTAGTTGTTAATATTGAGTCAGCAGTCCATGACTTAAAGCATGAGAGAGGAAGATGATGCATTTTGGGTAAATTATGGCAAGTCGGAGACCTGATTTTAACCCTACAGAGATGCTTTGATTAGGTCGTTCTCTTCTGTCTCCATGATTTCTCTTTGTAGTTTGTCAGCTTTAGTAAACAGCTACAGGAAAAGCCCAGAGGGTTTTTTGTTCTGCTAAATGAAGTTACGGGTTGATTTAGAGAATGTATTTATCTTTTCCAGCTCATGTGGTTACTCACGAATTAAGTGTTGAGTAAGGATGAAAAGTATTGAGTGTTGGGTTTAAACCTAGATGAAGATCAAACCACATTTTATGAGTTGTCATTCCTGAAATCCTGTAATATCCATAAGGTTCAGACTTTTCTTTGGAGCTGTACAAATGTCTGCTGTGTGCCTTGCAGGCATTCAAAGGGTCTGGCAAGCTGCTGATCCAGTCAGAGCAGTTTGTCAGGACTGGCAGAGGCCAGAACTACTGACCCCACTGACCTTACTGAGGCCACTGTCTGCACGTTGGTTCACCCTTTCATATTAACTCTCTCTCTGTCTCTTTTATAAACATTATTAGCTTAGCAGGAAATCAGTGCTAATATTCCACATCAGGAATTTAAAGAGGACAACCTTAATTTGTCCATCTTATTATTTTAGTCATGTTTTTTAGAGAATTTTTTATTCCAGTATCACATTCTTTAAGTTGCAAAGAGTTAGATTTTTAAAGACTTATTATTGTGTTTATTTGATTAAATCTAACTCTTACATCTTTACAAGCTAAACTGAATTATTAGCATGAAAGTGCTAATTTGTAAGCTAAGTACCACTTAGAACATGTAATTCCAGCAAGATGAGTAAAAGCAAACACTTGAGAAGTAAGAAGTTGATTAGTTGATCCTTATGTTTCAGATTTATTCAATTGTAGTTAGAGAGAAAAAATAAAAACATTAAAGTTTTCTACTTTCTACTTTACCTGCAGTAGTGATGTGAGATGTTCAGCTCATCAGGGAAGTCTGTTGTCTCATCTACAGATGTCCCTGCCTGGCTGAAGAGTCTCCGTCTCCATAAGTACGCCGCTCTCTTCTCCACAATGACCTACGATGAGATGATGGGGCTGACTGAAGAGCAGCTGGAGGCACAGGTTCATAAACACACACATGAACAGACAGAAGAAGAAAAGAACTTCAAATGAATGAAGGTCTTGCTGAATGACTTCATGCCGGCCCACTTTTTCTGACCCGCACAAAATCAGGGACAGGGGTTGAGAATGAGCCTCGGCTAGAAACATGTCTGCACGGCATTTATACAGTAATGTTAAATCAACATGGAAATAAATGAAACTGAGACTGTAAGGCATGGTCAAATTCCAAAGTTTGTATTTCAAAGTAATTGGGCTCAGTAGGTTTACCTCCAGCACAGCTAACGACATCATTAGCCAGTGTGACTTGAAGGTTTTTCTTCTCCACTGGCTCTGGCTTGTTATTCCCTCCATCAGTGCACAGCACATACACATCAGTGATGTGCAAAACTATTTAGATATAGCTGATTGTTTATTTATTTTCGAATGCAGACAGAAAGGAGAAGGCTGATTAGAGAGGGAAAGCCAATTGCACCCTTTTTACAAGACATCCTGACTCAGACACCACTGATGATGAGACGTCAGGCTGCAGAAACACAACACTCGAATACAACTAAAGCTGGAAATTTCAGCTTCTAATACTAGATCATGATAATAAGAAATGTTTCATAAGTTAACTGTAATAAAAACAATCCTTTAAGAAAGGCAACATTTCACTATTTACTCATGTTAAACCCTAGCAGATGATTTTAACATCACATTTACCAGCTTTAATGAAACTGAATTACATTTGTCGTGTGGAAACGTTGGTGATATTGTAAATAAATTGGTCAAGACTAATATAGCAGCTGTTTTCCTAGTGCATAAAGGCTTTAATGGATCTATTCTAAAAAAGTGGGATGTAGCTAAATTTAACTGGGCTACGGCTGACCAGGAAGCTGTACGCTTCCTCCAGGTGCTGCCAACTCTGTCTGACACTAATGTGATGAACAGCCACGCTGAAACATGTTCAGCTTTAACATAACACTAGTGCCCCATCTGATCCAGTTGCTTCATTTAAAACATTTTCAGTTCTACATGAACTATTTACAGTTTCAGCCCCTGATCAAAATGTGCAAATGAGCTGTTTGTGTCTTTAGCTTCACTTTCTGGACCTGTTGTGTGAAATTCCCCCCCAAAAAAATGAATCCGCCACAAGTTTTGTTTAGTGCTAATGTGCATTCTGCTTCATGTCAAAGAACACGAACACCACAGAGATACGTTTTGTCCTGTGATCGTTAACTCCAGTCTGTTTTTCTACTTGCAGAAAGTCACTAAAGGAGCGAGACACAAGATTGTCATCAGCATTCAGAAACTCAAAGAGCGGCAGAATCTTCTGCGCAGCCTGGAAAAGGTTAGAGCAACAATCTATAACTTCCTCATGTTCCTTCTTACTTCATCTTCACACACACACACACACGAATCGTGCTCATTCCACACTTGTTGTTTTTTTTTTAAATTGGTCATTAAGCTCATGAGCTTCGCGGACAGCGCAGGACTCTTCTTCTGCCCTGTGGGGGTGAGAGAGGGAGAGATGGGTGGCCATTCTCAGTCGGTGTTATGTATCTGAGATGGCCGGTAACGGAACACCTAATCCAGGAAGGACCGTTTTGGGCTCTGAATTTAAACTCATCCCCCCCCCCACCACCACCACCCACCCCCCACCCACCCTTCAGCCTTCAGAGCAAGACAATGACACTCAAGGGCGCAGCGCAGGAGGGACGTCTTAGGCCAGCTAAATTCAGTCATAACCTTTTCACCAACGCTTCATTTTAAAATGTGTTACTGCTGCATTTGTAGAGCTTGGGAAACAAGACACCTGTTGCTCGGTATTTTGGGTTTACACAGTCTGGCCTACGGAAATGACAGCTCTGTGACGGGCGGGGAGGGAGGCTGATTTCATGCATTTGGACATGAGGAGTTCAAATATACTGCATGTGTTTTTTTTTAGTTTTACTTTATCCCCTGCTGTCACATAACGAGGCAATTAGTGATCCTCCCTTTCAGTTTGACCCTTTTTTTAAGTTGAAAAATAATTGTCTAATTTTTTTTTTCTTATCAACTGTCTATATTTTTATTGGCTCCACTGCCCTGCTTCTCCCAGGATGTGTTGGAGGGAAGCAATCTTCGAAATCCACTGCAGGAGCTCCACCAGATGATCATGACTCCGATCAAGGCTTTCAGTGGTGGTGAAGAGTCCTCCCTGCAGCGCCCCCTGCTGAGCCCAGAGGGCAAGAGCGCCGCGCCTGGCTCCCACCTTACCGGGGGGAGTGGAGGGGAGGCTGAGTCAAGCACAAGTGTCATCGCTGAGGGTGATCTGCCTGGTCAGTTCACTCGCGTCATGGGTAAAGGTGAGCTGCATGGACCCGCACTCTGTAGAATTTTTAATTTTATTTTTTATTGAATAAGAGAAGTCTTACTCTGCATCTTCATGCTGTCCTCAGTTTGTACCCAGCTACTGGTTTCCCGGTCCGACGAGGACAACATCAGCTCCTACCTGCAGCTCATCGACAAATGCCTCATCCACGAGGTAGCCGCTGCCTTTATGTGTATTGATTTTGGTTTAGTCATTGGAAAAGAAACCTTTTACTTCCTATCTTGTCAAGTAGTTTGATCAGAATAATCTTAAATGTTATGCATCAGAACATGACATGATAGGATGTATAATATTCTACTTGCTGTATCCCACATTGCCTCTTAAGTGACTTTGGAGAAAAGCATCTAATTGAATGCAGTGTGTTATGTAGAAAATACACACCATCATAGATAAAGTCTAGCCAAAAAAGGAATGATCTGGAGGCTCTTGTCTATAAATCTCTTGATTTAAAGGTGGGTGTTGGGATGATGTTGAGGAGAGTCAAGCTTTAAATTTTCTCTAAAGTAGACTTGTGGGTGCTTTACTTCATCTCTCATTTTGTTTTCCCTGCTCTCTCCTCACTCTACCTGCAGTCCTTCACTGAGACGCAGAAAAAGAGGCTGTTGTCATGGAAACAACAGGTCCAGAGGCTGTTCCGGTCCATTCCGAGGAAAACCCTCCTAGACATTGCAGGGTACCGACCGCAGAGGAGGTACGCTCAGACACATGGTGGTCTGCTTTAAAGGTTGATGAGTCACATCAACCTTTAACAAGAAGCAGAAATTAACATCCTATATTAAAAACTTTTCTCCTTGTCTTGTCTTGTTGCAGCCGTTTTGGTCAGTCCAACTCTCTCCCCACCACTGGGTGTGTTGGAGGCAGCGTGTCGGCCAGGAGGAGCCACCACCAGTTCCAGATGCCCTCCAGGAGCTTGCCGGGTGCCAGGCTGGGGCTGCTGGGCAGTGGGGGGCTGCTGGGGCCGACGCCTCGCAGCTCTAGCAGTACACCAACAGGTCCCAAACAGGGGAGACATGTAAGTTAAGCGTGAGAGTAAACTATCGATGAGAAGCTTGATTGACCGGTCATTTTTAATTTATTTAAAATTTTATTTATATATTTTCAAAACTGCTGTCTGAACATTTCACGTATGGTTATAGTTAGCAGGAGGTTTTCAACAGACTCCAGAACTCGGCCGTAATGATCTCACTACTTCATCTGTGACTGTGCGGAGGAACATTTTGAAACGCCCGGTGATATATTCCAGGATGCTCGCAAAAAAAAAAACCTGGGCAGCAGAATTCCCTCTTCAGCACGCATTCTGCCTAAAATAGGCTTTTTATTCCATGACAAAGAAGTGCAGGGTGAGGAAGACGAGCAGCGGTGGTGTGTGGCGAATGAAGTGAGGTGAATGGAACTCACAGGCAGGTCACCCCACATACCAGAGGCTCTGCGTCAGTGCCGAACATTGAAACAGGAGGAGCTGTGGAGCTGTTTCAGGCCCGTCCTGGCACACTTTGGTCTGGGCTGACCCAGCTTAGTGGAAACCTTTCTCTCCCCCCCCCCCCCCCCCCCCCCCCCCTCCTCTTCTTCTCATCTCCTACAATGGGAGGAAATACCTCAGTTCCTCCTCATCACACTGGAGCTTCTTGTTGGAAGATTGTAGAGTGGATGTGTAAGGGCAGAAAAGGAGACGAGGGAGATATGTGAGTCATAGTTTGGGAGACGTAGCTGTGGTTTTTCAAGGAGGAGGAGCAACGGGGGAGAGAGAGCGTGTGTTTGTGTGAGTGTATATATATGAGAGAGAGAGAGAGAGAGAGAGAGCCAGTCAGAGGCAGTGAGAACAGTGCACAGGCATTTCCTGTTTTTCCCTGACCTGCGGCGCTGGAGGGCCGTAAGGGGGGGAGAGGGGTGAGGGGTAGAGGTGAGGTGAGGGGCATGTGGTGCTGAGGGTATAATGAGCAGGTTAGAGGGATGAGTTCACGTGGTGAGACTGTCATAGAAAGGAGTGTGGGGAATAAAAATGGTGAGGAAGCCGCGGCCTGCTTGTTTCATGCTCGCACACTCATGCACGTTGTAGATCAGGAAGTTTTATTAATGCACGACTTTCCCCAGAAAGCAGCGATGAATGGGATGAGTAATGAAATGAATGCAGGTTCTGTCATGTTGAGTTCTCAATACGTGTTGTAATCCACCAAAAAAAAAAAAAGAGGACGTTAAATGTCACCGTGTCCAAGTGTTCCCATAGAGAAACTGGTGTTTAACAAATGTCTTAATGAGGATGATCAAAGCTTTATTGTGTTGACCCTTGCTTGCTATGTAAGACGTTGCCCCATTAAATGATTACATTTTATTCCCACAATGGCTAGAAAATCCTTTGGTGTTAGATATGGAGCTGTTTTCTGTCTACTAGAACAGTGGTTCCCAACCTGGGGTACGAGGACAGGGGGTCCCTGAGGCATTGACCATTCAAAGCCGTTGTAATTAATGTCCACAAATCGTACCTATTTTTAAGAAAATAAAGTAATTATCTGTTGTTAATGTAACTTTGGGTTCACTGAAGAACCGGATTCAGCCAGAATCCAGTATTTATGGTGAGAATCTCACTTTTGACAGCATGAAACCAGCATGGTTTCAGCACAGGGTGGGGCAGGGGGTCCGCAGCTTTTCAGTATTTGCACGAAGGGGGTCCCCAAGGAAAAAAGGTTGGGAACCACTGTACTAAAAAACAAAAGCATAAAATAGTATCTGAGACTTCACCTTAATGAGCTGCTTTGCTCGGCTAAAATGAGCTCACAATTGAAATATCTTTAAGTGTCATCTGGTGGGATCATCAAACACACAAGGCAACTTTTACCCCTTAACTGTATAAAGCCAAACGTATACAGTTACAGTTTCTGAGACAATTTACATCACTTTATATTAAAAACTTTGCTTAAAACCCTTTAGTATACAATATGATACTTGTCTTCTGCCCCCTAATGGACACCAGGAAGCAGAAGACTACGCTACAATCATTTTGACATGTCACATGGTAATAAATGGTAGATACACCCCCAAAAATTTGTTAAACAAACAAATAAAGACCTGAAGATTAAAAAAAAAAAAAGACTTTCCCCCCCCAGTTCTTCTTGGGTTAAAGCTTTATCCAAAAAATAATGAGCTCACAATTGAAATATCTTTAATCTGAAGTCTTTATTTAGCCCCTTAACAAAATGAAACAAAAATAATTTTCATGTATGTACAAATTTATTATTGTGTCATGCTTCCAAATTATTGTAATGCAAAAAGTATCCACCAGGGGGCAGGAGACGAGCATCAGATCGTATTCAACAGGATTTGGAGCAAAGTCTTTACCATAAAATGACGCAATAGGTCCTCGAAAACATGACATGAACAGCGTTAAAGGGTTAAAAGCGTCACATTAAAGGCAAGATGCAAAAGATTAATTACAAATAGGAAAATTAAAATAAAAGAAATGACAAAAGAATAAAAGGAATTAGCCTAAAAACAGAACTATGTTTGTCCATCTCAGCAAAACTTCTCCCAGTTTGTAATTTCAGCCATATTTACATGGATAAAGATCACTGAAAGTTTAATGCAGTTAAAGAATAAAAACACAACCTGGTAGAGAAACAGGAAACTTAGATTTCGAGGGTTTTTGTTATATCTCTTTGAACTTCATGTGTCTAGGATGTTTGATTTCTTTGCAGATTGCAGGGTAACGTCTGTAAGTTTCACCACTAGTGTGGAATTGCATTAAATTGAGTATTTTGGTTTTTATAGAAGCCTTTTACAGTTGCATAAAGCATTGCACCACAGTGTCTCTACATAACAACTACAACAAGATTTAGTGGTTTTCAACCAGAGCATTAATACTCGGCAACATTTATTTGCTTTCTTTTGAAGTCACTTTAATGCCGTCAATATAAAATCTTCCTCAGGGTCCATGGTTTGCCAACCCCGGAGGAAGCAACAGCATGCCCAGTCGGACCCACAGCTCCGTACAGAGGACCCGTTCCCTGCCAGTTCACACTACACCACAGACCATGGTCATGTTCCAACAAGCAGGTACGACTTACTGGGAAAATGACACATTGCAGGCACAATGCAACAAATATACATGGATCTTTCAGTCCAGGTTACGATGCTTCTCCTATAGCTATAAGATCTATAAAAAAGTTCCTGTTTCGAAATTATTGATAAGAATGAGTCATAAATGTTTATATACAGTATGTTAATGATGGAAAAACTACATATAATGTGAAAAAACCCCCCCCCCCCCCCGTGAGATACTGGGGTCACAGTAACCACTGGTGCCAGGCAGAGTGACCTACAGTAGCCTCTAATCACTGCCTGGTCCCACAGAAATGGCAGACAGTAAGTCGACTTCCTCGGCTTTGCCAGAAATGTCCTCCTTTTAGAACGAAGAGGAAAAACAGATTTTTAAATAAAGCAGCAGAGAGGAGGGAAGTCAGCTGGAGGGGAGGATAGAGACTATGTGAGAGAGGAAGAGATGGAGGCTGGGAGGGAGGAAAGAGTGAGGAGTCTCACAATGAGGCTCTTTGTGCAGTGAGGATGGGGCTCTCTGGCCTGCTTTCCTTCCCTTCCCTCTCTCCCTTACTCACTTTCTTTCTTAGCTTCCCCGTCTCTCTTTTCTCATTCCTCCATATCTACCATCCCTTCCCCCATCCCCCCTTTCTTTGACAACTCTGCAGAGTCATGCACACATAAAAGTCTTCCTCAACGGTGGCTGTAGCTGGGCCTTGGCCAGAGTAGCTTATTTGAAAGGCTAGACGTCCTTCATTACACCCCCCCCCACCCCCCCTCCACCCTTGTCCCCATGCATGTATGTGTGATCTTCCCCTCTCTCTGCCAACTGATGGATAAAGGCTCTTATTAACTCACACGCAGAATAGAAAAAAAGAGGATGAAGGAAATAATGTGTGTGATTGTGTGTGTGTGAGTGATTTTTTTACCCCCCCCCCCCTAGTGTATTTGTGTTTCTTCAAGTATGTGTGTGTACCGGGGGTGGAGGGCTGTGGGGGTGTGATGGTGGGATTTGGAGCCTATAAATAGCCCAGTGTGGACTAGAGGACCCAGCTCAGCTTGTGTCTCAGGCCACAAGGGATTTTCACTGCCCAGCGTATGTTGAAGACTCAGCTAGGGACTAAATGGCTCAAAGAGGTTGCTAGGCTGCAACCGTGGCTCAAATACACAACCCACCGTCACCACTCAACACACACATACCCCCCCCCCACCCCCCCTCCGCATAACAGTCTCCACCCAGTTCACAGCTGAGGCCGAGGGAGTCGAGGGCAGCCAGCACCTTAGAGTTAGAACAAGAGACAGCTTCCAGTTGGGAAGTTTGAAACATACGTCTACTGATTTTAACCCTTAAAACGCTGCTAGTTTGCAGACATTACTCGTTGGGCTAAAATGTGACGGATAGCTTTTACCCTTTAGGTGATTTACGGAGGTTTCCAGGCATTTCTGTCCCGTCCAGGAGGTTTACAATCCAGCCGTAGAAAATGTTTTTTATTCTGAGACTCTTTATTTTTTAAATCCACAATGAGTGATCCATGATGACGCCCTTATTTATCACATTTTCATCCCAAAAAAGATCGCTATCGCTACTATTTTTACCCAGAAATGATGACAAAGCTACTTCCTGTCAAACTTTGGATCAATCAGATAGCAAACATTGGCGGTAATGTCCAATCAGCTGCAGCCAAAGACCAACAAGTGACAAGAAGATGAGATGTCTGTCTGAAAGGAACATAACGGGACATAATCTAAGGCTGGAATAACGCCAAGAAGATGCTTTTGATGGAAAAACGAGCTGAGATGGAGTTGGTTTTGTGAGGATAGCAAGTAAATAATACCATAAACACATTTAGCTCGTCAGTGATTGTTACCTACACTTAGATCTACATGTCTTAGTTTCAGATATTGATGGTTTGTCTTTTGTTCCACAGAGAAAGTCCCCACATTGTGACTGTGTATACATGAATAAGACAAGGAAACACACATACGTAGAGCGACGCCGTGCACTGTTGCAGCGTTCATTGTTTTCATTTACAGCGAGTTGTTATCGGATTAATCTGGGGCCACACTGACTGAGTGGCCACTTTGTTCCCGTGGGTTTATTCATGAAAACAACTCTGACATTTTACTCATTTATAATCTGACATGAGCTCTTTGGCTTTTTTTATTTATTTATTTTTTTTCACTTGCTAAAAATATTCTTTAGCTTTATCCTGTCAGCCATGTTATTCACACAGCTCAGTTAATGTTGGTCATTATTTAACTTTTCCCAGATCTTCAGCTGCCAGTAACGGAGCCGGACATAAACAATCGCCTCGAGTCTCTGTGTCTGAGTATGACTGAACACGCCTTGGGAGGTGAGTTTTTTTTCTCCCAACCAGACTATGCAGCATGTGGTCTAACTCTTTCCTCCCGTCTCTCTGTGTTAGCAGTATGATGCCTCTGATCATGCACACAGCAGGTTAACTCATATCTTTGTAAACATGCTGGTCATACTGCAGGTTCTGATGGATGTGTGGCAATAAGTCTACTATCCTGGCTAGGAACGAGTCCAAGGTTTCATAAGAAAATATGAGCTAATGTGTTGTAATAAAACATACAATTTATTTAGTTTTTTCCAGGTTGAGATGCATTTTAGGACAAAAAGACACGACATCAGTTGGTTTACTTGTCATATTTGACTCATTGATCCAGTTGAGGAGTTTCTCAACATCTCGTCTCGGCATATTCTGGAAATTTCTGCCAACAGTTTTCATTCTTTTGGTCACGAGAGCTGATTTGAATCATTATTTCTTTGAGCTCTGTGTAGCAACATTTAATATTCATAATGACAGTGTATCTTGTTTGCTCCTGAGAGCTCACCGTCTGGGATCATTTGTTTATGCAGCAGATTTACTCCATAATTAGCTGTTTTTTATACATGCTGATGAGTTTGATTCGTCTTCCACTTTGATGCATTTGAAAATCAAATATGAAACTGGACTGATTTTGGGAGTTGAATGTTTTTATACCTGCAGGAAAAGCTAAGATGGTTGTGCTTTAGTGTCAATTTCCTCTTTCAGAATCCATCAAAGTCACTTAAGTTGATATTAACATTAGTATTGAGCCTGACTGGTCGACCGTTAACAACTTAGAGTCTCTGGATTTGATAAACTCCCAAAAAAGATTTTTCAAGTGTGAAATCTGACAGTGGATCTGAGAGGAACTCAGTCACTTCATCAGATCTTTGTTATTGTACAACGTGATTTGAAAGAAGGGGTCAGATTGAATCCATTCGTCCAGGTTTAAGAAAATTCAAATCACTCTCATCCCCCTAATTCAGCTATGTTGAGAAAATCTAATTCCCCTTTCACACTAGCACCTACTCAGCCCGGCCCGGCACCACACCGCCCGGTTTGTTTGTGTTCCCATTACCATTTT
>JAOXYM010000001.1:3695187-3706665 GCA_028567055.1 Leptatherina wallacei
TCAAATATAGAAGTGAGGACGTTCCTTAGCTTGCTAGCGGTGTGCGCGTGTGTCGCGAACAAATGACTTCATGAAACGTCGCTATGAAGACCCCGCCCACACGGAGGACGACTGCGGCTGTAATGCGAACAGACGAAACCGGGGTGGTGTGGTGTCGGCTGAATGAAGGCTGAGCCGGGCTGGGCTGACTAGGTGCTGGTGTGAAAGGGGCATTAGTCTGAGTTTTTTACGTCACCTAAGCTCTCAAACCCAAACTTCCAGCTTGATGACTGCAGCACCCCTGAATACCAGTGAGGCTGAAGGAAGCGACTTAAAAGACAATGTTTTTTCTGTGCGTAGGAAAAAGGATGTTGAC
The DNA here is from genome assembly GCA_028567055.1 of Leptatherina wallacei. Taxonomy (NCBI): domain Eukaryota; kingdom Metazoa; phylum Chordata; class Actinopteri; order Atheriniformes; family Atherinidae; genus Leptatherina; species Leptatherina wallacei. The sequence continues at coordinate 3,695,543 of JAOXYM010000001.1, forward strand.
ATTTGTTCAGCTCATATTTGTGTCATAATGTAAAACTCCACTCATGCTCCAAATGTAAGAAGACGGATATGTTTGTACTAAGACTGGAAACTGCAGAGATACAGAGATCATGCACCAACAGAGATGCTTTTAATCTGTCAGGTTAACAACAAAAACTTCAGAGCTTTAATAAAGTAGAGATCCTCTCCTTTCTGCCATTACATCAAGCTGCGTCTGCATCGCGACGGAGGCTTTATGTTTGGGGAATGAAAACGTCCATCAGCACATAGCTTGATAACGTTTTCCTCCTCGGCCACATCAGCCGCAGCAGCTGTCAGACTCTTTGTTTTTTTCTGAAAAGGCTGTATCAGTATTTTGACAGATGTGTTGTTCTCACCATGACAGTGTGGGCTCTGGGCCCCCTCACCGCTCACCAGATCAGAAAAGCTGCAGGCCGTCAGTTCGTGGTATAGTAAGACCACGATACACCTCCAATTTACTCATGTAACACCAAAGTTAGTATTTCTGTTTAGAATAATGTGGAGTCGTTATAAAAACTGTGGTCAGGAGATCAAGTAGTGCAAACTTATAACCCAAGAAGAAGAAAGATGAATACACATATGTGATGGGCATTTTAAGTGATTTTTAAAGTCGACTAATCAGGACAATTAATATCAATTAGTCAATTAGTTGTGATGTTATCAATAATGATATAAAGAATACTTTATCACCAGAGGGAAATTGTAAAAATGCATGTAGAGAGCTACTTGTATAATAACCCACATGGGTGTTAAAGATTTTGTGGGCTCTCTCTGGGGGTCACAGGGGTGACAAGCAGCAAACGGTCCGAGGTTGGGATTGAAGCTGCCGTAGCCTCTTTCTATGGGGCAGCTGCTCCTCGAGGAGCCGTAGCTTCTGTTTATGAGTTAGCTGCTCTACCAGGTGAGCTAACCAAGGCCCCCCACGAGTGTTTAGCTACAACAAAGCCAGTCATTTTTCATCGTCGTGTAAAGTGGCAGAACCATCTGTTAACCTACATCCGGCTGCAGACCAGTCAGGAGACTCAGGGGAAATGATTCCTCCTGAAGCTGCAGCTAGTTTCCACTCTGGAGGGAGTTAGCTGTAGCTAACCCCTTTGACTTTACGCAGCAGTAGGAGAGCAGACCTGGGACTCAGACAGAGGAGCTGTGGCATATGTTGCTGAAGCAGTTTCTTGATGCCACGGCCTGCTCTACACTGCATGTCTGACACTCACAGACGATGCGTTTCTCTCTCTCAGACAGTGTTTACCCCAGGTGTGTGTGCGTGTGTGGTTGCAGATCAGCTCGTCACACAGTTAAACCATGATGTCTTCTCTCTTCAGATGGCGCTGACCGCACGTCTACGATATGATGCGAGGACCTGAGTGAGAGCAGCAGGACGCCGCGGCTTCACGAGGCTCTCTCACAAACAGCCACCGGAAGGTCCTCCCGTCCCCCTCCCTGCAGCCGTTGGTAGAGCTCAACCAAAGGACCGGGCGGGATCCAAGAAACACAAGCAGGCCGATCATCAAACCGCGTTGGCACCTTCCGTCGGATCGGAAAAAAAACCACACTTCCCGCTCCGCCAGCATGCTTGCATGTCATCTGCGTCTGAGTGCGGATAGAGAAAAGCATCGAAGACGGCTGGACAGAGGGCGAACAGCGCCCGCATCCTCCCCCGAGAAGGGAGAAACTTGCCCCCCCCCCCCCCTCTGGATCAGGGCTCAGTGAGACTGAGGCCCTTTCCACCACCGCCACCCTGGCCCCTGCTCTTCCCCTGCAGCTTGTGGCATCTTTCACATTGATAACGTTACCTCAGACCCCAAGAGAACACGAGAAGCAGAGCCACAAGGATTCAGAAGGATGTTTGGGATTTCCTGGACGGATCTCAGTGCCGACTGAGCGTCCAGCACCGAGTGGGCCTCTCGGTCAGTTAATTGGGTGGCGAAAGAAACAAACACACACAAAAAAAAAAAAAGCATTTATTTGTGTTGTATGTATTTATTGTTTACATAATGATGCTACTTTCAGAGGGTACAGAAACATTAACTTCAGGTATGTGTAATATTTTGTAAAAGCCTCGGCCGTCTGCAAGATTTATGTCCCACAAAGTAGCCATCACACTAGTTTACAGCTAACGTGCTTTATTCTTTATTTTTAGCAGCCAAACAGGAAAAGATGAGTAGATTGATCGTTTACCAAGATATAGAAAAGAAAACAAAAGAGAGCTGGGAGGTTTGGACAGATGTGTGGAGGAGGACAAGAGGAGGAAGGCGGGAGAAAGACACAGAAAGTAGGAAAGGAAGGAATCGAGCTGAAGTGACACTGAGAAGGGAAGCGGATGTTTTAAGGAGGCAGGACCTTTGAAGATGACAGAGGAAGATGATGTCATGTGTGATCAGGTGGTGAGTCTGTTCATGTCACGTATCGTTCATCCATAACTTGTACTGTATGAACTCGATGAACCCGGAGCTTTTTCTGGTTCAGTGGGAGATGAGTCCGCATGTTGAGGAATGGGTTTAGTTATTTATGCTGAAGCAGGGTGTTTTTTACAAATAGATTTCTCTCTGAGAGAAAAAGGAAGAGTGGGGAAAAGGAGTCAGAGGAAACAGGAGGGGGATTTAGTTTCCACTCGGATGGCGTCGCTGGGAGGATTAAAACGCACACTATCAATCCATGAAGGGTAGTCGTCCCCGAGATTGTCTCGTTAGCGCTTACCTCCACCTGCTGGCCGAATGCAGTCACTGCGGGACAGACGCTGAAGTCCGCAGAGACGTCTGCACAAATCCGTGGGGAAGAACATTTTTAGGGAAATGCCAGTGGCGGCTCGCCGATGCATCTCGGCCTTCTGTTTGTCCCGTAAGCGCAGGCCGAACTAGAATTTGTCTTCTTTCTTTTAAATTCTGAATCTCATGGTTTTTTCTGTGTCTTAATATGTATCCTCATTTGCTTGTGTCTGATTACAGACGTGTTAAGAGTAGGTTTATGTTGAAATAAGCTGGTTAGGTTACCGGTTGGGCACCTGCAGTCCCGACTGTCACCGTTGGGGAGAGGTTTCCTGTTGTCTAGTTTCTTTATTTTTTATTATTATTGCAATTCTATAGTATTTCCTTTGTATCCTGCACTTGATATGATAATGTGATACACTAAAACCCAAAAGGTCAAGGCTCAACAACAGCGCTGTGCTTTGAAGTCGGATCAAACAGACTGAAGGGATGAGACTAGACGGCAGAGCTCACGTCTCATTGGCCGAGCAGGTGGCGACGTTAAATCCAAGTACCGACATCTCTCATTCACTGGAAACGATTTCTGTTTGTCTAAATGCGAGGACGCCACTTAAATCCTCTCTGCCGTGTCGCATATTTGAAGGACCATACCAGTGTTTGTGCACGTTTTAGTTCAACTCTAATGTTGTAATCTTAACACATTAAATGAATCCACATTGCAAATGGAGATCTGGAACAAAGATATCTGGATACAGATAAAAATGTCTCCTTTTTTTGTTACAGTTAAACTAGTTGCAGATTCATTTATTTAATTAATCGATTTCTACAGTTTAGACTCAAACTTTTTAAAAAGATCTGCAACTGAATTGGATGAATGTCTGCAGTAAGCTTCAGGTTCAGTGTTTTCACCCCAGCTTCAGTGTTTGACTCGTACATCGGGGTAAAAATGTGCAGAAACTCTGTTATGGGGCTTTTCTCTGGATGGGTTGAATGTTCAGATCCTGTAGCAGAGACTTGAAACTCTGGCGTGGATCAGCACACACACACACACACAAGCACACACACACACACACACACACACTAAGTGTGGGTGGCTTCCCAGCTGGACCCTGCAGACTTCATGCTGTGCTTTAAGTGTGTGTTTCCTGCTCTAAGAGTCCGTAAGAGCCAATCAGTTGTTTGTGAATTCCTCCGAAGCACGAGCGTGACAAAGTTATTTCAGTCCTGGACGGAGAAACTGATGCTCGGGATCTCATCTTCTTCCTCCAGCGTCACTGCCGTATGAATCAGTACTTAAAGCAGAAACAATTATTTATTCTTTTTTTCATGTTTTTTTTTTTTCTTTGCAGAGGTGATACTGATCATGTAGGTGTTTTATTATTTAAAGTACTAAATGTATTAACATGTTATGGCTGGTGACCATACATACATCTCAAATTTAACATAGTTATTGTTGACTGATTGTTTTTTCTTGTTGTTGTTGTTGACGATGAACTGTAATTTTATCTGTATACTTGTGTCATATTGCGATTTTTTTAATTATTTTTTTCATCTGAAGCTTCATGTCTGAGCGCAGCCGAGAGCAGGAGCCGGTCCGTCTGCACCCGGTTACAGAACTCACGCTCGTGTTGGCGTTGCGGGACGTAAACCGGTCAGAGAATATAAAGTTAGGCTTTGAGAAGTGGAGTCTGAACGTGGAGCTGTGGTCCTGTTTGGGAGAAGTTGGCATTATTCTGTGTTTTTTTTCTCATGAACAGATCCCATGAAAAGAAGACATCCAGTAAAGTTAAACACTTGCACTTTGTAAGTTAAAAGAAGTTTCTCAAACATAGGATTTTTTTTTCTTTCTTTGTGGGGGTGGTGGTGGGGGGGGGGGGGGACTATTTTCAGCTGTGGATTAACACTTATTTGTTTGTGGTGATGAAGAAATGCGTCCCTGCAGCTCTGCGGCACAACGCTAGTTAGGATCACTCGTCTTTTCGTGGGATTTGTTTATTTATAAGAAACATAATCAAAGGGATTTTTTTCAAACTGGTATTTTTGTAGTTTTCATGTCGCTGTGCCACGTTTTGAGTTTAAAGACCTCTGATTCGTTTCAGTTTCACATAAATACACTAATTTTCCTTTTAACCACATGTTATAGAAATACTGAGAGACTTTAAATGACCCGACTTCATGTTGGTTTTGGGTTCTTTTAACAGTTAAGTTACACGTTTCCGTATTTCAGAGCCGGAAACGGCGCCACGGGCCTCCAGTTTGCGCTGGACTCTGGTTTCCTGCTGCACCTCTGGCTTCGTGCTCCTTTTCTTCTCAAAACCAAATGCAAAAATCAGCTCCGTGGGCAGTATTAACAGATAGATAACGCCTCGATATATTCCAAAAAATATCCAATGTACTTTAAGTTGAGAAATGTATACTTTTTTTTTTTATATATTTTATTTTTGTCATAGATTCTGCAGTTTAGTCAGTTTATATCAGTATGGGATGCCAAGACTTTTGTTGTTGTTGTTTGGTTTTTTGTAAATGCAGCTGCATCCATTCTGTAACGAAGTTACTGCTTGACTGTGCTCCTTTTACTTTATCTAGTTTTATCAAAGAGCCGATGTCCTGTATTGACTGCAGGCTTACGTATATATTTGAGAAAAAGAATGTCGTATGTTTAATAATAAAAAAGAACAAAAAGCAAAAAAAAATAAAAATAAAAGAAGAAAATGTAGAAAAAAGAAAAGGAGTAAAAACAAAAAAGTATAATTTATATTTTAAAAACTGCATGCACAAGACTGGGAAAGTCATATTTAGAATAACAAATGGCAGTGCCTTTTTTATACTTGAGACATTGACCCCAAATGTAAAAATAATAATAAAAAAAAAAGGTTTTTTTTTATGACTTTTAAAAACTGAAGCGTTGCAGGGTTGAAAGACACGGCGGCTCCGATGGGTCACGTTCACTCCGCAGCCACGACATCTTCGTTCTTCCCTCGTGTGATCCAGATTTTCTTTCTTTCTTTCTTTTTTATGCAGAAAGAATTTTATCATCTAGTTTTCTTTACTTCGCCGATCATATTGATGCTGGATTTGTTGTCAGTATCCACAGAATGGATAGTTTTTTGTCCAAAAAATGTTGACTTCTTCGAGTTTGTAAAAAAATATATGTATAAAAAAAAAATAAAGCATCATTGAATTAGCTTGCATTTGGTTAAATGTGTGAAATAATTTTCTGCAGCTTCCTGCCCATCGACGTGTTATTAATCCACTTTTCAAGCTGCTTTATTTACTCAGTAAATGTTTTAAGATAAAAGTTAAACTGTTTAACATGAACAAATTCTACAATAACTTGTGAAATGAAAAAGACTGTGACCTATATTTTCAATCCTTGGTAAACGTCTCAACCCTGAATTTAAAGATCATTCCCTTTATTCCCTGTATTATATACTTTTTGACACGTTTTTGAGTCCTCAACATGCTGTTTAGATTAAACAAAATGTTGCGTTCAGGGGTTCAAAGAAAGAAAGAAAGACGTGTTTTTATTCCACCACCAGGGGGCGCCAGAGTATGAACATATCCATTGGTTTAATGTCAGAGTGTTTTGGCCATGTGTCCTACATCTGCTTGCACCTGATGTGTTCACACTGCTGTAAAGACCCCGGTGGTTAAAAATATCAGCTGTAATTCAGATTAATTATAGCGATGAGGTTGAGCATGGGGACATCTATAAATACCTGGCATCAGCTCCAGGGTTTCCAGCAGAATCAACAAATCATTGGACACAACCTGGAGGTAGAGACGGGAAGCTTCTGAACAAACTGGTCTCCATCATGGACAGTCTTTCACACCTACTGAACATCATGCTGGAGGGACTGCTGCAGGTCTTTATGAACCCTTCATATCAATATATTTCAAACTCACAACTACCTACGACATTCATTGTACCATAACTGGTTTTTTTCTGTATATATTGCTGTTTATATCTTTTTTTTTGTTCTTTTATTTATGTTTATTTCCCTTCATCTTATCACACTGGTGTGATCCCAGCTTTGTAGGAAAAGTAGGCCTAAAAATAGATGATCATCAACTAATAAGCACAGTATGAATACAGTGAAAATTATTGATAAAGATAGCAACAGAAATGTGACTGGACTCAGATAAACACCTGAAAATGTCTGATGTATTACACTTTTAAAGGCTTTTATCAATTAAAGCTTGTTACACCTGTAGATACTTGTTACCGTGGTGATAATGAACACTAAGAAGAACCTTGAGTTTGAGCTGCTTCAATTGGATTCTCTTTGTAGTCAGCTTTTAATGAAAAGCAACACTGATGTTACAAAACCCAGTATGGAACTGCTGAGTCATGCTGCCGTCAGACATCCAGACCAGAACCAGCTCCACCTCTTCGCTGCTCCCACTGGGCCCCGGGCCAGATTTACCCTGTATCCGGCCCCGGAGAGATGAAGTGAGCCGCGGGGCCCACTTCTGTCTGTTTCTACTTTTCCATGATTGTTCATGTTTCTCCTTTCAGAGGGACCCCAGCCCTGAGTTATGAGCTTATTGCTTCCAGCTGAGGAGGTTTGACCATCCAGGTAAAGTGTCACCTTCCCAGTTAACAAGAAGTTATCTGAGCTGCTTGTGTCATAACAAGGAAACTTCCAGATGCCTTCGTTTGCTTCATTTTCAACATGTTTGTGGGATGTCTCTCCTTCAAAGTGTCAGATCAGAATCAGGATCTCTTTATTGTCATTGTACAACAATGTTAGGTTTCTTCCTCATGGTGTTAATAAAGAATAAATACATTATGCATTATGTACAAGGATGAAGTATAATTAGCTAAAAACATTCATTCCCTACGGTACACTATTGCATTTAAAGGACATTATTGCACATAAAACATTTAATTGGTCTTTTTGTCCTTGCTTTCGGGCTCCTGTATCTCCTGCCTGATGGCGGGATTTGGGCCAGGGTATTCACTTCAGACATCTACTGGGAATTCATGCGTCTCGAGGCTGAGAAACCACACTATACCTTTTTATTCCGGGACGCCGCGTGATGTTGCAGCTGAGTTTCGCTCTACGCAGTGTGCCACACGCTAGCAACTGGATATCAACACACTGGCCATTTTAAACGTGCACAGTGGCGGATTCAGCAAAGAAACACTAGAGGAGGAGAGGAACAGAAAGAGACAGAGTCAAGACATAAGACAAGAGTCAAGATAAGACTTTTACTGGCTGGAGAGAGCTCAGAGTAGAGGTAGGATGCAAGATGGATGCTGAAGTCTCTTCACTGGCTGCCTGTTTCGTTTACAATCCTTCAAGATTTTTTACTCCTGGCTTTAAAATGTTTTAATGGTCTCAGACTTTTATCTTTCTGAGCTCCTGCGTACTCATCGTCCTTGTAGAGCTCTGAGATCTGAAGACCACATGCTGTTAGTGGTTCCCAGGACTTGTGACTCAGGGAGATGAAGCCTTTTCAGCTACAGCCCCTAAACTCTGGAAAAGTCTCCGTCGCTCTGTAAGTCTGACACAACCTTTAATGATTTTAAATCTCTTTTAAAAACTCGTCTTTTTACGCTGGCCTTTAACTCCAGAGAGCATGATGACTAGATGAGTCCGTCCGCTGTCTTCTGCCTTTTATTGTTTGTTCTGTTGTTACTGTTATTATTCTATGTACAGCACTTTGGTTATCTTAAGGTATGTGAAAGCGCTTTATAAATAAAAATTTTTTAGGGATGCACCGATATGAAAATTCTGGCCGATACTGATATTTACCGATATCGTTTAAAAAAAAATGAAGTTAAGATGATCAAATTCTGTACAAAATGAAAGTTAGCGTTAGCGGCGTTAGCGGCGTTAGCGGCGTTAGCAGCGTTAGCGGCGTTAGTAGCATTAGCAGCCTTAGCAGCGTTAGCTTCTCGCCAAAGCTTGTGAACCTCTGGTTGGTGGGTTTTCAGATGACATATCTAACTGATGGTGTTGAATGATTTGATGTGACATCATCCTCACTTACTTCGATTTAGTAAGAGTATCGTCTTTCGATACCATGAACAACTACCACACTGCAAACATTCTCCTCTTCAGGTAAACAGCCCACAATGCTGCTTTACTATCACTGTCACATGTCCAAAACAATACTACATGCCCCCCCCCCCGCTCCTATTAATTTATCGGACCGATACCAATATTTTAAAAAATGATAATATCTGCCGATACCGATGTTGAAGCCGATATATCGTGAATCCCTAAAAATTTTAATTGATTGATTGAATTATCCGTCAATAGGAGAAAATTTGCAAATGTTTTGTAGGTTTTTCTTTAGTTTAAAAAATGTACACATGATGGAAACTATAAAACAGTTCCCTGAAGTCATTCATGTTGGTTCTTTTGGCCGCATGAGGAGGCAGAAACAAGCATTCACACATTAAATTACCATGAAAATACACAACTCTCAAAAAGTTAAGAACATTCAGATTTTTTTGTTTGATGTAGAATGTACTATAACCTTTACAGGCGAAGTTAATTCGACCTTCGTTAAACTTATAAATGCACATGTGCAACTGTTCAATGTTTAAGTACATATTACGCAACATGCTGTTCGCAAACATAAAAAACAAACAAACCCCAAAAGACCTTTGTGAACCATGAATGGACCATTAAATGTTCTGGTTGAATGACAGCTTGTATCTAAACCGTCCTCTCCATCATACTGCTCATATTGTGACATCATCAGACCAAGACAACAGCTAATACAGGGTAAGTTATGAAGACATTTTATGTTGTGGGAAATTTTTAAGCTTTTATTTCCAATGAATTGTTTGAGATGAAGGAATTTCCACTGCATGATTCTTATTTAATGTCCAACATTCATGATATAATATCAGTGTAGCATCAACTTTTCACATTTTCTGTGAATTTCACCCAAAAAGTTGAATCTCCCTAACTTGTTGTGAGTATTGTATTTGCTGAGTTAGACATTCAGCAGCCAGGAAACACTCAGAACTCACTTTCTTTCACTTCTCTTGAAAACATTTGGGGTTTTTATCTGCTGAATTCTGCTCTACGTTCCCAGTTTCTGCAGCTAAAAACATCCTGAGTCACTGAGACTGAACAGCAGAAAGAGCTGAGCTGAACCATAAAGCTCCATAAAACCAAACTGTGGACTTCTCTGTCATTCTTTATGGCCCACAGTGTCAAACACATTTTAGTTCAGGGGCCACATTCAGAGCAACTTGATCTGAAGTGGGCCAGACCAGAAAAATATGAACACAATCATCTAAGAATAATGAAAAGTCCACATTTTTTCCTGTTTTAGTGCAAAGAAGAACAAGTATTTTTATCAAGATGTTTATATTTAATGGACTAAACTTTTAGAAAACATTATGAACAACCTGAATTTTATGAATGCAGTTTCAATAATATTTTGCCTCAATTATACAATTATTTTTATTGCATTCTTATTGTCTGCATTTCAAAAAAAATAATGTGTTAACTTATTTACACACAAGTGTATATACAGTGTATATATATATATATATATATATATATATATATATATATATATATAATATATTTTTTTTTTTAATCAATTTTCTAATCCTTAAATTTGAACATTTTTTATTTTTTACTTGATATATAAAACCTATTTTATATTTTTATTTCGTTAATTTTTTTGAAATATTTATTCATTTATATATTTCCTTACTAAATTCCACACGTATTACAACTCACAGATCACAAAGGATCTAAAACAATCACAAACTTTCAATCACAGGTATCTGGAAGTAAAAAATCAAAGTAACTTTTACCAAATTCATTCAGTGGGCCAGATTCAATCCTCTGGCGGGCCGGTTTTGGCCCCCGGGCCATATGTTTGACACCCCTGCTTTATTGGTTTAAGGCAAAGATTTGTCCCTTTTACGTTATCGTCATGGCCACTGAAATGATTTTTAATGTTTAAACATTGATTACTGCTGCATTAAACACTCACATGTATCCTCAGTATTATCAAAAGGTTTAAAATCCTTTTATAGAAATTTTAATTTATAATTTTATGCTCAACTTTTATAGATTTCATCCTAAAGTACTTTGTGATTTCATCTTCAAAAACGCTGTAAAAAATAAATGTTACTTACTGTGGAGGAAATCTAACTGTATTTAGTTTAAAGAAGTGATTGTGTGAGAAAGTCAAGTTAAGTCATTTCCAGACAGACCAATTCACATCTCGGAGCTAATCAACACACCCAAACAGTCTCGATGGCAGACACTGGATACTGTCTGCATACAGAGGGAAAGGCAAGTTTATCTGTACGGCACATTTTCAGGTTCAAGACTATTCAAAGTGCTTTACATAAAACATTAAAAGCATTACAGATAAGAAATAAAAAGAATAAGAAAAAGCAGCTAGAATT
>JAOXYM010000001.1:3790918-3800947 GCA_028567055.1 Leptatherina wallacei
TTTTTCACTCCCCCCACAGTTGTCACGAAGGTAAACTTGACATATTAAACCTAAAATGGTTTTTTGAACCAGGCTGTGAACATGTTTATTTCTGCTGTGAAGTTGGCCTTTTTAACATGGGAGTCTATGGGGATCTGCTCTATTTTGCAGCCAGCACCTAGTGGAGGAGGGGGGAACTGCAATTTTTGGCACTTTGGCGCATAGGCTTCAGTTTCTAAGCCGGAGGTTACCCCTTGGGGCAGACAGACAAGGCCCTTTAAGACAAAACTTAACATGTCCAAAATGTTCCTCAAGACTACAAAGACATGACATGCAAACATGATGAGATGAAGAAAGAAGATAAGTCAGTGCAGACACAAATGGACATGGTTGTCATGGAAACTGTACAAGAACAAGAAGAGTTTCAGAAAGTTTTTGAAAATCTTTTAAAAGAGGTAGATAGATAGATAGATAGATAGATAGAAAGAAAGAAAAAATATAACTAAATAAAGTGTAATGAATGAATAAAATTAAACCATATTAAATTAAAATCAATATAAAATAGGCCTAATTAGATACATGTTCTTTAAAATATATAAAGAATGAAATAAAATAGGAAAAAAATCTAATTAAATTAAATTTAACAAAAATAATCATCCAAAATTTTCGTGTAGACTGTTTTCTTGTTAATATCAAGGGGTTAAAACGGGATGTGTGTGTGTGTGTGTGTGTAAAAGTCAATGAAACGTCCTCTGAAGACATGCAAACACGAACATGTGTTAGCGCGTGCGAGCGTACGTGTTCGCGGATTCCCATCACAACCAAGATGGCGGCGGAGCGGTCAGCCGGCTCGGCTCAGTGACGGAGAGAAACGGCAGCGTCTCTTTCCGCTGGACAGCTAACGGTTGGACTCTGAGGGAGAGAAATAAATAAAAACAACAACAACAACACCTCCAGTTATCTTCTCATCTCCTCGCCACGAGTGCAACAGCTTCGATAGACGACGGACACCGGCCGAAGTTGTGTGTGAGGACTAATTTGACGTTCATAAGCGGGTAAGTACGGAATGATGAACCGTTACTGAATGACTGACTGGTGAGGGATTTACCGACCAGCTGCTGGGTCTTAACTTCTACTAGAGCCAGCTAGAAACGTCCAATGCTAGCTCCTGTCACTTTGTTTACACATGTTTTATCTGCCACTAAAATACTGTTTAGCCTCTTATTTCATTTGAGGCGATGCGCCTCGTGCTTTCCCTGCTGCTTCATCCTGTGTGTGTGTGCGCCACAGGTTGTTTTAATTCAGCCACACAGAATATGGAGCGAAATACTGGTCTAAACCACATTCATCCTCAAGTCATCCGATCTTGTCTGTTTTACGCACCAACGTGCTGCTCAGAGCTAAAAATAACCCCAAACATTACCCTCTCTGTGGGCATCCCACTGCCTGAGCGTCCTTTATGTCCATTGTGTTCTCTCTGTGACAGAAAATGCCTCTCATTTTGCCTCTCTGCTACAGATGGTGCAGTCATTACACGTGTTGTATGTGCATGATTTGTTGCCCTGACTGGAAGAGATGTCAGTGGGTTTAAGAGGGAAAAAAAAAGAAGCTTTGTCTGATGCTGCTGAGTTAAAAAGAGGGGGCATAACTAGGAAAGGGTGGCAAGCCTTTGCTATTGCAGCCCTTTTTGAGTATTACTCATGGGAAAGTTTAGGGGCAGCCAGGATCTGATCAATGCTTCTGAACCAAAATTTCCACCACATCTCTTTCACTACAGTGAGTAAACACTGATTATACCCACTTGTTTTTCAGTCAGCATTGAGAATACCCACTTCTGAAATCTTTTCTGATACTATTACATTCAGTAGAGGGCTACAAATATTTATTTTTCCTGGAATAATGAAGGCATAAACCTTTCTTCTGCCTTTCATTGGTTAGTTGTCATTGCTTTCACTGGGTGGATTGGTAGCAAGCCAAACAGATCTCATAAGAGAATGGGAAATCGGTCTGTGCACAGCATTGCAACAATTGTACAAGTGGTCTTCAATAATAGAAGTACTGACCAAAACAAACGAAGAAAAAAAATCTATGGTGGACATCCATTTGAGGAAGTTGGAGAGAGCTCATCTTTAGAAGTTACTTTGATGTCTGTCATCTGCAGCTATGGATGTACACAATTATTGATTCAGGGAATTCTGATATTATCGGCCGATATTAGCATTAAAATGTAATATTATTTTTTTACATTTTTTATGACAACTTTTACACAACATGCACATATTATACATCAAACTCTTCAGCTACTTCTCCTCTCACTCAAAATATCAACATATGAGATATTTTTTGTTTATTTGGCACAACTCGCATTAAATCCTGCATGATGTTGTGTTAATTCCAAGACAGGAGAGATGTGATGTTAGTTACATGAAATGATTTTCTTTTTCTTTTTTTTCCTTGGGGGGGAGGGGGACCCCACATGTCGGTATCGGATATTAAGAGTTGGACAGTATCGGTACATCGGCTATCGGTAAAAAAGCCACTGTGGAATAAAGTAATTGTGACATCCCTAACTGCAGCTTTCCTGGGTTTTTACACAACTAAAAATGCAAAAGAAAACAATTGGCAGGGAAATTAATTGAAAATACGAAATAAAATGCAATATGCAATGCTTGAGATATCACTGGACAGTTTCCAGAATAGGTTATTGGTCTATAGTAGTGATCTCCACCTCTGGTCCACTACTACTAACCTGCAGGTTTTAGATGTTTCCCTGCTGCAAAACACTTTACTTAAATAAAATGTTTTTTCCCAACAGTTAGTTGCCAGGTTCTGCACGTGCCTATTGATGACCCATTCATTTGAACCAGGTATTTTGCATTTGGGAAACTTCTAAAACCTACAGGACAGTCCATCTCAAGCCTCAGAGTTGGAGATCCCAGTTCAGCCAAAATGCATATTATGTAGTATTGATTGCAGCAGAAGTTCAGAACTGTGTAAATTCTACCCATTCCTCTTTGAACAGACTAAATATGACAGTGGAGGTGTTTACGTACCACAGGGCATTTATTATTTTCAATGTTAAAGTGTTTCATCCTCATTCAGCACCATGTCGGATGACTCTGTAGAGATCATTGGTCTTTATCTGCTCCAGCTCCAGTTAGCATAGATGAAGGGGAAGGGATTTAGTCAGCCTTTTTACCAAAGCTCTATTTTTTTTTCGGTAAAAAAAACAGCAAAATGTTTAAATTCAGTAGAGCTGAAATGGACTTTAGGGTTTGGGTTATGATGCAGGTACATCTGCTTGTAGTTATCTGTAGTCATCTTAGACATCATACAGAAGAAGACTTATTTGGGGCTCTGGAGTGACATTCTTGACGTTTTCCTTTCTCCAAATTTGCCTCCTGTATTTGGTGATGTTTCACAGGTCAGACAAGTCTGGTCAAATACCCTCTAGCCGATCGTTTTAAAACCTCAGCTCCACATACCAGAAAGGCAAACCCATGCCACAAACCCATAAATCCTCTGCTCATGCTGCTTTTTGGGGTTTTTCATTCAAGTGTCAGTCTTCTTATATTCCATGAATTTTTTTCATGGGCAGATTTATGCACATGATGAGAAGGATGGTTGACTCCTTACTCACTGATTGTTCTGTTCATGCTTAAAGGATAGAGGAATGCCAGAAAGGAAAATAAGTTATACTTTAAATAAAAGGCACTGTCAGCTCTCTCCAAAGAGCCAAATGGCATGGACTGATTGTGTAGGCTTCTTGACCCGACTGTGCAGTCGTGGGCAAGATTTACAGCAGTGAGTAAAACATCAAAAGGACAGACAGCTAGATGATGTCTGCTTAGGTGATTGAAGCCTTAAGGTAACTCTGGTTTCTCTTATGCTCACACCGGGGTTAAAGCCTGCTGTCTGTCTATAACGGACATCAAATGTTTCCTGACAGTGATGGTTGTTTTACCTCAGACACATGACGCATGTTATTCTTGTCTTGCGTAATCCAGTGAACACATACAAAGTCTGACTACACAAAGCTGTATCTCACAGAATACAAATACTCTGAATGTTTGGCATGGAGATTGTGTCAAGACTGCTTCTTAGGTAAAAAGTGTAAATCTGATACGGTTTTTCTTTTTTATTGTTTGAACTTTAAAGATTTGCTGCTGTTTTGTGAGTGGATGCACTTGGATATTCCATCCTACTGCGAAGCTTATCTGGTACTCATTTTGTATGAATAGAGGAAATGCACCTCACTTCATTATCTTCTGGGGGTTATTTTGGGGTTGAAAACATAGCAGAGATATGTGAAGACTATGAAGTGGTAGAAAATGTTAGGTTATAAAAAGTGGGAGGCTTTCCACTGAATTTCTCCAAACTGTGGCTCATATTCACAATTTGAGTGGGTGATATAGATGTTGAGAGGATGTTAGAGCAACAGAGCACGAGATGGGACTGCTGAAAATAAGTTACAGTTATACTGTTTTGCATGCTGGTCTCTTTCTTGCTTATGTGAGCATAGAAATGGTCCTTTCTGCCATTCTGATGATTTCTGCAGGACTTTTTGGGAACGTGACAGATTTACAAAGAAGCTCCTGCTCTCTTATGCACATTAAGGATTTTCTGTCTTTATAAAAGATAATTGTGGACATGTGTTGTTGATATACATTAATCGACAAGTCTTAGTTTGGAAACAGCCTAATCAGGTCAAAGGTGTCATATCGGTCTGCTTAATGTGGGCATATGGCTCACGTAAAGTGCACACGGACACAACCCCACATTCTCTCATAGATTAGGAAGAAGTTCATCAGTTTGAGTCAAATAGACACAAAGCTAGCAATTTATTCATACGTTTTGATTTTTTTGTGTGCGCAAAATGAATGTTTATACAAAGAGACATTGCACCAGAGCAGCTGCTCTCACTGAAGCATGAAGTACACTGCTGCTTCAAGATATTCACAGATTTAACTTCCCCAGATCAATAACTCATTAGTGAAAAACACCAGCATTGCCTCTTTCCAACCGTAACAACTAACTACTACAACCTCATTTTCTTCAAAAACAAGCTGATCCATCAGCTGGACAAGTGACATCGGTCACTGCTGTAAGTGCAAGCTGCTGCAAGTTAACTGCGCCGTCTCATGTTAGATAAAGCGAGTGTGCTGCATTTTGCGTTCAGATGGATTGCACTTGAATTTGATTCAGTAACCTGGTCCTATAAACTGGTTAGATTTGAGTAATTTAGCTTACAGTGTTTTATTCTTGGCGATAAATATTCAATTGAATTTGCCATTAAAGAAAATTCTAATCTTTTTATGCATGCGGTGAACTGTGGTTCTTAGAAAAGATACAACCAGACTCCCTATTTGAGTATTACGGTTGGCTGAAATATATTTAATTGTCCATTTTGCTAATGACAGAATGCAAAGTTTTGAGTTTGTTCCACTATTTTCTGCAGCCACGATGCTCTACTTTTTTGCCAGATTTATCTTTTCTCTATTGTAGTCCTAAAACCTGTTGGAAGCAGTGCTGATATGATTATTGATTTGAGAAATTGTTTGATAAAAAACAAGAGGTTATGTTAGCCTGAAGGCCGGAGTACAGCAGCAGTTTTGTTTTAAGGTATAGTGCCGTAGATGTGTCTGCAGAACAAGTGAGAATAGGATTACATGTTCCCAGGGAATACCATCCACAAACCCTAATTAGCTTTAGGCTCAGAGTATTGTCTGCCTGGAGAAAAGGACGGGTCCTTAGTTGCTGGGTGGTATCTGTTTATAGACGAAATAGATTTGAAGATTCATCAAAAGTGAGATTTGTTGCCCTGAGCTGAACACAAAAACAAAAACTGATTTTTACCCAGTTCAGTTGCTTTGGGTGACATGTGTGAATTAAGTGAATGAAGTTTGGCTCTGGCTTTTATATTTTGCAAAGAAACCTGCTCTGGCTCTGTTTCAGCTTCACAGAGTAGTCTCAATTATACATCCAGCTGGACTTGTGTTATTCTACACATTTTACACAGCTGTCTGTTCTGAGGCAGTATTTATAAGTGTTGTTTTGTATACTCGCTACACACACAGTCAGTGAGTAGAAAACAGAATCTAACACTAATGCCACCCAATTAAAGTGTCTGTCTGAATGAACTTGCACTTCAACACTTTTAAGTTTACTTCTTATTTTTTTGGCCTATATCCATGTAGTTTATAGATTTTCTGCTCTGTTTCACTTTGAAGAAACTTCTAGTTCATTAGATTTAGACTAGACTTCTTTGGTTATTTGCCACAGTCAACGCTGTGCTGATGAAAGCTCTAATTTGTCTGATTATTACATAATTCTACTGCTGTGGAGTGGTTTGCATTGTTCATAAGGGTAAAGAGTTACTTCTTCTGCTTTCCCTTTCCTCCAGTTCACACAGAGATGGCCGCTTATCAGAAAAACGTAGCGACAGAAAAAATAAAGACTAGCTTTGTAAATAGATTGTAAATCAAATGCTGGAAATCAAATGCACATTTTTATCGAGGCTGAAGGCTCGGCTGCAGACTTGAGAGCAGTTTTCTGCCTACCAAGGAATTAAAAGATCAGTCCTGGGAGATGAGGCAGGTCGTTGAGATCAGGTTTCCTGGAGACATGGTGTTTAATTCCCACAGGGCTCTGCATTAGCACTTCTCTGTGCTAATACTGTACACAAAGCCAGGAGAGTAACCTCTCATATAGTACTGAAAGCAGGGTTTTGGTAATCCAATGTGAAACCTTGATCTATGCACACACAACAATTTGACAGGTAAACACATTAATGGAGATTTTGTTCTTCCCCCTGCAGCTATTTCCTTTTTCTTTTCTTTTTCCAGTTATGTTTCATGGTTAAGTTGTGGCTCGTAAATATGATGTCATCTATCTGAGAGGGAGTGTAAAATGTGTCAGTGAATGACAATGTCTACAAGACTCGAAAATAGTTTAATTTGAAGTGGAAACATGCAGTTAGTTATAAATACTATTTCAGTATGTCCATACAAAACATATGGATTGATTTTCTTCAGTCAATAAGTTACAGTGAACCTGCACTTATGCAGAGGAAATGCATTAATTATCATTGAGCATGTGTTGTACATGATTCATAAACTAAGTAAACCATATTGTGCATTACTTTGGGTACTTTGATATATATTCAAATGCACACAGAAATATCTAGAAATGACAAAGACAAAATAAATAACAGAAAGTGTCCTTCCCACTTTGAAAAAGCCAGAAAATACAGATATCCCAGCTTTCCATCAGCACTTAAATGCAACATCCCGGAAGCATGAAAACAGTCTCAAAAACCCTCGTGCACTCGTTAACTGATGTGTGCGTAAATGCGGTTTTGTCCATGCGTATCAGCTGATTCGTCTGTGCGTGTGTAAACTCATTTTGTGTTTGTAATTTCTTGACATTTGTGCGTGCAGTGCAAGCGCCCAAAGTTACACACAAATTGGTTTACATAGTTTACAAATCATGTATTACACATGTACATTGATAATGAGTCAATTTTCTCTCCATATACACTACCACATTTCTGAATAGTGTCCTCATCCTGCATCTCCGGTGTCTACAACAAGAACTTTATCAAAGTTAAACAGGTTGGCAATGACTTTATTTGCTAGCACTTTAAAACAAACACAGAGGACCAAGGACATAAAGCATAAAAATTTATATGGAGCATAAAATATCAAAAAATAAGACTTAAGATTAAAAACATAAAGAAGTAAAATCAAGAATGAAATAACTAATATAGGAATAAAATCAGTTTGTCACAAGGTTTCAAAGGACAAGGAGAAAAGATGGGTTTTAAGAAGAGACTTAAAATCAGATAGAGAAGAGTGCTGTCTACTTTAGAGGGGAAGGTCATTTATGGGCAGTAAAGTTTCCTCTTTGTTTTTGTGATTCACAGCTGACCTGAGGGAGCGGATGGGGGAATAAGGGTGCAGTAACTCCGAGATGTAGGGTGGAGCAGGACCATTTGGGGATTTAAAAGCAAATAAAATCATTTAAAATGAATCCTAAAAGATATCAACAGCCAGTGAAATGAGGTTAAAATGGCTGAAGTGTGCCAAGCGGGAGCATCTCACACCATCTGCAAACAAGCAATAGAAGACCCACCAACCCCGACCCCAACATTATGCTCCCTGGAAATTGGCTTTATTTTCGCCAGCTGCCAAAAATGTCCAGTAAATTTCCAGAAACTTTCCATGGAAAGGGGAATTTTGGGAATATTGCAAAGTGGAATTATAGGAATCTATGGGAATTATTGGGAATTTATGGTAAATAACTGGAATTTGGGGTTCATTTCAACAAATTTTTATCATAACATGAATATCAAGATTTTGTTTTGTCATAAGTAGACATCCATGTAAAATAAAACAATAAAAAAAAGACATTTCAGCAGATTTATTTCAAAATAGAACTTTAAAACTTTAATTCTTGTACTGAATAATTAGTTCTTTCATTGAACAACAAAAACATGAATGTTGAGTAAAATATTACTCACCCCCCTCACACCTCAGTTCTCCAGGGTTGAAGAAATCTTCAATGCATGTGATCTTTTGATGTGATGTGATCCCATCACACGCACAGTGCATGTAGGGCGTGTGGCCTCAATAGCTCTGCAGTAAGCTGTGTGCATGTGATTGAGTATAGTATAGTAGTATAGTAGTATAGTATAGTATAGATATTCAAGTTTGATTGCATTACAGCTGGTTGTTTTAGCCAAGATTATGCTACAATATAGTTTCATCAACTATATTAAAATTCTCTATTTAGGGAATAAACCTTCAATTTAGTAAATTTCTGGTTAATTCCCAAATATTCCCGTTAATTCCCATGGAAAGTTTCCAACTCTGAAAATTCCCAGAATTTTGCAACCCTAGTGACAACCTTAGTCTGCACTGGAACTTATTCAAACATCATGTCTTTTACAAATATGATCAGATATGCAGTTTAATAGTATCAGTTTCCAGCAACGTAAGTCTGTCACGACTGCGTGTCATGTTGCTGCCTCCCTATCCATCATTATTTGTGTTTCATTATTCATAACAAGCACTGCACACTCTTGTGCTTCTACCAGAGAGCTATGCTTGCCTTAAACCTGAGCTGCCTTCCTAAACATCTGTCAAAATTTAGGTCAAGAATTAAACTTTTTCTCCAGGCACCTGACATGCTTGTTGATGCTTTTCCGCTGCAGCACCTTCCAGTTCTGTATATTCATACATGATGCTGTTGTTTCTATTTTCTACCCTCTTTTTTTTCTCTCTCTTTTTATTATTACCTGTCAGTTTACTCATATTGCTCATGGAAATGAAATTATTGTAAGTCTGGGTAGTGTGGATAAAACCTCAGTCCTCGGTCCCGCTTTGATAAATGCTTGATGTCAGACATTGAATATGATGTCAAGGAGAGTTATTCCATCTGCAGAAATGTCTGTCATAACAGCATCTAAAGCTGTGCCATTGTCATTGAATAAAGAAACAATTTTTCTTATACTTTTACTGTAATATTTATTTAAAAGTATTTGTTTTTGTCACAGAGAAGACACATTTCTCAGGCTATATTTGACCGGCAGCCAAAGACATCATTTTCTGGTTATCATGATAACAAAATGTCTGCTGTAAACCACAGGAGTTGAAATAAGTCTGTGTTCTTTACTTAATGGGGATGTGAATATAATCTGTATTAACACCCTATGAGATTTTGATAATTACTATTATGCCAAATCAAAGTAAATCCTTCATCTCACAGCACCAGCCCTGCCATACCCTCATGATCAGGTGCAGTGGCAGCAGCTTAAGCCATAACTTCCGTCCATCCATCCATTTTCTGTACCGCAGGGTCGCAGGTGGGCTGGAGTCTATCCCAGCAAGTATCAGGCGAGAGGTACACCCTGGACAGGTCACCAGTCTGTCACAGGGCCAACACAGAGAGACAGACAACCATCCACACACAAACTCATTCCTAGGGAGAATTTAGAGTGACCAATTAACCTATCAGGCATGTCTTTGGACAGTGGGAGGAAGCCAGAGT
>JAOXYM010000001.1:3832278-3848972 GCA_028567055.1 Leptatherina wallacei
ATGGTTGTGTGTGAAAATCCCAGTAAATACTCAGACTAACAACCATGCCATGATTGAAGTCACTTAAATCCTCTTTCTTCCTCATTCTGATGCTCAGATTGAACTTCAGCAAGTCGTCTTCACCATGTCTACATGACTAGATGTATTGAGTTGTTGCCATGTGATTAGATATTTGTGCTAACAAGCAATTGAACTGGTGTACCTAATAAAGTGGCTGGTGAGTGTAAATTGCTCATTCTAAAGATGCATTTCTCTTTCAAACAAACCCTTCCAGTTTTATTCTTATTTGGTCACGTACATTTGGCAGTAAACTTAAACTCTGTAGAGAAAGAAGTACCACATTTAAAAGTCATTATTATAATGATCTCTTGATCATTGGAAAATAATCTGAATTAAAATATAAGCATAATTATTTTGATATAAAAACTTCTATAGGATGTTTTTTGGCTTACGATAAGGCTGTGTCTGTAGTTAATGGGTTATTTTTAATACATAAGTATAAGAATAAGGCCTTTGAATAAATGTCTTTCCCTTTAAAAGAAGAGAAAATAAACCAGCTCAACAAGTGCTTTTGTTTGTTTTGCTGTCTTTTGAATAAGCTGACCATCCATTAATAGTCAGAGAATAAAATAAATACCATTTTGCTCACTAAAAGAAGCTAATTTGGGAGCACAGAAAACACAAGGTTCCCCATAGACGTCCTCAGTTCACTCATCAGTAAACAAAGACACAGGTCATCCAGTCCCTTCTGGGGGGAAATGTGAAAAACCGGCTCACACAAGTGACACACTAGATAAGCCAGCCGGCTTTGATCGATGCTTGAATTGGGAAATAGTCTCATATTTCCAGGAAGCAGAGGGGATTTGTTTGGCACAATGGTGACATTGGCCCCACTAATCGCTGTTTGGTTGTATTACAGTCGGCACTTAGCGTATCTATGGTTATTGGTATTTCCTTTAATGAAACAAGCAAGGATGACTCAGAAAACTGCAGACAGATTTCTAACATGTTGTCTTGTTTTCATCAGCAGCTGACGTGATCATCCAGATAATTATTGTTAAGCAACGATAAGAGATTTCAGTTCTGTTCTGTGACTTTAATGGACTCTCTGAGCTTTATTGGATGAATAGAACCAATCGGATTTTGTCCCTAACTGTTGACACATTTTTGTATTGATTTTAGTTTTGTTTCCCTAAACTTTCTTCTGGCTCTAATTGGCCACATGTAGCAAATTCTAGACCACAAATCTGGTAGAGAGGATGATGTGATGAATGAATGATGCTAAAATGAGAGTATATCCTACTTTTATCTCTGTAATATTGTTCTTAATTAAAAATCTTTTGGTTTTGGTTGTTAAGTAGATTTAAAAGAAAGAAAAAAAGCTCTTTCAAACCACAAAGTTGGGTTTGGAGAAATTTAAGTATACCTTTTCTTATTCAGTTTTGAGTGTAAAGTCTTATTTATTTCATATGCAAAATTAACGCAGCAGCTCTGATCTCTGATTTGCATATTTCTGTGTCAGGTTGCAGAAATATTTTCCAATTTTGAAAGAAACTCCACTGTGGGAATTATGTAACTGGCATCACATTAGAAATGTACAAAGATTGCTAACCAATCAGTGTGGTTTCTGCAGAAACTTTGAACCAATCAGGAACAACATCAAAATCACCCCCCCCCTCCCCGATGTTGCAGAAGTCCTCGTATTGTTGAAACAGCTCTGACACCAGCTGTCCTGTGCTGTCTGTATTGGGACAGTTGGTTGTGACTCATGATGATCCATTTGGGGAACAGCTTTCTCTTAAATGAATCGGGATCCAGGGAGTTTGGATCCTGGATGAATTCCTAAAACCCTTTCCGAGCTGTTTTTGTCCCACTAGCTGAGGTTGCTGCTCAGTGTCACATTGGTCAAAATCAATGTTTAGGTGTGTGTTTTGTGTCAAAGTAGCATCAAAACTAATCCCAGGACACAAGATTTCCCAGCAGAGCTTTGCATTGTAGCAAGATTATCAATATTTTTACTTCACCAGGATGGGATGTAACTCATGTCTCCCATTTCAGGTTTATGGAGCTGCCATCCAGTTCTATGAGCCCTTCCCACAGGAGTGCCTGACCGACCAGCAGCGCTCCCAGCTGGGTCTCCTGAACCCGGAACAACACAAACCCTCTTCCCCCATGACTGCAACTGATGCCACCAACAACAGCCCCGCTAACAGCACCACTAATCCCCGCTCCGTCTACACCAACAAGTGCATCTGCCTGCTCTCTCACTGGCCCTTCTTTGACGCTTTTCGCAAGTTTCTTACATTCCTCTATCGCTACTCCATCTCCGGCCCTCACGCCCTGCCCATCGAGAAGTGAGTCTCCAGTTTTCTCCTCTGTTAATTAAACATATTCTTTGGTATTTTAGTCATTAAATTATTTAGCCAGTGGAAATAACTTTACCTGATAATGTATCTGTAAGGAAAATGAATAACCACAACAAGTTGTGACAATAAGTACATTTAATTTAATTTGCCCTGGTTTTATTTTTGGGCCTTTTTATTGTGCTTTTTTGCTTCGTCAAATTGCTGCAGCCTTAGTGTCATGACTCTGCAACAGTCATGGGTATTTATCGCCTTCACCTCCAGTTAAAATGGATGGAAACGTAACATCCAGTTCCCCGAGGAATTATGAATGAGACGGCTTTGCTCTAGGCCGGGAGAGCTTTTGCAGTTCACATTTTCTTTACTCGGAAACGTGTTTACAGACGTAAACGTCTCACATCGAGGCTCTAACACTGACAGCAGTGATTGTTGGACATAAAATGATGGATTATGTTTGACTGTAAGACAGCTGCAGCTCACTCACAGTCCCACTGCGAGGGGCTGACGTCTGCGGTCTTGTCAAAGATAATAAACTAGCTTAATTTTCTCATAAAGTAGTGATTATCCAAAACTGTGGTCTAACACAGTTTGAAGGATGCAGTGTACAGTACCATTCCTTCATGTTCTAGTTACAGGGCCGTCCCTGCTGTCTAGCCTCCAGAGCAGCAAAGGTAAACGTGATACTTCTGGCAATGGGAAAAGAGTTAACTGCCTTGTTTTAGCAGGTGTAGCCAGATTTTAAAGAAACGGTTTAGACTGTAACATTTAATCTTACACTGCCTTTCCAAAAAAAAATCACCACCTTTAACTAAGCAAATAGGTTACGAACCTCTCATTGGATAATTCCTGCATAGCTAAACAAGAATAAAACAAGATACAACCAAATAAACATGATGCGTTTATTGAAAATAACTTTCTTGGGCAGCATTGTTTCAAGTTGAATATTTTTCTCATAATTATGCTGCTCAGGTAATGAGCATCAGAGGATTCACGCTTTTCATGTTTGGCTGCTTCTCATAACTCTCGTTGGGTGCACTGACAGATTATTCTCCCACCCACTGCTGTTATTTTTGGCCTCACATCCCTCTAATCCATATTCTTCGCAGGCACATCTCTCACTTTATGCACAAAGTTCCCTTCCCTTCCTCCCAGAGGCCTCGCATCTTGGTGCAGGTAGGATTTGACTGTAAGAGTGAAACACTGACTGTGATGTTTGTTGCTCAGGGTGCATGTTCAACTCAGGTAATCACTATTGTGCAGAAAGTAGAGTGAAAGGAGGTTTCTTGGATTGCCTGCAGGGTGCAGGAGTTTAGATCTTCCATTATAGATGAACATTTAAATGATTCAGTGCAGGCTTTATTTCCCTTTTTTGCTGGATTGGTTTTATCTCACTTTCCAGCTTTTCTCCAGCTTTCCCCGCATGACAGCCTGATGTTGAGCCAGCCAGTGTCATCTCCTTTGCCGCTCAGGTAAGAGCAGCTGTGTTCATGTTTGTGTTTTTTGTTTAATCTAACTTCCATTTTCTTCTCAGACCGTTGAATGATTTGCATGCAAAGGTTTGGCTGGCCCTCGGTGAATTCTGTAGATTTTTTGAAGTGAAATAAATCCACGCCGCAGCAAACATGGACTTAAAAGGAATATTAAAGCATTCTTACTTTTCACATCATTGCAGGAGTTACTGTATCTCCTTGAGACCCTGCCTGCAGTAACTTTGGCAGAAGTCACACTTTGTGGTTGGATTTTTTTTCTTCAGCCAACCACGTGTGTTTTCATTCCTGATCTAGCAACTTTCAGTCACTTTTCCTTGTTGAACCTCAAGTTCTGACGTATTTTGTGTCTTGCATACGCAGCGTTTTAAGATCTGATATATCATAAAATATTGTTTAGTTAAGGGGAGACCACCCATTGAAGGAGGCAACCTCATTCACTTCCTCAGCAGTCTGTGTGGCCTTTACAGTCAGACTGCTACTCAAGCTCAATACAAAGCAAACTACTCTCCACTGACACATCAGATGAGATGCCACATGGATTCCCGATACTTCATTTTTAAGAAGTCAGTCTCTATAACATACTGCTCCCATTTACCTCCAAACAGATCTTAGGTCATTGTTACAAGAGAGCTCCGTCTGAGTTTCCTTTAATCATATCCAGATGTTGATTTACGGTTTTCAGACCCTGACTTTTGAGGCAAGGTTGCAAATAATCTCATTCTGATGACTATTCTACATGCACTTTGTGCAAGAAAGCTGCAGAGTTGAACGGTTTACAACTAAATGGTCACTACTCTGTGACCACTACATTTAAACCTCAATTTATTCCCTTTATAAGTATATAAAACAAACTATAAAACAACAGTTTTAGCCTCATTTATCCAAGAAACATACAAAATCTAAACATGAATTTGCATAGCCTAAATATTAGTAATAAACAGCAATCAACAGGAGTGAGCACACGAACCAGCCCAAAAGAACTCGTGTCACTCCGCTGCAAAAACCCAAACGGCTCCTGTCTACCTTCACTCCTTCATCCAGAGCTACTGTACACTCCCTCTCACAGCTACACTGCCTGTGAAAGACGCCTAGCGCTCCCACTACAACGTGGAGCCAAATCACTAGCCAGACTCTTTTCCTCTGTTGTATCCCGGTGGTGGAACGATCTACCGAACTCTGTCCGATCCGCAGAGTCCTTATCCACGTTTAAGAGCAAGCTGAAGACTCAGCTGTTCAAAGAATATTTCCGCACTTAGCCCAACTCAGCACTGAACACGCTGCGTACACTTATGCCCAAGATGATGATATCGTGTCGTGATACACTTAAGCCCAAAATGGTGATGATATTGTGATCTCATAATTAATGAAGGGACTATTATATGAAGGAGGAAGGAAACAACAGATAATGTGGGTCCAATATGTTGGAAAATACAGCACCGGGCCTTCTCGGCGTGCCACCCTACACGGAGTACTTCCATGAAATCTGATCAAGAGTGTCAGGAAACCAATAACGGAGCAATGAAAAACCCTAAATACGTAAAAAATACGTCATCATGTTTATATCAACACTAATTTGAATGAATATTCACACAGTTTTAGGAAAAGTCAGCGACGTGCTTTATGATTTTATTTTACAAAGTCTTTCTTTTTAAAAGATTTTTTGGCTCTAGTGGTCTTTTATTTAAGTGGTTCCTAACCTATTTTCCCAGAGGACCCCCTTCACACAAATACCTAAAACCCCCTGCCCCTCCCCGTGCTGAAACCATGCTGGTTTTATGCTTTCAAAAGTGAGATTCTCACCATAAATACTGGATTCTGGCCGAGTCCTGTCCTTAGATAAAGCCAAAGGTAAGTTAACAACATATAGCCTTACTTTTTTTCTTAAAATAGGTTCAATGTGTGGACATTAATCACAATATCTCTGAATGATCAAGCCTTGGGCCCTGTGTTCTTCGGACCTCAGGTCGGGAACCACTGTTTTATTTGACAGTAGCTCGACAGGAAAGAAGGTTAGAGAGAGCGGGAAGTGACCTGCAGCGAAGGCTCCCAGGCTGGGACTCCAACTTGGTTGCACTGAGGGGCTGTTGCCTCTGTACATAGGGCGGCCTGCAGCTCAACTGGTTACACAGTTACTGAATGCATACATTTCAAAATGGTCAAAATTCCCCCTCGGCCGCTCTGGTGTTGACGCCACTCTAATGTCAGAACAACCTTTTCTGCAGTCAATATGAGTTTTTTTCCCCTCTGTTCTACAAAAACTGCATTTTTATCTCAAAGTTTTTAATTTCTTTATTATTATTTCTGTTTAACAGTCCTCCCTAACTACCCTTTTCTTGATGGCATTTCAAACTGTGAAAACTTGCAAGCTGGAAACAATTTCATGTCCTTTTTATTGACTTTTCCCACTTTCTGAACATCATTTGGCTTCATTTTTAGACCCACAATATTTTATCCCACGTGTTTTTTTAACTTCAGGAAATTTTAATGTTTGAATAAAGAAATGTTTCACCTCAGAAATCAACTATATATTTATTATTTATTTTTGTGCTGGCGGCAAACTTTTATATTCACAAGGTGTAACATTACTTTTAAAATGTTGATATTATCCTAGTCAGGTTAATTAAAAAGAAAAAAAAGGTGTGTTTAAACTCTTATGTACATGTATTTCTGTTGATAGACAGTTGTAATGGTTTTATTATTAAATGAGTATTTTGTGTTTCCATGTTTTCTGTAGCGGAGGTCGTTTTTCCACTCTGCTCCAGAACCTCGGACCGGAGAACGCTGTCACCTTGCTGGTTTTTGCCGTGACTGAACATAAGATCCTGGTCCACTCGTTGCGTCCAGCAGTGCTGACCAGCGTCACTGAAGCTCTGGTGTCTGTAAGTTACAGACTGTCTCACTTCTAGCTTACATTAAACTTGATTTTTACTTATAATTCTAGTAAAAAGCTGCCCCAACAGTTTAGTTTTTTAATGTTTTATACATTTGTTATTGAGTTTGTGGGCTGCTCGGGCATTTTTAGGATTAACTCAATAATTAACGTTTGGATGTTTTAATATCTGAAGGCTCATTTCAGTGTAAATCTGACCATGTTGTGACTATAACACTAATGAATCAGCGGCTTGTTGAAGAAAGCACAGCAACATAGCACTCTTCTCATCTTCATCCTCTTCCTCAGATGATCTTCCCATTCCACTGGCCGTGTCCATATATTCCTCTATGTCCCCTGGCGTTGGCTGACGTGCTGAGCGCCCCCTGTCCCTTCATCGTAGGAGTGGACTCGCGCTACTTTGATCTGTATGACCCTCCTCCAGATGTGAGCTGCGTGGATCTGGACACAAACACCATCTTCCAGTGAGTCCAGTCCCTAAGAAATATGAAGTTGTTATTTAGCAGTTTTTGGAGAATCAGTTTGGAGAATCAGACATTTTCTTGACTGATGAGCTGAGCTAAAAGCTACTCAGATGTTCATGAGATGAGAGGGAATTATTCACCATCTAAAACAACTGAGACCTTACAAATGGTTTCTATTAAAGCAAAGGTGGATTTTTACAGCATGCCACTTCTGCATGAGACAGTTAAATAAACCGGATCAGTCTATAATGGTCCACCATGGAAGCCAGATCGTGCTGCAAATGCACAGAATGTGTTAAAACATGGACAAAAATACACAATCTCTGAGATTTTTTAAGTAGAAATTGTTTCAATGTCTGAAACTTAGCTTGTCTCGTCACCTCCTCCTACGTACCTTTAACTTAGCTCGGCCACCAAGATTTGTTTCTGACTCTTAAAACTATTCACCCTCATCCTGCTAAGTTATGTAAGACACTACCTTTAAACTACATATAATGAAAAAAATAAAATAAAAATCCAAGTGGTGCTTTAACCCTTTAAAACCTGACCTGACAAATAATGGACACGTAATACTAATTATTTTAATCTGTCTTTATTTTGACCTTTAACAAAATATTAAAAATAACCAACAACAATAAATAAACAAAAAAACAAAAGACATAAATAATTAGCGTATTTACTACTCACAAAAGTAGGGGATGCTCAGCTTTTTGTATGATGTTAGTATTTACCAATAATGCACTATAAACTTTACGGGTAAACTTAATTAGAATTTTTCTGATGTTTTGAAGGCAAATGTACGACTGTTCAGTGTTTAAGTATTTATTGATTAAAATGCTGTCCTCTGACAAGGTGATTAAGCACAAAAAAATTGATAAAAAAAACCCAAAAGAAGTGTCTGACTCATGAATGGAGCAATAAATGTTCTGGTTCAGTGACAGCTTGTATCTGAAGAGTCCTCTTCTTTATACTATTCATATTGTGACGACACCTAACACATGACAAGTTATGGAGACATTTATTGTTTTTTGTTATGGTAGCTTTTGGTTTAATAAATGATTCTAGATGAAGTAGCTACCATTGCACGATTCTACTGTAATACCATACATTCATGACATAATAGCAGTGCAGCCGGAACTTTTTACACTTTCTGCAAATTTAACCGGAAAGGTTGAATATTCCTAACTTTTTATGAGTAGTATATGTACAGTTTATTACTGTGTGATATGTCAACATTATTGTAATGCAAAAAGGATCCACCAGGGGGCAGAAGACAAGTATCGATTGTATACAACAGGGTTTTTACCATAAAGTGATACAATATGTCTCAGAAATTGTATGTATGAACTTGTGAAGAGTGAACTCAAGTCTTCATTGATGAAAATTGTGCTGTGTAATTATTAGAGTGAACTGCAGTGCAGCGATTCATTCATTGACTCTACAGCCCTATACTAGTTGTACAACATTATTTCCTGTGCTGGGCCTTTATTCCAGTGGCTGCCAGGTCATGATTTCTAACTTTAGACCCCAGTTAATTTTCCAGGAGATTGGGGGGAAGTGGTTATTTTTGTAGTGTCAGACTTGTTTTAATATGAAGAGAATGCAATTTTCCGGTGTGTCAGGTAAGGTCAGTAATGGTTCACATCATTTTGGCCTCATTACCAGCCAGACAGCGTTAAGGGTGGTCAGAACCCCGATGCTCCTGTTGGTTTTGGCCCGATCAGGCTCTCCACAGCTCAGTGTGTGATTCTGCTTTTCCAGTAATGAAGATAAGCGAGCGCTCACATGGAAGATCCTGCCAAAGAAAGCCTGTAAAAACCTAATGAATGTGCTAGCCAATCTCTACCAGCAGCTGGTCGATGGTGAGTACTCAGCCCATTTATAAACTGGTAGAACAAACTGTTGTGAATGGTTGTCTGTTTTGGTTTGGTTCATTTCTTCATATGAACATGGCAAAGTAGGTTTTCTGTAAATATTCCCCTTAAGGTTTTCATTTCAGTTGAGATGATTGGAAATGTTCAAGGTTTACAAGCAAAGAATTAATCTCCTGTCATAATCTGCTTTAATTAAAATGATTTAAAATGTACATATTTGTGGCTAATTATCAAGGTTAAGCCTCATTCATCACCTTTTGGTTTTGTTTCTTATGTCTTTACAATTTTCCCTCCATTTAATCTGCTTCTCCATTCAACACAGTGAAAGTGAGCGGTAATCCCATTGTGGCATCATATCCTAATTACCCGTCTGCTCCGCTGTGGCGCTCACTGTGTTATTGTCAACTTTTGCTGCTACTCTAAAAAGCAAACTCACCAAGAGGCCATTAAAACCAGCTGCTTATTCGACTGTAGTAATTGAATAAAGGAATTTTCTGATTCAGTGGAGTTCAAAATCTACAAAGTCACTGCCAGAAGGACTGAATATTGATATGCATTCCAGAGGTTTTATTCCAGAGATTTAAGCCTCTTGGTCCTTCGGAAAAGCGGATATCAACCTTAGTTTATTCATCGTAATTATGATGTTAATCCTCATTTGCCATAGGAATGCTTACTTACTGAAAGCACTCTGCACAGGCATACGACCTTTAAATACTTGTACTTTGACCATAATGATTTCTATGAAATGATTCAGCATCACTTGAAAGGAATAACTCACAGTATTTTTTTTTTCTCCGTCTTCAGGTCAGTTGCGACCTGATGGCTTACTCGAGGTGAGCATGAGCGATTCTCCAGAGCTGAGCTGTGGAAAGAGTCTCAACACACTGGAGCTGGAGATCCAGGAAGCTTTCCTGCGCTTCATGGCAGCTATCTTGAGGGGTTACCGCTTGTTCCTGCGACCGATCACCCAAGCACCTTCAGAGAAAGCCACGGACGCCAGCTCGCTCTTTGACTTGCAAGGTATCAGAGATCAGAGTTGCAACGAAAACATCGAATGAATTAAGCAAGCGGCCTCTTCAGAGTCCTCAAACAGGAAGCATAACAAGTCCTCTGCTGTATAATGAGCCTCTATTCTCTGGTGGCTGCCCAAAAAAACTGGCAGCTTACAGGAAAACCCTGAAAAATCTTAAAAGATAACAACAGCATCAAAAGCTGAAACTGAGACTCGGATTGTTTCTTATAAATATTGGCTCATTTTGAGTCTGCTGCAAGCAACACATAAAAAAATGCAAGCAGGGCATGTTTACCATTGTATTACATTTGTTTTTACTTTTTAACGTCACTCTGTGACAATTGAACTTTGGAGCCGTGCACAAAATATATGTCTCATAAAGACATCTTGTTGGCTGCATATGTTGCTCTAAACCACGTTCCTGTCCTCCAGCATTCATAGCGCCCTCACACATTCCTAGTTTACTCATATCTGTGTACTGATGTAGCCCCGCAACATCATCAATGCTGTTTTTTCTGAAAACAAGCCAGATGGTTATAGATTGCTTTGAATTCTCAGAAACTTGTTGAATTTTCTCACACAGTTTACATAGAGGGTTAGAAACCTCAGCGTCTGAAAAACTCTTGTCAGGTCAGCTTGTGACTCATTTATGTCACAAGCTGACCAACTCACCTTGGATTTTTTTTAAATTGATTGATATGATATGTAAAAATCAGTGTGTTTGTATTTACACACTGACTCAGCTTACTTGGAAGCCGGGTTACGAGATGCCATCCTGGAGGTCAATGATGAAATTTTGTGTTTGGGAACTGAATCATGTTGAAGCCAAAGCCTTTTCAGTAGACTTGCATTTCCTTTCATTGTGATGTTAATCCTGATTTAACCTTTTAAAACCTGAGAACAGATGCTGGCAAACTGGGTCAAAATGGCCATTTTGAAGATCTCCCCTGACGTTTGCAGGGATAATGTTCATATATGATCCGTTCCAGAGTCAAGCCTAAAACTTTTTCATTTGTGCCATCTTTATTTTTCACCAGTAACACATACACTGATATTTACACATCTTAACAATCTCAATCTCTGTTCCCTTTACTTCGACTCCAAGAGTATTCAAATACACCTTGTGGCTGCAGAGATAAGTTCATTTCATTATAGGCATGCAGTTTTCAAGCAGAAGCCAGAACATAGGCACAAGGCTCAAAGAGTTACAGTGAATATTTTAATCTGTAGTTGTATTTCTAACTCAGTGGTAGTACAGCCTTTTATACATTGATGTCTTGTGAGATCTTGGATTCACTCTTGGATGTGGTCTAGCTGTGGTCTAAGGACCTGAAAAATGACTCCACATCATCTCATGTGCATATATCATCTGGCGATGAGTCCTTTTAACCAAGAACTAAGCCAATATTTAACCTGATTTAAGCTGTGAAGCAGATAAAAACCAGCAGAACTGAGGTCAGTGGCTGTAGCAACCAGTAATATACCTGCCAGTAACGTCATCATTTTGGGCAATTTAAATGTAATAAAGCCAATCACATAATAATTATTGTAATCATACCTATTTTTGATGTGCAAACTACACAGAAACTGCAAAAAAAATTCTGCGAAATGCAGATTATTTGTGTTTTATCTCATTATTGGCTGCAGTTATTACACTTTCATAGGTTTTTCTTTCATGTAAGATCAATTAACCAACCAATAGCATAACACGTTATTATATTATTGGCTCAAACATTTCATTACATTATTGGCTTTATTACACTTCAAATTATTCAATCAAAATCATTGTTATTGGGCGTTATTACATTATTGGTTGCTACAAACCAGCATGTTTTAGCACTGTGACCACTGACCAGTATGGTTAAATTGGAGTATTTGTGATCCTATTTGTGATTAAATTTGCTTAACCTTTGCATCATTGTTCGTTCAGTCTGCGAAGCCAGTTCACCCATAGCTGTACAGTGACAGTACATGATTAGTGCTAATGAGTTTCTGAATATATAAACTAACAGTAGGTCATCCGTTGGACTTTCATCTGAAACACAGATGGCGTTGTTTAAAACATGAGCTTTCATACGTGTCCATCCCCACCTCTGAATATATGCACACCGAGGTTGTTTATTAGGAAGGCTGGAGTTGGAGAAGATGCTTGTGTTTGGGGGTTTCAGGCCTTTCTGAAACTGAAGGTTAGTACCACAGCTGGTAGATGCTCCATAAGCTTGAGTCCAGTTCCTGGAATGGTGCCCATGAAATCTGGTTCTGATGTAGCTGAACTGAGCCGGGGTATAGTCACAGCAGCTCCACTGGAGGATAGCTGAGGCCAAGGACACGTCCGGTCTGAGTTATGTGATACTGCAAACAGGAACGGCTTCAGCGTGTTACATAATAACCTGAGGGGGAGACGGAACAGCCTGTGCATCACTTCTGAACTCCTGACCGCTTTCTGACCTGATACAAAAAAATCCCGACTGTAAAGGTTTTGTTTTTATTTTCCCTCCTTGAGCCTGAAAATGTCAGTTTCCTCCTTTTTATGATTCTGCTGTTTTCGCTGCAGCATGTCTGGGTTTGACAGATTGACTCTCAGGCTGCTTCTGAACAAAATTCACGAGGTAGATTATTACCAAACAATCCATTTCTGAAACAGCTTAAAAACACACGTTTTTTTGCAAAGTGACATTGTTATTTTGTCTCCAGTGTCAGTACATAATTGGTACGGAGAAAAATAGGTATCACTGTTATTGATCAGTCATTATATGCTTAATTATCCCCCCTGGACCCTCTTAATGTTTCTCAGGATTTACAGCCATTAGAAGTCATATACAGCTGTGAAGCTACAGAGAGACTTTTTGGTGAGAATCAGCTGATGTTCCTGCTTACAAGTGGCCACTATTAAGATTGAAATATTTATCAGATGCAGGAAGCATTTGGCGTCCACCTCTGAGCTGTGAGCCAGCGGCCATTCATCCTCCTCGCTGTGTCCTAACAGCAGTGGCTTATTACTCAGTTCAGCTGCTTTCAGCTTCTATTAAGGAAGCTTTTCACAATGTTGTTGCACATCCCAAATTGGCCATTAGTCTAATAACATTGTGGCGGCGTGCATTATCCAAACCGAGACAAATGGAAATTATACGATTTATTTATAGCCTTTTAAGGAATAATGGAGTCTTTATCCACAAAATCCCACATCTTTAGATGAAATCTGTTCATTCCTCCTGTGAATGCCCACAATCATTCAACAGATAGAATCAGCTGAGCGATGTAAAGAAATCCTAATTTAGCTTTAGCACAGGGGGTAGCATGAGATGCATGCAATACAGAAGATCTTTGCAAACATTAGGAAGCAGCAATCCCAACATGTATCATACAAAAATCCCAGGGAGAAACTCAGCTAAAAGACTCTACCAAGCATTGCCATCAAACCAGACACAATTAAAACAGCAAGCAATTGTTGCCTCAAAGTCATGAAACAGCAAAGTCCACTTTAGAGCTTCTTTTAATTTCTCCACTTTAAGCAAAATCACACGAACAAGGTGTCATATGAAAGCATGTCTCACCATCATGGGACAAAAACTCTGGGAGCTAGAAGTACAAAAATATATTTAAGATCATGGAACATGTCTTACTTTTGCTTTTTTGTGGTCAAAGGTTTTGTTCCACTTTGAAAAAACGCTGCTGCTGTCTTCTCCTATGACTCCTATGTCTTTGTTTTAAATGAATCATGAAGGTCCAGGTAGCATCTTGGGCTTCATTTCTTTCTGGATCCTCATGGTGTTTTTAGCCCTTAAAAGCCCAACCCAAGAAAAACAGGGGAGAAAAGTCAATTTTTTTTAAATTTGAAGTCTTTATTTGGCCCTTTAACAAAATATGGGGAAAAAAAAGAAAAGAAAAGATTTTTGGTATATTTACCATTTATTACCATGTGATATATCAAAATTATTGTAGTGTAGTATTATACTTCTTGGTATCCATTAGGGGGCAGAAAACAAGTATCATATTGTACACTATAGAGTTTTGAGCAAATTTTTTATCATAAAGTGATGTTTAATGTCTCAGAAACTCTATGTATCAAATATGATAGTGTGGTTCTAGGGTTAGGGAGAAACATGGTGGTGCATTCCTTAAAACATCTAAAACTGCTCAGGTTCACTTCTTTTAGCTTCTACTTTTGCACAGTTGCTCATCAGACATTATTTTACTATCTCCTGGATGAATTGGGCTGCTAGTAATGTGGCTTTCTTTCAGGTGGAGATAACCATTCACATTTTTACTGCGCTCCAGGTGAATTTACTCCGACACACTGACACATATCTTGATTCTATCTCTTCTGTAGTAATCACACATGTCAGCTTTCTTTTGAGAGCAACATTGTACATACAGCTCTTGTACTTGTGAAGATATATTCAATTTATTTTGGGTATGTCAGGCAGATAAATTGGAATTATTTCTGGAAAACCTCTAAACGCAGCAGGGTAAGATTATTATAGTTTGTAAAGGCTGAAATGTAAACGTTCTGTGCTCAGGGTTCCTGAAGAGCCGGGACCGCTCACACCAGAAGTTTTACTCTCTGATGACCAAGACCCAGATGTTCATCCGCTTCATCGAGGAGTGCTCTTTTGTCAGCGACAAAGACGCCAGCCTGGCTTTCTTCGACGACTGTGTGGACAAAGTGAGCTTTATTTTCAACACTACAACACAGTATTCTGTATTTTCTTCTTCTGATGAATTGAAATTAAGCTTCTTACAAAAATTTGATGAAAAAAAACAAACCCCTTTCTTCTTCTGCCATTTATGCTAATTTAACTTTTGTCTGAGTGTCAGATCTTTGGGAATAATTCAGCAGACTCTTCTCTGTGTTCCACTTATCGTATGATCATTAGTTTTCACCCTCCTCTGCGGTGCCTCGCTCGTCTTCAGACTAAACTACTTCCCTCGTTCCTGCTTTCAATTTTCTTGAGTTTCTCTTTTTCTTTCCTCTCCTGCCTCCTTTTTTTGCAAACAGCTTTACAACTCAGAACGGAGTGCAGACAAAGGAGGCAAGGTAAGTCTGTCATCATGGTTTCCAGATGGGCACAGCCCCTGCAAGTAGCATCATTAATTAGACTGAGAATGCATCATACAGGTAGCGGTGTTTGTCTCCTCGTCTGCTTCAGGCAGCTTCCCATCCCCTGCAGCTTTCCCTGTTTTCACACCCATTTGTGGTTTTCTGTCTTGATTTGCATCCAGTTAAATCCTCGTCGTCTCACCTGCTTTGGTTTTCTACATTTTTAATGATCATTCACTGCCTGCTTTTTGCTGCTGCAGCAGTTTGTCCCGAAATAACAAAAATCCTCGTGTACAGTTTTCAGCAAAGATCTCTGCCTTCAATTTTTCATGAGTCTAGTGAGTTAGGGTTTTTAGCGCCTCAGTGATTTCTGAAAGGCTAAAAGAGCTGAAAGTTTAAGTTTTTAGTAGATCCCCCGGGCTCTCATCTCTCATTGTGACCTTCTTGGCTCCATCGGCAGCATCTTGAGTAGTTTGACTCAAAGGATTTTCTTCTCTTTTGAAGCATATTTGTGCTTTGAAGGTTAAATTTGATGTCCACACATCCTCTGTTTTTCCCCAAGTCACGTTCATGGGTCGCTGGTTTTTGCAGGTGACATTTATAACCACCTCTGAAACAGACTTGGCTGTCCTTGAGTTACTCGTGTGTCTGTGTGTTCTCATTTTATGGTTGTAATTGAGATGTGCTGAAAGTGAATCTGAAGGCCAGAATCCATCTTCCCCTTTGTGTTCTCAGACCAGTGGTGGGATTCAGATCTTCTCCCCCTGATCCATGTGCGTCGGACTGATTTAGTGCATTACATTATCTATCTCTGGACCGCCCAGGCCACACACAGCACTCCAGCACAGAATGATAAGGTTAAAATGCATTGATCCCCGAGGAAAAATAGTTTGTTGTAGCAACAAAACTAATTAAATCTATTGGGGTCACAAGATTAAGTCTAAATACTTACGCACATTAAGCTGATTAATTACCAAAAGCTGTGAAAATACAAACCTCAGAGGGCAAACGTGGGATCTCAGCGCAGAAATAAATCAAGACAACAGGTTTATTACTTTCCCCTGCTGTTTGCTTGTTTAACCGACCAGAGACTGACCACGGAAAACCATTTCTCACTTGTCACGATCTTGAGACAGTCATCCATGCGTTCATCAGTTCCAGACCTGATTACTCCTGGCTCAGCCGCCTTCAACTGCACACACAAGCACAACCAGACCAGAGCACATTACAGCCATCCTCTTCCCTACACTGGCTTCACTTTCAATGTTTGTTCTTATAGCTCTTAATGGTCTTCCACCATCTTATTTATCAGAGCTTTTAACTGTTGGTGAGCAAAGCCTTAAGGTTTTTACTTACTCGGATGTAGATGTAAACACTCTGGCTCTGGAATGAGCTCCCTCCTCCTGGTCTACGTGTTGTCCTCCTCCTGGTCTACGTGTTGTTGTCCTCCTGGTCTACGTGTTGTCCTCCTCCTGGTCTACGTGTTGTTGTCCTCCTGGTCTACGTGTTGTTGTCCTCCTGGTCTACGTGTTGTTGTCCTCCTCCTGGTCTACGTGTTGT
>JAOXYM010000001.1:3853690-3868220 GCA_028567055.1 Leptatherina wallacei
TTATCTGGTGATAAAGACACATAAAGTTGTGTATCATCTGCATAACTGTGATAATGTTAAAGTTCTGTAATATTTGACCTAGAGGGAGCATGTATAAGTTAAACAGAAGAGGTCCTAGGACTGACCCCTGAGGGACTCCACAAGTCATGGCCACTTGCTCAGATTCATAGCTGCAGATCTTAACAAAGTAACTCTGGCCTTCTAAGTAAGACCGAAACCAATTAAGGACCACTCCTGAAAGTCCCACCCAGTTTTCCAGTCTGTGCAACAGGATTCTGTGATGTACAGTATCAAACGCAGCGCTGAGATCCAGCAAAACCAGGACGGAAACTTGACCAGAATCAGTATTCAACCTAATTTCATTGAACGCTTTGACCAGAGCTGTTTCAGTGCTGTTAAGGGGTCGGAAGAAATCATATTCTGTAATCACATGAATGATTTTAAAAGCTTTTTATTTCTAGCTAATGTTTGTAGACATAGCTTTCAAACACCACTCCCTCCTCCCCACCAGAAAAATAAACTGCTGTTTACTGATAGTTTATCAGTTGATTTGCTCTAAAGAGCAAAAAGCATGTCCTCCCCACCAAAAACCACTTTATCCTCCTTCTTCATTGTTTTTTGACAGTTTTTAAACCTTTCATTTAGAAGAGGACCCATTTGATAAATTACACAATTAACCATTCAGTCATCACATCTGACATTCTAGTCCACACTCCTTACCAGTGAACTGTAATGAGATTTATTACTACTCATCCGGTACGCAGCAAAGTAATCAAACGTAAGTAATTACGACCACACCCCCAATCAGCCACCGTCACCACCACAACCACCCTGGTCCAAAGCCAAAAACGTAGGGGAATCACTGAAATGTAATTCCTTGTTTGTCCATGTGAGCTTGAATTTTTTATGTTTAGATATAAAAATGTACAAGACAAGGGGATAGCATGTTTCTTCTTTAATATCTTTCTGACGTTTCACTTCAGTTTGTATAATATGAGCCAGTTCAGGTGGTCAGGATTACTATACGGATGAACCAGCAACCCCCCTCTGGCTCAAATTCCGACCGGGGCTCAAACCAGCAACCTTCTTGCTGTGAGGCTGCAGTGCTAACCACCACACCACCGTGCAGCCCTTGAATGTGGCCCCTGAACTAAAAGAAATTTGACACCCCCGGTCTAGAGGCTGCAGCCGTGGGATGTCCCAAACACAGCAATGTGGAAAGAAACAAGGTTAAAACCAGCAAATGGACAAATGTCTCAGCATCCACCACCACACACCACACCACATACCAGGACCAGGAAAGCTTGGTCTGCTGTTTACTGTTGCAGACTTAGATTGCCTTCACACTGCAGATTTTCTTGTGATTTTTTGTTTTCACATTGCAGATGAAGGTCATTCTAAAGCTTTGTGTCCCACTTACATTTCTGTACACTGAGTACAAGCCCACATATGGATTTTTGCAAATCGTTGGATGTTACAGAGCTGTGTAGTAGTAGGTATTGTATACAACTGCATGCTTGTCTACAGAGTCCCACAGGGTTTTATGCATTAAACCTAATACAGACAATCTTTTGGATCAGCTTCACATTCACAAGCATGTACTAGAACCAGATAAGAGATAAAACCTCTCAGATTGGTATTATTAAGACACTAATAAAAGGGCGTAGTTAACTGAAAATAACAAAGCTATGCAAATTCACATTTAAGAATATTACATCAACAGGCTATTGCTGCAGTATATAAGCAGTGTGGTGTGTTCAGGTGCATGCTAGAGGTCTGCATAACATGAATTGCCTTCAGCTGATGTTTTTTTCCTGAAGATTTTCCAGCCTTCAAGATGTGTTTGATCTTGTCAGGATGAAGCTGAGGTCTTTGTCCTTTTTTATGTTTTTTCTATCATCAGTTATGAAGCTGCAGGCCTTCCTCAGTGAGTTGTGCTCATGCTCTGTACCCAGATGTCTCTCTACTGTATGTATGTCAGATAGGTTGTGTCAGTTTGCATAGGAGGATGCAGAGGTAGAAAATTACATAGATGAAAGACAGAAATGAGAAGCATGTTCACTCGGGAAATGTAGGTCACCTGCTGTCATCCTCCATCAGCTCTCCTACATTCAATTTCTGCAGATATATGACTATCGGGACGACATCTTCAACACCCATTCCAAATTTATTTTTCAGTGTAGAGATTTCTTCTTTTTTCTAAAGTGAACAGACCTTTGTGTGGCCAAAAGCCACCTATGCCTGCACTGAAATGTTGAATGCAGGACACTCTGTCCTGCCTTGTATGGATGTTCTGAGCCACACAATAGCTCTCCCTGTTTCCATCAGCTGTGATAGATGAAGGGTCATGGTAACACGACTCGGACATCGCTGTTCATGTTTGCGTACTCTGTTCTGCAGGTGGACAGTGACAGGCCGGAGGAGACCAGGCTGATAGAGATTGATGAATCCCAGCGCAGCGAGCACACAGTCTTCATCACACCTCCAGAGCTGCCTCCTCTGCCCGAGGGGGAGGAATACCCACTCTGCTACAGGTGAAAGCTCTGCTGGTAGAAGGGTTGTTTTATTTAAAATAAATGACCATTTTATTCTTTGTATGTGCAACACAGTTCAGTTTTTTTTCAGGTGCATCAATGCTTTTGATGCAGAACTGACAGAAAAACACAGGAACGTAAGGGATTTAGTCACTCAGCGTGATCAAAAAGTTTAATCACAAAGTGGAACTGTAAAAAAAATAATAAGTTTGATGGCTTTTTTTAATGGGAAAGAGGTGCTACTGTTATGTTGAGTGCCATCTTTCTGCTTCACATCCTGAATCAAGCTAACAAAATGGAAAAATTCAGGGAGAAGGCAGGACAGAGGAGCCAAAAACAGGATTCTGTAGATAAACATTATCTAAATTTAGTCAGTGGTAGAGCGAGTAGAGAATAAAAAGCAGGAAATAAGCAAAGATTATACACATATAACAGATTAAGTATTTGGACTTCTAAACTAAAAAGACATGTACAGAGAAATGTGATGAAGGGATGGAAAGAAAAGCGTAAAACAAATAAATCAATGAAAACCGAACCCAATCATCTCACAGCTAACAGCAAGGAGCTAAATGTGGAGTTTAAACATTAAAATGAGTTGAAAGCCAGTTAATTCGTCCTCTTTAAGACCAGATTTTAAACCAGCAGCAGTCCACCTCTCTATATGAGACTGTAACAGGACCCTATTTCAGGAATTTGTGGGTCAGAGTTTGTATTCTGTCAAAATATAAATCAGCAGGTTCTTTTCAGAAATACCTCATTCAAGCT
This sequence comes from Leptatherina wallacei, assembly GCA_028567055.1. Classification (NCBI taxonomy): domain Eukaryota; kingdom Metazoa; phylum Chordata; class Actinopteri; order Atheriniformes; family Atherinidae; genus Leptatherina; species Leptatherina wallacei. Next base: position 3,856,990 of record JAOXYM010000001.1, read on the forward strand.
CCTTTAATAAAACATAACATTCTGTATTTCTAACCTGCTCACTTTTTACATGAGTGCAGGACATTCATGGTTTTATTTAAAGTGAACATATGAATCTAAAGTAGTTTCAACCCACTCATGCATTTAGATGAGATGTGGCTTTGCAATAAGCCACTGAGTTTAATGCATGTTGTTGAGCTTCAATGATGCCCGAGTGTGAAAAAAGTGTATTATACCAATTTAATGCATCGACTGAGAAGCTGATTAAAGGTGTACAGGTGATATTTGGGTGGAAACCAGCTGTAAAACCTTCCCTTTTGGCTGATATGTGTATGTCTGTTCTTCATCAGCTATGATGGTTTCCCAGTGTTGAGTCTTGACTTGTTCGACCCAGTAGAGGGCCTGTGGACGCCTTCCTCCCGCCTTGCTGCCAGGCAAAGCTGTCCTACCAGCCCAGCCCCCATGTTCAGACGCACCAAACAGGTCAGCGCAACATCAACCAAATTCTGTTAGACATCAGTTTCTTTATATTTGGCCAGAAAAACAGGAAATCGGTGCAGTAATTTTACTAAAATGCAAACATAAACAGAAATACAGCAAAATAAAAAATGGAGTCGGTGCAATTTTATCAAGTCTGATGAATCTCTGGGTCAGAGAGCTGCAATCATGATGATTTATCTTGCACACTTTATCATCTTCAATGAGAACTCTACTTATACTCAATCCTGAATTGTTCATTAAAAGAACCTCATTTACTTTTTATCTGCAGGAGATCAAATCAGCCCAGAAAATAGCTAAGAAGTACTCGTCCATCCCTCAGCTGTGGTCAAAGTGCCTGCTCCGTCACTGCTATGGCCTGTGGTTCATCTGTCTGCCAGCGTATGTGAAGGTGTGTCACTCTAAAGTGCGAGCACTTCGTACTGCCTACGACGTCCTCAGGAAGATGCAGACCAAGAAGCTACAGCCCCCTGATGAGGTACAGTAGCTGCTCCACTGCTGACCACTGATTCAAACAGACCAGAGGAGATGATTTAGCATCTCTAGAGGTTCTTGTCTTTCTCATTAAACAATCACGTGTCCCCAGGTCTGCTACCGGGTGCTGATGCAACTGTGTGGACAATATGGACAGCCTGTCCTGGCTGTCAGGGTCCTCTTTGAAATGAAGAAGGCTGGAGTTCACCCCAATGCCATCACCTACGGCTACTACAACAAGGTACCTGTATAGTACAGTATTTTCTCTTGTAATGATAATGAAGCTAAAAGTTGTTACAATACAACATAAATGTGAGAGCAAATTTAAACCTCTATTTATTTAGAAATAAACAAGAGGTGCAGCTCACTGACGCTCGGCGCAGTCATGCACAGCCAGCACTAATAAATATAGATGAGTTGTGGGACATATGAATATCTCACCATATCCTGGATTTCTTTTTGTGTGTTTTTCTGCTGACTTGGCAGAAAGTTTGAGGAGTACACAAAAATCTATGACAGCCAAATGTTTAACTTATTTCTGGAAAGGCTTTCCAATGGGACACTTTTGGGAATGATGGATGAATCTGCAGAAACAGCTGGAATGAAAATGTACCTTTTAGGTTTGGATCCAACAATGAATTTGCAGCATAATGACGATGCAAAAGAAGAATGCTGAACTATCAAACAATTCTAGATATTATCATAGAAACGAAGGAAAATAAAACAAACATTTCTGTGGGTTCAGGACCAGTCACTTGCCAGCCTTTTCATCAAGACTCACTTTTAGGTGAAGCTATATACTATTTGATAATAGTAATTTAATAGTAAATTTAATAACCTCTTTACTTATATGTGAGTTTTATCACGCATTCATCACCATGTTCCATTCTAACTTCTAACTTGCTTTCTCATGCTGTTGTTGATGGGAGTTATGGGATCCTGCAGGTGCACCACTGGATGATATGCTCTGACCTGGTGAATGGTTTTTGTTTTAATGTATTAATGTGTGTTTTCATTTGTTATGTATTATATACCATCTTGTCCTGTGTAACCACCTCTTGTTTGTGTTGTTGCTGCCGTGTTGGCCAGGCCGTGCTTGTAAAAGAGATGATTTGATCTGCCTGGTAAAACAAAGGTTAAATTCTTAGTCGTTTATTTATACATGTGTAGCGTTACTAGAGATTCTGAATATGGGAATATTAATATAAATAATAATATGCGAGATATTAATATCTATCCTAATATCCCAACCAAGTTGGGGCACCACCAAAATCCTGTGTTACAGGAAGGTAGGATCCGGAAAACCTTTAATTATTTAGCTACAAATTATGCTCAGTCTCATAATCTTAAAGGCACCAGAGTTCTGCGTATGAATTGACCAAAATCTTGTCAGGAAACACTCAACAACGATCGATTGAAATATTAAATCATTGCACACCGGAAAAGACAGACCATTAAGTCAAACGTGTATATAGAGTAATCTCGTGATAGTGTAATGTAACCAGCGCAGCATATAAGAGAGGTTTGATAGTAAGAGAATTAGGTTAGGAAGAGAGTGGAAATAGTTTGTCCTGAATAATTTAAATAGTAGTAAGAGATATATTTAACTTTAAGAGAATTTAGGTGTTTTAGCTTTAACGCTTGAAAACACTCAGATTGGGCTTCACAGTAAAATCAATTTTATCTCGTTCACTTGTTTATAAGACACTCAGCGCAGATAACCAGCAATGTTTAAGAGAAGGTCTCAGTGCTACTGGGTCTGAGGGGTTCTGAAGGATGGCGGCCTTCTTCGAACAGGACCGGTGGAGATCCGGTACTTCCATCTGCGCCTCCTTCGTCCTCGACGGCCGCTGTTGTCTGAGAAACCTCCTCTCCGTTCTTCCGAGGAAGGCGGATAAAAGCTGATGTCCAAGTTAACTTTGACTTATAGTCAAAGTTAATCACACAAGAAAATTTGATAAAAGGGGTAAACTATCAATCAGCGAGTGGTTATGGTTACTAAGCAACAGGAACTTCCGGGTATCAGAATTGGTTAAGGAAGAACAAAACTTGGAAATTTATGACAAAATTAACAAAAGAAAATCTAGGCGCCAAAACGCCACGAGGACAAACAAAGACACTCCAAGGTTTCTCAACACACAGGAGCAGAGAGATTTCAACCTCTTTCTTCGTCAAAGAACTCTGAGGTTAACTTTCCCAAAGTCTCAGAAAGTTGTCCTGAGGTGGGCGGAGCAACGAGACTCTGGACCAATCACGTACGAGGCGTTTGGCCCGGGAATGATTAAAAGAAAAAAGGGGGGGGGTTCTCATCCACTTTTTAAGGATTAAACTTTCAACCACTCTGTTCCCAAATTAACAGAATATTGCATATAAATTCTTGTACTTTGAGACATTTGCATCTGAACACAATCGGAGTATACAAACAATCATTCTGGAGTACGTCTGTTGAAATGGAGAAAACATTATTTCCAGATCCATTATTACAGTAGAGGCGCATGTGAGTTCTTTGATGCCGAATGTCCAAAAGGGGACGCTGTGGCTCTTTTCCTGTGGGTGAAAAAGATTGGTTATCGTTATCTCCACACCAAGGGGGTGGAGAAATGGTGGCTTTTAATTGTTCCTGGTCAGATGTCTGTCTCCATTCACAGTTTGTGTATTTGGAGATGAAAGCAGGAGGTCCTGTTTATCTTTACAGCTGGGTTCCCAAATGTTAAAGTTATTTTTCCTCCTGTACTCTGGGGTTCGTTGATTACAAAGGAACAAAAGGTAGTTGATTAGTTTGTGATAACCATCTCTGGATGTCTCGTCTTGGAAGGTAGCTGTCCGCTACACATGACAGACAAAACAGCTTTTCATAGGCAGTCATTCTTTCAGCTAAGAATCCTCAAAGGTCAAAACATTTCTGTCATTTTCTGAATTTGAACAAATGATTTGTGCTTTTTTCTTGTTGAGACTTGAATACTGCAAAGTCCTGTTTCCATGGTTCAACTCAGCATGGTATAGTTGGGTACGGTCCGATCTGGTCAAGCGAGTTTTTCTATAGCAAGTCGAACCCTCACTGGGTAGCCAAATGCCTCGCGTGGAGTTATACTGGTGCCATCACAACAAAGGTGATACAACAAACACCTGGACTGGCATTTTCTTCTTATTATATTTTCAACATCGAGTGAATGGTGCAGTCTTTTTTCCCATGCTTGCTTTTGCTGTGGGAAGTGGCGTTTTTCTTTCCCTCAATCTACACACTGCCCTGTGTGACGCTAGTTGCTCCATATGTACCCACAACTAATGGAAGCTCAGAAATGGTACGGTTCAGTTCGGTTGCATGGGCTCTTTTTGTGATGGAAACACACAAAATGTCACACCGACCCAAACTGTACCGCTCAGTGGAAACAGGGCACAAAGTCTTTATTCAGGTTTGAGTCGCTCTTTGCCGTCTCCAGCCTTACATCTCACCAGTGTGGGAGCAAATCGAACTAAAATGAGCTCTCGTCGGTCAGATTCCACCACTGCAGCGTTGACTGCCGGGCTGCGGAAGGATGCTCTGATGCTACATTACCGAGTTAGAGACGAGCCGGCCAAAGAATCGTGCCGAGCATGAGTGACACTGCAGTTGTCAGGGATGATAAAGTAAATGAATTGTTAATTAACTTTTTAATATTAGTCAGGGTCCAGAGATGACTTCATATTTAAACTAGGCTTCTGATTAATTAAAGTTTTATAGAAGCTTGAGCTATGCCCTGGATGAATACATCTTTGAAATCTGATACATCAAAAGCCTTTTTTATTTATGATTGACAATAGCAAATAACAGCATCCAATTTATTCCACCTCTGCTCTTGATAGTTCCAGTGTTGGTACCCAGGAGGCAGAGATGCTTCTTTACAGCGATGCGTCTGCAGACACTCAGCTTTCAGATGAAAAGAAACATGGGTGACATTTCCAAGGTTGTTTGACACCTTGTGTGATCACTCCCAGGTGTCAGAATGAGTCATGCCTCTGTTGCCTTTGCAGTCCAGGCAGCTTAGCAGTAAACCGACTGATGAGGAAGAAATCTGTCAGGCTACAAGGCCACAATAAAGGTTAATCAGGTGTGCTTTGACACCTCTCAGGATCTCATTCTCATCTTAGAAATTGAAGACAGGGAGTTAGAAGGTGGTGGATTCCTACCCTAACACAAAACTCAGACCAAACTGTAATCCTGGCCTCACCACATGGCCCTACTCCTGTGTTTTAAAGAGATAAGGGATCATGTAGTTGTCATATAGCCCTTCAGCTGGAGCATTGGGGGGCATTTAGATGTCAAGATTAACCAGTGCCCCTGGATCCCTTAAAGAAAAGGGATATCTTACTTCTAGTGCAGTGTTTTTTAAAAAAAACAAAAAACGTTTTCAACATTGTACCCCTGTGGAATCACTTTTCAGCCAGTTTTCAGCTCCGAACCGGTTCAGAACATATTTTAAACATATTGAACGTCAACAATCCATGACTAAATTCATTGATAGATAGTTTTATTTCATACATGTTCTGACTTTTACAACATTTACATCTTCATGTTGAAAATGAGGCAGAAATGTAAACATGTATTTTTATTTGGACATACAACATACTAAACAAGAACAATAAACAAACACTGACTGCACATCAGCTGGGACCATGTAAAAATCCTTAAGTATGCTCTAAACAGATTAACTGATATGTTCACATTAATTTATCCAAGAAGGGTTTCCACCTTTTATAGAAAAAGTCTGTTTGGGAGTGAGCCACACATGTTAGGAAGTCCAGAGGGATTTGCTCCGTAATTATCCTGCACCATCCAGAAAGTGTGGGCGTTTTTGGGGAAGTCCACTGAGTCATTATATTTTTTCTTGCACAGTAAATCGAAACTTTAAACAACTTTCTGTGGTGTGTGTTACTGAGCAAACTTGGGAGACCAAGGAGAAGCAGCGCTGGTTCAACCTCTGACTCTACTTGCAGTACTGCCCTCCAGTATGCTTTTATACCAGGCCATGACCATAAACAGTGTTAAATAATTCAGAGATTTCAGGTTTAAACTGAGATAGACGTGAGGGGATAAATAAACTCCACGCAAGATTTTCAACTGTGATGATCTCGATCGGTTGCAGATTGTTCGGCTCTTGGAGTTTTCCAAGTTTGTCTCTACCCCATTTCTATAACACACCACTCGGTTTAACAATTTCATTTCCCTTACAAAAATACAGACAAAGAACAAAAAAAAACTAACGAACACTACGATATTTCTGTCTGTCCTGTATCAAACTGCTGTTCTTCTAGCCTGTATTTATTTAACTTTGCATTTGGTACCTTCTTTTTAACTGGTAGATGTTTCTACATCGCTTTACTTTATCTATTAAACTCAAACCTTTTCTCATCACTAAAAGCTCAAACCGTTGCCATGGAAATGTGTGTTAAAAACATTGAATATCTCCCCTACTGCTGTTTTCTCTCCAAAGTTTTGCAGAACAAGATGCATTCATATTATAAAGATCAACATATTTTTCAAAAACCCAACAAGTTGTGGATTTCCACCTACATCTGCAGATGTGTCCAGCTGGAGTGAAAATGTGTTTCCACGTTTTCCTACAACTTGTTTAAACTGTCATTGAAGGCTTAGATTTAAGTCTTCCCACTGCCGTTTTGCCATCTCTGCCAACAGCAGCAGGCAGGAGTCGGTCTTCAGTGAGGGTGAAGGGTTTTTGGCCTTCGCCACGAGCAAAGACCATGTAAGATGATGTGGTGGAGGCTTCCTGCACTGAGTCTTGTGTTGTCCTGAATTAAGCTCATTTCCTCCTAAAAAAAACTCTTGCACTTACTTGCCTTTCTGGTAAGATGCCTCTGGATTTGCGCTGGCTTCATGCTACTTTTAGCTGGTTTTTCCCCACATAAGAAATATAATACGTCTAGTGGGTTTCAGGTTGTGGACGTAAATCCCATTAAAGACCAATCACCTAAATACTGACTGAATTTTACTGCCTCTAGTCTTCAGCAGCATCGATGCTGCACTTCAACCATGGTTCAAGTGATTGACAGGTGATGTTGTTTGGCATGAGCCAGAATGTGTAAAAAATCCAGGTATGTAGGTGACCTGGGTTTATTACAATAAATTAAACTGAATGCTGAATATAGATTGTAGTTTATGAGCTTACATTTATGTTTTATTTAATTTACATCATTAATTTTAAATGAACATAATTTTTTATATTTTTCCATTTTCTCACGTACCCCCTGGAGTGTCTCCACACACCCCAATTGGAGGAACAGTGCTCTAGAACAGTAGTTCCCAACCTATTTTTCTAGAGGACCCTCTTCATGCAGATACTAAAAAGCCAGGGACCCCCTGCCACACCCTGTGCTGGAACCATGCTTGGTTTTATGCTTTCAAAATTGAGATTCCCAGATCCTGGACCCCAGGTTGGGAACCACTGCTCCTAGTAGTATGGCCAAGGCTAAGAATTAGGATTGGATTTAAGGATGTGAAGGAGGAGGGTTTGCCTTTGTGAATGCATGACTTTATAATCTGACATTTATGCCCCCCTGTTCATTTGCATGGGGGATAAATATGTATACGGTCTTGGCTACAGAACAGGGCTCTTTGTTATATTGGCTGTGCAAGAGGTCAGTTTTATGAGATTATGTTATAATGTATATTCTGCATAATGACCAGGCTTGTAAATCCACCTAATTGAATATTGGCTGTGATAGAAATGAAAAGTACTAAATGATGATGATAATAATCATAATGGAATAGATTTATATGTTGCTTTTCAAGGCTAAAGAGAAGCAAAGACTCATTTCTTTTACATCTGTTGGGTTAGCTCTGTCCAATATTTCCATCTAGCATCACCTATAAAGCTCACAAATAAACAAATTACATATAATGTTGTTTGTTTTCTTTGTTCAAGCATCAACATGTTAGACAAACATGTTCCAGTTACCCTCAAGTTATTTATCAAGTTAATTTATGGCCGAGCAGCATTGCATCTCGGAGTCTTGTCAGCATTAAGTTGCTCGGGTGTTGATTAATGAGCTTTATGTGTTTCCATATCTGTATGCTGAACTTGGAGCTAAACCCAGCAGGGTAAAGAGCTGTGATGTGTTAATCAGTGAGTTCCAGGGATTTCAGCAGGAGGATATTTTCTTACTCCTCTGCAGGTTCCTTTTGCTCCCACTCTTTAAGATGCACCAAGCTAAGCGTCTCCTGGTTGCAGGATGTGTTAATATGTTTATCTCACTCTGAGCAAAGAGTATTTACCGGTAAACACATTTCCCATTATGAAGCTGGAGTCCAAACATGTGGCTGGGTTTTAGCCTTATACATAAAACAGCACACATTCACCATTACCATATTTTCTGTCACATCTCAGGAGAGTTAACGAATACTTATGAGCCGTGTTTCTTTAAACACAAAGTAGCTGTGGTTCAGGTGCCTTAACATTGCAGACAACATCTCCAGGAGGGCAGCCTATACACGAAGAGCAGTCCAGCACCTTACCAGTCATGTTTCTTTCATTGGGCCTCTTAAGTGTACTCTAGTGGCAAACAGGGACTCCTGAACGTGACTTGGACACAAACAGCTGCAGTGCCTTGCTTAGCTGCTCTCATGCAGAGTGTGTCTGCAGATCTAATACTGCTGAAGTTAAAGCCTTTGATGAAAAATTCATTCAAGATGATTTTATATGGAACAGGGTTTGGTTCATTTTCAGTTCACTAAGATCAAAATGTATGAAGTTAGAGCTGCGATTCACATTTAATTCAAACGCTTCATGTTTAGACATTTTATATTAGATCTTTGAACTATAAAGTCAATTTTCCCATCATTTCACAGAAGTATTCACTAATATTCTTCCTTCTCCTCCTCCGTGTCATGTCCAGGCGGTGTTGGAGAGCACGTGGCCCTCCAGCACCAGAGGAGGATACTTTCTGTGGATGAAGCTGAGAAACGTCATTCTGGGCGTGGCACAGTTCAAACAGGCTCTGCGAAGACATGCACCCCTCACCCAGAGCCCTCTGTCAGGTAACTGATGGGAAACAAAGATAAAGTTTCTGTTACAACAACAAAAATGAACAATTAAAGTAATTCATTGACATCTTGCTTTAGCTTGAACATCCCTCACATTTTCAGATCCTGAGTCTAAAAACAAGAACAACTGATTATTTGATGCTCTGATAAAGCAGCATATGATAAGGTTCAGTTTTTTTCTTTGCACTGCGCTCACTTTATTCTTTCTTTATGTATCAACACTGAAAATGTTGTATGAAGTTTCTGTTTCTTTGTTTAAGGATGTCTTCTTCGCAAAGTTGGCTATAATATTACAAATATTCTGGCTAAAAAAACCTTTGTGCAGTTCAAAGAAATCACATCCTTGTTGCTTGGGCTGATTAATCATCATGTACGATCTAAAAAGATGATGATGAAACTCTTTCTGAACAAATTTAAATCTGACACTATCAGAAGAATATAATCCACAGACCACTGATTTACCATGAAACTAATCTGCTATAAGCCTCAATGTACACGGCATGTAAAAAGTTAGAGATATTCAGCTTTTTGTATGATGTCAGAATGAACCTAAAATCCACCATAACCTTCACAAGTGAACTTAATTTGACTTTCTCTAAACTTTTGTCAAAGTGTTCAATGTTTAAGTACTTAATGATTGACATGCTGTTCACTAACAAGGTGATTTACCACAAAAAAAAGAAAGAAAAAAAAGACGTTTTTAAACCATGAATCGTCCGCTAAATGTCCGAGTTCAATGACAACTCGTATCTTAACAGTCCTCTTCAATATACTGTTCATATTTTGACATAATCAAACCAGATGACACCTTACACATGACTAGTTAAGGAGACTTTGATGTTCTTATGCTGTGGTATACCCACTGTAGTGGCTAAGTCTACACTTAAAGCCACTGAGGGGCTGTTTGCACAGGCACTGACGCGCTCGCCATGTCACTATCTGGTCTTCTGTTTTTCTGATTTTAGCATCTTACTTTATTCCCACCAAGTCTTCATTTCTCCTGCAACAATCCAGATCCATCTTCATCATATATTCCAATAATCACCAAGCAGAACTCACACAACACATGTCACCTGATAGATGGTTCCTCCCCATGTGGCGCTATCAATGGATCCAGTAGATGTCCCACAAGAGTTCATTGAGAACCTCGAACCGTTGTTAGTTTTTGTTTCAATAAATTCTTTGAGATGAAGGAATTACCACGGCAGGATTTTACTGAAATGTCCTACATTCATGATATAATATCAGTGCAGCATGAACTTCTTGCATTTACTCTAAGTTTCCCCTGAAAGTTGAGTATCCCTAACTTGTTGTGAGTCGTGCATGTCATGTGTTTCCTGTAAAAGCCTATGAAGACAGACTTCTCCGTCCTGGTCTGACCAGGCATCTCTCACAATCCTCCTGAAATTCTGATAATGTTGGAGGTGGAATTAGCGCAAACCTCAGGTGTAGGATGATCAATCGTTTGTTTGTTTTGCTTTTCCAGAAACTACAAACTTAAAAATGGCTTTATTTACTGATTTAGTCATTTAAGTAGAGGTTTTACTCAGCATATGACTAGTCAGAGCTTTACCTGAAGAACCCGGGGGTCAGAGACCTCTGTTTGGAGAATCAGAAGATTGAGTGGATTTGGACGGCTGATATTTGCTTTTCTGTTGGTCCTGGCTGCTTGTCATAAAGTCTTTTCCATACTGCGAGGGCTCCAACCACCGTCTGCTGCAGCTAGGACACTGTCTACTTAATAAAATTTCAATATAAAATCTGCACTAAATGAACCGAAGTTAAAAAGTGAAACTATGAAACACGGCTATTGCAACATGTGTGAGTTAACTCCCCTGCATGCCGGTGAACACCTGCACACCCGGTGCATGCTAATCCCCATCCTGCTAATCCCTGCTTTTTAAAGATACTCTGTGTTACCAGCCAGAGCTCTGTGTTCCTTACCTGATCCAGTTGAAACACACAAAGGCTCCACTAACTAAAACACATCCACACACAATCATCTCACAACAAAAAAACATAAACAATAGGATTTATTTTAATTATTTGCTCTATGTAATTTATAATATGTTGAGTTAACCCCAAGGGGCAACCTCCCATTCGAAAAACTGAAGCCTATGTGGAAGTGCCAAAAATTGCAGTTCCCCCCTCCTCCACTAGGTGCGGGCTGCAAAACAGAGCAGATCCCCATAGACTCCCATGTTAAAAAGGCCAACTTCACAGCAGAAATAAACATGTTTAC
>JAOXYM010000001.1:3868320-3884929 GCA_028567055.1 Leptatherina wallacei
AACCTCCCAATGAGCTTCTTTTCAGCTCTTCAGAAACCTCCCGGATGGTCTGTCCATTCATTTTACAGTCATTGGTTGACCCTCTCTAAGTTAATTAATTATTTATTTGTTGTAAGTGGAACATTTGTCTTAGTTTCCCCATAATTATGTGTAATTATGTGTGATTTACTTTGGAACAACAGAACCCATGGATACATTTTACAACTACTGTTATTGAGAATATTCTTTTTGTATTCTTTTCTATTCTTTTTGCCACCGTCCATTCACAACTGTAACACTTCTGAAGTAATTTCTATGCCCATCTTTTACTACTAGAAATCAGTAATTCTTACACACTGTACCTTTAAAACATTAACTAACAGTCTGGCTCCATGGAAGCAAAATATAAAGAAATGAGGTGTGGCTCAATACTTTTGCACAGTTCTGTAATGCAAAAACAGTTAACTGGAGCATGTCACTGACCATGTTTAAGGTAAGAGATAAGCCATGTTTACTCTGTCCACCCTTTGTTATTAGTTTTGGCTAGTTTAAAGCTTTTATCTTGGGTGTCTCTACCGGACAACTCTGATTTACATAAAGGAGTTGATGTCTCTCTATGCAAATGACAAGCAGGCAGCTCGATATCCCGTTCGTTGAAGGGCAACCGTGTGCTACCAAAACACATTGTAAGTTTACCTACAATGAACAAGAAGCGTAGAATTTATGTTTTTGATCATTTTTTTTGTTTACCTGTTTTGCTTCAATTGTAAATATTGAATACAGTTTTTAAAAAGAAAGAAAGACAGAGAGAGAAAAGGAAACTTAGAAAGGAAAGTATTGACCCCTCATGAAGCAGCATTTTGCCCAGCTTGCTTTAACGCCTTGTTGTTTTTGGGCAGATGGCAGCGACCTGGATGCTGTGAGTCACGGCAGCCTGGATAGCTCTGCCGACACTAACCTCGGCCCCACTGACGATAGATCTAGCACAGGTACACCTCTAATGGTTGCTCCGTGACTCCATCTTGCACAGGCAGCCATCTTGTTTTACGTCTTTTCCTTTTTTTTTCTCTCATTGACATTTTTTTTGTCCTCCTTCCTTACTTGCTCCACTCACCGACCGCCCTCCTCAATTTTCCTCTTCCCTTTTCCACCTCCTTCTCTTCGCTGCCTGTTTTCTACTTTCCCTTCGTCCCTTATTTGTGCATCCGTTATCTCCCGCTGGTTTCGCGGCTGTGGTTTCTGCTCTGCTCTGTCCCTAACCCTCCCTTTCACTCTGGCCCTGCCTGTGTTGCCCTTGCATGCAGTCGGCCGTGGGGGCGGCAGCGTGGGCGCCAGGCCTGTGGTGGCCCATTCAAACTGGGGGGGCTCTGAGCTCAGAGAAGCCACTCTCCACCCAGGTAAACCTCTCAGTCAGTCCGCCTCTCTGTCTCTCTCTGGTCGCATCTCTCTCTCTCATATCTCTTGTTGCCACATTTTTATTTTCTAACTCCTTTAGCCCTGTCGTTCCTTTCTGTTTCTCTCTGTCTCTTTGGTTTTACCCCCTCCATCTTTCCTCCACAGTGTCTTCCTTCAATCCAGCGCATCAGTCTGTTGCTCATTTCTCTTCTGTTTCCCCCCCTCCGCTCACTCCTCTGAGTGTTTTGTCATCGTTAATTATGGATTTTAATTGCCAGGAGACACATTCTCTTTGATTGTGGACATAATTTTAACCATGAAGATGCTACAGGAAGCTTTTCCTTATGTGCTGGGAAGGCGGAGCGAGCTCACAGCACAGCAAGAAGGAAGGACTTGGATGTGCAGTCCATTGATTATTATAGTGCTGGAACTTGTTTTGTCACTTGCCATAAGTTGCGAGTGGCTCCATCCTGTATTAGACAAGCTGTGCAGCCTCATGGTTTATTTAGAGATGACAGCACAAGAGGTTCATGGGAAGGATGAAAGAGGATAACAAATCATGAGACAGCTCGTTGCCTGGAGACCCGGTGAAGTTCTAGAGACAGATGCAAGAGTCGGCCTCCAGTCTCTGCAGTTGAATTCATTAGCAGCTGTGAAAATGCATTTTTATTTTCTTAGAGTTACTGCAGCTCTTTGTACATCAGACATACTGTAGATTGCTGCATGCCCCAAAGAGGATTCCTTTATCCAGCACAGCTTAGCTTCTTTTTCTCTCCTCATCTGCCCCCACCCCCCAGAACTGTGGAGATAAAAGGAGGGAAACGCCTCAATGGTGTTTTTTTCTTGTTAGCATGCTGTTGATCCAGAGTTTACTCCATAAAGTCATGTTGAGAGAAGTATTGGAAAAAGAAGGTTTCGATCTGAAGCTTGAACAATTTGAAGTGCAGGTCTTTGGAAGAAAGAGTCGTCTTAAACTATGCACTTGAATTTCCTCTTTGCATAGATTTACATGTGTTGTGTGGTGTTTTTCTCTGACCTGTTGGCTAACGTTGACATCAGTAGCTGTTGTGTGTTTCATTTGTGTCTTTTTCCCTGTTTTTCCAGGAGATCAGTCAGATTTGGGATATAACTCTTTGTCCAAAGAGGAGGTTCGCAGAGGAGACCCCACTCCACAGGACTCAGCCCCCGACAAAGATGACAAGAAGGAGAGCGACTCTAGCTCATGTCAGTAGTCTGTCTGAGCTAAGCGGATGTTAGCAGATGTTTCTGTTAGCGTGCAGTGTTGTTTCCCCTTCGTCTGTCTTGATCTGTCCCTCTCCTCAAGAGATGATTTATTCTCTGGTTCCCGTTAACATTTGCTGTGGAGTAATTTTTCATTTAAAAAGACCAGTGTTGAATAGTTTATCTTGTGTTTTCAGTGTCAGAGACAGAAAGCGCTAAGGGAAGCAAGGACTGCCTCCCCCAGCTGGACATGGAGATCAGTTCATCCTTCAAACCACGTGGCATTGTTCGCAGCAGCTACCCATATGATGATTCATCCCGCAAACCCAAGAGCTCTGCCAGCACAGGTACTCAGGTTCAACATCAGGTTGAAAGATTACCGAAGTGAAACCTGAACTTTTGCATGTGTGATTATGTTTCAGCTGCAATTAGTTGATAACATGTAATGAGCAGCTTCTCATTTCTTAAACAACCATGTGGAAAGACACATCCTGTAGTCGTGGAAAGGATGTTAGTCTGTTTCTCATGGGGTTCGGGTCTGGACTCTGTGGTGGCCGATCCATGAGTGAAAATGATGTTTCATGCTCCCTGAACCACTCTTTCACAATCTGAGTCCCATGAATCCTGACGTCATCCTGGAACATGGCCGTGCCATCAGGGAAGATGGAATAACCTGCTCATTCACTATATTCAGGTAGTCAGCTGACCTCATAATGTTGCTGAACCTAGACCTGAACCTAGACCTGAACCTAGACCTGAACCTAGACCTGAACCTAGACCTGAACCTAGACCTGAACCCAGACCTGACCAAGTGCAACAACCCCAGATCATAGACTCACTGATTAGTGGTTTTCTTAAGGCTACACAGCTGTTTAGTCCCAATCCCTTGTGTGTGGGAAATGTTCTTACTTTCACTATTAAACATAGCCCTGAGCTCTACTGTTGTCTTTTCAGGATTTCACTTCTTCGCTGTTCACGGTCATTCTGGATTTTTTTCCGACCACTTTTCTTCTTGGAAGACGATGGTTCCCTGCTCTCCTTCCAGTTTTAATAATGCGTTGAACAGTTCTTAACCCAGTTTTAGTCGTTTCTTCATCTCTTTAGATGTTTTCTCTGCTTGATGCCAATAACTTGACCCTTCTGAAACAGACTAACATCTTTTCCACAACCACGGGATGTGTCTTCTGACATGAGAAGCTAATTATCCAATAGGAAGCTCTTACCTGTTTGCTTGGTTAATTTCAGGTGGTGATTGTTTTTAACATGCAGTGTAAATTTACAAAGTTTAACGTGTTTAACTTCATTTTAACTGCTGAATGCATTTGAAGCTCTTTTTTTTGCTGATAATTCTGCATCATTTCTGCTGAAAATAAACAGTTGTGAAACCATTTAGTTATGATTTTTAGTAGTTCCCATCTCTCCCTCTCTGCTAGGCCACGTTGCAGGTCTCCTTTTCACCACCTCCCTGGATGAGATTGGTGAGGTTCACACCAACAGTTTGCTCAGGAGACATAAGAGCGCTCTGGAGGAGGTGGTGGGCAGCACCAGCAGCGGCTCCGCCCTGGACTGGCAGGGTGTGAGAAGCCGCCGGCTGAGTGGAGACACGGTGGGAAGCAACGGCAGCGGGACCACCGTCCTCGGCCTCGGTATGAGCCAGGGTGAAACTGACCCAGATAAGATTGCAGGACACTTAGGAGCAGATGCCAAAATTCTCTCCAGCGCTAATTACAGCAAGAGTAAGAGGCCTCATTCGTTGGGTCTTGGCAGGTTAGAGGGATTAGATTCTAAGGCAGGCACTTCCATAAGTCATGATCACAGAAAAGAAGAAATGGAGGGGCAGGACTCCAGTGATGAGGACAAGAATAATACAGAAGCTATTTTTGATTTGGAGGATCTGGACTTGGACAAGCCTACCAAAGGGGCCAGACCTTATAAAAAACCTGTTGAACGCAGCGCTAGTTATGGTGGAATTAGCACCAGGGCGTCTAAAGGAGCGATCAAGCGCACAGACATCGAAACAGGCTTCGACCCTCTGTCCCTGCTGGCAGCAGAGTCACAGACGGACCAGCAAGATGCTGATCGCTACCCAGAGGGGGACGATGCCGCCACGCCGAGTGCCTGCAGGAACCTGGCCAGAGAGATCGAGCTCTACATGAACCAGATGGACAGTCCGCTGAGCAGCCGCACGCCCAGTCTGGACCTGCAGGACCCAACCAGCCCCCTCCTCCTCCACCCCACCTCAAACTCTGCCCTCCGCAGATCCAGCCTCCCCCACAGCTCCCCCCACAGGACAGTCGGAGTGCCACGCTCCCGCACCTTCCACCAAGCCTCACCATCCCAACCCATCTCACGCCAGCGTCTATGGTCGTCACCTCCCGGTCGGAGCTCCAGCACCAGTCCCAGCCCTCGACCCAGCCCCTTCAGAGAGAGGGCCGACAGGATGGGGATGGTGTCACCCTCACCTTCCTCTTCCTCCTTCGCTTTGGACACCCTGCTCACGCCAACGCTGGACGTGTTTAAGACCAGCATGGTCTCTGCTGGGAAGGGTGTGGCCGAGAAGGCAAGCCGATGGTATTCGCGTCTCGCCACCTACACCACACCAACCAAGGTACAGAACCTTGTTAGAGTAAATGTACTGACGTGGGAAAGTTTGGATTTAGTTAACAATTTCTGCACAAAGAAGTAACAAAAATGTGGCGAAACCAGTAAGAACACCAGCCCAGGCCTTTTATAGCAGACGAGCCTGTAATTAGGTGCCATCAAGATGAAATTCAGTTCAGCCTTAATTTGAGTCTAAGTTGTAAATCTTAATTCTGAAGAAGACAGATCGCAGTCGGCTAAATTTATCTCTAAACTTAGATTTAGAACTTTTGACTTGTGCTTTAAAAACATCCTAAATTCAGCCATTCGGGGCTCTACAGCTTTCAGACCAAAACAAACAACATCATCCTCAAATACTGGAAATACTGGAACAGTCTTTCTAGACCAGAGTAAGATTTAAAAATTAACAACTTACACAGATTAAAGGATTAATTTAGAGAATACAAAACGTCCCCATGGCAATGAATCATTAACATTTGTTGTACCCTGATTAATATTTATTAACTGCATTACTATTTAAGACAGAAGTGAAAAATACATTTTGTATCCATTCACTAGATATGCCAAGGTGGAGAATATTTGGAAAAAAGTGTTTCTTTTCTGTTTTTATAACAAATTGTCTAGACTCAGAAGAAGAGGTTCCAGAGAGGAAAAGATTACAAACATGCCCAGGAGTTATGCTGCCACCTGGTGGCTCTCGTAGGCGGTTTATCCATTACTAAACGGCCATCTATGACAGGGATCCCCAACTCTGGTCCTCTTGGCCCACTGTCCAGCAGACTTTCCCTGGTTCCCTGCTTCTACACACCTGACTCAAACGAATGACTCAATAGCACACTTGTGCAGAACTTGACTTAGATCCATTTAATTTGAATCAGGTGTGTTGCAGCAGGGAAACATCTAATACCTGCAAGTATTATATCTACCAGGGTTGGTGATCACTGATGGACAATGTCCCAGCAACATGACTGCATGTAGAGTTTTAATAGGCAGCTTAGACCCCCCCATTGTGTTCTATGTTTGCATCTACATCACATTCCTCATGGGAAAAAAGCACATTTCTTTTGGACTTAATATGAGCAGAGCTACTTATTAGTGCGTCATTACCCTGGTCTCCTGTGTCCATCCAGGACGGTCACAGCGACCGTGTGAGTGTGTCTTCTCTCGGTGTTGGAGATCCAGACTGCTCGTCCCTGCTGGATGAGGATGAGTGTGGGGAGTCTGGGTGCTCAGTGGTTTATCCACAGAAGAACGGCCCTGCTGGTTCCATAGGGCCCCGCAGGAGCCCCAGACGCAGTCCCCTGCACAGCAGGCTGGGGAGTCCCACTGCAGGCTCCAGCCTTGGGAGACCCACGACTCTTCCAGGTAAGCCTGATGTTTCCTAAACAGATGTTTCTAAATAACAAATTCATACTTTGTAGAATAACAGAAACATTAGAGCATAGTTTGCCGCTTCTTTTCTAAACAATCAAATTCTAAAACTAAGGCTTGTGGGTTTGTTTTTCCCAAGAAAGAACTGCAGAGTTCAGTATTAATACATTTTTAATAACTTTTCTGTCATTTATCATATTTATTTTGTGCATCAGGAGAATCTTTAAACATGATAAATGATAGTGTTGTCCCAGCACCACGTATTTACTCCCTCTGATCGGGCTTCACACTCCTGCAGGATGTGTCCTCTCTCCACCTGGCTTCCCGCTGCCAGACAAGTCAGACCTCGGCTCGTCACGCTACACCAGCAACACCAGCATCTTCAACAACTACGCTATGGAGGTAAAACCACCAGACAGTGATCCCACAATCTAAAACCCGTCAGTTTGATCACGGTACTGTTCGCACGACATGGCTGTCATACATATTTGCCTCTGATTATTTGTTTATTTCCTGTATAAACAGCAGTTAGGGAGGCTCTACCTTCTGTAGAGCAAAACCTGCTCTCATTAATCAGCTCCAGACGCCTGATCCACTAATGCCCTCCATTCTGCATCTGCTCTGCTTAAAATACAAATTAGTAAATGCCTCTTGAGTGCAGATGAATCATGAACACTTTATCTATTTTTCCAGAAAACATTAAACTCTGAAATGACTTTAGTCCAGAGGCCTCATTTTAGTTCAGGGGCCACATTCAGCACAATTTAATTGCCAGGGGGCTGGACTGGTAAAATAAAGAAAGTCCAGTAAGTCAAAAAGGTAGAAAAAAGAAAAGAAGTTATCCTTCAGCCTTAGAAATGTTTTACATCATTTATCGTTGGAAAAATTAGGCATTACAGGTCATTTTGTTAGGATATTACATTTTATATCTTCTATGTTATTTTCACATTTGACAAATTATATACTAATTATTACTATAGAAATAATACTTACAATCCAATGGGCCAGATTGGACCCTGGGCCGTATGTTTGACACCACTGCCTTAGTGGGTGGTGGCCCTGATACTGGTGCAAAGGTGATAAATAATATAAAAAATACATTAATTGCAAATTTGATCTCTTGAGGACTTTAAGGGAGCTCATTTATGATTTTTTAATCAAACTTCAGGTTAAATCTAGTTGAATTTGTGTTTTACATTATAATGATGGGAGCACAGCGAAGATCTTAAATCAATGTCCTTTTGTCCTCTTCTCCTTTACCAGCTGTGTGTTTTCCCACCCCAAACCAAAGTATTTGGGGGCAATAAGTGTCGTGAAGTAAATCTTTAGTGATGCCTCACTCTTAATTCTCCAGTGTCTTATTTAAAAGATTTCTCCCATGTCCAAAAATGGTTTTAAGGTTGATGTACCCTTTTGTTTTAGACAGTTGTTTACAGGAAAAACTAAACGATTAAACCCTAAGATCAACATGAGGTAACCAGTACAGCAGAATTGAACAATTATTAGTAAAGTAAATGTTGAAAGCCTTGGCCTGTATCTTCACCATCCCCAGAGTCTGTTGTTCAGTGCAGCTCTGCCTGTTTGTGTATCATCTCAATCCAGCTGCTGATCTCCAGCTGCTCTCGCTGTAAGACATGCGACTGTCTGGTGTATGACGAGGAGATCATGGCCGGCTGGACGGCAGACGACTCCAACCTGAACACCACCTGCCCCTTCTGTGGAAACCCCTTCCTGCCCTTCCTCAATGTGGAGATCAGGGACATGCGAGGACCCGGCAGGTACGTGATAAGCTGCTGTACAGAAGAAACGTGTCCAACTTTTTCAGGATCAAGTGTTAAATAATTAGCTTTTTCTTCCGATTTTCAACTGAAACTTCTTCATTTTACTAAAAAGAAGTTCAAAGGGCTGTTTCCACTTGTGTAAATAGTGGTAGCTTTGAAACAACTTTATATAGAAGACACATGTTTAATGTAATCAACATTGTTTTTGAAAGTTTTTCTTGATTAGATGTTAACAAAAAGCTTCAAATCAGAGAGAAGTGTTGTTAATTTCATTCCTCTTTCCTGCCCTCTGCAGACTTTTCCTGAAAGGCAGCCCGTCGGTGGACGAGGCCATGACATCATCCTACTCTGCGTCCACAGGTTTGGACACAGGGACTTCCACCTTGTCCACACCCTGCCCCACAACAGCTGTCTTCCCTCCGTCGCCTACGATTGCTGTGCAGGAGTGCTCTGGAAGGTACTTATTCTCACCTATTGCTTCTCAACATTCTTCATTAATTACATGCTGGTGCTGAAATGAATTGTTTTTATTCTTATTATTAATTTCTAGTGTAATCAGGAAAGGGTAACGAGTATGTGGTGACATCTTGACAGATATATCTAATTAAAGATAACCCATTTAAAATGTTCAGAGAGAAGCTATGTTATATAAAAATGAATATAGATGATAATAACAATGTAATTAAAAAGTATTTGTCTAGCACTTTTCTAAATAATGTTACGTGATTAATGAAGCAGCAGAGAAGTATAACTGTGGATTTCTGTAATTGGGAGAGTACATACCAGATCACTAAGTCTGAGATGTATGTTAGGACAAGATTTTGAATTAAATGCTAAATCTAACAGTAACTAGTGAAGGGAAGCAATCAGGAGTGATGCACTCATACTTTTTTGCACCAGTAACGAGTCTTGCTGCATTTTGAATTAATTGAAGGGGATAGAGAGACCGAACTGAGACCCGAGTACAGCAATGTGTAAAGGTCAAGGTGAGAATAGACAAAAACAGACATGACATTTTGTTAGTCAACAATTGAAAGAAATGACTTCATTCTTGCAAATGTCTTGAGCTGCAAAAATCAATATTGAACTACGTGTTT
This sequence comes from Leptatherina wallacei, assembly GCA_028567055.1. Taxonomy (NCBI): domain Eukaryota; kingdom Metazoa; phylum Chordata; class Actinopteri; order Atheriniformes; family Atherinidae; genus Leptatherina; species Leptatherina wallacei. Next base: position 3,877,766 of record JAOXYM010000001.1, read on the forward strand.
CAGAATCAGACGTATTTATCGATCGCAGACTGGGAAATTGTAGTTTTATAGCAGCATTATTGAACAACAAAGAGAATAAAAGTAGAATTAAATGACATGATGCATAAATACTAGATACTGAACACACTTAACAAATATCCAAGTCAAAAAAAGAAAAGACATGCAAAACACAAAAAAAAGTGTATATGAGTGTAATGAGACTGTCTGAGAACCACCGTAACTTTGTTTTAGATCTTGAATCCCATATTTTTCATAACTAGTATTATTTCTAATACTATATATATTTATTCTATTCTACTCTATTCTATTCTAGTCATTTAGCAGACGCTTTTGTCCAAAGCGACTTACAACTGAAGGTGAGAACAACACAAGCAAGAATTCAAACGAGAGGGGACGTCATGATTAAGTGCTAGTCAGGCTGCTGAGTCCAACAGAATATGGGATTCAAGATGTAAAACAAAGGTGCGGTGGTTCTCAGACAGTCTCATTCTGACAGAGACCTGTTATGAAGTGCTATAGACTGGTAGGAAAGATTTCCAGAAGCCTTCTTTGAGACAGCAGAGCTGGATGAGTCTGAGCATCAAAACTAAGGTTGAAATCAAATGTTCCTCCTAGATTTCGAACAGCTTGGTTGATGTTATCTGAAACATTCCCAAGACTAGAAACAAAAGGTGTGGAATAAAAATGTCAATGAGCTCGAGGAAAGTTTGGGCCATCTAAGATTTATTGTCAGAAAGACAAGCTGTGAGACTCGTAAAGCTGCTGGGATCTGCTAGTTTTACTGGGATGTACAGCTGAGTGTCATCAGCATGAAAATGGTTATTTAGACCTGAATAATCTGGTCAAGAGGTAGCATGTCAATAGAGAACATGAGGGGACCAAGGACTGAGCCCTGTGGTACACCACAAGTGAGCTGAGCCAAATCATTTATTGATGGAAAATGTTTTGTTGGAGAGAAGTTGTTGGTTAAAACTGGAGCAGGTATCAAAACTTTATAAATGATGAGTGTAAATAAACTTTACACTTGCTGTATAATAAATGAATCAACTCCTTAGCTTGATGCTACACGGCTGCTGCCAACAAAACACACCTGAACGTTGAGCCTTTAGCTGCTTGTATGACAAATAAGGAGTTTGAGCTACAAGTTAAGTGAATAAACACAACTCTGAGCAGGTGGGGTGCTGTGGGTCGTGTTGTGGATCATTTAGACACCAGCTTGGACAAAAACAAAGAATGCGTGTGCACACTATATTTTATTGACATTATTTTACAGAGCGCACCCAAACATTTTATTATTCAATTAAATTTCATATGATTGTCAGATAGAAATGAAACAGCAGAAGGGAACTGTGTTCCCTGCATCTCTATATTTACTTTCTCTCCAAGATGCCAGATGTATTTGGCATTAAGACTCAAAATCTGGATTGTTTAGCTTTTTTTTTCCATTTGAGCCATCCTTGTCTTTTAAACATCATATAATTAAAGACAACCTCAGCTCATCGTCATGCAGCTCCCAGTTTGTCTGATTACACAAAGCTTTTGAAGTAGGAGCTGCTGTGGCTGCATCCACATGTTCCCCATCTGCATTGTAAAAGAGCAGAAAGGGATGAACTGCAGCACCTGGTCCTAACAAAGCTCTGTGTGTCACAAAGAGGAGCTTATGAAATGTGGGAATAAAATGGACTAACAGAGCACATCATAGCTTATTGTGATTTAACATATTTTAGTTTATGTTCCCCATCGGCCAAGTATGTGTATAAACACAGATACGAGAACATTTTTCAGATTTAAGTGGAACTATTGAGAAAGATTTAGAGCTGAACACAAACTAAATTTAATTATCTTTTCAAAAATAAAGTATATTGTACGTGCAAGTAATGGTTTTATTCATTTAACTGTTGTATTAAGCGGCAAAAAGGCACACAATTGTGTGTAAAGTGTTGTTTTTGTGGTTGTAATTTGTACAGAAATGGATATTTAAAGTATGATTTAACACCTCGGACGCAATCCTAACTGTCCTCTTTCTGTCTTCACAGGACTCGGTCAATCAAGACTCAGGGTATCAGCATCCCAGCAGAGCGGCGGCCGGGCGGGCTGTCCTCCGGAGCGCCGATGACCCGCAGCGTCAGCACCTTCAGCCCTCTGGAGGAAGCATCCCGATTCAACCGCTGCTTGCCGACGTCAGGCAGCCTGCCGACCCGTCTGAACGAAACCACAGTGAGCATCAACACGAAGCTTTCCACTCGTCAGGGTGTATAACTGTTAACCACTGAGAAAAAAACCTTTGTGGAAACTTTACTGACAGAAATCACAGGATGATGTATCATGTTTAAAAGTGGAACAACAGCTTTGGATCGAACTCTGGTCCGCCCATGTTGGCAGGACAGAAACAAGAACAATGTGCATGATCTGCCTCACTGCACACAAACTAAATTAATAAACTCAGTCAGAGGATTACCCAGCTCAACATGAAGATAAAAATGCTGCATCAACTACATTAATTTGAGAAACTTGCTGTGTGCTGTAGCAGCTTTTGTTACGACCAAGCCACTAAGAGACTGATTTTTAAAGAAGACATAACATCAAATACAGAGGAGCTTGTTTAGAACCACTTGAGCTTCCTGGATATTTCCTTTCGGTGTTATATTAGCAGCAAAAGCTTCCCAGATGACCTTGTTGGCACAGCATCGATGCTAGGCTGAAAACCTGACGACACAGGTCCTGGTCTGGTCTTGAAACTGATTAGCAATGACGCTCTCTGAACCATCAGAGCTCAGATGAAGGTACACTCAGGGACAGGGGCGTATCCTGGAAATTTTCAATGGGGTGGCCAAGATAAGACACAAGTTAGTGTGGGATGGCTAATCAATAGATCCATCAGGATCACTGTTAACTCGCGTTAACTAGGATTCTTGCGTGTCTCGATATCTTTATATAAGAGCTTTGATCCCTTCCCGATGTCAAAAATAAAACTGTTTATGGGCTTATTTTGACATAATTTCTAATGGCTTCAGTCACAAGTTTTTGTTGAACAAATAAATCTGTTCAATAAAAAAACAACAACACTGCTCTAGCATCAAGGCTAATCAAAGTACAGAAAATAAATCATGATACCTCATTTTCTCCCACTCTGACAGTGGGAGTGAGTTAAAGGCTAGAAGGTAACCTTTACCATTTTTCTCCCTCTAAGGACCCGCTGAGTATGGAGTGGCAGCTCCACAACCCCGAGCCGGTGACAGTTCCCTATCTGAGCCCGCTGGTGCTGTGGAAGGAGCTGGAGAGCCTGCTGGAGAACGAGGGCGACCCGGTGATCACAGAAGCCGACATGGTGGATCATCATCCTATCATCTACTGGAACCTGGTTTGGTACTTTAGACGGCTGGACCTGCCCAGTAACCTCCCTGGTCTGATCCTCACCTCTGAGCACTGCAACAGAGACTCTCAGGTCAGAAATACACTTTTAAACGATTCATTCTGGGAGGTTTTTTTTTAGTTTCATGGTATTTTCTTAACAAATCTAGCGTTCTGACATCTTTAACAAGCCCATAGCTGACAGGATTTATCAGTGCCAGCTGATGTCATAACATTTAGTCCAGCTGTCTCTTCTTGTCTGTGGACAGGTCCCTCGTCACTGGATGTCTGAGGACAGTAAACACGTGTTGATCCAGATCCTGTGGGACAACCTGAAGCTTCACCAGGACCCCATCCAGCCTCTCTACATCCTCTGGAACACATTCAGTGAGTCATGCTGCTCTTTTAAAACCTCCTCAGCCGGGTGGGGGGTTGTTCACCCGTCTCTCAACGACTGCTGCTGGGAGAGGATCCAGCTGGTGGAAACATTTCTGAAATGTCCATAAACTGTGAGATTAAACTTTAAGGGTCCACAAAGCAGCAGGAGAAAAAATTACTTTAAAACACTACAAATGCGAAAGGGATGAAGATCAGGGATGAAGAATGGACACAGCAGGAATGGACTCATTCGTTGGAGATAATCACTGTGATGTTTGAATATGTAGTGGTGAAATACCTGCACAGCGGCTGGGTTAGTGGTCCCTGTGAGCAAACAGGCTGGTGCTAACATGTCTGTTGCTCTGTAATTGATTGTTAAATGGACGAGGAGGAGGAGGAGGAGGAGGCTGCCAGCTCCTCCCAGGAGTCAGTTAATCCTTGTGCTAACAGGCTCTGTCTGCTCTCTGTCTTCCAGGGCTTAATTGTACTCTGTTGTTAGAGAGTGAGTGTCCATCCCTGCTGCAGACTCCTTCAGATGAGTCCTGTTGTTTGTGTTTCTTGTGCTGTGCCGGGCCCGCCGTCTCTGCTCCGCTCGTTGCTTGATGCTCTGCAGTGTTGTCTGTGGAAAGTCAGCCTCTTCCTTCCATAGTTTTCAGTGTTGGAATGAGAGTATCTGTGCAGTGTCGAATCTTCCTCAGACTGTGACAAAAGGGTTGTTTTGTCTCAAATACAGACCTGCTCTGTATTTGAATGTGGGTTTTGCATCTTTGGTGTATGTCTTCTGTTCTTGTCCACTGGTTAAAAAAGTGGCATTGAGCTTTTTTATGTAGCAGCTTAGACATGAATGTTGCTGTAATGCTCAAAGTGCTGGGAGCTGAACACCAACCATCACGTGCTGGCACTCTCACTATATCTGTGTCCTCATTTTAATGAGTCACTAGTTATCCGTCTCTTGGTCCGCATGTAAACTCTTACATTTTTAATTAGTGATTTAATTAATTAACCTCTTGATGCCTGGTGTCGCCAATTTGCCACAAACCACTGCTGATCTTTTTAAAATTGTATTTCTTTTTGTATAATTAATTAAATCAATTTATTTATTGTAATTTATTTACTTTTATCTATGTTTTTATTTAGAAATTGTTTTTGTTATCAATTTATTTGATAATTGAGTTTATTTTGTTCCAGTCTTTTTCTTTTTGGTATTTACTGTATTTATTTTGCTTTTATATAATTGTGAACAAATTCAGGCATTGAGGGGGTTGAGTTACACTAACAAAACAAGGTAAAAAAATAATCTCAGCTTGTAAACTTAGTGAATAGTTATAGATTAGTATTGTCACTGCGAGATAAAATATTACTCATTCCTGAAGCTAAAGTCCAGTTTGTAGCGGTGCAGAGACAAATAGAGGAGGAGCTCTTCTGATCAAATTAGATAACAATGAATATAACAAATGATAATAATACATTTTTTACATTAATAAAACAATAAGAGTAATATTAATATTTATATATATTCCATATACATATGTACATTTGACAAAACTGTAACTTATGTTGGTGTTGTACAGTATTACTGTACAGATGTCATGACATCTGATAGGCTACCATATTCATGTGACTGGTTTGCACAAACCTTCTCCAAACCAGTCAAAGCTTGGACACATTTGGATTTAATGGATTAGTTTGATCATATTATATTTGATATAAAATATAATTCATTTTATAATGATAGAATTATTGTTTGGTTTATTTATAAAACATACTAGAGTCATAAACATAAATAATCTGTTCAGGCAGGGTCCTTCAATATTTAAGAGATGCCAAACCAACATGATCCATAAACTCTTTGTCATTTACTCCTTTCGATATGGCTCTTTAAAGATACAAATATATTTCAGAGTTAGTGGGACTTTTAAAGGATGTAAACGTCTAGATTATAAAGATAAACACATCTGGTGCATCCAGTCTTAATGGGTTTAAAGCAGCAGGTGTCAGGAGCTCCGGCCCGGCTGGTGGAGTAAATACGACTTACAGAAACACTTGCTCGTTCCAGCATTACAAGCCCCTCGCCTCTGTTTCCTCGTAGTTGGAGCGTTGATTTTAAAGCCGGTTTTAAATTCAGTTTGACAGATCCCACAGCGTCACATCAAACCCGATGAGGCGCGGCATCGTAAACACCGTGTTAACTTGAGCCAGGACAGACAGAGAGGGGGGGGGGCAGGAGTTTCAGCATTCTTAGGATTCATTTTTCTCTTCTTTACACTTTTTAATCTTCGTGTAGAAGTTTTGTCATGGTTTATAGCAATCATTTAAATCCAAATTACATGAGTAGATTATTTAAAGTCAAACTTTATTACAATAATTCAACAAGAAAACAAAGATGAACACAGGAAAATGTAATAACTCTAAGTGAATTATAATCAATAATGCCATCTGACTCGTTCATTTTTCCATACCTGCTTTATTCCATCCATGGTTGTGGGGTAGTTTCTGACTAATTGAGCTAATTTGACTGAATGTGAATCTTGACGTGACTTCCAGTTGAAGTCTGGACAGATTCTCGTCAGACTGGGAACCAGCTCATCGCAGCTGATCTTGGGATACTAAAACCATCCTCACTGTGTTCTCATCGTGTGTCTGGGTTAAACTCCCAATGAGCCCGCTGCTGATCTGTGCCGGCGTGTCTCGGCAGACGTGGGTTACCCTCTGTCCCGGCCGGTCCCGGAGGAGGAGAGGCCGTTCAGTGAGGAGCTCCTGCAGAGCGTGGTGAAGAGCATCCAGAGGAACGACGTCAGCCGGCCGATGGCTCAGCTGCTGCAGCTGCTGGGACAAACACTCGGAGTCAAAAGACAAAGGTCAGTACCTCTCTCGCATAAAGGGAGGTTTTCTCCAAAATAGCAGAGTTTTTTTTACTTAAATCGTCTTTTAAATGTATTAATTAAAGAAATAAATAATGTTAATACTTAATGATAGCTTTTAATCAGGCTGTCCTGCAGCCGCCCTCCAGGACCAGAGTTTGGAGGGCCAAATGGGACCAAATAGTTTGAAATATTAACTAAATAAAGTTTGTATAATTATGGATTTTTTTAATGGAAAAAAGTCCAGAAACTTTCTGATAAACTGATGTTTATCATTGATGTCTTCTTCACTGTTGACAAAGCTGACGTCTTTTATTTGGAGCATTAGAAACTTTACTTGTGGGCATCTTGTGTGTTTAATTGCTTGAATGAAGGTAGTGGAGATTTTACTTCTGTGATAACCAGTCTTTCCCTTTGTTTACTTCTTGCCTTCCTCAGGAGTTTGTACAGGGACATCCTCTACCTCTCACTGGTGGCTCTGGGAAAAGATAACATTGATATTGGTGAGTCAGAATTTAATGTTTTTATTGATTTAAGAAAATCAAGGTTTGGAGGGAAGGAGTTCTTTTAGATG
>JAOXYM010000001.1:3939727-3951503 GCA_028567055.1 Leptatherina wallacei
GCCCATTTTTGGGTTTTCCGGAAGTCACGAGACTCGTTACGTTGCTAAGATGGCGACGGTGGGAACCTCCCAATGAGCTTCTTTTCAGCTCTTCACATCCCTTTCGGATAATCTGTCCATTCATTTTACAGTCACTGGAAAATAATGATAATAATAAAAAGCATTTAAAGTTATGATACAAAACCTGCAACACTTTTTATTTGAAACTTTTTGATATTTCTGATTCTTCTTGAAATATTTCACCAATATATCACTCACGTTTTTTTCCCCTTATTTTTGCCATTCATGTTCATATTTGACCAAATTAGGGAAACCCAGAAGAAAACTATTCATTCAGATGAAGCATTAAGAACAGAAATAGTTGTGCATTGTTATTGACGAAAGCCTAAATATTTTTGTTTGCTCATTTTTAAGGAAAAACTATGAAACAAGAGGTGAATGTTTGCATGTCAGAAGAAATTGCAGCTACATTATTCCTTTGGGTTTTATTTACACGAATTCAATACTTTTAAAAGAAGAGTATTCACATTATTCAGGAATATATACAAAGTGGTTCAATGTATTAAAGATAGTAAAAGAAAAATACAATTTTGCTCTGCTAATGATCCAAACAATGACATGAAATAGAGAATCAGAGTAATATTATTATTATTTAGCTTCCTGTTGGTGTTTGACCTGTGTTTGTCTGTTGTCTGCAGCTTGTCAGATGGTGGTGACAGACCTGTCAGAACCTGAGAAACGTGCTGATTCTTTATCCAAACTAGGCTTGTGTTTTGGGATCGGTATTATAGCCGGCTCCACATTAGGCGGACAGCTGATCACGCGCTATGGGTGAGTGTGTTTGTATGCTAAGAATAAAACCACAACTTTATTTCTAATAATGAAAATATAAACACAGTCTCTCTGCCTGCCTGGCCAGAAAAAAAAAGTTGCAACCAAAACAAAAAGGTCACATGCTTTAATATTTCGTTGGACATCATTTAGCTGTGATTACAGCAACATTCTCTGTGGCACTGTTTCTAGAAGCTTCTGCAACGTCACAACATTTATTTCCATCCAGTGTTGCATTCATTTTTCTCCAAGATCTTGTAGTGATGATGGGAGAGTCGGACCACTGCACTAAGCCTTCTCCAGCACATCTCAAAGAATCTCAGTGTGGTTTAGGTCTGGACTCTGTGGTGGCCGATCCATGAGGGAAAATGATGTCTCATGTTCCCTGAACCGCTCTTTCACAATCTGAGCCCCATGAATCCTGGTGTTGTGATCCTGGAATATGGCCGTGCCATCATGGAAGATGGAATAACCTGCTCATTCACTATTTTCAGGTAGTCAGCTGACCTCATAATGTTGCTGAACCTAGACCTGAACCTAGACCAGAACCTAGACCGGAGTCTAGACCTGAACCTAGACCTGAACCCAGACCTGACCAAGTGCAGCAAACCTAGATCATAGACTGCCCCCGCAGGCTTGTACAGTAGGAACTAGGCATGATGGCTGCATCACTTCATCCTCCTCTCTTCTTACCCTGATGCTCCCATCACACTGGAACAGGGTCAATCTGGACTCATCAGACCACATGACCTTCTTCCATCACTCCAGAGTCCAATCTTTAAGCTCACCAGCAAGTTGAAGCCTTTTTCTCCAGTTAGTCTCATTGATTAGTGGTTTTCTTGTGTCTACACAGCTGTTCAGTCCCAATCCGTGGAAATGCTCTCATTTTTATTATTAAACATAGCCCTGAGCTCTACTGTTGTTTTTCTTTGATTTGATTTCACCAAATGTTTAAGTGATCACTGATCATCATAACGCAGGATTTTTTCGGACCACATTTCTTCCTGGAAGACGATGGTTCCCCACTATCGTTCCAGTTTTTAATAATACATTGGACAGTTTTTAACCCAGTTTGAGTTTTTTCTGCATCTCTTTAGATGATCTTTCTGCTTGATGCCAATAATCTGACCCTTCGTAAACAGACTAACATCTTTTCCACGACCACAGGAAGCGTCTTCCCACATGGTTGTTTAAGAAATGAGAAGCTACTCACTGCATCAGATGGTGTTAAATAACTTGTTGCAGCTGAAAGGTTATTGCCCCTTCAGTGATTATCCAATAGGAGGCTCTTACCTAGTTGATTAGTTAAATCCAGATGGCAACTTTTTTGTTGGCCAGGCAGTGTATGTACAAATATATACAGTAACTACAACTTTCAGAACAACTGAAGTAAAAGGAAACATCCATTTGAGTCATACCTCTGATAATCATGGAAATAAATACTCATGATGATGGATGTGCGTCCACCTAACGCTGCTCTTTATCTGGTATTTTCAAGGGAGACGTTTACTGCATGTGTCGGTGCTGCAGGGAGTGCCTTCAGTTTATTGTTGGTTTTAGCTTTCATCCCAAAATCTACGAAAGCTGGGGCCGCCACAAGCACCACGAAATGTAAGCAACACTTCCACCTGCAGTTCCAAATGTTCTCAGCTGTTTGTGAATCTGTAAATGATGGTGTATTCAGACAATAGGACACACAGAGCTCTGGCAGCAAGAGTGAGCAGTCCCATCCAACAGGGGTGTCAGTCAAGTTAGATTCATTCTTGCTGTGTTTAGTTGGGTTATTCCCACCCACTTCGCAGGTAACTAAGTTATTTAAAATTGACAGAGTACAGAGCGAGATATTTTTGACCAGCTTGGAGCTCCAAGCTCCAGTTTGGAGCTTGTTTATCTCTGGATTAAAACTTGTGAACATTGACAAACTGAAAGCATTCACTACCTAAAATACTTATATAAATGCTTAAATGGATAAATAATAATAATAATAATAATGGATTCAATAATATTGCACTTTTCTGTTTAAGGCACTCAAAATGCTTCATATTCAATCCATTATTCATCACACTGGTGGTGGTAATCTACAATGCTAAATTAATTTGGGAAAACAATAAATGGAAATTCATTGAAACCTGTCCTCTCACTTTGGAAATCCATTTATATGTCAGTCACGCTGACAGAGGAAAAAACCGTTCCATGTGAAACCCAGTGAGATCATTTGAAAGTTTCATCAGCAAAAATCGCAGAAACTTTGCAGGAAAAGTAAGGAAATTATTACTTTGTCACGTATTTCTTTGTTGTAACAGTTCTTTGCAAAAAATCTCAAACCGTTGGAAAGCGTATTTAGTTCTCTTTTGCATGGAACCACATTTGTAGAGAAAAATGTGAGATGAGCAGCAGAGTTGAGTACGTCCACATGCTACAGAGGCTCCCGTTTGTCAAGTGAATGAATCAATTTATTGCCAATATGTCTTGTTTCTTCAGACTTCAACCATTTAATCTAATAAATGACAAGTTTTTCATGAGAACAACCCACATACTCAACCCTGCTGCTCATTCCACAGATGCATTTTCCTTTCATATGTGGCTCCATTTAAAAGGAAAATAAAACCAATTTATTGCCAAGTAGCATTTTATAACAAAAAAATTATCCACCAAACATACATTTTATTTGCTCACATAGGGGGAAAAAGGAATGAAGGGATGCATTTACCTTGCATTAATCTGGCAGGAGATGCAAAAAATTTTAACGATTAAATTAAAATAGTTTGTTATATTATTATTTGTTATTATAGTTGTTTAAAATTATATCTAATTTCATTTAATTAATTAAATTAATTGTAATTAATCTATAATATTTTAATTTATTCTAATTAGATTTATTATTAATACAATTGTTGAACTTGACCTTTCAGATCATTTTATTTAAATGAATTAAATAAATAAGTTTATTTAAATAATCTTTTTTTCATTTTGCACCATCACTCCATTTGGAATGTTATGGAATGGAATAAGGATGTTGGTTACCATGGTGACAAAAGATTTTAAATCTAATCTAGCACCACTGTTTGTGCTGCAACCACCAACAAAGATGGAGTTTGTAAAGAATATGCCAACTGAAACTGATGATACGCATCCACTAAATGTGCAGCCCATGTCAGCCAATCATCAGCTCGTGTTGTCGTCCGTCCTTCCCAACATGGAGAATGAATACTTCTGCTTGCAGGAAAAAAACAGCATCCTAGAGAGGGAAAACCAATCCCTGAGGAGCAAAGTTGAGCTTCTAATGGTTGATGGTAAACAGTTAAAGGAGGAGCAGTATAAAGTCCACAGTGTGCTAAAAAGCAGAGACGTCCTCGGGATCCAGCTGGTGCAGAGCAGAAATGATTTACAGCTGTTGAGTCGGAAGGTTAGCATCCAGACCAAGGACTTGCAGTGGGAGCGCAACCAGAATGAGCTCCTGAGGCAAGAAGTTGAGTCGGTGAAGAAGGCGCTGCAGAAAGCCAAGCAGCAAGTCGTCAACCAAAGAGCTGAAAAGCAAAAGCTGAAGGAGCAGCTGGAGCAGGTGGTGAAAGAAAGAGATAGCCTGAGTGAAAAGTGGCTGCGCTGCCACAGCGAATGCTCGAAGCTGTCAGAGAGGATCACCGTCCAGCAGTCGAGCCTGAACAAGAAGGACTACCATTGTAAGGAACAGATCAAGAAAATCCATCGCCTGAATATGGAGAACCAGAAACTGGAAAAAGGGAGGCACTTCTTTGAAAATGAGGCAAAGGATGCGAAGTGTAAGCTCCAAAAGTGTAAGGAAGAGCTGCGCGTGCAGAAGGAGAAGCTCACTGAATGCACAGATTCTTGGTTCTTTGAAACTCCCGTAGTGGAGAGAGTTGTTCCACAGATAAAACCTCCACAGAACAGGAAGCCCGCCCGAGAGGTGCTCGCCCAGAAAGTCGAGTCCTTACAGAAAGAGCTAGGCAGCCAGAACCAAGGGCTGCAGAGGACTCAGAAGTTATGTGAGGAGCTGAAGCAAAGCCTGATGCAGGTGTCCGTGCAGCTCCAGCAGTGCAAGGTCAAACTCCGAGACACGAAGGAAAAGCTGAAAGCCGTGACAGCAGAGAGGAACGTCTACTGGCAGAAGGTTGAAAAAATGCAGAAAGAATTCGACAACCAAAGGAAAGAGAAACTCAGTGAAAAGCTGAAGACGTGGATGGCCAGAAAAAAACCCAAGAACCAGTCCTTCCACTCCTTAAACAAGTCCTACCATCCAAAACTAAGCAGCAAATCCCGGGTGGAGCCAGATTATATGATTATTGGGAGCAAAAGTCAATTTTCATGAAGCAAGGTGGCATCCATTAAAAAGCTAGAATTATTTAATTAAACCCTTTTTATTTATTTCCAATAAATTACTACAAATATACACCTGTTGATCTTTGTTATTTTATTAAAACTGCATTATTTGTAGACAAAGGTCACAATGTATTCATTTCTTTAATGTTAGGATTAGATTGGTTGGGGTGTAATCGGTGTCTTTGTTGTTAGTCGGTAGAAGTTAAAGAACTGAGACTGAGATGTTTGAGGAGAGGATTTAGAATCAGTGTTCATCTGTGTTTGAGAAAACGTGAAATAGAAATGGCCACAAATGAACTTTCTACTGATAAAAACCTTAAATTATCTTTCATAAACAAACATTAAAACATGTTTATTGCAAGCTTCTGCACTGATGCAACCTGGAAAAGGTTTTACGCTCAATGGATGCTGAGAGAACATGACCCCTATTGTAAAGAAAAAAGAAATGAATTATGAAATTGAATTAGGAAAGCATTTGTGACTTTGTGTGGCAGTGGAGTAAATTTACATGCAACTGCAAATCAAAACAGTTTTGATCTACAAATCGGCACAACCAACTTATTTATTAGTATCGACCGAAACAGTTGACCTGGAGGAACAAGTCAACACTAAGGAAAATGTCTGTTAAAAAAACAGAAAACGTCCTGGGAGAAAATGACCAGGACATTTTGCTATTGTTTGTATGGATACATGCGACGCAAAAAATTCTGTATTGCCACAGTTTATGTCCTGTTGCATTCACAGACATGTCTGCTAATCCAAAAACAGACTAATTCTGTACCTTCATAGCCCTGGAAAGATACCACACGGCACAAAAAAGTTGAACCAAATCCAAATATTTCCTTGAATTAAACTTACGAGATCAATTATTAGGTTGTCATCCAGCATCATTTCTTCTCCCGGTAGAACATATAGATAAGAGGTAGTGGTGGGCGTCACTTCCTGTTCTCTCCACTGCGCTCAACCACTCTCCATATCAAAGCCTGATAGGTAGCAAATGATAGTAAATCAGCATTTTGGACTTACTGAACAACCATTTATGTCTGCAGCCTTTTGTCCGAATGAAGGCACAAGAACCGAATGCATCATCACACCATGTGGTAACACCAGTAAAGAGGCCATCACATCCCAGCTACTTGGCTTAGACAGATATAATGATGAATCCATTCAAACAGACAAACATGAAAGAAGAACATGAAGCCTTCTCTGTGCTCCCTTTTTTTCCTGCCCTGAAATTTCAATCGTGCCTTAAAAGTTGAGTCATTTTTTTCCAGGAGTAAACAATCCTGCAACTTGTGCAATCACTCTGTGAACTTTATTTTTCACTCTGAAAGCGAAACTCATGAACACATTGGCATCGGGGGCCAGGCCCAAAAATCAGATGCTAATTCACCGCTACGGCTCTTTAGTAAATGCTGAAAGCTAAACACCAAAGTAAGGTTTGCACCGGGCCCAAAGTACTAAAGAGAGGACACGGAGAGAGAGAGAGGGCTGCAGGGCTTGCAACAGAAGGCAGCTGATATGACCCCAAACCATTTAATTAAATCAGAAATGTATGATGTGATGAAAAATTGTTTCTAAAATCCAAGGTTTTCAGTGTTTACAAATGTCTCAAGCTGTAGCTGTTGTTCTGGCCCAGTTAGATATGATGTTATCTGGCAGGTATAAAAAGTTGGTTATTTAACTCTAAAGCAGTGGTTCTCAAACTGGAGTCTGTCCACTTACGTTTTATTTAATCATCTGGACATTTGGTTCACATGGAACTTTTTAAACCACATCCCAAAGTGAATAAATGGAGGCCATCAAAATCTACAGTGGTTTCGGAGGTCAGGGAGCCGGTGGAGCTACAGTAGTGGAGCACTTCATGTCTATCCCGGTAACCTGGATTTTTCCTACATCATTTAATTAATAAAATGTGTCTGAAATAAACCACAGAGCAGATTTCTTGTCCCTATTTTTTATTTTATTTTAAAGGAAAAACAAAGTAAGGACAGGACTCAGCCAGAATCCAAGATTTATGGTGAGAATCTCACAAATGAAAACAGAAAACCAGCACGGTTTCAGCATGGGGTGGGGCGGGGGGCCCACTGCTTTTTAGCATTTGCATGAAGGGGGTCCTCAAAGAAAATGGGTTGGGAACCACTGCTCTAAAGTATGCTAAAAATGTCCTATTTAAAAAAAAACATCTGTGTGCAGATGACCATCTTTTCTGAGGTGCTCCTTCATTAAACAGGATATTAAATCCATTTCTAACATCCATGCTATGATGCACTGTCATGGAGAAGAAGTTTAGAACAAATGAGGTAAAAAAAAAATAAGCTCAGCACATTCTGTACAGTTCTGTTATAAGAAGACGATCTAAATTGACACAATGTTTAACAAGTGAAGAGTGTTTTCCACGATTTGTAACATTTCTTATCATCCACAATATGAGGCTCTGTCCTGAAACCAGAACAAACTGGCCCTAAGCCGCCCCTTAAACCTCTTTACTTTGTCTCCGTCTGTGCATCCAGGAGACCGTGTGCATTTTGCAACCGTGATCGGATACATTCTTTTTTACCACGAGAAGGCTCCTTGAGATGTTCCCACCCAGTTCACACTGTCTGAACTTAAATACTAATAAGATGCACAAACAGTTCATACAATAATTCAGTAACTCTCAGTTTGTCAGAAAGTTTACACAAAAACTAAAGTGCAAAGTTTCATGAAACTTAGTGAAAATGTGCTGTTTCAGTTTAATGGATTTTTTGTTTTGTTTGAGTAAGTCTATGTTAATTCAATCTAAGCCCAGACACTGTAATTTACTGACAGCTTGATGTCTGATTTTTTCTACAGCCGAGAAGCAAAGCAAGAAAATATTTAGTCCGGGAGAGATCACAAGACTCATGAAGTTTCCAAGAGTGGGGAGAATTTTTCTCATCAAGGTAGTCGCAGGTTTGCCATCAGGTGAGTTTGTCTTAGTTTTGATCCATACTTCTCTTTAAATGTCATTTTCAAAGGTGAAATTAACACGGTTGGCCCCGTTAAAAACAAATCTGGTGGATGGCTCTTCTTTCTCTATGAAGGCATATTTCAGGTGATGTTCTCGATTATTGCGTTGGACTTCTTCAAGCTGCTGCCTGAGCAGAACGGCTACTTGATGACCTATTTGGGCGTAGTGCAAATGGTAACAGTGACATCCAGTTAGAGTCTGAGGTGTTGCATGATGATAATACCGGGGTGATGTCATTAAACCGGCCTTAAACCTCGACATGTTTGCTCAGGTTGTTCAGGGAGGAGTGATCGGTCGACTCACAGCGAGCTATTCGGAGAAATCGCTGCTGCTGATGTCCATCGGGGTTGCATCTTGTGTGGGACTGGCTCAGGTAAGAAGTATTTATTGAAACAAACTTATTTCAGCTTCATGTAAGAATTCCTCGATTCTTTTGGAAATTCCTAACTTTTTCTGTTTTCTTGTTGTGGAAAATCCTAAAAACTTGCTTTGACTTTTTAACAAACTCTTCGTTTTTCTACATTGGATTAAAATCTCACAAATGCCTCTCATACTTACTCAATTTTCAATAGAAATCTAATTTAGATCCAACAGTTTTATCTAACTACAGGCTTATTCTTTTTTTTTTAAAGTGTTGGAGAAAATTGTGACTTTGCAATTACAGGCCCACCAAGATTTTAATGAGGTTTTAGAAAAGTTTCAGTCTGGCTTTAAGTCATGTCTCAGTACTGAAACAGGCCTTTTAGGAGTTTTTAATGACCTTCTGTTCACGGCTGATTGTGGAAGTTCAGCTGTCCTGGTTCTTTTAGATCTTTGATACTGTTGATCACCAGATTCTGGATCATTTGAAGCAATATGTTGGAATTAGAAGCACTGCAATGAACTGGTTTCAGTCCTGTTTTTCTGATAAGAATTCCTCTGTTTAACTTGACCAATACTCCTCTTTAACATCCACTTTTAGCCGTGGAGTCCCACAGGGGTCCATTTTAGGGCCGCTCTTGTTCTCTTAATATGTGTTGCTTTTGGGGTCTACATTTAGAAAGTACGGCATATATTCATATCACTGCTATGCAGACGACGTGCAGATTTTATATTCCTTTATATTCCCTTCTTTTGTGCAGGCTTACATGCAGACTGTGTTCCAGTTCTGCATCATCGTCACCCCAATGATCTTTTCCATGAGTGTGTTTAATATTATCACAGACAGCATGCTCACCAAGAGCGTCCCCTCCACCGACACAGGTGACTTCCTCCTGCTTTTACCTCTAATAGCAAAGAAACAGTCAACATTCGTAAAGATTCGAACGGATACTGTAAATACTCAAACTTTTATTGTTTGATAAATGACGTGATACTAGCTGCTGTTTACGCCTACAAAACCTCTGTTTTGTTGTCTTTTTTTACCAAATAAAATAGAAAATATATCAGAATACTTACTAAAAGCACTGCTCTCATTTTCAGGAACAATGCTGGGACTGTGTGCATCCGTCCAATCCCTTGTTCGCACAATTGGACCGACGGTTGGCGGTTTCCTGTATATGAAATACGGCATCTCCTCTATAGGTTTTACCCAGTGTGCAGTGAATAGCGTTGTGTTTGTTTACCTGATGCTCAGACAGTTTAGAAAGAAAGTAAAGGAGGGGGTATAAATATATATATTTGCAACATCGTCTTTTGTTGCAGTGATTCACATAATGAGATGAAGCCATATCATTTCGGTTTGTTCATATTCAGATTGCTCTGTTGTTGAAGTTGTGGATGTTCAGGAGCAAGCCACTAGATGGTAGCAAGTCTTTTCTTTACTCGGTGATGCTGCTGCTGCTGCCGTCCATAGTTCAACATTCACATTCACACCAGAGTGATATGCTCAAATCAGTTTGCTGCTATTAAGATTTTATTAGTTATTATAATATATGATCAAACACTCGGCCAGTTAACACCATTCCTGCTGCAACAGTTTTACATTTGTAATAAAGGTTATTATTTTATAATGTAAACCTGCAAATTTATCTTTTTTTTCTGCTTAAATGTATTAAATCCAGTTTGTATAAGACTTTCTTTTTGCTTTTCTACTTTGACTCAAGAATTGTAGTACCCTGCAAAGCTTTTTGGGAGTTTTAGCTCTAATAATTGTGGTTCTCTGATGGGGGAATGAACTACAGAGCTCTACCGGAGCACGAACATCCCTCTCTGTCTTCAAGAACCTGTCGAAGACTCATGTGTTCAGGGTTCATCTTCTCCCTAACACATCTGACACCTTAACACGCCTCACTTGCAATTACTTGCACTTCTGCACTGTCTTTGTGCAGCTGTACTGATTCTACTTTAAACTGATCTAGCACTTAATGCAGAGACCAGGGTTTCTGACAGCACTGAAGCCTGAACGATGTTCCTCATTTGTGTTGCCCACTGAACGAACAAATGTCAATGTAAGAGTAATTATTGTGAGAATAAGTCAGCCACCATGATGTCAGTGTCATTGTTTTATAAAAGCCAGAACTTTAAAAGCTTTAGTCTGTTTGTTTTTTTTTATCCGTTACAGCTTTACTGTATTTCAGCTGCATCTGCATTATTCATATATATACATATATATATATGTATATATATATACATATATACATATACATATACATATATATATTATATATATTATATTATATATAAATATAAAAATGTGTGTTTTTGTTTATTTTTGTTTAATTATTGTGGGGATCCCCATTAGCTCTAGTGGTTGCTAATCTTCCTGAGGTCCCATTAAAAAAACAAAAAGTACAAAATACACATTTCATCAAAATTCATAAAAGATTACAATTAATAAAATCAATAAAAGCATAAAAAGTACACAATTCATAAAAATAAATAAAACAGAGCACATCAGCGCAGCTTGGACTACAGTGTTGGTTTAAAAGCTTGCAAACTGGGTAAATCTCTCAGTTCGTTGTGTGCACAGTACCAGTAAAAAGTCTGAACACACTTTCTCCTTAGACTTAATGTTAAAGTGTCCAAACTACATACATACAGTATATACATGCTTATACACAGCTCTAGGAAAACAATAAGATACCACTGCAATTTATCCTTAAATCGGCATCTCTTAGTATTACTTTGAAAAAATGTAATTCCTACTCAAGCACATCTCCCTCCGCTTTATGAGGACAACAAAGCTCCAGTCTGGCAGAGGACTTAGAGGGATGGCTGCAAACTCGTCTCTCAAGAACCATAGGTTGACATCAAGTCACCTTCAAACATGGAATCCGCATTTACCCGAACATGAGCCCTTACTGTGGTCATGTCTGAGCCTCAGCAAGTTTTGGGCGGAGGTTTTTTGCTACTTGTCATATTAAAAGTTAAGACTACAGCCAAACCCTTTGACAGCCGTGTTCGGTGTCACTGTGGAAGGGATGTCCTTATTGCAACCTGTCCTTTGCTTCCCTCCTGGCTAGACGTGTCATTTTACCTAAACGGAGGGACACTGTCTCACCAACTCATAAACAATGGCTACCAGACAAAAATGTGTTGTTTAAAACTTGAGAAGATCAGATTTTCACTCCAGCAAGACAGCAGGAAGTTTTGATATGGGAGCAGGGTTTAATGTCTCAAGCATGAGCTGATAAC
>JAOXYM010000001.1:4041288-4052515 GCA_028567055.1 Leptatherina wallacei
ACTGAAGACAGCTTACTGAGCATCAGAATGAGGAAGAAAGGGGATATAAGTGACTTTGAATGTGGGTTGTTGGTCTGAGTATGTCAGAAACTACTGATTGACTGGGATTTTAACACACAACCATCTCTAGGGTTTACAGAGGATGGTCTGAAGAAGGTAAAAAAAAAACCGGTGAGCAGCAGTTGTCTGTCCAAAAAGTTTTGTTGATGTCAGGGGTCAGAGGAGAATGGGCAGACTGGTTGGAGATGATAGAAAGACAACAGGAAGTCAAATCGGCAGGTTCCAACCAAGGTATGCAGAATAGCATCTCTGAACACACAACATGTCCAACCTTGAGGCAGATGGGCTGCAATTCACACAGTCTCACCAAAACTGGACAATAGAAGATGGAAAAATGTTGTCTGGTCTGATGAGTCTCCATTTCAGCTCCACAGAAAGGGTCAGAAATTGGTGGAAACATCATGAAAGCATGAATCCATCCTGACTTGGATCAATGGCTCAGGCTGCAGGAGGTGTAATGGTGTGTGGGGGATATCTTTGATAAAGTAGTATACATTTCAAAACCAGAAAGATGTGAAAAGGAAACATTCAAATATTTCCATGTTAGATTAAACATATGTCAAAAAGGGGCAGTAATTTTCAACCGTAGCATTTGCAGCCAGATGTGCAAGCCCTATTCATTTCAAATGAACTTCAGTTCAGTAAACGAGGCCAGCTCCCTGAGATTCAGATGGTTTTGCAGCTGATTTCACGCAGATGGAGCAGAATATTGAAATGCCCTTTCCCCCAGCTCAGAGCAGACTTTAAGGGTAGATGAAATAATTGCATATTACAAATGAAGACATTTTCTAACGATATAAGGAACTGTGGTTAAGCTGACAGAAAACAGTAGTTTAGAACAGAAATATGCCAAAGCAGGAGGGAAAAGGCAGAATTTACAATCCCAATTACAAAGTGCAATGAAGTGTAATGGTTATATGATTCATACCAGAGCTGAATGCACTGATAGACATAAAATCCTAGAGTTCTCTAAATCCCTCCATGTCTAAGGCCAATTGTCTCCATCCAGCAAGATAAAAATCCGCTTTCTTTCCTTCTTTCATTTTATTATCTCAACATCAAACCTAACTTTTGTTCTGTTGCATGCTTTAAATGTAACTTTTCCAACTTTGGCTCATCAAAAAAAAAAAGAAGAAAGAAAAGAAAAACTAATTTTGGGTAGCAAAGAGATTCCTCCAACAGCATCTCTTTCTCTTTGCCATCAGTGTTTGCCATGTTGATCAGAGGACTGGAGAGGATTTTGGTTAGAGGAGGGCAAGCAGTGGAAATGCCAAAATACTGTATGTGCTCCTGTCTCACAGCCTTTTAAATGCATCTCACACTCTCCCTCCAAGGAAACACGCAAAGGGAAGGGCGATCCAGGCTCATGTTTGTTTTACACTCCCCCACTCAAAGGGAAATATTCATTAGTTCTACTTCAGGAATTGGGAGGCTGAAAGGGATGAGCAGAAGCGAAGGCTGCTGGAGTCAGTGAGAGACACGAGGGGAGCATGTACAGTTTGTGTGCCTCCACATGTATGGGTACGTTTTTCCGTTACCAACAGAAAAGAGAACATCAGCATGCTGGAAAATAATGTATTACGGAGCGACAGGCGCTATTAGACTATGGTGATGGTATATTTGGGTCGGCTGGGTACAAAAGTAATGCACGCCCCGAGCACCAGCAAGCTTTTCAATGATGTAATAAGAGAACCAAATGAGAGTTACAATCGCTGTGCGGACCAACGAAGGGGAAATGCATCATCATCACCGATGGATGACTCAGATTTTACATTACTCATTCCAACAAATGGAGAATAGTTTATATGAATCTTCCCGCTGCTCTATTTTTCAAAGGCACCCATTTGACTTATTTTAACTCAGATAGGTAAAAAAAGAGAGATTATTTATCCTAAAATCTCACTATTATGGTTGTTCTGGCATTTCTGTGTGTAGAATAAATGAGGATTTATTCCCACCTGAATGGACTTGTCTGACTTAGTGTCCTTGACCAAAAAGCTCTGAAGCCCAGAATGTTTGTTTTTCAGACCAACACCTTACACGGTTATTTTTACTACATGTTTTCACATTTTTTTAGGTTTTTAAACGTATCATTTTAAAAAATTGCGTGCAGTTTTATGATGAAAAGGGATTGCAGTAAAAAGAAAGTATGCAAAACAAATGCAGGATGTGAATATGACAGTGGATGAAAGTGTGCGTTGATGAGGACTAAAGCATCTACAGCTTCTGGATTTCTGAGTTCAGAGGTAGAGCAAAAAAAAGAACAAATCTTAGTGGTGTGTGATGCTATCAATCTGATACAAGTAAATACAGGGTCAGTATAACTGATACCGATACTGATACTTTCTAATGAATAAGGTGGAGACATCTTCAAGTTGTTCAAATCAGAATTAATCTTCATGACCTTTAAGAGTTGTTTTGTAACATTTTTTCATTCTTTTCTTTGGATTATTAATTAGTTAAACCCCACTTTGCGTGAAGTAAATAAAAACAATATTACAGTAACAAAAATTTTACATTTCACAGGTAAAGAAGCACTGCAAAATGCCATTTTCTCATCAACACCTAATCCAGCATCCATGTTGCATCCCACCTGTACTGTGAGCTCTTTCCAGCCAGTACAAGACAGTCTTATCTTGACTCTTGTCTTATCTCTTGTTTTGTCACTTTCTGGGCTCCAAAAATGCATTTAATAGAAATCACTGTTCCATCAAACGAGTCTGGAACATAGAGTTTGAGGTCAAAAAAGTTACATCATGCATCTTTTGCACAATAATTAGATTAAGTCAAATATATTCAGTACATTTGTTTCTATTCCAGTAAATGTTTTTAAATGGCAAATTTCAATGAGATAAATGTATGTTATTGTAATGTAATTTTTCTACTAAAGAAATGACCAGTTGCACTTTGAAAATGAATCAAATTAATTAACTAATGCAGAAGATGAATAAAAACGCACTTTTCCCACCGTTATTTACCTAAAAGTTCTCTGCAAATGACATTTGCCTCTCAGCCAGGGGTCTGAGTCTGTTGGATGATACAGAAAAAGTAAAGTGTCAGTCTTATTACACGGGTATCAATCTGTATCAATACCAATGTTGGTATCAATATTATCGATATTTGGATCAATACACTCACTACATTCATTGTAATGAGCTGGATACCTAAAAGGCAGTAAAAGTGCGAAGAATAAAAGCAGAAATAATCATAAATTCTACATAATCCGTTAATTCCATACACCTGAGTCGGGCTTTTGATTGGACAAATATTGTTGGACAAAGTCTGCCATCATTTCACAAACTGTAATGGGCAGGTTTTTATATGCTTATCAGCCATTTACTTAGCACTTGGCACCAGTTTTTGTATTATTTGCCCATGTAGCAAATCACATTTAGGTGGAACTGCCTGTATTTATCAGTTAGGTATGATGGTCTGTTTCTGGACTTGTTGCATGTTTAATTAAAGGAATTTCTCTTTCAAAATTCACAATTTGTGAACAAGAATAGTCAATTGAATCACATAGTGAGCTTTACTGAGCTTTGTGCCACAGAATTCACAGCTGCTTTCAGCTTTATTTAGCAGCATGTCTTAGGCTTTTCACTTGATGTGTCAGTGGGGGTTTCTGCAAGGAGGAGGTGCTGATAACACCAGTAAAAAAGGTGAATGTGAAGGAAGAAGTTCTCGATTCGTGTGAATTCATTTGGAATGAAAGGAGATGATGGTATCAGAACAAATAGATTTCCAAACCTCATAATTGATTTAAGAGATCTATGATGACCCAGAATCTCTAACTAGAAGTAATGCAGTATCTCAACTCTTTGCAGCACTTCAAATTCTGCTCTCTGTCTTTTTAAATTGAGTTTGTTTCATCTCACTCTGTGCACCATAACTTGCAAGACATCATTCTCATTTGTTCAGAAGCATATACTGTAGCATAATGAAATGCTGAGGATGCATGGCTTTCCTACAGGTTGTAAGGTTTGGCAGAGTCTTGTGATGGTTTAGGATTTTCTGTTTCCTGTTTTGTTCTCAGATGGAGGTCGCCATCACTACCCTGGGCTCCGCCTACAGCAGGGCTGTTTAAAGTCGGTCCTTGAGGGCTGCTGTCCTGCAGGTTTTGGATGTTTCCTGCTGTAGCACACCTGAATCGGATTAACGGGTCAATATGGTTGGGCTGCACTTGACAACAAGCTGTTGATAAAAGCCATTTAAGGTGAATCAGGTGTGTTGTTGCTTGGCAACATCTAAAACCTACAGAACTGCAGCCGCTCGAGGACTGGAGCTGGACACCCCTAGCCTACTGGCATGGCTTCTCTGGTTCCCCCCTCTTTATTTTGCTCACTTGTTCTCCATCTGATCCCTACGTCTCGTACTCACCTGCTTGTCCACACTCCCACCATGGAAGCTTGACCAGTATTTCCTCCCAGTGGTTACCTTCTCAGACATCTTCAAATTCCCTGAACAATTCATGAATAAACCATTTTACTTCTCAGAGTCAGGTTCAGGTCTTGCTTCAGCTTAATATTCATCAACAAACCTCCCTGCATGACAGCTCTTCCTTATCACACTATTCACAAAAAGTTAGGGACATTCAGATTTTTGCATGATGTTAGAATGCACTTAAAATACCTTTTATTCCACACAATTGTTTAAGAAAAATAAAGTCAACAATGCAAATTCACTAAACAAAAGTAAAACCTACTCTCATTTAAATTCTTTGGCTTTTTGCCCCCAAAGTCCTCTACAAGAAAAATATTGATCTCATCACGCTGGTATCGATTGATACCGATACTAGCTTTGGTATTGATACTATTGATATTTGGATGGATCTGCCTAGCCCTAATGGCAGGGTGCCTCAAATATCAGGAAGTTTAAAAAGAAAAGGAAAAAATCTGCGACTGGAGAGACAACAGAGGGGTCGACAGTATGTCACCCAGTTCTTTCAAAGGCAAGGTGGGTCAGTTAGTGGTTGGTCTGATGGAAAGTTGTGGAACATTAGCCTGTTGTCTCTTCTAAACTTTGTTCATATAAGCTAGTTCACTTTTCTCCCCATATCAGCTCATATTTCTGAAGAAAACTCTGGTTTTATTCATTTCACTGTTGTTTTTGTCCAATAATCAACGCAGGCAAACTTTAGCAAACTGCTCTGCTAAAAAAAAAGAAAGACGTATGTTCCGAACAGAGCAAGAGCAGCCGAAGCAGACGTCTGCCAGCCCCTCGCACCTCTGGCCTTATTTCTTTTTTCTCTTTTTTTTTCTGACATGTATCTCAAAGAATAGATCAGTGACAAATTGATTGCGCTCGTCTTTCTTTCGGAGCAATGAGTCAGATGGAGTGTCACTGCTGTTTGTTCTGGGCGACATGTTTTCCACTCAGAGCAACAAAGTAAGAAAAGGAAGAAAATGGACAGGTCTGGCAAAGTCAGAAAACCTTTTCTCCCAGTTTGTCTCCGTTGATGAGTGTGTCACCTCTGGAAGCTGCTTTCCTGTCCCAACATCTCGCGTCCCCTTCATCAATAAGTTTTCAGCGATGGCCATCAGCATCAGAGCCTGAAGCAACTTTGCAATCTCCCTTAAACGCCACCTCCTCCACAGCCCCCAAATCCCATCCACATCATCCTTCAATCTTCATCCTCCTCCTGCTCCCCCGGCTTATCGATTTTCTATTTTCCTTTTCTCTCCCCTCCCCTCCCTCCTCTCTCTCTCATGCCCTCCAGCTCTCTCCATCTTCTCAAACACTTCCCACAGTCTGGCCTTTCTGTCTGAGGTTTTTCTATTCCATCCCTTCTCTCCCCTCTGTCTTTCGTTTTCTTGCTTGATCTTGTCAGAGTTTCTCCTCTTTGACAAGGTCGAAGCCCCAGCCATGCTCGGAGCTGCTTAAGGTTCGTAAATGGAGATGTAATGTAATAGAGTGGTGGGGTAATAGAATCTATAAGGGCTGGGTCTGATCTTGTTAGAGTGGGCCGGCTTGGAAAGGCTCCATCCGAGTCCCGAGAGTCCGCATAGAGAATTTGTTCAAGACTTTCACTTTGAGATGTGCGGAGAAACAATTTTAGGGATCAAACATATCCATAAACTATACACTCTTCATCTAAATAGCAGAATATAGACTCTTTTTTTTGCCAAAGACAGTATTTTGTCGACTGCTTTTCTCAAAAACAAGTTGATATATCTCAAGGCTTTATGCAGAAATAATTATTTGTTATACATTTTTCCCAATATGTCTCTTTTTCAACATGTAACTGAGTTTCTTTTTCAAGTTTAAATATGAAAATGTGAGACTTTGATATGTTTATTGTTGTTAGAAAGGATGGTTTGGGTGTTTCTGACTGTTTGTCTCTTGGGGTTTATCACAAAAATAGCAAGATTTGACTCTGAAAGATGAATAGATATAAGATGCCATGCTGATGAAAGAGGTCAGAGAAGATTGACCCGACAGGTCAAGGCTGACAGAACAGCTACAATAACAAAGACAACTAGTCTTAACAAATGTGCTGCATGAATAAGCAGGTCAGAGTGGACAAAGCTTCCAACCTTGAGGCAAATGGACGATGACTGCAGGCAAATACACAGAGTTTCCTTGAAGAAATATGAATCTGAGGCTAGTGGGATCATCAAAGCTGCACAGCTGAAGTCTGGAAAGAATGGATGAACCATCATTTCTGCTGAGCAGTAAGGCAACGGCATGAATTTATGGACCCAACCTGCTTTTGGGATGACATTGGGCTGCTCATACCCAAGACAGTTGGAAATAGGGGGGCAAGAGGCCATTTGACCTGCTTTTTTAGATACATGACCAACATCAGGTGCTTTCAGACTGCAGGTAACTTCAAGGTTTTTATGATTGCATGCAGGAGGAAGTTCACCCCATTCCTTCTGTATACACCACAGGAACTAGAATGCAAGAATGCAATGACAGTGAAGCCAAACTTTGTGCAATGGAGAATAAAAGCATGATTCTGAATTATCTGCCAACCCCCAGCTAGCTGTTGCATCCCTTCATTAATCCATTCTGGTATGCAAATGAGAGGAGGCATTTGAAGGTATGTTTTACTTTTGAGGAGCTTCTCACAACTCACAATCTTCAGAGAGCTGCTGGGACTGGTTGGTTCTAGTGGGTCTGTTCTGTTTTTGTCACAGGTCACTGTATAAAAGTTTCATTCATTCATCCAGCTGTCTAAGAGATGAGATACAATAAAGCAGGTAAACCTAAAATGCTGGGGGAGATTTCCACTGCTTGTACATTTTACAGGATTTAGATCATTTCTAAATGTTCTGTTTGACTCTTTTGTCTTCTTTAGTCTACTACAAGAAGTGGAACATTACAAGAAGATCATGTAGTACTGAAAAGAGCTGAGGCCAGGTACGTAGTTTCCACAAGCCAAATCACACCTTGCAGAGATGCATGAGATTCAATGCATACTGTCTCACGGGTCAGCTGAACTGAAACTTGCAAGAGTTTGTAATCGGTCAACAGTTCATCAGAGAGGTGTGTATTACAGCAAAACTCCTGCAAAGATTCCTCAGAACAAGAATTCATGCTTTTTTTTTCTTTGTTTGTTTTCTAATAGAAATTGGTCCAGAGATCAACAAGGGCTGGCACAGTGTGACCATGCATGCATAGACTAGTGCAAATGTCAAAGTTTGCAAAGGCAAAGCCTCAGTGCGTCGAGCTCTGACCCTAACCTCAACCCTCATGGTTCTATGATCTGTTTATAAGTCTGGCTACATAATTATGTTGCCTAAAACTTTAAAATATTCTAAATGAGATTGCTCACTCACATGACTCATTAGAACCATCATGAATAAGGCAACACCGAGTCTTGCACAACAGTGAAAGAGCCGTGCCAGATCTGCCAGACAGATGGAGAACTATTCCATCACCACCCTCCTAAAGGCAGAATTATTCCAGCACACACTTGTGCGTGTTGCTGGGCTGTTTGCTGAAAAACGTTGAGATGACACGTATCAGTGGCTTCTGGAAATGTAAAATGACAACTCAACACTTATATCTTTTCCCTAAAATTAAACCGAGTCAATTTGCAGGAGAAATCTGATCAAACATGATGTGTTGCAGGACCACAAAAAAAGCTGATAATCAACTGTGTGAATGTGTTAAAACATAAGCCCAAAGGCCCATTTATGCTCCCTTTATGCAAAATATGTTGCTGCATCAGGCACAGGCCCTGAAAATTAACCAAATGACGTATGAAAATAACATGATATACAACACAGATGCAAAATTAGCTTCATTGGGGGAACCAAAGTGCAAAAATTTGCCAAAGTTCAGAAGTGATGCTTTTATAGGAGGACCGTGACCATGGTGTGTTATGAACCATTTTTCGCCGCCTGTATTTTAAAATATCCCAATGAAATGTGTCAAACTCGCCAGTGCGCGTGCAATGGGAAAATAATTAGCTGTTCAATGTTTCCAAATACACTTTTTGATTTCCCAAATTTAATTTTTTCTACAAAAGTGCCATTAGCTTGATTCTTGGTAACTATAGATAGCTTGCACAGGCTTATGAAGATTTTATAGTCAAGAGAAGGTTAATTCCTAACCACACATGGACAGTAGCAAGAGATGTATGGAGACAACGACCACTGATGTACTGACAAGTAAACATTTAAGCTGAAATCTGTGAAAGGAACAGTGTAAAAAAAGTAAGTAATTGTGGTCATTTCAAGGCCGTATTGGGAAATGAATCCATATTTGCACCATTATGGATCAAAGTAGCTTTTAAAGGTTCTGGTATGCAAATGCATTGTTCCACCTGCACTTCTTCTAGCCATCATTCTTCCTCTTCTTCTCTTTCAGAACTGTTTTCTCTGACTGCTTCGCTATTCTTTGGTTTGGGTTTTGTCTGTGTGTTAGTAGGACAAGTCAGAAGGTGACAGCCTGGTTTACATTAACATTTGACCAAATATAAAGCAGGCTCACACGGAATCTGATCCAGGAATATTTTACTCAGCCTTTGCAGTCCTAGACCAGACTTTTGTCTGGATGCACCTTGCCTCTTCTCTATTTTCCTTTTGGCTTTTCATTATAACACAAAAATCTGTAATCCTTCATACTGGAAAAACATTTTGCTTTAGCTCTTTTGCTTCTGCAACAAATAACATTTAATCTCAAATTCCTTTCATGCCATCTGTATTTGGCAGCTGCTCCTCTTTCTTTGTTGTCCTTCAGATTGTATAAAAATTACTAGATTGCCTCTATAGAAATGACAAGGCTGAAATAATTATCAGAGAAATGTAGGACTGTGTGACATACTTAAGTTTGTGAAGTCTATTTAGTCTTCAGATGAAAGAAGAAAAACAGTATGCCGTTCGTGCTTTGAAAGCTGTTTGTTTCCAGTCCGGTCAAATTATGGTTAACTGTGCCCAAAAATGAATCTATTACTCAGACTAAATGATAAAGAAAAGCCACTGGATGAGGAATGAATATTTCTTAAAAATGTAATTCACGAAAAAGGAATTCTTGTACCTCAAATGAATTCTTGACATATCGGGGAAAAACTTCTCAAGGCTGTTCTTGATCAAGTCAACTTGTTCACACTGTCTCTCACAAAGGAAAAGCTTTGTTTCACTGATACCCCCCCCCCCTTCCCCTCTCCAGTCCAGTAGCCTTGTTAAGTCTATACGTTCCACCCCACGATGGATTGTTTCTACTTCCTCTGTCCCATCAGCGGTGACCTTCAGCGGGACTCTGATGCAGTGGGATATCACCAGGCTTGGCAGCACTAGACGGGCCACCGCCAAGGCAAGGACGCAACCACTGTGGATCTATCACGCAAACAAACGGCCACTTCTTCGTGGAGCGACGCAAAAATACATCAAACCCCACCCCACCAGCAGGTCACTGCTGCAGGTGTTCTGCCCAGCCGCTCTGTCCTCATAAGTTCTGCAATTGTGGAGGTTTTTTTTGCCATCTTTCATGTTTTATCCGTGACGATATTGGTTCATATGAGAGGATTTGCAGGTTATAAGTAAAAGTCAGTCCATGCTTGGTAGAAAAATTGACCTTTAGATCTGACTGAGAAAGCTGAGTCTCTGGACTGTTTATTGTATATCACATCTTTTCTAGTCCAACTGACCACGATCACCGAAGAGGTAGTTATGTTAAGTGTCTGGCCTGAGCACGCTGCATCATTCAGACGGGAGGAGCCGGGGATCAAACCTAATCAGAAGGTTAGACCACCACTCACCTTTCAATTAGCGCATGATCCACTCTACCACTGTCTACTGAAAGCTTTGCTAATGTCCGATGTTTGATCACCATTTTCCCCAAATCCATGTTTTGAAGTCTCTTTGGGCAAGATGCTGAACTTCACATTAACCCTGGTGTGTTCATCAGTGTGAGTGTGTGTAGAGAAACGTAGTTTAAATCACTTTACAGAGTGAAAAACACATGAATGCCACCCCTTTACCTCTGAAGCCACACCAACTCATCACCACAGACTGTGCACCACTGTGGTTACTTTTTAACAGTCTTATATTTTTATCACAACTGCCCCAGTAAATGCTCTGCATGATGGCAGAGGTACAGAAAGCGGGTGCCAGAAGGAGCGAAATAACAACCTGTTTTTGAAGACTTGACTTCATGTAAATGTCTTCCAAAAGTTTAATCCTAAATTTAGACTAGAAGCACTCAGAGAGTGGCAGATCTCCGCCAAGCTATTCACATTTTTTGGCAATGATTGTGGGCATTAGTTTTGAGTTAGAAGCTCTAAAAGTATCCCTATCTCCCCATGGTAATGAATCCTTTAAAAAAAAAAAAAACCTGGATCCAGGCGGTGATCTAATCATGTGTTGCTTATTCCATTTTTGAGATTTCCTGAAACTTTCATCAAAATCCATCTATTTTTAAGTTATGTTGCTTAAAGACAGGCAAACAAACCAATGCCTAAAACATTACCTTCACCTTGGCAGAAGTAAGAAAAAAGAATATTTTTAACTTAGTGACAACATGAAAATCCTCTACTTTATCATATTATATCAATTCATATGCTTCTCCTTCCTCTTCTTCTTCTCTGTGTTGCAAGTGTTGTGAAATATCCATCCATCCATCCATCCATTTTCTGTACCGCTTAATCTACGCAGGGTCGCGGGTGGGCTGGAGCCTATCCCAGCATATATCAGGCGAGAGGCAGGGTACACCCTGGACA
>JAOXYM010000001.1:4090325-4101667 GCA_028567055.1 Leptatherina wallacei
AAGAGTTACAGAAAGTTAAGGATTATGGAGCATATTTAGGGTCTAAAGGCTTCGAATAAAGAAATAAATCTTCTTTTTTTACCTCTTCCTCATTAGTATACATTGCACATGTCAAAAGGATTACAATCGTAGTGCTTCCATCATATAAACACACAACTGATAGGATCCCTTTAGCGTCCATGTAAACATATCAGCTGGAATCTCTGATCTGATATATTTCAATCAGATAGATGAAGCATTTGTCCATGTAAGCGTAGCTAGTGATGGTGAAAGCACCCAGAGCTGCAGAAAGTGACACAAACAGCTCGGCCAGAAGTTCCATTTCCATTTCAACTTGACTCCATTTTTCAACTCTACGCTGTACTGTAGAACATGATGAAAATGCAAATGATCAAAAGATGAAAACATCTTTTAGCCACTTGAAGGAAATCCCGAGCCCTTTAAGTTCTGAGTGTTTTTGGCTGAAATGCAGCTTAATGGTTCAGTTCCAGCACTGGGCGGAGGCGAGTGTTAGGGGACCCTACAGACCTTCAGAACTATAGCAATAGAGGAAAATGTGAAGTCTGCCGCTTCTTTTTAATTGGTGTTTCATCCTACTGCTGCCAGCTTTGCTGTTCTTTCTCTATTTGGGTCATTTCATTTTGGATGTAATTACCCTGTTGCTCTAATTACACACTTGTTCTGTCCTCAGGTCTCTTTACGGTCAGCCTTTGTTTTGTTTTTTACAATAAATTCATGCGCGTTTGGTTGTTTCAGGTTTTCAGCAAGTATGTTTCTGATGGGATCCAGAATCTATGAAACCTATGACGTCTTGCCCGTATCAAATGAGATCACTATGGTATATGGGAGAGAGCTTAGAGAGCTCAGCCACTGCAGTCATTTAGTCCGTCTCAGTTGTTTCTGTCTCTCCATGTAATCCCAGACTGACTCCAAGACGCTGAGATCAGGGCTCAGTGGGGGCCATGCCATCTGTTGCAGGACTCTTTGTCCTTCTTGTTGCGGAGGAGCGTTCCTCATGTTTGAGCTCATTGTCAGAATGATTGCAGAACCCATCAGACACCTCTGAGCATCTTGAATTTAGACCAAGGTTATTGTCAATAACAGCAGAATCATGTTATCAAAATGTCCAAACATGAAAAGAATTTGCTTCATTTGCTTGCAGCAAGCTCAGCCGCTCTGCAGCATGAAGACGAAATTCAAGCAGGAGAGTGCTGAAAATTGACAGACACTAAAACGAGTCACACAGCAACAATCAAATGAGTTTTGAAGCAGTTGTGTGGTAAAATGAGAGCCGCAGCGTGAGATCTCATCACCTGGGCTTTCAATCACAGTCACTTCCTATCTCCCGCTCAAGCACAAAACACACACACACATGCAACACGCAGAGAATGTCAGGTTACTCTATAAAAGTCTAACTTTCTCTCCTTCCCACACACATGGACAAATCACTTTCCAGGATCATTTCACACGTCCTCGGTGGGGGAACCCCATCAGATTTCACAGCAGGGATCGAGGCAATGAAACGCATCCCAGTCGTACCTGGATCACACACAACCACGCTGTCCATTCATTTACTCAGAGGAGCTGCAGCTGCACTCGTGCCCAAGCATGCCTCACAGAGATGTAGCTTACTGCAGGAGGCTCAGCACTGCGCTCTTCTGAGGTCTGAAGAGAGGAATTACAAACAATTCACTCAGGTAATTTAGAGGAACCTGAAAACACTCCTGGCCGCAGTGTCGCTAAAACTTGTATGATGCTCATTTTACTATTTTTTTTTTTTTACTTCTTTGTTTTAAGAACCCCAAAATAAATCAGATAATAATGGAATTGTTCTCAATAATTCATTATAGAAGCCACAAATAAATGTGTTTGCTGCTGCTTCCCCTGTTTTTCTACAATATCTGACAAACTGGGAGAGAATTTTAGTGAACATTACCATTTCTACATTTTTTAACAAGTTTGGAAGTGGATATTTGGTATAGACAAGCTTTTCTAATAATTTCTTTAGTCTTCAGTAGTAGTTCAAGAAACTTTCCAAAGCTCTTCTTTGGATGTTGGCTGCCTTTTGTTCTGTTCTCTGTCCAGATGATCCAAAACTGCTTTAGTAATGTTGATGGCCAGGCTCTGGGGAGGATCCATTCCTCCATCAGACCTGCTGCCACTGATTTTTGGTCCAGTTCTTGTGTCATGTGGCATACCTCAGCCTTTTCTCTCTGTTTCCTTTCCTTAAGAATGGCTTCTTGACAGCCACGTTTCCATGGAGACCATTTTTGATGAGGCTTCAGCCAACAGTAGATGGATCAACTGAAGGTCCAGACGAATCTCTCAGGTCCTGGCTCAGGTCTTTACTGGATTATTTTCACATTTCTTAAGGACGTCACTTTCAGATCCTGTCCAGATCTCCTGTTGGGTTGTTTTTTTTAGGTCTGCCACTTCTTTCATCCTCCACTTACAAGGTTTCCTCACATTTTTAAAGAGCACATTGCACGCCATGCTGAGATATGACACATTTTTGACATAACTTTGAATGATGTGCTGTGGGAATCACCTTGTTGTTGGAAAAATAATGTTTGCCTTCCACCCTTGTACTCAATGTGCCCAACTTCCTCAAATGTTAAAGGCATTCTAATGACTCTTTGGGAATCACATTGTCTATACATATATATATATATATATATATATATATATATATATATGATAACTAGCTAAGATCAATATTATGATGCATGCATTGGTTATATTGTATTTATTTTTTCATGATTATTGTCAATCTTCTACTGTACCATGCAAAATATACATTTTCTATAAAGAAAAAAAAAGAAATATTGATTCAGTCGGAAATTGGAGCAGATCCTTCAGGTTCCAACACCTCTAATAATCTTTAACGTGCCAACAAGATGTTAACAGTACAATACTATGAGATGAGGTGGTTTTCATTCAGTGTTTTGTATGTACGGACAGTAGCATGCAAAGATAGACACCAGGTGGTGCTAGAGCACTTGCCCCTCCCCCAAGAAAGTGCCCTTATCAAAGTTATTGTTTTTTTAAATCCACTGTACTGTATGTGGTTCATGTTGATGTGATCATGGACAGCCCTCCACCGTACACACAGCCCTGTGCCGCGCTCTTCATTTGTCAACATGAATGCACAGAGCAGATACACACTGAGGCACATTGAAGCTATGGACACATCTCCTCCCATCCCTCCACCCAGGTAACACATAAATACAGTGCATGGTTTGCCCCCTAAGCTTCCTTTGCCAAGCTATTTGTCTCAGTTGTGAAGTGGCCTCTGGCTGAAATTACCCGAAGATCACCTCCAAACAAGCTAAATGCTAGCCATAATCAATTAATGGATATAACGTGATGACCACCACACAACCAACCAGATGTGTGTTAAAATGTTTGGCAGGTATAAATAAAAACTTCAAACCATTTTAGCTGCTGATTCATCAGTAAAACTGTTTTCAAACTAATGAGAAGAGAATTTTAGTTCAATGGGCACACCATGCGGCCAATCACATGTTAGTAACAGCGGATAAACCATTATGTAAAGTGTAAAGGGGGGTAAGAGCACCTAAAACAAGGTAGTGGTACAGTCCAGGTTCACAGAGCCACAGAGAAGGACTGGGGAGCTGGATTAAATGCAAGCATGTCAGGAATGGTAAAGAAATGAACAAATACCATGAAATAAGCAGCATATGGGTGCATTTAGATGACATTTGAAACTGAAAAACAAAATAGAGAATTTGTAAAACCAAAATCTTAAAAATCTTAAAATTTCATAATGTTCAGATTTGGGTCTTTATTTGATGGTTTAATTGGTTCTGTGTTTTTAAAAGTTTGATTTAAAATGTTAAATGATAGCCCCTAACTCTTTTTTTTTTCAAAAATGCATTAAAATAAGATTTATGAAAACGGTAAAAAAATAAATAAATAAATAAAAACGTTTACCGACAAAAACAGTATTTTGAAGCTAAATTAGGTTAAAAATGGAGCTGGAGATTCAACTCTTTAAGGAAGCTGAATCTTTGAAAAAAAGTCAGACTTCCTAGTAAAACGAATGAGCTATCGCTATATTTTCCAGGAAGTATCGTCCATGTATAGGCTGTGTGCTTACTTTACTGTGCCTGATGGGGTTCATGAGCTGCTGCCTGAACAAAGTGTAGCTGAAGGAGGAAAGGAATCTAAATAAAGGGAGACGTGTAGAAGGAAAATAAAACATCTAGCTGTAATTATAATCTGTCTGCAGAGCACAGCAAGTAGGGTGTTGAAGTTAGGCCACGGCAGTTACAGTGATAGTCTTATTGTTGTAATGTTTTTTTAAAAAGAAAATCTCACACAGCTATAATAAGACAGCCAGCGGTTCCACACACCACACAAGGTGCCCTTTTTTTTCACTGAGCACCTGCTCCCCAAATTGTCTGTGCACGCCACTGTGTACGGAGTATGTAAACAAGGTCAAAATGCAGTTAATCTAACTCTTGTGTGTGCGCCTGCTTGGTTTACCTCTATACTTGTTTCTCAGAATCGGGCAGGGAGTAAGAGGAAAAGGAGGGAATAACAATTGGATAAAAGCTTGTCAGCAGGTCAGCTGGTCAAACAGTGAGGGCTGAACTTGCTAACACTGAGGTTTCACCCTGAAAACAGAGCGACAGAAAGAGGGCAGAAGCATCGGATCAAAGACAATGAGCTCGGCGAGAGCAGAGCTGGAGATGAGCCAAAAACCAGAGAGTGTGGAAGAGACACTCAGCGGAGAAAATAGCGAAGAGAAAATACGAATAACAACAGAATAGATTAGATCAAAGGAACAATCTATGCTGAAACATCTCTCTGAGTTCACTTTGTTCTTTTGGAGTAATTTTGTGCATGAAAATAAATTAAATGCTGTCAAATTGCAGCCAATCTTAAGTATGGTAGCCAAAAAATAAAAAGGGAAATTTGCATTGAACAGATGCTTACAGATGTTTCTGTCAGAGATGCTAAGCTTAGCAGTACTGAGACTGCAGATGAGTTGGGTTTTTGAGTAAAAATACATAAGAGAAGGAAAGTGGAGGAAAATCTGGAGTGTTACTTTCCAACAAGTTCCCATTGTTCAACATGAGCAGTGGGAACGAATCGATGGATGAAATCACAACATGTAATGAACAGGTTTATAATAATTCCACCATCGTCTTTATAGACGTCTTTTATC
Source organism: Leptatherina wallacei (assembly GCA_028567055.1). NCBI lineage: Eukaryota > Metazoa > Chordata > Actinopteri > Atheriniformes > Atherinidae > Leptatherina > Leptatherina wallacei. The sequence goes on from JAOXYM010000001.1 coordinate 4,095,520, forward strand.
ATCTGTTACTGTTCCTTCTTGGAGGGATTTAACCTACATTATCACATCTATAGAGTTAGAAATAAAAAATGCTTGGTTAGGGTTCCAAAACATCGTGATTGAGACTAAAATACATTCTTTGGACTAAACTATCATTTATCTTATAGGATACAATTCTCACACTTCTCATCCATTTACTCTAGACAAATGACTATTATGGTAGATTAATGAAGATTAATATACCAACGGTTGAATGAGCCACTAGTACCAGGTTACCTAAAGCCAGGTCCTTTTTGATTCAGAACTGCCTTAATTCTTGGTGTCGTAGATTCAACAAGGTGTTGGAAACATGCCACATTCAGAGTCACTTAAATCCCCTTTTTTCTTCATACTGATGCTCAGTTTGAACATTGTCAAGTCGCCTACGCCATGTCTACATGACTAAATACATTGAACTGTTGCCACATGATTGGCTGATTAGTTATTTGTGTTAACAAAGAGTTACACTGGTGAACCTGGTTAAGTGAGAGTATAATTTCCTTTCAAATTTATGACATGCTTATAATTTGCATGTCTGGAAACTGTGCCAAAATTCATGTTTTCCTCTTTTAACATCCACAAAATTATTTATAAGCAAGTATGAGGTGATACGCGTGGATCACACGGTTGAGTTTGTCTGAGCCAACAGTTTCTTCATTTGTTTAACTTTTTTTTCATTTGCTTTCCTAATCTTACAATTATTTGGGTTCAGTAATGAGAAATACATGTAAGTATTTAGAAACACAAAAAATCACATTAAACATAATCTCGTCATGTGAACGCTTCCCTGTGCAAAACAATGGAAAAACACAAAATACAGCCCTGTCACAGTTTTTCAGTTTTTATTGTCACAATATTGCATGTCGACTCTCTGGAGAACAGATGAACTGCTGATGGAGATGTGGCGAAGACGGTCTATTACTGTGCTGCCTATGCCTTTAAAAGATAAAATGTTATATCAAAGCTAAAGTCTAAACGGTCGTTTAAAGGTACAGTGTGTTAGAATTACTCACATCTAGTAGTTAAGATTGGCATAGAAATGACTTCAAATAACAAGCAGAGTTGTGAATGGACGGTGGCCATTAGTGGCCAAAATTCCTCCAGACATAAACATGTTTTCATCTGTGAGTGGATCCAGTGCAGTACAGGTAGCTACTTCATGATTGATCCTGTTTACATGTACACAAAACATCTGATCATTACTTGATTTCTGGAGTTATCAAATAATTCAAATAGTCATGTCCTGCCATTATCAATAACAAAAGGATAAATAGGATGATGGACTGATAAATGTAGACACAGATTTTTTAAGATATTGCATTTTTGAAGGGCATGTAGACACCTCATATCTCATAATTACAATGATCTGATTACTCCCAGATATCTGATTTTGATGATCGTGTAAACGGGCTCATTGTGTACATGTGTACTGTCTTCTATGTACTTTTTGAGCTGTTAATTATCCCAAACAGTGCTAAAGCACCTATTAAACAAAGCTGGTAGTGCCGTTTTGAAGCTCAGAGGATTCTCACTTCACACAGAGTTGTTTGTCCATTCAGAGACACCGTAGTAAAAATGGTTACATGGGACAGATATGGCAGCTGCCATGTATGTGGACCCACGGCAAGTAGATATTTATGTCTCATTCTGAGAGAATGATTTAGTAAAGTGATTACATACCAGTAGAAACACAGTTTTAAATGATATATTCCATTTTTCTCTCATTGACCTTGAATTTGTTCCACGCAGCACCTTTAAAGTTATAAATATAGATAAATAAGTATAAATCTGGATGAATTGGTCTTCTGCCCAAGAGTCACTTTCAAATCCTTCCGTCCTCCTAATGTGGATTTTCCTGCCTGTCAAAACTGCTAATCACTTCTTTAGAGACAGTTTCATGAAATGCAGTGACACAGTTCTCCATATGTCATTCTTTCCATAACTATACATAAAAAATAAAAACAGAGTCGTGCTCCAAGAAACAAATCCAGAGACAATTTTTCTATAACAGTTTCCCAAACATCTGGTAATCTGTTGCAGGATTTGGCTCACATACTGACTGAATCTTTTTCAACCTAACCGAGTCCTGGGTCGAACCAGTGAAGTAAAAATCTAATTATACATGACATTTACATTTACCACTCAGAGATATTATTTCATGCCAATCACCACACCATATTAGGACAAAACATTATTATAATGGAGGCAGGCAGTAAATACACGGATCATCTGGGAAAAGCAGCATCCCAGTAGTCACACGGATGCTACTTTGACATTTGCCACCTACTCACACATCTTTCCAGATCAGTCAAACCCCTTGCATAGACACAGCCCTCTCCTACAGTGGAGTCATTTCTATCTAAAACATTTTTTTTTTAAATCCCTGAAGATTTAACAGATTCATTTATTTCTCATGTCATTTTGTGTGCAACAACAAATCATGCATGACTAATTACATCAATAGTTGTCTCGCCACATAACAGCTGATGTATGTAAGCAAGGGAATTCATAAGTCCAATTTGTGCAAGTCACTAAACAGTTCTGGATGCTCACTCCACTTTATGCTGTGTCAAAATCCAACCAATTAAATTTAGCAGCTTCCACTGAACTGTGTTTCAGACTAATCCTGCACCATATGTCACCAAAATCAAATAAAACAGTTATCATCCACAACAAACTCTGGCTTGTTAGGACTAGAATGGCACTGGGATGCAGCGTGTCCATTTTAAGCCTTTAAATAGTGATGTTGCATGTGAGTTGTTAGGCAGAGACAGTATGGAGAGCATTTCCATGGCACTGCAAAAGGAGATGGATTAATTGAGAGTGCAAGTGCTCAGGTCGTCACCTGAGAGGATCGGGAGCCTCTTTTACAGGGCTGCTGAGGCCTGAGTGCAATCCGGAGTTGTCCTCCCATGAACTCCATCTAATCAATTAGCGTGATTTAATACACAGTCACTCAACATGGAGGGCAGTGTGACTCAGTGTTCTCCAAATTATACTGTATCGACTGTCTTGCACACATGCAGAGAGAAGTTGAAGCACACAGATGGTGCTGAACAGTTGTGGGTAAAGCAGGACCTCAGGGGGGGAAAGTAAAGGGATTGTTTTATTTTTACAGTTTAACATTGCTAAAGCGAGCGAGACAGAGAGAGACCAGCTCAGAGAGTCCTCTCCTGTGAGCCTTCATCTAGCCTTTGGCATAGAAAGTGAGCCTGCATATTACTCAGTCCATCACAACACAGCAGGAGAATGGGAGGAGAATTAATACACTTGGCTTTCATGCCAGTGTGCTCTCTTCATGCCTTTCTTCTGCTCTCCCTTTCTCTTCAAGCTCCACTGGACAAAAGCACTTTATGTGCTAATAAAATTAATGGAAATCTAGATTTTATTTCTTTTAATCTATACTATAATAACCAGGCCGCAACAAAAAATAAGAAAAAATAAAAGGAAACTCTTAAAATCTTGAGATGATTTTGAGCCGTTTGTTCCAACAGGGCTCTGGTGCCGACGGCTGTTCTGTCTTCAGAGTGCTGCTGAGGCTCAGGGGCAAGCAGTTTTCATTTGTGTGCATTTCAATAGCATAAACAGTATCTAGCTCACCATACCCTCCGCAACCATCTATCTGTCTCCCATAAATCTGAATGACATTAACATTTAAAAAAAAACAAAAAAAAACAACGCCTCTCTTGAATGGGCCTGACAGACAGAGTTCCATTTTATTTATCCACATGATGTGCAGCGAAGACAGGCACAGCCACAGACGGACATAAATCTGCGCAGGTTAGAGCCGGCGAACCGCCGCAGTCGGCAGGTTAAGTGAATATCACCCCGTGCCTCTAGAAAAAAAAGCTCACACTCCTATTTCCCACTCCCATTAAATATGTGCTCCATTTTTGCCTTATTTGGATGGAAAGTCATTTTACCCTCTTTTATAGAAGGTCATAAAATATATAGTGTTTTGGAGCGCTCTGCATAACATTTACATTTTCTATTGTATAAATGTGATCAGTGCGACATGGGGTTGAATAAAACATTCATGGCAAAAGCCATTTCTTCTGTGACATTTGGTCCCGTATCTATCATCAGTTTTCTATATGCAGCCAGGAGAACAAACGCTGGTCAAATGTTTAAATGTGGCCCCACCACATAAAATTTAAACCCTGCTTTTGCATTAACACCCGCCGGCTACTAGATGGAAATGCTTTTTTTTTTTTTTTGTGCAGATAAGAGAAAAGTCAAATGGAAATGACTTGCGGGGCTGTTGTGGCAGTGGGGGGACGTGCTGATGGGCCTGGGAAATTGAAGCATGTCAGTAAAATTAGAAAAAGGCAGCTCCACCTCAACTGGCAGACATGTAAATGTGGTAGAGCCCCTCAGACGAGTCCGTTATGGATCGTCCCACGCAGCCTTTTCTCATCAAAAATCCCATCAGTATATTAAAAGGTATAGCCTTGGCACTGACAAATTAATTTTTTTTTTTTCTCTTGAGTGATTTGAATTGCTGTTGAACTCAGTGATGGGCAGCATTTCAGTGCTATCATTTACCTTCAGCAGGGAATGTTCTTTCAATTCATTGAGTTTTATTCTAACCCTTCTAGCAGCAAAACTCTCTGTAGCCACAAACTACTGCATACATAAAGCAAATTCTGCAAACTACAATTAAATTTAAATTGTTAGTCTTGCAGCATGATTGCTAAGTCATATTTTGGCTAAATTGTGATATCGGTCTAACTGTACCCTCCTAATATTGCTGACTGTGTGCATCATTGCCTATAAAACTTTAAAAATATGACTTAGGCAATTATGCTGTGAGGCTGATGAAATGTAGGTGCCAGCAGCAATGAAATGCAACATGACCATCACCAAACTTTGCATGTGGGTCTCGTTGAGACATTCAGTCAAACAGTTAATTGTTAAAAAAAAAAAAAAACTTGTAGAGAAAAATTACTGAATCACTAGGTTGGGCAAAAAATGTACCTCCTACTGTGTTTTTCTTGACCTCATTGGAAAACGTCATGGGGTTAAGAAGAGGCAGAAAGAAAATCCATAAGGATTCAGAAAAAAGACAACCACACAGCAATGACTCAGACCACACTTACACTGAGCTGCAATGTGGGTCTGCAGCACTGAAATTACAGATGTTCAATAAGTATTCTACATAACGGTCTTTGGATGTTTCAATGCAATTCCAATGCAATTTCATCATGTTGTTAAACCGAGGCTGTATATTGTGTATCATATTAGCATCATAAGTTAGAATATAAATGCGACTTCTGGCAATTAAAGATAGAAAATAAAGAGGAACAATATTTACTCACACAAATCCCAAACATGTGTCCCCCAGGAATGATGGAATGTGATCATCTTTCTTATGTAAAAGATGGTCCAGTGGGCCTCCATCATGCTGAAGGATATAATAAGGAAGCATTGCAGCCCCTTTCCTTTGTATTTTAGAGGATTTGAACAGCTCCTATTGTAGCTGCTACAGAGATACTTCCTGGTCATTTCTTTTTGTCAACAGCTTTTCAAAAATAAAGATGATTTTTATGACAAGTGTTTCAAAAGACAATGTTGAACTCACCATAATGGCACCAAGTGGACATCGGTGGTATTGCATAATAGTTCCACATCAGCTCTCCTTTGAAGAGTGAGTAATTATAACCATCTATTATAAATATATATGTATTTTTGTTAATATAAAAAAGGTACCAAAGACAAAGAGAATAAATGGAACAGCTCTCACTCTATCAAGGAGGTAAGTTCAGCACTTAATGGTGATAACAAAACTGTCAAGGACCGTGGCAGCAGGAGACGAGGAAGTAGGACCCAAATGCAAGAATGTGGTGAGAGGCTAGCAGGTGAACTAAACTGAAGGTTTATTGCCAAGTGTTGCACAAAGAGGGAAACCAACTCAACAAAAGACCAAATTCAGAAATAAATTAAGTTTACTGATTAACCAAAGCAAACAAGACATAGTGACAACCATAACTAGTAACTACGGGGACTAACACACTGAACCAGCACAGGACAGAAGAACATCGGGAGCTTAAACCTTATGGAACTAGAACAGGGACATATGTTTTGTGACTTGTATCTCCAAGTTTGTAACTTACTAATTCTGCTGATCAGA
>JAOXYM010000001.1:4105122-4127269 GCA_028567055.1 Leptatherina wallacei
TTGTACTTGTATTTTCTGATCAGCAGAATTAATAAGTTACAAACTTGGGGATACTAGTCACAAAACATTTGTCCCTGTTCTAGTTCCATAAAACCTGAGGGACTAATTCGTAGTGCACTCAAAATTTCCAACAATGCATCTTGAATAGTAGTGAGCATCGATGGTCACTAGACGGGACAATACAGACCACAATGCATTGTGGGCAGGAGCTTGTGCGGTGTCTTGCTAAAGGAACAAGCGCCATTCTCCTCATCCATCTTCTTATCTGCCGTCATTATCTTATTTTTACGATCATTAGTTCAGTTCGTGTTTGTAAGAAGACGCAAAAATTTTAAACTGGCACCATTTCTCAGACTAAATATGCCTCATCAAGTGACGAGTGGCACAAACATCAAAGCAGGTTAAAAAAAACTATAGACAATATTTTATTGAATAGATCTGCAACAAAAAAAGAATAAAATATTTTCACATAAGGGTTTGGCTTTGATCTGCAATGACATCTTCATGGGCATTGGGTTGCCGTGGTGACAGCTGGTAGTCACGTGATCTGCGGCGAGGAGAAAATAGCCAGCTTTGTGTCCGAATCGCCAACAGAATGAGTGCACTATATAGTGTGCCATATAGTGTATCCCTATGAAGTGAATGAGGGGTTGGGGTTAAATTACGAAGATTTGAATCTATATTAAACCTCTTTAGAGTTAGTGATCCAAGTGTGAGAGGTTGCGCTTACTTTGAATATGATCTACAAGAGGCTTTACTTTGAAATTTGGTGTGAAGAGTCAAACATATTTGATTCTTTTTTTACAATAAGAAGTTTAACTGCTTTAACATCATAGAACAATATTGCAGGGATCCTCAATCCTGGTCCTCGAGGGCCAGTGTCCCGCAGATTTTAGAAGTTTCCCAGCTGCAACACACCAGACTCAAATTAATGAATGATTAGCAAACTTGTGCAGAGCTTGATGCAAAATAAAATGATCTTTCTTTTTCTTCTTTGACGTGTCCTGAATTAGCCACGAGACAAATATGCTAAAGTTTTTCGCAGTGATATCTTTAAGACAAAGGAGAAAAGGCTGAACTTTGGAGAAACTTCTTTCATTGGGAGAGTGCTAAGAAGTGTGTTTAGGGTTTGGTAATATCCAATATACGCACAATAAGCTAAATAGATATGAAGGACAGAGAAAAACCCTCAAAAAGCATGATATGACCTCTTTAAACAAAGTCACAAACGAGAGACCTGACCAAAAATAAGTTGATTTGTTCAAGTAAGTTGGCCCATCTGAAGAAAATTAAGAGCAACTTTTTGTCAGACAAGGTGTGTGATTTACTGAACTGATGATCAAGGTGCTGTTTTTACACCCAGTCAGCAAAATTGCAGGATTTTCCCAGTTTTGGAAACTGTGTTGCCCCATTTCAGGTTGTGTGATGGACTCCCACTGGTACTCATTAGTATTGTTTACTTGTGAACCCAAAGGGACCAAGCTGTCTTCTGATCATGGATTTTACAACACCTTCTACACTGCAGCACCAGTTTCTCACACATCTGTGATCTCAATAAGAAATATTCCAGGTCAACATTTGCAGAAAAACCCCCAGCATTTCTCTCTGAGCTGTTCATGGGAATTATGTCTGTTAGTTGATGTACAAATAAAAAGTAACAGTGTGACATTCAGGGGCCTAATTTACTTAGAAATATTCCTGCGTGACCATGAGGATTTTCCTGTTGCTGTCTGTCACCACCACAGCGATCAATTAGTTCTGCAACTGTACCGGCTTCCAAACAAGTTCAAGGTGCACCAACCAAAATATTGACTGCTGTGTTCGATCTCATGGAATAAAATCAATAACCTTTTTATTATGTCATGCCATGAGACCTGACATCGTGAAGTAAACCAATCAAACCCTGACAGCTTTTTCATGGCCAACGGAAAACACACACGTGCAGATAAAAAAAGAAGAGAACATCATTTTGGGAGCCAGGGTGGATGTTGCAGTTTTCACCGTCTCCAGCTTTCATATATCCGGTGGTGAAGTATCCCCATTGGCTGGTGTTCGTCCTCCTCTTTGTGGATCATCTGTAATGCTCAATTTTAATAAGGTTATATATGGTAACTTGCCAAATATGATGTTAATGCACTTTCTTTTCCAGAGTGATCAAGTGGCTGTTTGAAGGAATCCTCACAATGACAGGTTTTGTCTAAAAGGATGAAAAAGAAGACTTTTTCATTCCCAGGCAATCTTTGTTTTTGTTACTGGCTTAATAATTTATATGCATTACTAAATAAAGTGTAAAAATGTAATAAAGCTATTCAGTTTAAATAACAAACCAAATAAGATGTGACTACAGATGACTGGTATAGATTAAAATGATGAATTATTTATCAAATCTGCAATTTAGTTCAACTTTTCATCGCATGAATACTAAATGAGTCAACTTAATTGTTAATAAATAATGCCAAGTCATTTTCAAAGCAACTCTGGTTTACAGTCAAACATTTATATATCACACATTTAAAATAAAATTTGTGACAATTTGAACATCCTTTGTAAAGTCTTCATTATTAGTAAGTAGAATCAGTAATTCATTGCAATCAGATAAGCTGAAGCTCATGAATTTTTTTACATGTATTGAAAGGGGGAAAAAAGTTAACTTTTAACAACTCTGTATTAACAACTACAAATCCTTTATCAAACATGAGGCTTAATATCTTTTGTCTAATTTTGTGTTCCTGTTGTTTTGAATCAAAGGTCACATTGATTAACTTTATTCTTTTTTAATGAAAAGGGGCACTTCCTCAAAATGTTCAAATTCCATTATAATTGTGATGAAAAACAAATAATAAAGTGACCAACCTGAAATATAAAATCTCCATACTTTACCTAATATTCAATGCTGTTCAAAAGTCTCGAATCACCTCTCATTTCTTTATGTATTGCCAGGAAAATGTATAGTACAGTATGATATAAAGCAAAAAGGGGACAGTACCATCATAAAGAGTTTGAAAGCCAATATTTGGTCCGACCATCTTTATTATTCAACACAGACAAGCTTTCTTGTCATTTCTCAGGAATAGATCTCTAGGCTTCTTGAAGGACTTCCCAAAGCTCTTCTTTGGATGTTGGCTACTTCTTATTCCGTTCTCTGTCAAGATGATCCCACATTCCTCAGAGTCTGGACTCTGGAGAGGTTCATCACTCTATAACAGTGGTTCCCAACCTACTTTCCCTTCATGCAACTATACCAAAAAGCTGTGGACCTCCTGCCCACTCCATGTTGAAACCATGCTTGGTTTTATGCTCTCATTAGCTGTTTCTCACCGTAAATGATGCATTCTGGCTGACTCCTTTTCTTTAATAAAATCAAAGTTAAAGTAATTACCAACATATAACCTTGTTTTTTCTTCTTTACAGCCATTCTGATGAGGCTTCAGCCAACAGTAGATGAATCTACTGAAGGTCCAGATGCATCACTCAGGTCCTGTGTCAGTTCTTTGTTGGATTCTTTTACATTTCATCACTTTACATCCATTACATAACTTTCGGATAGCATTTATTTGCTGTAAATAGATTTTAAGACAACCCTCTTCTTCTTTTGTCTTCCATTCACCAAGATTACTCAGTTTCATAGTGAACACACTGCACATCATGCTGAGATATGCCACGTTTTGGTATATCTCAGGATGTGTATTTTGGAAATCACCTTGTTGTTGGAAACATACTATTTGCTTCTCAAACTGTGTTATCTTAGCCATTGTTTTTTTTAGAAAAATAAAGATTCAACTAAAGAGTAAGAATGAAAAGAAAACTGTGTCTTTGTAGCAGGCTGCTTGTGCAAAGTGCCTGAAGATAAAGTAAAAAAAATTGGTTCTTTGCTTAAAACAACAGTGTGAAGAATTACTGACATCTCATGGTTAAGATGGGCATAGTAAGTTGTAATGGACGGTGGCCGTCAAAGACCAAAATTCTTCCCGATATAAACATCTTTTCATGTGCAAGTGAATCCAGTGGCTTCAGGTGCAGCGATGACTGCACTACAGGTAACTACTTCAACATTGTGCGCATGTGTACTGTCTTCTTCTATGGCCCTTTTAAGGCATTACTTATCCGAAATGGTACTCTAGCACCTATCAAACAAAACCAGTACTGCAGTTTTAAAGGTCAGAGGGTTTATGGCTTTTCTATCTGTTCTCACTTTTCTGTTCTCACACAGAGATATCTGTCCAATCATAGTAAAAATTGTGGCACAAATATGGCAGCTTTTATTTTGTTACACGCTGCACCTTTAAGTGTAACTCAACACTGGCTCATCCCTTGAGTTAGATGCCCTTTTATGATCGGACGACTCATTGGTCAGTGTTATATGGCTTAAAAGAGAGTCAGAAAATAGTTATGTATAAGAACTGCACAATAAAGACAGCAAATATCCACAGAAAAAAAAACTGAAAATTACTGAAGCTTATGAATAAAAAACATAAAGAACTATTGCCCAAGACAAGACCACGTAACAAGATTACAAGAATGTCTGGTTGCCCGGAGGCAAAATATAAATAAATCAAGGGTGGCTCAAGACTCTTCCACAGGACTGCATGTGTACAGCTAATACACATGTCGAGGAAACGCCCTGATGAAGTAACTTTCCTCAAAAATCGTTTTGTGCGTCTGCATCTCAATAAGAAGTAAAATTTCCGAAGGCAAGTGAATACAGCAAGGAGGCAGAGCAGGACTGCTCCTTCTCCTCCCTCTTCCCTCCCTCTCCTCGCGCCTCACAGCGCGTGTGCCCGCAGGTAAGGGCGCGCGCACGGGAGGTGGCGGGGGGTTGTGCTCGCTCTTGCTCTCTCTGCTCTCTGACCCCAGTGGCAGCTCCGATTCACTGCACTCCGGCTCCCCCTCCGACAAACCGAGGCTGCTCTCTCTCTCTCTCTCGTTCTCCCTCTCCTTCTTTTCTGTCAGTGTCTCTCGCCCTCCTCTCCGGTCCGCTACCCCCTCGCTCTCCTCCTTGTGTGGTTTCTTTCCACAGGAGCCAGCCGAGGTCCCGCCGGGTCGAAGGTTCTGCCCTACCCGCCCAAGCTGCCGCAACAGCCGGACTGCCGCGTACGAACCTGCCCGCTCCGCCGCTGCTGCCGCATGGACCCGCGTCCCTCCTCCGCCGCCGCGTAGAGGGCGACCCCGACCCGACACTCTTCCTCCGGCCAGATACAGCACGCAGAAAAAAAAACCCTACACGACGAAGGTAGAGCAACCTTTCCGCTTTGCTGTGTAAGCCGTAATGGGAGGGAGGGCAGACAGAGAGGGGGGAAAAAAGAAAAAAGAAATTCCTCATACAAAGCCGTTGTTTAAAAGGAGGCTTGTCATTTACGAGGAAGAGCAAGAGGTTAGCGCGGCGGTGCTTTGACACTGACCACCTTTGGGTGGTTTATTTTTTATTTTTCAAGGAGCAGAGTTCAGGATGGCACGGACCTTTTCTCTGTGTGTACATTACTGCAAGCTGCACTGTTAACAGCAAGCGGCGCATAGCCCACATCGTGTACATGCATGGTATCATAAAGGGTCAATTTATTCGCCTTCACCCCCCCCCTCCCCTCCCTCCGCTTACAAGAGTGATTTCTCCTCGTGAAGTTAGCTATGTGCCGTGCACAGGCGCTCCAAAATATCCGATGACTGCACTGCCAATGTGTGCGAGCACCACTGCTACAGTAAAGCAGCTCAATGCGAGGCTACAGCGTGCATAATAAAAATCTATTGCCAGCGCAGATTTAGCAGGCTAAGCTAGAGAGCTAGTTGCTGCTACTGTAGCCATAAGGTTGAGACAGACAGACGAGCGAGGCGAGTTTCAGCAGCCCGACACACACACACACACAAACACGCATTGACACACACACACACACACACACACACACACACACACACACACACCGACTGCACACGCCGAGGAGACTGCAAGGCACGCTGCATGGTAAATCCGTCCACACTGTTTCGGCCTACATTTACAAATAAAAATTAAAAGGATATTTTTATTTGTAGTTGGAGCAGAAAAAAGGGGCAAGTTTTGCATATTTATAAAGGAGAAATGATCGCTTAGGTGAAGAGTGTGAGGGTGTAATCTGACAAGGCAGCTTTTGCATAAGTGAAATTATTTTATAAGCCCCTGGAAAATGTGCAACTACTTTATTTTGCAGGATTAATTCCACAATAATGTCCCATAACGTTTTAATTTAAAGTTTTGAGTGTGTGAAGCTGCTCGTAATCTGTTTTTATTCAGAATTTGATCAGGCGGAGATAAGTCTCTGAGACTAAAATTAGCAAGAAGAAGTATCCAGCTGACCCAGAAAACATAAATCAATGCCGTTTTGAAAATAGGACAGTTTTATGATGAAGTTTGGCTTGAACAGTCAGCTGCTGCTTATTTATCTGTGATCACTGCATCCTTGGATGTAACCATTACATACAATCTGTTGGAGTTCCCTCCAAAAAGAGGTGGCAGACTTGTTCGTTTGAGGGCATTTCTTTGTTTTTTTCCCCCCCTCTGCTGCATGGCAGCATCAAGAGGTCTGGTATAAAACCACTGTCAATCCCACACTAGCCACTTTACTGTCAGTTAGGGAGGTCAGGCAGCAAGGAGACGCACAGCAACGCTGGGTGAGTGATGCAAAACCATGCTTATCTCATCTTGCTGCATTTCAGCTAATTTTGCCCTAAAAATAATTTAATTAATTTTTATACATGCAAAGATGTCAAAACTCTTCAGAACTGGATCACCAGGCCTATTCCTGTGTTGTGCAGAGTAATTGTTAGAATAAAAGCAGACATTTTATGCGTGTATTGAGACAATATTCTTGATTTATTGAAGGCTTTTTATCACCACCTGAGGTTTGGGTTTATTTAAATTCTACAGGCTCATTCATACCTTGGAAGTCATACCTGCAGTATTTTTTTTTTAACATCTGATTATATTTCTATGAATCAGAAGCATCAGAGCAGCTATTAAAAATGTGCCTTGCACAGTCTATAGTTTAGTTTTTTTAAGAAAAGTTAACTGTAAACTTTTAACATGCTGTTTTCGCTCTGTTGATCATTTTCTATGTTGTATTTTGTTCTTAGTTGTATTTTAGGAAAACTGGTTTTAGCTATTTTTTTGTCTTTTGAAAATCAAATTGTAACACTGGAAAAAAATGTAATTCTTCTTTTTTTTAAAACCAAAGCTGTAAATAATGTACTTAATTTATACTTTAGCATGTCTTTGTTTCCTGTGATGCAACAGTTTATGTGCACAGTTGAATTTCTTTTAAATTTTCTGTCTGTAAAATTCTTCTCTGGGAGGTTTTTATATTCATTTCTGTGAGACTGATTTTACTGAGTGTATTCAGCAGGGGATGCATTCCTTGTCTGCAGCAACTGATTACTGCATGTGTGTGTGTGTGTGTGTGTGTGTGTCCCGGTGATCCTGTTGGTGCAGACTGCAGTGTGTCGTAGTTGAGTCGGTTGGCCGGGTCGCTGTTGCTGCTTGCTGCTGCTGCTGCTGCTGCTGGGAAACTTCCTGGGCTTCTTGAGCGGCTCTGAAGGATGTCTGCTGCACGGCTCGCTGCTGAATCCCGGTGAATGAACGGCGTCTCATGTCCAAAGGGCGGAAGCATGGCTCATGGCAAAGTGACCATCACAGTGGACGAGTACAGCTCCAACCCCACACAGGCCTTCACGCATTACAACATCAACCAGAGCCGCTTCCAACCTCCGCATGTCCACATGTAAGTGCTCACACTCTGAGGATAACATAGAATGTGCTGGAAAATATAATCAGCTTTCACCTCCTCAATATATTTCTGTGTAATTTTCAAGTCTTCGATCATTAAAATATCCACTTAAAATTTTTTTTTTTTTTTGTGTTATCTTTATAAAGACCAGGTTTTTAGGCAGGCTTTGCATGAAGTTTTAAACAAATTTAGGAACTTAATCATCCAGACACAGAAATGAAGACAAACAGAGGTGCCACAGGAAGCCTTTTAGCACCCAGTGTGATGCAAAGGCTTTGTTTATGGTATGATTTAATTGGATGGTGCTCAGACAACCTACAGTGGCCAACAAGGACAAACTTTCAGATCAGGCAGAGACTGAAATAGCACTGACGGTGCTCAACGTTTGAGAATTTTTATTCTGTTTTATCGGAGCGCAGCAGGTGTGATTAGTATTTACACACAACTGCAACCAGACCGAGAACAAAATTTGCAGCTTTTCTGATTTCTGCTGCTCTTCTTTCCTGTCGTGCATCATGAACGGCTTTGCCTCCGCCTGCTGTTATCAGTTGTGCCAGATTGTCATTGCAGTGCTTGAGTGCTCTGTCTGCATCATGATGCTCTATTTATTTATTAATCAGAGCAGTGGCTTCGTGTCACTCCTTTCTAATGGGGTTACGCTCGGCCTCTCATTAGTCGGTCAGGGCGCTGCGACCTGTCAGCCTTTGCACATGCTCATCAGAGTGACAGTGTTAACACAGAGCCGCCGATCGGTTTGCATCTTCTTTCAATTAGAGCGTTCTTGAAATTTAACAAAAGGTTTGTGACCGGTTGTTGTTTTTGCTGTTTTTGTGAACTGCTTGAGATTTTTTTTTTCTTCTGTTGACTGTATAAAGTTGACCTGCAGCAGGGTCGGGGAGGATAGATGAAGAAGAGTGTCAGTTTGTGTTTTCATCATGGCTGCGGTGGATTCGTTACTTCAGATTGTTTTCCTTTTAATTGAACATCATCCTCTTCTAGGTAATCTTGTACAGTCTTTGCAACAAACAGGAAGTTGAAACCCTTTGTTTTTTTTTTTTAAACATGGGTACACCTGATTAATCAAATAGATTAAATCGCTTTCTCTTGACAGTAGAAGCATGTTTACTCTCAGCTTCTTATTCAGAAACACTCCTGAAATTTCCACTACCTGTCTGGGGACAAGCCAGTTAGCTACAAAGGGGATGGGGTAGGGTTACTTTCAGTTAAGACGTGTGTGTGTGGGTGTGAGTGTGTGTGTGTGTGTACGTACAAGAAAACATGCAAAACGTTTGTAACATATTTTGTCCAAAAGGGTGTGTGTGGATTTTGTCTGTGCAACTTTTTTTTTTTTTTTTTTTTTTTTTTTTTAAAAGGCAAATATTTGGTAAAATAATCCAACAGCTGTGATATTATTGTCAAAAATACGTCATGGGCTCACAGGCACGATCTATGGAGAAAAGGATAAATCAATTCCATAAACTTTGCACGCATCCGTTCAACTTCATGGCGCCGAGATGGCTAATTTAGAAAGTAATACAGACACGAAATGAAATCAGGCAACGCTTAATTATTCATGGATCTGTGTACAAGTTTGGTGGTTTATATTAATCGTACTCATTTTCCTACAACATTGGTTTTGTGGCCATTAAAATGCATTTTTATCCTATATCGGTAACCCAGACCAGCGTACTGCCCTGGATGGTTTATATTTTCCGGCTCTGATTCAAATGAATGCTCAGCCCTGATGCTTGACGTCAAGTTCTGCAGAAGCTTTTTAGTGACTTGTTCATTAGAACGAGGAGGTTTGAAGCCGGGAAATGAATGAAACACACAGGGCAGTGAGTTCCCAGGACAGAGATAAAAAACATTGATCTAGAGCAGGGATACTCAATTCGGTCCCATGAGGTCCGCAATCCAGCTGCTTTTCCATGTATCCCTGCTCCAACACACCTGACTCAAATGAATGGGTCATTGTGCAAAACTTGATTGGCTGTTACATCCATTTAATTTGATACAGGTGTGTCGAAGCAGGAACACGGTGACAATCTGCTGGATTGCGGACCCCATAGGACCGAATTGAATGTCACTGATCTAGAGGATGTGTTGCAGCTCAATCAATCGATTAATTTTTAACCCCATAAAACGAATGTACTTTGTACACGTCTGAATATTTACCTTCACTTACGCTAGTTCCTGATACCGACATTGTGAGTTGATTAGGGTACGATTTAAATACATTACCAATTTAATATCAGCTGATTTCCATTCCAGCTTTTTGTAAAGGTCACGTTGTCGGAGTCCCACAATGCATGCAAGAGTTCACGTGAGAAAACGTGCACGCACTCTGACTGTTCACACGACGTCCTTTAAAGTTCTGTTAATAAAACCAGATAATAAAACACAACGGCTCGACATTTAACAGTGTTCTTTCTTCGTTTTCTTTTCCTTTCCGTGGGTCCGGGAGCAGCATCGTGCTTTACTGATGTAGATCGGAATATTTGATGAAGTTGATCACTTCCTTTGTTCTTTCTCTCAGACATGCATCATCATTCAGCCAAGTTTCAAGTGTTCAATCATTTCTTTGTCATAAAGTCTACGTGTTGAATAGACTTGTGGAATTGATTTGCCTTCTCCATCGACAACACTTGTGACCCTTTAACATAGTTTGACAGCTGAGTTAAATCCACAATAAATAAACCAAAACCCTAAAGTAGGACTTTATGTATTTAGTTTTTTTTTAAAGTTGTAACTTCTCGTATCATATCCTCACAGACAAAATACACTGTGATTAGAGCTGGGCGATACAAGCTTAAATAAATATCTCAATTAATTGAACATGTTGCCTCAATTACGATTAATTAGCGATTAACTGTTTATATTGTTTTATTTTTAGCCCTCATAGCTAGCCGAAAGTTTCTGCTGCAAATATTTCCATTAGAGAAGTGCAGATATTTGTTTTAAAATAAGTTAAAGGAAGCGCACACAGTTGAACTATATGTGCTCATTTAATGAATATTTATAAATATATTTAAGAGCAATAATTTGAAATAATCAAATTGAGCACGATTATATCGATTATTGCTTCTGACTGTTGGTTTGGATTAGTTTTCAATGAATCGCCCAGCACTAACTCTAACCATTCTGTATAGGATTTTATTCATTTATTTGTTGGTGAATTATTGCATGTGTAAACAAATCCACCACTTAAGATGAATTTGCATGCATATTTACTTGTACAAACTCCTCTCAAAACTTAACCCCGAACAGGGTGACACACTATCTTGCAGGCAGTGTTTTATTTCTGATTATCATGGCTTTCTGAGATAATTAGGCTAGTTCATTAGTTTTGACTGGACCAAAGAGATTAACCCCACTTAGTGAGACTTGGCTTTCTTGCAGACAGGTAGAATAAATCATTCATTCCTTTTCTTCTTGTAAAGAAAAAGCGGCCAATATTGCAGCCCTGTTGGCTCCACATCAGTGCTGATCCGAGCCAGAGCCGATATAAAATACCCCTAACTACGGCGGCCGTTTGACACGTGACCGCAAACTTCATAACTCGGCATCGTTTCAGTGAAAACTAACAGATTGGTGATCAATATGTTTCACTCAAAGCTGCCCATGTTTTTTAGTTTTGCTTATTTTTCTGTATCATAGTTACGATAAGAATGTCTGAATAAGGGCAAAACAGTTTGACAATATGTTTTAGAGAGTCAAACAAACCAGTTCCCATTAATTACCACCTAAGATGTAAACGCAAACATGCGGTTTAAAAGTCACAGTAAAGATCAAAGCTTAACGGAAAACATTTGTTGCATCCGAGAGCTGGAAAGAGACGAAGATACTGGCATGTTGACGTTGAACAGAAGATTTTAAATCATGGATGATGTTTTCTGTGCGAAGTGCATGTTGGGCTGCACGTGTTGCAATATGTGCAGGCGGCAGGGAAATGAGCTGAAGCTCAGCGTGTGAGATAATGCAGATATGTAAACATCATAAAGGAGACATTCTTAGACAACCTTGGGATAAACTAGAGCTCGAGGATGAATATGATTTGGGTGACAGACTGCTGAGCATCATCTGGCCAACAAGTTTCTGATTTAAAATTTTTTTTTTTATAGATATTGTTTACTTCAGACACCAAGGTTCCCACAATTCTGTCTGCTTCATGTTCATGTAAACAGGCTTATTTTAGGGATTCATGTAAACAGCTGAACTGGACTCTTACCTTCCTCTTGGCGTTGGAAACATTCACATGGTTGTGCCTCTTTGTAGTTTTCGGATTTTTTAGCTGCCAGCGAAGCGAGTTGTCGCAGCCTCCATCGTGGAGGAGACGCCACCTTTCACCTTGTGTCATGTCAGAGCTTTTTTTTCTCTTTTAAATGGTTCGCAAAGACCGAAATAAATCAGGCCAAATGCTCCGATATGAATCGAGAAGCACAAGATTCACCAAAGCAGACTGGCTTGATGTCTGAAGAGACTTTCTGCAAATGATAGAACATCCTTTTTTCTTTCTTTGATTGCCTTAGAGTTGAGTTTTATTCTTAGAAGTCTTTTTAATGATCCAATTGGTCTTTTTATTTGTGATACACAAGCTGAGAAGCCTTTGCATAGAAAGCAAAAAAAAAGAAAGGAGGGAAAGATCTGTCTGATGTTCAGGAGAAGAATCCAAAAAACATTTGTCTCTGAAAGTGGGTCATCTGGGGACAGTTTAGTTTTAAAGCAGACTGTGGATGACGTTGCAGTGAGGTCCGAGTGGTTAGTAGTTAGCTGGGTGTATGTGTTTAAACAGTTGAACAGCTGGAACTGGAGCACTGATGAATCAAACTGTGAAAGAGTGGTAAATGTGGAGAAGTACGGTTACATTTCCTCTGAGCTGGAGGTGAAGTCCCAGTCGAAGGGGATGTGTTGAGGCCGTGGGGCCTCTCAGCAGATATGTGTTTGGATAAATACATTAGGCTGTTTCCTGGCTTCCACAGAGCCTGCAGTGTTTTACTCTGTCATTCTTAAACTCAGACTGGGAACCCTGCGATCTCACACACACACAACCCCCCCCCCCCCCCCCCCCCCCCTATGTTTAAGTGCTAATAGAATACGAGCTTTATTCCGGGAACGTAAAGGCTTGTTTAGATTTGCGAGATAATGATCCGACTTGCTCGTGGTTCCTCTTTACATTCACAGAGCTTGGCCATAAATAAAATTGTAGCTTCCCTGACAACAAAGACAGAAAGTGAAAGGGGGATTTTTTTTTGGGGGGGGGGGATCTCCTGCTTTTTGAAATATAATCCCACCTCTAATGTTTTTTCCCCTGGTAGACAGAATATTGAGATTTCTCAGATGGGGTACAGCAGCTCCTTTTGTGCGGTGAGGAAGGTATCGCTCACTGAACCGCAAATGAAAACATGCATGTAGAGCACGTACACACTCTTGCAGTCACACACACACACACACACACACACACACACACACACACACACACACAGTGGCAGTTACAGGCTAATGCTTTGGAACGTGACCCTGAAGTCAGAGCGGGCTTTCTTCGGAGCATGGGACGTCTCCGTCTCTGTCTGTAAGCAAGCAACAGACTCAGAGTCCAGCCATGTTTGTGTCTGGTTTATTTTTCTGCGCTGTCTGTACCCCCCCCCCCCCCCCCCCCCCCCCCCCCCCCCCCCCCCCCCCCCCCCCCCACCAACCCCCCCTGGCTCTTCAGGCTTCTTATCGTCGTCTTGTGAAATGAAATGCTCAGCAGCTCGGAGCATATGCTTTGAGTTGGCCCGCTAATGGCTTTGAATCCAATTGAGTGGGATCTGGCGGAGGCTTTTGGAAGGCCTGATGCACAGACATACGGGAGTTAAACTGAAAGGAGCTTGAATTGAAGTATTAAAGAAGTCCTAAAATGCCTGAAATCCTTTTACTGGACTGCAGCAAATCATCTCGCCAATATTGTGACATAAACCGCTGAACTGTGTTCAACATTTAATCTCCTCAGTCTTTGTTCCTAAAGCTTTAAAAAGAATTTCTCCAGGTAATTAAATCCTAAAAATACTGCAACTATTAACTATTAATCTTTAATTCAGTTAGATCTGTTCAGTTTTGGTCTAAAATGAAGGAAAATGGAAAAGAACAACAAATCCTTACTTTATATGAACTGGAAAAGACAACTGTTGCTCATTTTTTGCTTAATAAATGACAAATGACCAAATTTGGTTGCAGTTGTTTTATAAACTGAAACTAAATCTAAGTAAAGGAGTTACTGTAAGAATTTTAACTGCTGCATGATGCAATTTATCAAGTGGATCAGATTAAAGTGTTCACAGATTGGGTTGAGACTGACCTCAGTCACAGATGTGGTTCCCAAACTGGGTGGGGTGGGGTGGGGGGCAGAGTTGTGGTGACTAAATTAAAACGTATGGTTTTTGCATTACTAGTTAAGTATGGACTAATTTGTGAAAGTACCGATGGGGAAACAATGATGAATCAACAACAATCGTTACAACATCCAAAAAAAAGAGAAGAATAATTGATGAGTCATGGTCTTCTTGACCAGGCAATGGTCAAGTGATGGTAATTGGGTAATGAAGAGAGACCACAGTGAGTCGTGCATCTCGGAATATTTGCATCTGACAGTATGAAGCCAAACAAGTTACAGCACCACTTGGGGATTTCTCATCCTTGAACACAAAGAAAAGCCTGATGATTATGTTAGAAATAAACTATACAACTGTAGTAGATAGAGCTGTTTTACTAAAGCAGCATCCCACTTGTCAAATGCTCAACTTACTCCATATAAAGTAGTGCACAGTTTCCCGATCTAAAAACATCCCACTTTGGCAGAAGAATCGATAATTCCCCTTCTACCACTGATATGGTTTTTATCTATAATAATGAATGAGGTGCCAGCCAATAAACTAAAGACTATTTCACAGTACATTTCTTTGCACATTTGGTTGCAAGTGTTGGGGTGAATTTGGTCGTTGGATGAAAATGGAGCCCTGCAGAAAAAGTTTGGGAACTGCTGTTTTCCTCTATGATTGAACTCCTCAAGAGTGTTGATTTATTAATTGCTTTCTAAAATGTTCTCTATGAAAGCTAACAGAGGATTTTCACTGTGGTGGGAGGCAAAAGTGTCATCAAAGGTACAATCTTAGTTAGCATCAACATGTCACGTGTTAGGCTTATATCACAGTTTTAAAGCACATGTTTTAGCATCAGTAAGGGATGCATGCTGGGATGTTTTCTTTTTTTAATGATGGCCGGATGGTGGTGCTCTAAAGTCCATGTGTGAAAGTACAGATGCGGACATACGTTTACCTGCCTATCAGTGGACAGATGAGGTGGTAACCAAGTAAATATGGGCCCATCACGCGTCACTCAGCTGACTCCATGATGCTGGTTTTGATGTGTGAATCTTGGGTAGAGTTTCAACAATGTATAATTGCACAATTTATTCAGTTTATGCAGCATACATAGACACATTGTTTCCATCCACCAGCAGCTACCACTTTCTGTTGTGTAGAAAATAAACCTGATAAAGATAGTCTCTGCAAAGCATAAATTACCAACAACTGCAGCTCAGCTGCTCTGCACCAACATCTGAGAACAGTTTTTCTTTTCTTTTTTTCAATTTCTTTTATTGTTGGGATTTTAATTTTCAGGGTTTTTTTTTTTTAGAGGGGGGCGGTTGTCTTAGTTTTGATGAGAAAATGTTTGAGTTGAAAAATCCTAGGAAGTTATATACTATTATATACTATTAATTAAAGAAATATCAATGAGATTGAGTAATTGAAAAAACTATTCAATAGATTAAGTCGTTAGAAAGTAAACCTTTTTTTCCTGTTTACAAGGTGCAGCTGATATGTAAGAAAGCCGTGGAGAAGAACCTGATCCAGAAATAAAAAGCAGTAAAATCCTCCTCATAAAGCCACAACTGAGGTTGAGATTTATGTTTCTGCCAGAGCTATATCCATCATTTTATTAATGCGATTTAAAGATACACATGACACAAACTTTTAAATGTGCGCCGTACGCGATGCTTCCCAAGCGTTCAAGGAGGTGTTTAATTCTAAACTGACTAGACTGAGCGGCAGCCTCACATTGATGCTACAGCTCTTTGAAGCAGGCGGCCAAGGTTTGAATCCCCCCCCTGCCGTCTGATAAAGACCCCGGTGTTTACAAAGTGTTCTGCATGAAAGTGGAGTAAAACTTGTTTTGTACCACATGCAACATAGTTGTGGAAGACTAGGGAAAGTTGTAAACTGACAAACATTTTCTCAGTCTTATAGATGTGGAAAAGCACTATAATGAGTCTATGGGAGCACTAACACCAGCCTTTTTTATTCGAATCCTAGTCCGTTTGATCGGAAAGTCCACTTTGTTTTGGTTATTGAAAACAAACTAAAGAAACAGACTTGGTCCTCCTTTCCAATGCGATTCTCGGCCTGTTTCAAGCAGATCAAATACAGGAAGCGGACTACAAAGCAAAGTGCGTTGTGGGTTCAGCACACGGCGGCGTGGGAAAACAAAACCAAAACATGCGGGGGTGTGGGACTATAGGAAGCTCTGGTCGGGAGAAATGTCTCATGGTTGGATGTGGAAGGACTCTGTAAAGCTTAGAAACACAATCAACCCAAGGCCACTAGGATCTGATGTAGCTCCACAAGCTGCCCTGCCTTAACCAATAGACGAACAAGTTTTATTCTTCGCTTGTGCGTCTTCTCCTTCAGTAATTCTTGATGCAGCGCTGCTTCTGGCGAGGAGGGGTATATGTTATTTAATAGGTCTGATTTGTTTCTGTAGTGCAGCTTGAACACAAACTCAGCCCAGAAAAATGTAGCATCCCCCAACTAAACCGAGTCCCCAATCGTACAGAGTCTAGTGGACTATCTTAGTGTGAATGCACCCTATAAGATCCAGGTCTGCAGTAGAAATCAGAATATAGACAGGCTATGTCTTTTTTCACTTTCTACTTGAACAATAAGTTGCAGCTTCAACAACATTCTGTTGAATTAGGAGATAATCTCCCAGCGGCCATGTTGGAATATGATCATATTTTAGAGAAATTTCAGGTGCTTTTGGAAGGAAAAAAAACATTAAAAAAAACCCCATTACAACACTTTTCACAAAAGCTGCTGCAGAATCAGGAATTTTAAGTTGCAGCAATCACAAAACACAATGCAAAATTCCTCGCATTCACAGTGCTTCTTCTCCTTTCTGCCGCATGATGTTTAGTCAACTGTCCTAACTGTTTGGTCAAATTAACTTCCCTTAAATCTGGACAAATTCTGATCATTATGCTAACTCAGCACTGCAACGTCTTTTTTCCTTTCTGTGCCCACAGCGTGGAGTAGCAGCGTGAGAGACCGTTGTCTACCAAAAAAAAAAATCCCTTTTCACAGATAAGCATATAAATAATGGCTTCATCACTTTGTTAAAGAAATATCATCCAGTCACAATGCTAGGCTAAAGCAGTCAGACACTTTTCCATGAATGTTTCATCCAGACATGCACGAGCGATGTTTGCCATTTGTGCAAGAATTTACAGTGACGGCACATAAAGTGAGGAGTAATAATTCGGAGTCATGAGCACAGAACGTGCAGTGGTTGTGTGAAATGTAGCAGAAATGGATAAAAGCAGTTGAAAATATCCCTTTTTGACACGTTGAGGCTTATTGAATAGTCAGTGTAATTCTTTAGGGTTTAATTACACCTTCAGTAACAGTGTCACTGTGTTCAGCTCAAGAAAACATGATGTTTACATCCCCAGAGGCACCTTCTTAACAGATATAGCCACGAGGCTGCTAGCATTTCCGCGCGGTGTGTATTTTCCACCTGAGGGTAAAGCGCCATCGAAGCGGTTTTTAGTGAAGTAAACGGTCAAAACATTGGTTGGTCATCTTGAGCTCATAATAATGTGGCAACAACAAGATATCTTCCACCTTCGCTTCAGCCAGGAAATATGCCACAGACATTCACCTCAGCAGCTGATTGTGGCTGCAGGTGAAATGTTGGCGTGAATACAATAATGCAGCAGCCCTGCAAAGCACATGGTGCTCACGCCGCGCTACCGGTGGACGTCCTTGCACAGTTACAGCCGTCTTGTAACAGGAAGTTGTTTTTCCATATAGATTAATATCAAGCTAATAAGAGCAATGGAAATGTTGGGAGCAGAAGCTTCAGGCTCAAGTATTTTTTAAACCATTTTCCCTCTTGTTTGGCTCAGATGCTGAAAAAACAAGGTGCTGCAGCTAAATGTTGTAGGTAAAACCACGGAGGAGCAACTCGCCTCCACTGTGCTTGTATGTCCATTAATTTGACTGCAGCAGGGTACTCTTGTGCTTTGTTGAAAGTAACACGCGTGTGTTACAAAGTCTGACCTAGTAAAGCCGTTTTCACACACGAACATTGGAGAAGTTTCAGGGAAAAAAAAAACTTTTTATGCAGTTGCTGCACATCGCAGCGGGAGGCCTTCTGCTGGAGATGTGAGGGTGCAGGTGTCTTGAGTGTGCAGAGAGCTGCATGTCATGCAGAAGTCAGGAGTTTGCAGTTTTCTATACAACACATTGCAGATTACAGATGAGGCTCCTCATTGTGTTGATACGAGTACCGCGTGTATCTGTGCGTATCCACCGCAGCAGGGCACGAGTGGAAAGCAGATCAGCAGAAAAGGCAAACTTTCACAAGCACATGCTCGTATGCACAGCAATGCTAATTCTCCAGGATATTTGCGGGCATGTTCACACGTCGTGTCAGACGCTGATTGTCTGGAGATTTTACCTGAATGGAAAATCTCCCAGAATGTCCGGAGCAAATTTCGTGGATATTCGGGCTCTCGCATCCCACTGCTCCTGAACATATCAGGATATTTCAGGACACTTGATGTGTGAAAGTGGCTTAACATTGCTGTCACTGTTTTTGAGGGTAAATATTGATATCAGGGTCTGAAAAGTGTCCAAATCTTGTGCTGGGAATGCTAAGTTGACGTCGGTGTGAGCGGCGGGCTTTCCTCCAGCACACGATCGTGTTCTGATCCAGTGTTTGAAGTGGACGGCCTGATATGAGAGAGAGAGAGAGAGAGAGAGAGAGAGAGAGAGGGGTTTGTGCTCTACATTAAAACAAGATTTGACCCTTGAGGCAGTAAAAATGCAAAAATGAAATATGTTGTTGTATATATGATATATTTGCATCACGTCTAGTTTTTTTTTTTTCTGTTTGTATTCAGCGGATCTTTACTGACAGGAATGAAACATTAATCTTACTTATTTATTTAAGTTGTCTTTATTTTAATAATGACAATCTGTTGATAACTGGGAGCCGATCTGGAATATGCTTTGGCATTTTGTCACAGAAGCATCATTTACAAATCCAGAGGAAGAAATTCTACGGCTTTTGTAGAACAGATGTATGCCGTTGATAAATAATTGTTTGTTCTTGCTGAAACATCGTCACACAAGATACCTGAGCTAATTACATTCATCTTAATGTCACAACGCACACACCGTCCCGTCTCTGTACACTAAAAAAAAGTCAAGATTTTACAAATTCCCTCTCCTCTAGATGCCTTGTTAATTATTCCCTCCTCTGAATAATTGAGGACCTCTAAAGTATTAATCATTTAATGATGCCTGCATCCAATATTTTTCAACTTTGTCCTGGTTTTTATTAATGAACTCCTTGAGGATATTTTTCTGTGACATATTTTCTTATCAAAGTATATTGGAACAGAGTTTTAAATGTGGTTAAGGAAATTGTTTTGGACCCGTTTCTGGTCAAGGAGCTCGTCCTGTACGTGCACGGAGTGAAATTCAACCCTTCTTTTTTTTATTCCTGATAAATGAGTTTGCATATTGGAGGGAGGGAGGATGCTTAGAGTGTAGAGTCATGTGACAGGAAGCCTTCGAAGTGCCTTGGACGATAATTAAAGAGGACTCTTCCTTCTCTATGTTTGTAATCATAGCTTTTTCCATCATGTGATTCCGTTTTGAACACAAAAAGGGCTGTCTCCATCCACGATAGGATGCTGCTCTACTTCTATTAAAACAAGTTAAACCTTGTTTAAGCAAATCCCTCGCCACTGGTCCGGTGGCTTTAACAGAAAAAAATGTAATAAAATCTGTGACTAGAAATTTCTGTGGAGATGCTTTAACCCACACTTTGTAGCTATACTTGTAGCTAATATATCCAAAAGAAGCTTGCTGTCACAATCAGTGTGGTGCATTATGGGACACCATCACCACACGGTGAAGTCACAAATGAAAGGAACAGGAAGTTGCTTCCTCTACTTTCTGCATTGTTTGCAACAATTTTGTTTAACATTGGTGTTACGACCCAGTTGTAGGGAAACTGAGCCGCAACAAAAAGGAACAGTGGCAAGATGATCAAGTGGAACAATAGAGATTTATTATTGCAATAGGAGATGTGGTACAGACAAGCAGAGTTTCAAAACACGGGAGTTGGGCTTAGCGATGCTGCTCAAATAAATAAAAACAAAACCAGAGCCTAAACTAACTTAAAGCAGCCAGTCAAAAGAACAAGACACAAAAGCTGGCCCACTGAGCTATAAGCTACAAAACCCCCAAAAGAAGCAGCACCAATAACTAAGACTATATTTACAAATATGTACAAAGTCTATATACACAAAACCAAATCCCTCTCCAGCCCAACTCCAAACTACCTCTACAAACTAACTCAAATAACTGAAGGAGAAGCCATAAGTGCTTATGAGAAAAACTAAACAGTTGCCATCGAATGAAAGGAGTGTTGAGCCTTTTATGCTGGGCAGGGAGGAAGTGGAGCAGTGATTGGCCAGGATGTCAACGAACCAGGATGCAGGTGGAGAAGGTGTGGTGAGGTGGACCAATCCCAGCCGGGCAACAGAACGGGGTTATTTGCATGTGAGATTGGACACAGAAGGAAGCCGCAACAATTGGTTTAAAAGAGATTCTACACAGAGGCCACACCTTTACTGTATGCAGAAATGTGCTGGATTAAAATAAATAAACTCAGCTGCAAATGGGCTGCATGCAGCATCTGACCTTTACATTGGACACGTTTAGTTAGCAACAATTTTCCAGTTGATAAGATACCATTACTTTTTTCATCAATATCGATACCAGTATTTTGAACAGGGACTTGAACCTGGGTCCTCCAGATTTAAGCCCACCTCTATAACCACTAGGCCCCTCACTTTCCCAGGTCTCCATCTGCACAACTTCTAGTATAAGGTTCGTGCAAATGCTGCACCTCCAAGATTTATTGGATAATCCTGCAAAGATTTCATGTCTTTCTTTTAAACCTTAAGGCAGGGAGTAAGTATGGGAGCAGTTTCTAGCAATCACTAGGAGCAGTGGACAGTCATATTCTGGCGTCTGGGGAGCAGTCGGTGGGGGGGGGGATTTAAGGGCCTTGCAAGCTGATAGGATCCATTTCTTTTGAATTGGGGGTGCTGGAGCAGGGGAAGTAAAACCTGCAGGACGGTGGCCCTCAAGGGCCACAGGGTGAGATCCCTGCCTTAAGGAGCATTGGAATCACTGGTGTCGATGATTGTGACGTGCAGTTTCTTCTAATTACTTGAGGCACTTGAACACCAAGTTGACGGATGACCTCCCGGAGCGTCTGGAGCATCAGTGAAAGTGTGTCTTTCTCATCTAGTCGGTGTGCAACACATTATCTGCCTTTTCCACCTCGATGTTCAGCAAGTTAAACGATCACTTGAGAGATGATGACCCCCCCGAAACAAGTTTGGGATTTCTATTATGTAACTTTTGTCAGATCTTTTTTTTTTTCTGTAGGTTCCCTGCTGTCCCTCTACCTTTTATTTTTAATAGGGTACCACAGTTGTGATTAGTCATTGGTTGTAATGGAACAGGAGCCTGGCCTCAAACCTTTTTTATTGTTAACCCAGTGAGTTCCTCTTTGATTTTCTCATTGATTCAAATGGGCTAGAAAGACACAGAGGTGGGATTAAAAGCTAAATGGACTGCTTTTATACGGCACTTTCTTGTCTTTTTGCCCCCTAAAAGTCAACAGGTTCATACGGCTCTTTTAACTTTTAACATTTTGGGCTTTTTTTTCAATCATACTTACTAGAGCCCGACCGATGTGGAATTTTTTTGGGGCCTATACCGATATTGGGAGCTTTAAAAAGCCAATATCTGATATATCGGCCAATATATGAAATAAGAACATGGATATACACAGGATACATACTGTACATGAACAAAAATGATAATACACAGAATGTGATTCAAGACTAAGAAACAACACTATAGAATTAGAATAAGGAACTTTAAAAATGTAACAATGTCAACATAAGGACTGTAAATCAGGGATCGACCGATATGCCATTTGGATGTGTGTTCATTTTTATTTGCATTATTCAACAAATATTAAAAGCAATGGAA
>JAOXYM010000001.1:4187045-4198485 GCA_028567055.1 Leptatherina wallacei
ATGTAGTCAGGGGGAATCGAACCGCCGACCTCCTGATTAGTAGACGACGGCTCTATCCACCTGAGCTACAGCCGCCCCTGCAAGGATGACGTTTTTTGCTGCGTCGTTTGAGCTCTGTTGAGGTTGCGTTTTACAGTTCTGTGCACTCCACGGCTCATGATTGGTCAGATCTGAAAGATGCATGGGATAAAACGGTCACATTTCCTCAGGATTGGCAGTTAACCAGCCGATGCAAATGTCTTTGCAGGTTTCAGAGATTGGGTTCCTAAAGAGCTGCAGCGGGTCGGGTGCGTGGAGCTGCTCAACACGGTCCAGAAGAGGGTGCGACCCAAACTTCACGCCTTCGGAGGCATACATGAAGGTACTGGCAACAACATCCAGACTGTAAATCTTCCTTACGACTTCAGGCTAGCTTTTTAAAAGTTTTTGTTTTGTTTTGTTTCTTAACCTTGAGCCGCTTGACTAAAACCATAAATGTAACATTTTTACAACATTTTAACTTTATTACAAATGAATCACTTTTCTCCCCGTGTCTAACAATTACATTTTTTATTTTATTTTATTGCTCAAGGCTTGGAAGGTAAAACTAAGGCATAGTCACATCCGGTCACAACAAATCCCAGTTCAGACTGCTGTACGACAACAGGAATATTAACTTAACCCGACAGAAGTGGTCCAGAAAAAAGCCACTTTTTCTTTGTTTTTGTGTTGAACTGGATACTTTGGATCTGTGGTTTGTTGCTGATCCAAACTGAGACGTGCAGATGGCACACACTGCTTACTTTAAATGACTGCATTTTCCCTCTTTTCTGACATTTACCTGACAAAATGATTAATTATTTAATCAAGAACGGATGAGCAGATTAACTGATAATAAACGGAATCCATGACTACAACTATGAATTAAGTCACTCATTAATTGGATAATTATATATCAATCTTGAGCTATTAAGAGCCTCGAAACCTTTTATGGGCTTGGTGCAATTTATTTCCCCGCGAATGTTTCAGGGATGTTGCTCATATTCAGAAGCCATGTTTTTATGAGCAAGTGTAGGACGGATGATCTTATTTCATCCCTGCGTGTCCGTGTCAGACATGCTGTTAATTAGAGAAAAGTGGCTTCGTGTGTGTGTGTGTGTGTGTGTGTGTGCGTGTGTGTGCGTGTGTGTGTGGTATCTCTGCTATTGTAAAGCAGTTAAGTTGCCAGATGAGACTTGAAAACTCTGCAGACCCCCGAGAAGCTTTGTTCCTCCTCTGTCCTTTCTCCGTTTAAAATAACACAGTAGTTTAAAGAAAATCTTAATTCCTAAAATGCACCCGTAGGTGAGAGGAGTGAGGACCGATGCTCGCTGGAGGAGCTGTAAGTGAGGAGACCGTACATCGGTGAATCCTTTGTGGAAGTCTTTAGCGCTTCCTCAGGGGCATAAAGGAGGCATGACAAGTTATTCCCACTTTTAAATAGATATTTAAACAGTCAAAAACCCTGTTGATGCTTGTTTAGCAGAAATGATACGATATAGATGCATCCTAGAACAAAATAAGGGTTTAATGATGTGTGCCTGTTAGTTTGGCTCGTCTCCTCTTGTCTTTAATGGAAGAAGAGGATGGTGCAACTAGGGGTAGATGTTATCTTGTCGTCTGCAGGAGAACTGAAGTCCTGCACACGTTCTTTGGCGAAAACATAAAATATGGATGTTAGATTAGTATAGATTTAAACTTGGCTCATTTCTCCTCTAAACAAAGGGGAGCTCTGCAGTTCAGTCTTTTCCTGAAAGATGAGACACTCCTTCGTACTCAGAGATGTTGTCATAGCTTCTGCAAAGATGAGCGGCTAATTCAGCTCAAGTGGAGGGGATCCTGTCTGCAAAGGAGGCGAGTTAGAGTCCAGTTAGGCTGCAAGATCAAATATAAAAAGACAAATATCCGTTATGGAGCGATGTGGTCCTGATATTTTGGCTCCTCAGTGTTTCACATCTTAACACAAATATAAGTGTTAAACCAAAGCTGTCCAAAGCAATTAGTGCCAAGATAAGAAATGAGAGTGAATGTGATTAATGAGTACGGTGAAATACTGAGAGTAAACTGAAGCATACAAATTGCTAAACAGAGTGAACGAAATGATTTTATTGAGCGCACAAATTAGCGATTTGGTGGGAATTAACGGCCATGAACGTCCTCACCGACTCTCCCTCCCCCCTCCGCTCACCAGGGTACGGGATCATGACGGACGGCTACACGACGTTCATCAACGCGTCAACGTGCACGGTCAGCTTCCAGCCCACCAACCCCCCCATCGTCTTCGACCTGCCCAATCCCTCCAGCTCCTGAGACCAGAAGAGCCGGGGGGATGGGGGACCGCGGGCTGGATTAACTACTTCTTTTCTATAAATATGTCAAATTAAAAATTAAAAAAAAAAAAAGAAAAAAATCTAAGTGTTTCTTTGCAAATTTTTTGCTCTTCTCCAAGCTGTTTGTTGAGACGGAGAAGATTTGAAGATGTACGGGGCGGGGGTGGGCGTGGGGGTGGGCGTGGGGGTGGGGGAGTTCGTCTGGGAGATTTAAAGGAGAATACCGGTGTTTTTTTTTTTTTTTAAATTTTCTTTTTAAAGCTTGTGCCAACATTCCCGCTCAGTTTCCCTCTCAGTTAGCTTAGCTGCAGATTTCAGGGCCTGTTTTCCCTCCATGTTTAGAGAAAGTGAGATAATCCATAAAGAATCATGTTTCTTTTGTTGTTGTTTTTTCTATTTCAGTGAGTGATACTTCATCTGTTTTCTGTCAGAAATGAAAATAAATGGAAACGTGTTGCCTTAGTGCAGAATGCCGGGGGATGATTTCAATGCACAAGTTGGTCAATCTGAATCTTTTTTTTTTTTTTAGGTTTTGTGAACACAACTCTTACTTGATCGCATAAAAACAGACCATGAGGAATGTTTTCTCCTCTGCCTTCCTTCAGCAAACTATCATGACATTTGCAAAGCGTTTTGTCAGATAAAAGCGGTTCGTTTGAGCCTGGTCTAACACCGGTGTTCTCCTTTTCTGAAGGGTTTTTGTGGCTAAACAATCTTGCTCTTGATAAATATTGATCAGATCTGTAAGATAAATGATGCTTTGTGAATTTGTACAATTTCTTTACGTTTGGTTTGCTGTTGGCCAGACGATGGATGCCATTGTTTTATGTTGTCATGATATTTCGTGTTTAGTTTCTTTTTTCTTTTTTCCAATTTGATTTCTCGTCAGTTCTTCTTTTCTTATTGGCTGACAGGGACGCTGCCTTAAACTAGCTTTAATGTTTTCAGCTAGAGCCCCACTCTCTGCGAGCTCAGAGAAAAAGTCCTTATTTATTACCCATCATCCCCGCAGAGCAACACCGAACTAACGCAGGGACGGAAAGCTATCCATCACAGCCTGAAGTTTCACTTTCTATCCACCCATTATGGATTTCTGATCTAATTTGGAAAATGTATGTATAAAAAATATATATATATTATATATTCATGTTGTAAAACATCTGTACTAAAAGTTGTGTTTGACAAAAAAAAAGGAAGAAAAAAAAAGAAAATTAGGTGCACTTTTTTTTTTTTTTCCATATGCACCTGACGTTTCTCCCATCAAAAACTCTTCAGAAGTTTCTTTAATGTTTTTTGTAACGACTCTCCCTGTAGGGTAGAAATTCATTTTGAATGAGAGAGGAAAATTTGTCGGTCACAATCCAACAGGTGTCGTTTGTTCCCAACAACACACCTGCCTAAACATGCTTAAGTTGTCCTTTAAAGTGTAAATCTGATAGTATTTGTTTTATTGCTTTGTTTTTTTTGTTTTTTTTCTAATTTTGCACTGTGTGTAAATGCAATCTTGCTAGCACAAAAAAAAACGTTGCCAATAGTTGTCTCAACTCGTCTCAGCAGCTGTAAATGCTCTTTTCGTGCTCTGTTCCTCTCTCGCTCTTTCTCTGATTGTATCCCTCTTCATGGAAATGTTAGTTCTCTCTTTCAGTTCATTGTGATATATTTAGCTGCCTTTATATGCAAATAAAATTGCAAGATTTTTACTTATGAAACTCTGTCTTTGGTTTTAATCTGTGTGTCTAGCCTCCGAGTTTAATGAGGAATATTTTAGCCCCGATTTGAACCCCTCAGGTCACGTTCAAATTCTTCTACCACGACTTCACGCTAATGCCTGAAACTATCATATTTCAGCGGCTTACGTCGATGGTTCCCGAACTTTTTGAGCCCTGACCCCTCAAACAACTTATTTTGGTGTTCGCCCTTGAAATGTAAGGCTTGATAACTGTCAGAATCTTCATAAATAAGGAGGATAAAGTTGTTTTTGGTTGGATTATTTTGAAAGCTACGCCAAACAAAGCAGCAGCTTTCTTCAAGATAATGCCCAATTTAGATTTTATGAATAGCAAGCATGATAACTTTGCTTCTGGACAACCGATGATTAAAAAAATCCTTAATGTAAGGCTTGAAAAATATCAGAAGCTTGGTGACGAAGCACCTACAGTCCTCTAAATTATTCATACCCATTAAAGAAGGAAAAACCAGCCGTCACTGAAATAAGGTGAAATTGACAAAAGTAATAAATAAAAACTTAATGAAAATCATGACATTGTTTTTGAATTGTGGTCCAATAGAAATATATTTTTTTAAAACGAGCAAATATGATATATTTGATTTGAGACGATCACTGCAATCAGGGCTTTTCTGTCAGACTTCTGCACCTGTCCACAGGTATTTTGGCCCACTGCTCAGCAGCAACGTGCTCTCATTGGTCCAGGGCCGTTTTTGTTTTTTGTTTTGTTTTTTTTTTTGGGGGGGGGGGTTTCAACTCAATTAAAATATAAAACACTGTTTTATTTCACAAAATTATAATTTAGCATTTTTTTTTATTTATTATCACTTTTTTCAGTCTCCAGTTATTTCTTCAGTTATTTGAGTGACTGTTGTGAATTTTGCCTTTTCTTTCCTGGAAGGGGGTGAACACATATGAGGATGGCTGTACGTGCCCAAAATCAGCTTCTCTCATTGAGATAATCCAGATTTTTAATCCATCTTGAGTAATAACTTTTTATGTTTATGCATTAGTCTCTTTGCATTAACGCTCTCATTTTGACAACCCTAATAACATCCCATATTTATTTGCTAAATGTTGGCTATATTTTCTTTTTTTACAACGGTCTGGCGACCCTCTGAAATGATCTGGTTTACATTATCTCATAAAACAGAAAACAAGATTTCTGAATCTCTTAAATATATTGATTAGGATTTCTGGGCCGTATGTCCTGAGCATCACCAGGTCATCGCCAAATATGAGTCGGTAAATTTTGATGTGTCATGAATGCAAAGTTGTTGGTGTGTGAGAAACGAGTGTAGGTATTGTTAAGACAGGCAGGTTTCATCTCAACTATTTCATTCTTTGGACTTAAAGAGTTCGGGATGATCCATTTCCTCCTCTCGTTCCATCATTTGGCCTGAGCTCTCTGTTTTCTGCTCCCATGCTGAGCCCCTTTTATTTATCACATAGATGCCCAAAAAGTCAGATACACCATCACATTCTCACATTATCGCTCCGCTGACCAGCTTTCTCTCTCTTCTCTGTTTCATAAGTTGAGATGACCTTAAACAGATTTAACTGGGATACATTTCCAGGTCATAGAGAGGAGGATGGAGGTGACGAGACGGAGAAGAGCCTACAGACTCCGAGGAATAGGCTACTTTCTATCACAAGCTTGAAGTTCATGAGTATTTTCAGCATTAATAAGCATATAATGAACAGACTCGACTCTGGTTTTCTCACACTGCAACCATTGTTCACGTCCTTGGAGCGAAAGTTTTATCATTTCACTCTGAGGGAGAAGCTGCTGACCTCAACAATGAGCTTTCCTCCATCACTTTGAACTGTTTTCACATCTAGAGCAAATAAAATATGATTATTTTTCCCATGGCAACAAAAAAACCCGGTAGGATCTGTTGTCTATCTGACCTTTAAGGTCAAATATTTCTCAGCTTGGCCTGGCCAATCAGGAAAGTAAAGTTCTGAATCACAATGATCTTTACACTGAACGACAGGTTTGACTCAGAATGAGAACGGAGGGTTAAGACTCTAGTCCACCTCACCGGATCCTTTCACAATGGTCATGTAAAAGCTTTTCACGGCCCTGAATTACATTAAGCAGGTACAGACAATAAATGGATGGATTTACCTTCTTTTAAATAAGTTTGCATGAGTTGTATATGACGTATGTTATTCGTACTCCCATTTACATGCTCTAGAATATTGTTAGAATAATTATTCAAATCAAATTTATAGAGCACTTTTCATACAAACACATCACAAAGTGCTTTTCATAATAAAACAATTATTCACAGTCTTTAATCTGGTGCATTAAATCATTTTATTAGCTGGAAGGTGTGGTTAAAAGGAATGATGGGTGAGGTCTTCAAGTCTTTCTGCTACAGCTCACCATGCTTGGTTTTGCATTGCATAGTCTACGCAGCTTTTAAAGCAGCACTAGAAACGTGTGTGAACCTTAAAACTATGTGCCAAAGGGTCAAGGGTAAAAGGTAGGAAGGCAGACTCTGCAGTCCAAAACTCCTTTGAGGTGAACATTTTATTTTCCATATCCTTTATCCATGGCATAAACCCAAACATATCACCCCTTCACTCTCTAGAGCCCAAACCTCCAACTGCTTTCTGCACGCACGTTCTGATATATTACTTCAAAACATACAAAAGAAAGAAAACCACGCAAAAAAAAATCCACTTGGTTTAATTCAATGAGCTAATCTGTGATGTCACCCACACCTAAAGTCAGGAAGTGCTGGTTTGGCCTCTTCCAAACAGCTGTTCTGTAAGACGAGACCAAACAAAGAAATAATGTTGAATATGAACAAAATGACAACACGATGCCAACCTGGTGTAGCAAGGTTACATGGCAACAGAAATGGTAAAGATTAATGAACAAATAGGAAATTCAAGTGGTGAACAGATACAATCTCACCCACTTTGTCCCAGTCATGTTATATAAAGATGTGCAGATTTATTCTGGTCAGGCTGCGTAACATTAGCCTACATTGTAACCTGATGGCGTCGGGCTATGGTGGGGTTTTTGCTGATTTCTTTTGTGCGACACCAAGCCGAGCATGTTCAGGGCTCAGACGGCGATTTGACTTTACAACGGTAGTGTTACATTTCACAAATGCAGGGGGAGCCCAAGAGCAAAAAATAGCCATTTTCTCTAACAGTGCATTAACCCTTTAGGTGTCAAAGAATCTAAAGTTTTTAAGGCACGCTGTAAATGAGAATAAATGTTGAATACGAACCAGAGTTTATGAAGGCAGTAAAATTACTCATCTCATTTCTTATTGTAGCATCACAGGTTGGCAGATTCCATAACTTTCACTATGACTATATATATATATATATATATATATATATATATATACACATATATTAGGGATGCACCGATATGAACATTTTGGCTGATACCGATATCCAATATTAGTATTTTTCCAATGGCCAATAACAGATATTTACTGACATTGTTTTAAAAAAAGTTATGTTAAGATGATCAAATTCTGTACAAAATTAAAGTCAACGTTAGCAGCGTTAGCTTCCCGCCAAAGTTTGTGGACCTCTGGTTGGTGGTTTTTCAGATGACATAACAAATTGATGGTGTTGCGAAATCCTTCTCACACTACGTTGATGTTACAAGTACTGCATACTGCTTTTTGAGTATCTTCTGTAAATACCATGAAAATCTACGACACCGTTGACATTGTTTGTCCGCTGCAGTTAAACAGCCCACAATGCTGCCTTAGTATCACTGTCACATGTCCAAAACAATACTACATGGCCACACAACC
Source organism: Leptatherina wallacei (assembly GCA_028567055.1). Taxonomy (NCBI): domain Eukaryota; kingdom Metazoa; phylum Chordata; class Actinopteri; order Atheriniformes; family Atherinidae; genus Leptatherina; species Leptatherina wallacei. The sequence continues at coordinate 4,194,914 of JAOXYM010000001.1, forward strand.
CCCCTCCTCCTCCTCCCGACACACAAACGGCCGGAAATGCATATCTGTTGTTAATATCGGCCAAGTTTTACTTATCGGCCCGATACCGATATTTTAAAAAATGACCAACATCTGCCGTATTGAAGTCGATATATTGTGCATCCCTAATAAATATATATATGTATATCTATATATATATATAGATATACATATATAAAATCAGTGGGTTTAGTATTTATCATATCTTAGTTTCCAAAATACTCAGTTGTCTCATCAAACTGTCTGATCCATCTGTGATGCTCTTCCTCATTTTTTCAATATTTATAGTGCTATTTGGACCAATGCTGTTCCAACAGGTTTTTCAGTGCTACATTTTCCACCCCGGCTGCCTCGACTACGTCTGGTCAAATTCTGCCTCCCTGACGTCGCTTAGGTAAAGCCTCAAAGTTGTCATGTGTTGCTTCAGGTAAGTTATTATGGACGGATTCACTGTGATTTCCAACAGAAGCATCACTTTCACCGTTACTAGATGAGCATTCGCCATCTTCAGGAGGCAGACGCTCCCCTCCAGAATCAGAGGCGGCTGATAGCTGAGAAAAAACTTATTTCACTTCAGTGAAAGTGGTAACAGGTTCAAGCTCTCTTCCTGGAGATTTGGCCTGGTGTTTGTCATAATTTTGCGACTCGGACGCTTAGAAGGTTAATTTCAGACATTTTTTTTTCTTAACTTTTTGCGCGATCTTCATCTCATGTTGCGTTCAAGGATCCAGGACGTAACATAAATGGGGTCTTGTCTTGGATCTGAACCTGCTTTACTAACTTACAATAAATGTAAATATTGATGCTGCTCTTGTTTGGATCAGATAGCCGACACAGCTGGACCCATGCCTGGCCTACTTAATGAGGGACAAGTGATTACTTACTCACAAAGTATATAAATGTATGCTTATGTGCCCAGCAGGTGTTTTGCAGCCACAACGAGCACACCTGCAAGCCCTGCTTGTGACAACAGTGAAGAAAACCACTTTTAAGTCCTGTCTGCAGGTGTAAATAAAGTCAAGCTGAATTTTTCCTGCTGTGTCGGGGAAAGATTAAAAAAAAAGTAAAGCTAAAATAAGATCTTCCACTAAATGCTTAATTTTCAGGTACGTGTCAAACTTCTTGACACAGTAAACAGGCGGCAAATAATAAACAGCTGGATTTGACATTTTAAACCACAAGAAATATGCAAATCAGTTGGTATTTGGAAAAATTACTATAAAGGTACTATACTGAAGAACCTTAAATAGATGGCAAACAGGCCTCAGTAAGAGCTGAGATCAACAGCTGACTCAACATATCAGCAGGAAACAAGAAAATGGCTGTTTCTTCTATTCTTGTTGGCATATTCACAAATATGGCTTCAGCTCCCGCTGTATGTTGATTTGTTTTTTTTCCTTGGTTTCATCAGGTTTCATTCCTTTTACCTCTCGCCAGCACAGATCTCTCATACGCCAAAAATAAAATGGGCTTGAGTTGCAGGGCACCTTTGCCAGGCTTTCCCACCAGCCCCCTTCTCTCATCACCACAACATCAAAAGCCCAACCAATTAACTATTCTCCGAAACGAGAGCAGCAAGGCATCGCCCCACACCCACCAGATCCCCCTGCACATTACCATAATCCAGTCTAATCATATTAACATAGGCCACAGATGAGCAGAGGAGACATGGCTGCTCAGGCTCGACTGTGTTCATCCATCCCCTTTACTGTGGATGTGGATTCTCACACGTTGTGTATCCGCAGCGTACAGTCCTTTTACATGGTGTGGGTCCTCATACCGTCGGACTTTAAGTATCATCAAATCCTCCCTAACAGAGTGCATGTTATATTCTTAACATGTTGGCATGCTAAGAAGCTGAGCTTTAAATGTTTGCATGACAATGTGCAGAGTAATACTCTAAATAACACGACTTAAGCTGACACATCGGGCTTTGCATGCTTCTGCGTATGTCAAGACGTTAAAGTGCAACCAACAGTGTTGGCGCTGAGGACATGGGGGTTATTACAATATTAGAGAGGGCGTGTATTTTTTTTTCATTTCATCTCCCGCAGCCCTTGTCCAGGTCGCCACAGTTTTCATCACAACATGAAGTGTCTACGGACAATGGATGGATTCATAGATTTTGTTCTCGGGTAAATATTAGGGATGGGCATTTAGGTGATCTATCTATATGATGATTTATTATTTGCAACTTTTATAATGAACACTTTTTTCATCTTAATTGTTTTCAATTGTTTTATTTAGTTTGTTTTAAGTGTGTCCTTTAATGTTTTTTTATGCTCTGTAAAGCACTTTAGGTTGATCTTACACATTTGATTAAGAGCTATATGAACTAAATGTACAAATATATACATTATATATGAATTAACGATAGAAAGTCAAACAACAGATGCTATATATGTATTTATTTAATAGAGCCAATGCTAACTAGGTGGCTAACACACAGTACCAGGTTGGGGTTTAAGAGTTTGGTTGGTAACCTCTTACCCTTAAAAACAGATCCCACTTCAGCCAGTAGATTCCAGCAGCTACAAGAACAAGACCAGCTACATTAGTACGGATTGATTGATCATTGATCTTTCTGTGAGTTTACTCTGCAAAAAGAGTAATGTTTAAAGTCTCTCTTTCCTCTGTGAGATAAGACTTTTTGTGCTTTAATACCAGTTCATACCTTGTAATTATTTTTTTTCTTAAATCTGACAACTGAGTTCTGTTTTTTTAATTAAAAAGATCTTAAAGCTGTTTTAATTCCCGTATTTCACCCACTGATTCTAACCAAAGTTAAATATATTGCTGACATTGCAGTTAGTGAAATCAACTGATTGGCCACCTGGATACGCTACAGCTCTGCTAATAGATTTACCACAAATAGGATCTCCTGCTCAAAAGCGAAATATATGGAGGCACAAACACTTTATATAAAAGATGGATGTCCCATGCAGGTTTGTGGACTTCTGTTTTCCTGCTTGTCACTTTGCATGTCACCATTTGATGGATTTTCTTTTAGTTTTATCAGCTTAGTGCACCAACTGTAGTTTTATTCGAGTCAACATGTACCTACTTTTATTTTGATTTATGTTCATATTATTGAACCTTTTATAATGATGCCCTGGTAGAAATGTGTCTATAAACTCGAGTGAAGATGGCGTAAGAGGGTTCAGTGGCAGATGGTGAGTCGTCTCCTGTTTTGGTAACAAGCACTTAGCAAGGCTATTATCCTGCAAAGCTGCAACTAAAACGGAAAACAGATTAATTTGGTAAATGAATGCAGTCGCTCTGTTAATGCAACTGTCAGCCTTTTTGGTTAGTCTGGGCATTTATTTAATTCATTTTAAAAACAAATCCGTCCTACATCTGCTTTGATTAAAACTATCTGCACTGAAAAACAAGTGAAGCGGTGATCCTCACCACAGAATTACATCTACACAGTTTCTCTTTTAGAGCCTTTTTTAAAGCAATATTTTCTCTGTAACAGCAGCCTCACAGCAAGAAGGTTGCTGGTTTGAGTCCCGGGCTGAGTTTGAGCCAGAGGGGGTTGCTGGTTTGGGCTC
>JAOXYM010000001.1:4205926-4216955 GCA_028567055.1 Leptatherina wallacei
GTTCAGTTTTTATGCTCCTCACATGTGGAACAAACTCCCAGAGACCTGCAGGTCTGATGAGACTCTCAGCAGTTTTACATCAAAGTTAAAAATTGTCATTCTTTTTTATTTCCTGCATTTTATCTTATTTCATGTGAACTTCTCTGTCTTGTTGATTTCTTTTTTTCCCCTAAAGTTTGTTTTTAATGTACTTTTTAATGTTTCTTCTGCACACCGCTGTAATGCTACTAATGTTTAATGTAAAGCACTTTGAATAGTCTTGTACGTGAAATGTGCTATACAAACCTGCCAATGATATCTTCACACATATAAAGTCATCCATGCCATGGACACTGATGCTCTTACATACCATTACAGATTTATGCCTATCCAAGATGAGCCGGTGTCCAAAAAACCTGGCAGTGTTTCTGGAGTTGATATTTGGCTTCCTCCTTGTTCCTCCTTCAGTTACATTTCTGGATGTAGCTGCAGACTGTCAGCTGGAAATGGTATTCCCAGACCAGTATGTTTAGACTGATCACAGTGGCATCAGTTTCCCAAACAGCACAATCTAAGCCTCGAAGTTTACAACTTTCTAAAAGTGGTTTCTGTCCTGAGCCTTCACATACAGAGATTTCTTCACAGTCCCTGAGTCTTTTCACAATGTTCTGCTTAAAGACCCAAATTCTTTACCATTAGCCACTAAAAAGTAATTTTTAGGAACTTTTTAATGATTCTCTGACGGAGTTTGGCACAAAATAGTGAACTGCAGCCAATTGTTGCTTGGAAATACTAAACCTTTGGTGGATGCTCCTTTTATACCCAATGCTGACACCCCCACCCATTACTAGTTAAATGTAAATGCTGAATGTAAAACTTCTATATTCAATCTCTTTTTTCCCTCTCTCCCAATTTTTTTTTTTACATGTGTTTTGGTTGTTCTTTAAAAACATAAACTGTGAAAACAGTTTTTTTCACAGCTACAAATTTTTTATGTCACAGCTAAATTTTCTACTATTAGACATATTTATACTATTCTTCACAGCAAACAAAATCAGGAACTGATGGAACCAAGCTGTGTTAAAGATGGAAGTTTTCTTTTTTAGTTAATCCTGCAGTATTTTCCTTCTTCTATGAAATCATCAGCTGGCACCATTTCTTCTACCCCAATGATGCAAAACCTCTGACACACACACGCAAAACTGTGAAACATTACAGCTGTTGTAGTTGGCACACAACGTCAATTCCATTTGCCCGGAAAGTTATCAGCAGCCACTCGACAGGAGATGCCGCCTCAACCTCGGCCCCGCTGCCATCACATGACAAAAGATCTTTGTATCTCAGCCACGGAGGCTTAACTGAGTTTGATAACCTCTCTGTCACCATTGTTTATCTACTGCTCTCTTTTCTCCACCATCTTCTTTAAATTAATCAAGTATTCTGTAAATGATGCATAAACACAAACCTTAAGAATACAAAGAAGTCATAGGGACTTCATAAAAATGGAAAAACTTTCTGAGAAACCTGAAAATCTGAAGCACTTGTATGATTCGTGCATACAGCATGTTTTTTTTTTTACTTTAGCACTGATGCAACACACAGTGTCCCAACATGACCGTAGCTGTGTTTGTTTGTGTGCATCTTATAGGTTTAAGCCTGGTTTGATGCAGTTTGAAGATCTGTGGCTTACTCTGAAACGGAAATGATCTGACGAGGTCATTGTTTGTGATGTTTATGTGAAGTCTGTTTTAACTAAAATCATATTGTTCAGATCTTTGATCATGTAAATGCTTTTGAGGAATCTCCATTTAAACATGCACAAATGTGATAGCAGGTGTCAAAACAATAAAAGCCACTGTGTCATGATTTATTCACAAGCAGTTTCATCTACCTTCTGTGTCGCCATCCAGCTGTTTTTATTGGAAACAATTGAAATGTCAGCCCAGTTTTACCAGGAAACCTGTCATTGGTACTTATGTCCACATGTCTGATTGTAGTAGTGTTAGAATAAAGTTGAGGAAATTGTGAAATAGTGTTATGGATATTTTTTTCACAGAACAACATTCAGACATCACGTTGCCAACCTGTAACCACGTATTGTCAATCACTAAGCCGAATCCTGATTTTCTGTTTTCTTTTTTACTTCCAAATTCCAACCAATCATGACTGGAAAATGGGACAAAATCATTGAATAATATTGGGTCCTCTAGAGCCGAAATGGGTTCATGGTCCATGATGTAATCTCACCTTCCAACCGCTCCTACCTCAGGATAAAAACTTCTAAACGTGATACATTTAACCAATAACAGATTTGTCATGCAAAGTATAGGTACATGGTGTTTTTAGAGCCTTTTAAATGAGGTTTCACCACCTTTGATCATGCAAGGCAGTTTTTAAGTAAAGCAGTATTTAGGAAGGTAGATGTAGGCAGGTAACCACTTTGGAGTTTTTATGAAAAAAAACTGCACGAAGCAATGATATGTAAGGTTTTGCTTTCATATGCAGGTTGAGGTGCAAAACTTGAGGTGATATTTGGTACTTAGAGAGATAATGACTTTGATTTAACCTTGATTTAAAACACATGCTTCAAACTTATTTATGAAATTCAAATCAGACTTCATTTATAAGACACCTTTCATGCAACAAGCAAAAGTGCTTTTCATAATAAAACTATTTTGGCAATTTAAAATAAATCAAGTCTTGACACAACAAAATATATAGCGTAGCGATTTAAAAACATTGTAATCCTGACAATCTCCTTCACACATAGTTACACGTGCATCAAACACAGACAAAAAAAACTCACAGAAAAACATTTGCCCATAAACCAAAAAACAAGAACAAATAATAAGAGCAACAAGAATAAGAACACACGTAACGTACTTTATAAAAAATAATGTAATAAAATCAAATAACATTTTGAAACAAATAAATAGAAAAACAAATATTCAGTTAAAAGTTTAGCTGAAAAGTTCTTGACCTTCTTTTTAAAAACATCTACCCTCTCTGCACCCGTGAGGCTCTCTGGCAGGCTGTTCCACAGACGGGGACCGTAATATTGGAACGAGAATTTAGCTCTCACTTTAGGAATAACCAAAAGGCCGGTGCCAGAGGACCTCAGAATCCGTGGCGGTTCATAATTTAAGAGCATCAGATACATAAGAAGACACAAGAAGACCATTAAAACATTTATAAACAACTAAAAGAACCTTAAAATCAATCCTGAAACACACGGGGAGCCAATGAAGTGATTTTAAAACTGGTTTGATGTGTTCCCAAATTAGATGTATAGATATAAAATCACAATATCAACATGGTGCAAAAAAAGTCATTTTTTGTTATTATATTGAATATTTTTTTTGCCTAATTTACCATTATTAAGCTGGTTATGATGAAAAACATGACACATATGTGTATTACAGCATAATGTGCACAACTTTTCTGAACCTGTAGAGAAGGTCAAATTGCCTTTGTTCTCTGACTAATTAAAACCCCAGTAATTACTGCGACACAGAGGATGTCAGGAAAAATAGATGAAGAGAGATTCAGAAGCAATATAGATCTAAATGAATGCAGGCAACATTCATCACATATTTCGTGGAGGTAATGGGGAGACGTTGTTATGACCATAATGACAGCTGATTTGATCAGAGGAGGTTTTTCGTCTCCTTTTTTTCCCCGGCTCATTCACAGAGCTCAGCTGCAAGGTTCACCAGCAACAGAGAGAACAGGAGCTCAAAGAGCTGAAGGAGCATTCATCATTGTTCTTGTTGCTATGCAACTCGCTAATTAGCCTTAGCTATCTAACCTTAGGAAACAAAAGGGATCAGGTAGTTAAAAATAAAGAATGGATAACAGGAAGAAAAGTAATTGCTCCTGCTGTTCCTGATGTGAAGGTTGAAGAGCTTCCGTTGGTTTTAGATAATTGATGGTTTCTCTGCATCCAGTTTGACTGTTCAGATTCCCTAAAAGTCACAAGTGTTTTCTTTTTCAGGGTTTTTTTTCTGCTGCACAGTCTCAAAGAATCTTTTCTTTCTTCTTTTCTGCTGTGCTGGTTTAAAAACACACTTTCTTGGTTTGCCTTTTTAAAGTCTTTTCCATCTGATGTCAAATGAAAGTGAGTAAATATGGCAAATCTGCAGCACCGTTGACTAAAGCAAATACATCCTTCCATCAAGGTACCAGATCAAGTTTATTCAAGTGGGAGCGCATCCCAATCAAAAACTCAAGCGGGCGTCCTGGTTACGGCGCATTGCTGGCAGAGGACGGTGGACCTGGGGATCAACTGAGACCAGATGTGTTGTTTTCTGAAATATCCAAGCAGGTGGTCGTGCTTGTGCTGACGGAGCCCTGGGAAGAGAGGATGGGGAAGAGGATTGCTGCAGATGGGGATGGCATGCTTGGTGTTTTCCCATTGAAGTGGGGAACAGAGGCTTTGTGGGAAGATCACTGCACAAAGCATATAGTCTCCCAGGCATCGCTGGAGAGCATAAAAGCCATCAGGAGACTCAGAAGCACCAGATAAGCAGTGGGTTAGTATTACTTGGACATCGACTGAGAATTGACTAGTACCAGTTAGGTTGCCTGGGTGAGGGAGTCTGAAGATGAAGAAGATGACCCCCTGTGGTCCCAGGTATTTCACTATGATGAGTCCAAGAGCACCGAGACATGTCATACAGGCTCTGTGGCTTCTGAGCGCCATCATTTAAAGACCAACCAGCAAGCTGGGTATGAGACCACCAGAGTGGACCAAGAAGTATTTGTATTTATTTGGGTTTGAAAAGGGACAGCACATGTTAATATACATGAATCATGTAAACACACAAGATTATAGCAATGCTAATTTCCATCCTTTCCATCCTCTCGTGCTAGGTCCAATAAAAACAACAGAGACGGTAAGGATTCAAATAATCACAATAAACAAAATCTTAAGGAGGAGACATGCAGGGAGGCCCTGAAACGGACACAGTATTTAGGTGATTTTAGCAGATAAATGTCTGTCCTGCTTGTATTTTACAGTAAAACTTTGTCCAGATGATACAGATTCTCATCCAAACTGTGAACAGTTGTGTTTTCTTATGATAATAAAAAGAAAATCTCAATAAATTCTATATCATAAATGCAATTCCAGTCATATTTATTGGATTTCTAAGAACTAACTGATTTTTAAAAAAACACTTCTATCTTGAATCAAAATTAAAATGATAAAGATTTATCAAATCAAATTCAAGATCAACAAATGCTGTCATTTGAAAGTCTATGTTTTAAATAACCTGTCCTGTTTTATATTGCTAAAACTTCTTAGGATTTCTAAATTAAGCCCCAGTCATCATCAAACCTGAGCCACAGGGAAGAGCCGAGCAGCTCTGCACGCCACTTTAAAACTGATTGGTTGCAGTTTTCTCTCAAGTGGCAGGCAGGAAGGAGGGACGACTCCACAAAAATCTCTCTGACACACAGATCCCAGATCTCCTCCCCCTCCTCTGAATTAGCTGCACCCGGTAGCCTCTTTGCACACTCCCTTTGCCTATTTCCATCTATAAAACACCCCAGTTCTCCTTCTCATCAGCAGAAGTGTGTCCTCTCAGTTTCATTGCATCAGTATAATCGCAAAGACATTCAGACACATTCATTGCAGAGGAGAATTGCCTAAATCTGCATGCATAAACTAACTTCCTGTCCCTTGTCAGAATACCTCGGTTTTGTACAACAACTTCGAAACTCGAGGGGCTGCTCTGGAGTTTATAATCCTTTTTGAAGAAGGGTTGGAATTATCAAAAACTCTGAACTCGTACTCATTTTTAACTTCAAAGTATCTGCCGCTGAACACACTGCAGACAAAGGCAGCTCGATCCCAACAGCTTGTCTGCTTTGTGCAAGTTGCATGTGAATAAAGTGTAAAAGCAACAAAATCCAGCTGACCACTGATCTGCATGTTCCAGCTGGCTGAATAACTGACCATTATCATTTCATTCTCACCCTTAATGATATCATTCTGTCCTTTACTCTCAGAAACTTTATTATATCTGAATGTTTGACATGCTGAAAGTTATAATGATAAGTGGAATTATATGTGTCTTATGTCAGATAAAGCTAAGAAACCACTTCTAAAGATAAAAACTCCTAATGGCCCCACTTGGAATCAAGAAGGCTGCCATAATGAAGATGCAAGATACTGTTAACTAGCTTCCCTACGACAACACAAAAAGCCTGGATGCAAAATATAGCGATGGTATCATTGCAATCCCCATGACTATTTCATGTACAAGACAATTCAAGGTGCCTTACATCAAACATTTAAAGCATTACAGCGGGGTGCAGAAGAAGCATTAAAAAAGTGATGCGCTATTGCCTACTGTACAAGCCTGTGGGGGATGGCTATGATCTGGGGTTGCTGCAGTTGGTCAGGTCTAGGTTCAGCAACATTATATATCCAAAGAATGATGTCTGACTTCCTGAATATACTGAATGACCAGGTTATTTCATCAATGGATTCATTCTTCCTTGATGGCACGGCCATATTCCAAGATCATCATTTTCACTCATGGATCGGCCACCACAGAGTCCAGACCTGAACCCCATTGACAATCTTTGGGATGTGGTGGAGAAGGCTTTGCACAGTGGTCCGACTCTCCCATCATCGATACAAGATCTTGGAGAGAAATAAATGGAAATAAATCTTATGACATTGCAGAAGCTTCTAGAAACAATGACACCTGTAATCAAAGCTAAAGGCGGTCTAATGAAATATTATAGTGTGACTTTTTTTGGATGCGACTTTGTTTTGGATCATTCTGAAAACAGGCTCTTCCATGAAGTTATAAATGCTGGATGGATTTATAGGTATACCCTTTAAATATTAATACGCCAACCAATATAGCATTGTTTAGCACAGAAACTGGAATAAAGGGAACAATTTAACATTTAGATTCACAGCACAGATGTAAATAAGGTTTTTTTTGCCTCAGGTGGTAAGCTAATAAATATATTCTAAAATTATTCAACATGTCTATTGTCTCTTGTTTTAAAACATATAAGCAGGATGCCATCTTCAGCAAAGAGTCAGAAAATCCAAACAGATTTAGGTGGAGTTCACTTTTCTTAACATCTAGTAGAAAATCAGATTGAGACAACCATTACCGAATCAAACTGATTGAATCAACCGATTTCAGTGATTTAAGGGGTTATGTGACTCTGTTTGAGTATAACTACCCGTTAGTAGTTATTTCCAGCTTTCTCCAAATCAATTTCAGACTTATTTCTGTCATTAAGAATGTGCCTCACATATCCAAGGCCACTCAGATAAATCTGTGATTGGTCGGCAGTCTTTGTTACCCGCAGCAGTCCTTTCCAAGGGCACAAAGGTCAAACTTGAAAGCTCTCATTGGAAGAAAAAAAATCTAAAATGATGAAAGAAGGCCAGCAGGGAGAAGCTACAGATTGATGGTCTCCAGTAAGCAGGCAGAGAAGAGGAATCATGTCCTGGGGGAGAGAGAGAGACAAATGTTGAAAGAATTGTTTGTTGCACTGATTGAAAGGATTGTGGAGATGACAGAACATTTGGTGCACAAGGCCCGCTTGCTGCTTCTGCCGCCTGCAGCTGGTTAGGTGCCGTAATGATTCCTTCCTGTGTGTATTGATTTAAATGATGAGCAACAAGAATATGCACACATGCCGGCAAACACAGGCATGCAGATATACACAGCACTTCTCTCTGAATTTGACATGTGTTTTTATTAAAGTAAGCAGCTGCTCGATAGTGTAAGGGAGTAATGGGGATTGACTCTGGCATAATTATACAAACCCCTGCATGAATTTGGTCCTAATGGAAGCTGAACACTTAACCCAGACAAAATGCAGAAGGGCAGATCAATGCTGAGGGGCTTTTTTTTTCCTCTCCTCCCTTGGCTTGAACAGCAGCCAGCGCTCTCCAAAAAAGGACATTTACATATGCAATGCATCTCCTTTAAGATAATCACAGCAAGGCGGGAGAGCCGCGCCTCGGGACCCGTCAAGTGGCGATACCTTGTAGGCTTTTAGAAATGAAGATGCATGTCTGAAAAAGCCTGTAGTGGGGAAAATATTCTTATACTTCCACACACACACACACACACACAAAACATGCAAGCACATTTATTTGCATGCATAAAGACTAAAGGCACCTCAACTTTTCTGATGTTTAAGGTGCACAAAGACACCTCTTAGTTTCAATATCATTACCCAGGTGAAGAGGATTATTTTCTTTTGTTGTGCCGGCTGCATTGCTCCTCAGATGTGATGTTTTCCAGTTTGCAGAAAACTTTGTCTACATTTTGGATTATCGCTAGCCAGGTTTAGAAATCAGCTTTGTTCTTAGATGACTCATTAAAACAAGCATCAAAAGTCGATTGAGCTAACAAAATTAACACAGTTGGAGTGTGAACAAAATCCAAATAACTCAACTATAGAGCTGCAGAGGCCCCAGGATGCATGACTTATCATCACTACAATAGCAAGGTCCTTTAACAGCCTACCACCTGTCAACTTTACAAGTTTTGCTCAAGTAGAGAAGTTTTATTAACAAGAGAGATGGTCCTTTTTGAATTTTTTCCCTTTTGCCAACAGCTTGAGAACAAAATCTCCCTTAATCCATTCACATGCAGCATAATGTGCTTTTATCACTCAAGATCTGATGGACTCCTTGATTCATACATTTCAATTATTCAGGATTTTCGAACTGTGGTTGGTTTTGTGTTTCTTCCATCGGTTACTTGTCAATGGGTCTGAACTGAAAAGCAGGCTTTTCAGGCTCCGAGAAATAACTTAAGCTGTATCTCTGGGTTTTTTGTTGTTATTGTCGTTTGTTTTCGGGCTTTATCTTTGAGTAAGATACAAACCACAAAGGCGGTTATATCTTACAGGGGTAGACAGTGGGGCAAACTGAACCTCCTCCATTGCAGTTCATATGAAAAGCCATACCTACTGATCGATCCTCTTCAAAAATAGAAGAGTATACTTGGTGTGTACATACAAAAGGGTTCTTTTGTCTCGTGTCTATATACCTCGGCCTTCCCTAACAAGCAGTGTATGGAAGTATCTCAGAGGGGGGAACAGACACTGCAGCATGAAGGCTTTGTACTTGATGACATGAGAGAAAACTCTATTCTCTGAACTACAACATTCCTTTGCTGTTTTCGAAATAGTTCTGTATCCCTTTTAAGCTCCCTCATCCAAGTCTGTAGCGTCAGAGGATGTGTTCTTGTATAACAAGTCGAGCTACAAAATCTCGTGTGATTGCATTATTAATGTGGATCATTTGATGAAGCGTGAGCGGTGTCATTGAATTTTGATGGACAACAAATAATCTTTAGTATAAACTCCATCAAAATCTGAAAACAGTGCAAGTCAAAGTCATCTAAACATACACATCTTACGTTTTCTGATTTCAAGCTGACCTCATAACATAAGTTTGTATCACCATTTCCTTTGCTTTAGTTTGTTTTCACCACTGAACTTTACCCAAAGCGGACCAAACCACCTGGACAACGTCACACATCTGCTCGCTTGAGGACGATATTCCCTGAAACCACCACTGACTAAGAAGAAACAAAGCAGGAATATGAAGATAATCCGGCTCATCGATTGGCCAGGACCAAAAACTGCTCGTTCACCACAAGTAAACAATGGAGCAACACCAACTGTACTCAGTCTAGGGGTTTGTGTTTTTTTTACAAGAAACTGTCCAGTATGACCAGGAGGAGAGGCAGTGTGTTGTCCAGAGAACTGTAGTGGAGGAAAAGATGGAGAGACAGGGATACAGCAAGAAATAAGACAGGAGTCAACATCAGGCAGACTTTTACTGACTGGAAAGCTCAGATTACAGGTGGGATGCAAGATGGATGCTGAGTTAGCCGTCGTTAGGGGGGCGCGCCTCACTGGGATGGTTTGCCAAACTCCTGTGGTGCTTCTTTAAACCGGTGACTGATGAGTGCAAGTATACATGAGGTGGGGCCCATTTTGCTTCTCCTACCCCTCCATTCTGCCTTGGTACTTTCACACGTGACACTATGTGCATGTGACCCCTGACAGCCCATAAGATTGGATGGAGAACCAATCCCGGATTACTGCGGGGCTGGAGAGCTACGTATTTTGCATGCACAGTGAGGAACTAATGTGATGAGAAGCTGTTGCAAACTAGGAGAAGTTAGACAGGGGTCAGTGGCCACTCCCCAGGCTGTACAAGTAAACTATACACTTAAGGAAAAAAAGCTTTCAGCCAGGAATCAGCCGAAATAGCAGCCGCTTGCACCCAACCAGGACTCTACGTGCTAATGCCCGTACTAGCTCCTGGCTAACCCCTGCTTGTAGCTTATAGCTTCTAATTTTGCAAGGTGCAGAGATGTTAGTGGAGAGAGAGATCTTCGAAACGTACAGCTTTCAAGAGTACAGGTGAGTTTTTCCTGGATTAATGACTGCTGGCATGAGGCTTTAAATAATTTGTTGGATTCATTTTTGCATTCTGTTGCACAGTCAGACTGAGCTTGATTTTTTTGCTAGCTCTGGTTCTGACCTAATTTGTAAGGCATCAAGAAAATGCTAATAATGCCTTATTCTAGACAAAGTGTTTCTTTGTAAAATGATGATAATCCATTAACCAACACAGAGATCCGACACACCAAACCTCTCCGTCACCACAAAAGCCTTAAATTCAGTGTTACAGCCACAGTCTTCAGGACACAGGAGCGGACACACTCTGCCTCCCTTTTGTCTGGCCCATTGACATGTAAATGTCCTCCTGCTATAAGGCATCAGCAGAGAGCAGAGGGAGGGGGGGAAAAAAACACTAAATTGAAATGTCAATAGTAATTTTTGGCATGCAGGGGACATCTGAGAGTCAAGGGCTGCCTCCCAGGAGAAATGTAAAAAAAAAAAGAAAAAAGAAAAGAGGAGTGTGAGTGAGTGTGAGTACTGAGAATGTGAAGAGTGGATGTTTTGTGTGTATTTGTGTGTGTGTGTGTGTGTGTGTGTGTGTGTGTGTGTGTGTGTGTGTGTGTGTGTGTGTGTGTGTGTG
>JAOXYM010000001.1:4233247-4249559 GCA_028567055.1 Leptatherina wallacei
CGACTTCAAAATCCTGCTGTTAGTTTACAAAGCACTGAATGGTTTAGGGCCAAAATACATTCAGGATCTTCTGGTTCAATATGAACCGACCAGATCCCTCAGGTCATCAGGGTCATGTCTACTTTCAGTTCCCAGAGTCAGAACTAAACACGGAGAGGCAGCGTTCAGTTTTTATCCTCCTCACATGTGGAACAAGCTCCCAGAAACCTGCAGGTCTGCTGACACTCTCAGCAGTTTTACATCAGGGTTAAAAAAAATTCTATTTGCAGCCTTTTATGATAACAAGTAATATTTTCACTGATGGTTTCTTTATTTCTTTATTCACTTTCGTTGTTTATTTTGTGATTATACTTTTGTTTTTAATTCTTCTTAATGCTTTCTGCACCCCGCTGTAATGTTTCTAATATTTGTATGTAAAGCACTTTGAATTGTCATGTATATGAAATGTGCTATACAAATAAACTTGCCTTGCCTTGCATAAGATTTTTTTTATTAAAAATTCAATTACAGACAGAATTTTTTTTCTTTATAAAATATCAATTTATCTTGATATTTCATCTGCTTTAGGGCCCCCTGGTGGCCACTTAGTTCACTTATATTTTGGGCCATATTTGTTGTAGACAAAAACATTATAAGTTAAAAATTCTTTACTTTTATATGTTGTAGACTCTTCATGAAAAACCACACCAGACTTAAGAAAAGTACATTCAAAAGTTTTATGTGTTTTTAAGTTTTTATAAGATGTTTACAAGAATTTGTAAGATTAAATTTAAAGGGGCGAAAAGTAAAATGGTTTGCTGGTGCTGTTGTGCACTGCCACGGTGCAAACACACTGAGCAAAACAACATCACCATTTTGTGGAAAATGTAAAAGAAAATAAGTAACTGACATCGTTATAATGCTGCAAGCAAGAGAACTTCTTTTTGGCAAGTTTTCTTTACTGTTTGTTCCATAAATGAATTATTATCCCATTCATTTAGTGTGTCACCATACGCATCGTACGGTGTCTGTTCGCCGCTAACAGTGTTAGCAGACAGTTTAGATCGTACGTTGTTTCTTTAGTGGTAATGTTGCATCCTTGACGTCTGCAGGGGAATGTTTTGCTCTGCTTTCCGCCATTTTGTTTCAGAAATACGTGCTGCCATTGCTCACTGGCTGTAGACTTTTATCGGGAGGGAGGGCCAAGGGGTCTGAGAGGAGGGAGGAGGCGATTGTTATGAATATACATGAACGCGCAGCCGGAGGGGGCTGGAGATAAACACGGAGAGACGGTGTGTGACGTCATGCTATACTCCAGATGAAATTACACCTCTAGTTCTTCACAATTCCTTCAATCTAGAAATGATTAATTTTTGCTTATTGCCTCTTTAAGGTTAATATTTCTGGTTATGCACCTAAATTATTTTTGGTAAAAGTAGTTTTTTTTGCACCGATGCACTTTTACTCAAAAATGTATTTCAAGCCCTGATGGATACAGTATGTTGAGTCTGCATAAAAATGTTATGAACAACAGGGAACCCAAGCATGAGTCCCATCCGGCAAACCTGTGCATCCTCTCAGGATCTGAAGGCAAGTCTGTCTCATGTTCCGTTCATAACGAGAGATCACAGGTGTCAAATCAAATTACCTGCCCATGAGGAGGCAGTCGATCTAGCTGCCAAATTTCTGAGACATTTTATATGTTTGAGATCAGATCCCCCCTCCAGAGACAAACATAACATCATTAGTGGAGTTCAGAAATTTAAGATTGGGAAATTGATTTGAGATCATTTCTTCAACAGATTATAACCTGATTTAGTCGTCACAGAATATTCATCACGATGAAAATATTTATTCAGAGAGCAGTAAAATACAGCAACTATTCCATGTTAGCAGTTCAGGCTTCTCACAAAATCCAAAAAAAGGGGGGATGGGAAGACAATCTAAGGTTGATAATAAGGTTAAAAAAAAAGGTTATTTCAAATATATGATGTCAACATGTTACTATACCCACTGTGTACGGCAATGGCAGCATCCATTAAGGCTGAGTCTGAGAGGAAAAGACGGGCAAAGGATCTCCAGTGTGTCAATAAGGGAGTGAGAAAAATCATTGAAAAGATGAAAAACAACGTTTCTTACAGAAAAATTCAAATGAATTAGCATATATCTCTCTCTACAGTGCACACTACCATTGAATGATTCATGGAATCTGAAGGAATTTCAGTACATTAAGGGCAAGGGTGCAAGCCCATATGATGGAAAGCTGTGATCTCCAAATCCTCAGAAGGCACAGCATCAAGAAGCGTCATTCATCCACAGCCTCTGTGATGGTAGCATTAATGAACAAAAGTTGACTTACATATCAAAGGAATTACGCTCCCTTGAAGATGGTTTGTTTTTGTTTGTGAGTGCAGAATCCGGAACTACATTCTGCACAAAGTACCAATGAATGACTAAGGAAGTCCCGACCCGTCCCCAGCAGAAAACCTTTTAAAAGGAAGAATCCAACAGTAATAAACTCATATAGTTACATACATTAAGAGACGTTAAGAGGAAGAATGGGAAAAAATAGCACCAGAAACGTATCACTTGGGATCCTCAATGCCAGAACATTAAGTGTTGTGAGAATGAACGGCAACATTACAAACTGGCAAAAGCTTCCGCCCTGCCACGGATTACTGAGTCCACCTCGCCTTTCACCACATGGCAGCCGGTGTGCGTTTCAGGCGCCTGCGACCCCGAATGGGAAGAAGTGGGTATGAAGAGCAGATGGATGAACGTGTGACTGCATGTTGCTCATTTAACTGCAATATTCTTTACGTGTGACCAGGAGCCTCTGCTGAATCTTTCTCTTCCATTTATCTCATAAAGTAATGTTGCAGCTTGACTCTGTCCCTGAACACTGAGCTGCAGAGTTTGAACTCCGACCGACACCCTCAATGTCTTTCACCCAGTGTCAGTCGTAAGTGTCTTGGTTTTTCTAGCTTCATTGATAGACTTCAGCCTTGTAAATCATCCATCCTGGATAGACATAACTGCCCCATATTCCCACTGATTTACTTCTGCACATGTGAATAACCATCCTTTTAAACAGTCTCATTCCATTCCTCCCGCTGTCTGCCAGTATTACTATGCAGCGCGCTAAAAAAGGTCAAGCAGGGTTTTAGTTTGTGACCCTCGTTCTTAGAGCCGGCAGTGTTTGGTGTTGACCTCTCACCCTGGATGCCACAAGACCTCCAGTTCAAATTCAGACCGTGACCCAGCCATTGAACTCCAAAGGGAGAAGTGAGGGGGACCGGGATGAAAGCAGACTACAAAACCTACCGTCTTCCTCTCCTCTTTCTCCATCAGGCGGCAGATGCAATTGATGTGTGTTATAGATTGAAGGGTTTTTTATATTTTGGTTAAAATAGGAAACGAAGCAGATTTATTTTTAGTTGGTAGTCATGATTATTTCTGGATTAGAGCATGTGTGTCTTCCCCATCTCTGTTTCAATTAACAAGGTCATCCAGGGGGCCATGAGGGAAAATGTGTTGGTTAATTTCTGTCACAGGACATAAAATACATGCATGAACAATTACAGCCTGCAAGCAACTGATTTCCTAATGTAGTTTATATCCTGTTTTCATAGCATAGCTTCATGTCTCCACTAGTTTTGTGCTGCAGTCTCGTTCAGTCTACCTGCCAAAGAGGAGATTTCTTTGGGGTTTTTCTAACACAAACTTTCATCTGATGTTGACATATTCCATAAAAAACACTAATTTTGTTACACCTCGCTCATTTCCAAAATCTGAATATAAACTTAAAATTATTTAAACTAATTAAAAATGAAACATATGCAACACATCTTATGTTGGGACTTAGATATAGTATTGTGTCTATATACGAATGAACCTCTCATGACTAATTGGTTTCATTGGTGCCAGGTTGGTAAGATGATTGGATATAAAGCAGTTGGTCAGAGATGCTGAGTTTTTTTCTTACGAAAAGATGAGGAGGGATTCACCGCTGTGAGAAAGACTGCTGGGGATAAAAGGTCTCAGCATCAAACAGCTAATAGTTCGTTTTATCATCACATATTTATCAATAAAATTTTAAAGATTCAGAGATTCTGGAGAAATCTCCACCCAAAATGGACAGTCTGAGACCAAGTATTGAGCTGTTGTGCTCTACAGGTCTCAGTTCATGAAAAACAAACAGAATTCTGGGGTGGAAATCTCAGCAGGGGCTCAAACACTTCTGAAAACCACCATCAGTAAACACAGTTCATAAACAACATCCAAATCCAACTTAAACCTCACATTTTACAATTCAAAGACAGGGAAGGCGGAAAGGAGATTCAAGTCTCCAAATTCTCAGTTTCATTTAGAAAACTGTCAGATCTAAATTTCTTTTTGGAAACCTTGAGTCCTTTGTTTGTTTGTTTGTTTGTTTGTTTAGTTTAGTTCAGTTTGTTTGTTTGTTTAGTTTAGTTCAGTTTGTTTGTTTGTTTGTTTAGTTTAGTTTAGTTTGTTTGTTTAGTTTGGTTTCGATTTCAGGTTGTGGACACGCTGAACAGTTGGAAGTGCCTTGGGATCATGGGGCTAAAACTGACTTTACTTTTTGCTTTATTAAGACAGTGTTTGCTGAATCTTCACCAGCGTGCTTTCGTTGGACGTACAGCGTGAGTCCTGTGCTACTCACGCCATGTTTTTCACTCTGTCTGGCAGATTCATCAAAGGAAAACCAGTCTGTCATTAGACATTATGGTCCTCATAAAAACAGATAAGTCTTACACCATTTGCTAATATTCACCAATAATACCCTCGGTCTTTATACTTTTGTGATCATATGGGTTTGTGATTGATATTTTTGGTATTTCTTGGCCTGACTTCCAGTTTCATATCGAATTGGTTTTGTCTTGTTTATTCCAGTTCGTTTTTACATTTTAACCCAGCTCCATTTTTTCCCTTGGCCTGGTCACCACCACCTGCTGTGTTTTTGTGACCTCCCTCTACAGTGAATATATTCAGCTTGGCTTTGTTAGCTCTGGCAAGGAGATCATTTCCGAAGATTTCTTTCCCTTCACCTTGTTGGAACCATGTTGGGTCAGGAAAAAGTGGTCTGGAGAAACAGGTCAACTCCACCGCCATGACAATCCCACCGATTGCTATTAGATTCTCCCGTCTGATGCTTACCAAAGCTGACTGTTTGTCCGTCATCTGGTTTTCTGTTGTGTCCTGCATTTACATCCTCCTCAACCTCACATCGTGGAAACATCTTCGTTTATAAGAACTGTCTCTTTTGAAGAGTTTCCTTGATATTTTTGATTTGATTAACCCAGTTCGTTCTGAGCAAAGTAAGCCAGTCAGTAAACATTTAGACCAACACTGACATGTGTAATTATGAATTTGATGCATGGTGGCATAAGACATGGCACTGGACTCTGATACATTTCCTCTTGTTAAGCTCCATCATGGAGGCTTCACATATTGCATTTAGAGGCAGAATCTGTAAAGGGCTGGTTTAAGAGTCAGTCTCTCATCTTATAATCACATACGATCAAACACAAAGGATTAAATAAACTTGTATTTTAAAACTTCCTTTCTTAACATTCAAAGCTGCATTGTTCAGTCCCACTCACCACCACCACCACACTTTATAGTTCCATAATTAACTTCCACCAGCAAGGGTCTTCTCACTTTCATATGTGCAACTGTCTCTAGAGAGTCTGAGCAGACCTCGCTGTGAACGCAGCAGGTAGCTGAGTGTATCACACACTATCTCTCAGTAAAACAACACTTAAAACCAGGGCCTCAGTTTCCCGATCATAAATGCAACCGTTTGATATTTGTTTAATGAAGGGAAACTGTTCCATTTTCCACCTCTTTAAGATGCTATTATCAACATTAACTATTAATTACACCATTGTGTGTTTTGTGAAAAGGCATCAATCAAATGGCAAGAGAACGGGCTGATCTGTAACTGGAGTCGTGTTCAGTTTGATTTAGTTTGACACATTTCAATGTTTTTCTTTAAGAATTTAATCAAACCCAACAGAGAAAACTGCTTCAGTCATTTGATGCGGATGCCATGTAAAAGCAATAACAAACAGCTGCAACAGGAAGCCCACTGGTTGAATTCCATGAATGTCAGGTGTACTGATAATTTCAAAGAAGAAAATCTCACTGTAGAAAATAGTCTGATTGCATGATGTCAGCTGTTACCACGGTTATAGGAATAAATATGTCTCATTAGGAGGCTGTTGGGGTGGGTGGTGTTAGTTTGATTCCTGTCTTCCTTCGAGCTTCTCCTCAATCTGTTGCCATGTCTACTTCCACCATTGCTTATTTTTTTCAAATACAAAATAATGCAAACAATGGTTATAAAATTCATATACACTCCCGTGCTATGAAATTATACTCCTTAGTTGCTGTTGTTTATATTGTATAAGTGGCATGACTCGACTGATTCAGCGCTGATGATTTGGCAAAGAATGCTTATAAAGATTACGGAAGTTTGATTATGATCAATACTTCATCGATTTAGTGGATAATGATTTAATATCATAGATTGTGCCATGATACAATGAACGATTGATTAGATACAAGAGTCAACGATCAATATGAGTCAATATTACATGCTGATTCATTCATATCAAATTACAAAAAGCAAATAAAATATCTATTTTTTTTTCCCCCTGAGCTCAAATCAGACTTTTAAATTAAAAACAATGTGATCTTTTGTCAAAAACAGACTATAATCGACTGCATCCTGTATATCAAGCTTTAAAATGTTCACTTTATGTAAAAGAAAATTGAAAGAATTAATTTCTTTTTGTAGACATTAAAGCAGGACGGACTACGATGCTGCAATTCAATTTAATTCTATTTAATATTGTTGTACTATTTTGGTTTCATGTTGTTTTTACTGGATTTGATTTCATCTGTTGCTGTGTGAGGAACTTTGTAACATCTGTTCAAGAAAAGTGTCCAAGTTTTATCACAACTATTATTACTGTTGATCATGAGTTTGAAACCCAACTTTTACTGTGTTTTCTACAATCGTTTAACTTTTTCGATTAATGGTTTGAAGTTAAAAAAAAAAAAGATGGGTTTGTCCATCCATCCATTTTCTACCACTTATCTGAGGTCAGGTCGCAGGGGCAGCAGCTTAAGCAGGTAAGCCCAGACTTCCATTTTCCTGACCTCTATTCCAGCTTATCTGGGGGGGGACCCTGAGCCTGAGTTGAGCATCTCTCAGCTGAGAGATGTAGTTCCTCCAGCGTGTCCTGGGCCTTCTCCGGGGCCTTAAAGGGTCAGGTTTACATGTCCTTATGGTTAAGGGTTCCAGAAATGATCATTGGCTTCCCATTCTCATCACTTATCGGCGCTACTCCTCATACAACAGCCAACAGATGCAAGGCCATCTCACAATTTACAACAATTCCGTTTTGGCGTGCGGACAAACATCCGTATGCACATTTACTGCTCAGATCGGACCAACCGTTTGGTTAGGTATGTGCATTAAAAAGTATGTCATGAGGTTTTGTAGGGAGTGGCTGGTCATAGAATAAACCCTGCAAATCTATGTTTTCCAACTTATTAAACGACAAGTCCTTCTACACCTGCAACCCCACAAATACGCTGCAAACTTTAAAGAAAAATTCCCGACAGGGATTTTCATTCTGTGACAGTTTCATATTTACAGAAACTTTTCTGTCACTTTAAGGGACAAATATACAAATCACTGTCCTGCACTCTGGTTTCACCGACAGTCTAACAAACAAAACAGATTCCAAGCTTACAGTAAATAAACACCCTTTAAACTGGAGTTGTGAGGTTTTCCCTCTCGACATCAGCATTACCAAATTCCACAAAGGCTTTGACGGGAGCGAAGTCCACTCCAGCAGCTCTCTCCTCTATCACTCTACCAGCGGGGAAACACATTTCCTCTACATGTTTGCACTGGAAGGCCTTGCTTCCTTAATCGCTCTGTTTTTAATGAGTCCACAGTGTCCCCGAGTAAATGAGCTAACATTTGTGTTAATGTGCGTCCTCTTGGAAAATAGAAGTTCTTCTCATTCTGCTTCTACTCGCACAACTCATGCAAGCTCGAGTCTTGTTGACCTCTGGTCCTTTTCACTGTTATAACTTCCTCCTGACAGCTCAGTTGCTTCCGTTTGGTGCCTGCACGCTGATATTGAGATTTGATACATGCACACATGAGCTGCAAGAAATTTACAAAAATGGCCAAAAAATAGCTCCAATAAATAGAAATTACATGATCTATAAAACTTTCTTTTTTAAATTAATTAACTTTTAAATGAAAAAAACACCTGCTGCAGTGGAAACACTTATAACACTTTACATCCTGTCAACTTCCTGGGGGAGGCGTTTGGTTACAGAACATCTCCTGGTGGTAAATAAAGGACATAAAGGTTTTGATCCGTTGTCAGTTGTAAGTCGCTTTGGACAAAAAGCGTCTGCTAAATGACTGAATAGATTAGATTTGATCAACAAGTTTAATTTAAAATATAATAAGTCAGAAATGTTTAACAAGTTAATCAGATGTGGAGATTTGAAGTTCAGTGTAATGAATTATCTTTATTGGGCAAAGCTGCAGATATTAGTAATTTCTTAGAAAGAATAACTTGATTTAATTTGTGTATTATCATGTACGGACGGTGCATAAAAAGAGAAGGAAAAGCCTTTGCTTTGCAGAGGGAAAAGCAGATAAACCCTCTGATTGTAGATTGATATTTGGCGCCATCTACTGTTCTTCACGTGAAAATACAAGAAGCCAGAATTTGTGATGTTTTCCAGACAGAAGATGAGGTGGAAACAGGGTTTATTGTCTGATATAAACATGTTGAAATTACTTTCAGGTTTACATAAATTTAAAAAAATGTAACAATATCAATTTTTTTTATCAGAGATTGACTGACTGCTAAAACAATAACTTTACCAAAAATATGATACTTAGGTCTGACAGGTTTTGCCAAATGTAACACAAACCTATCAACAAAGGCACAGAGTTGAGAAAGAGGATGAGAGAAAGATCAGTACCTAACAATGAATTTGGTGCATTAACAAAGTTTCATGAAAAATAACCAGTAACTCACATACAACTTCAGACCCAGTCTGAAGATGCATTCGTTTTTTGATTAAAGAAACAATGGCATAATCAATTATCAACTAATTATTCACATCACTACTCTTGACTGTTTTAAGTCAGAGCTGAACACTTCCTGTATCTTTTTTTTTTTAACAAGTAAACATGTTCAAATACCACATAGTCAAAATGTGGCAGGATGTCTCATGAGAACACAGGAAATTGTAAAATATTTTACCAGCAGAGCTGGTTTCCACTGATAATAATGATAATAATACATTTTATTTTACAGCGCCTTTCTAAACACCCTACTGTCTACTGTTTTAAAATTTCCTGACAATTTTTTAGTACTGGTGATGATACTAAAAAACTTCCTATATAAGTGGCTTGTTCTAGGGCTGAAAAAAAAAATCCAAATTTGTCATTTAAACTAACCATAACAACTAAATTCCATGTTTACTCTATAGCACGTGCATGCTCTCTTCCTTCCATACCAAATGTTGGTTTTTGATGCATTTTTTTTATACCGGTACCATAAAGTATGCAATCATATTACATTCATATTGGGGGGGTTAATAAACCTGCAGAATGATTTCAGAGAGCTTGCATTTAGTATCGTAGGTAAGGTCATTTTTCTTTTCCAATATGGTGGGGGTCTTGGTGTTTCTACAGTACAGAGACTGAAGGGATTATCAGAATTTTCTTATCATTCGAGAGAGAGAGAGAGAGAGAGAGAGAGCAAACCGATTTTGTTTAAATTATCTCATAAATAAAACTTTTTTTTTCTAAATCAAAAGAAAACCATGAGAACCCCCCACCCTTTCAAATAAATGCAATGCAATACGCTAAAACATTTATTTTCACTTCTGAATAATGCAGGAAGCCCGTACTGGTGGAGTTAACAACAGCCCAATGGCAATAATTGTTGCTTTTCCGGGGGGAAAGAAAAAAAGCGAGAAAACTGCTTGAAAGAAAACTTCCTGTTTAATGCTTTTTCCTTCAAAATATATGTTGTTGTTTTTTCAAATAGTTGAAAAATCTGCAATTCTCCTTATTCAAAAATACACATTTTAAGTTTGAATGGAATTAAATTAAAAGCAATTCGTTGTAGTTGCTCTGGGGAAATATTTTGCTGTGTGACACGAGGCGACAGAAAATATTCTCGACTTTATTTTGTAAAATACTTAACGGAAGTAGCTTGCCCCTCCACCGTCCAGCTGCAAGAACTTTCGTTTCGTTCCGCCACATCAAGATGGACTGGAATGAGGATGGTAATGTAAGTGGATTTACATTTATTAGCTGCTTATACTGCTTCTGTTGTGTTGTTGCTGGTTCTTTTGGGTCAGACCTGGCTGAGACGTCGTTCTACTGTCGTTATCTTAGCATATTGTTAGCATTAATTAAGCTAGCCTGCTGTTTAGTTTTAGCTCGTTGGTAGGTAAGTTGCTGTAACGTGGAATTATCAGTGCAGACGGAAACAATAACCAATGAATCTGTTTGCTCCACTTAATCTCCTTAACCTGCTCTTAGTTGCCAAACATTAAACAGCGCTAGCTAGCTGTCACGCTTAAACCTTGAGCGGGAACATTTAGCTTATTTCCTGATTGTAAAGGCAGCTACGTCCACGTTCCGGAGTATCTCTGATTCGTCTGGTTCACAAGATGATGCACTGATAACCTGGTGTGTTCAACCATTTAAATACTTACCTGCCTCTGCGTATCGTCGCTCATTGTTACGCAATTCTAATCTTCTTACAAAGCTCAGGTCGTTATCTGAGCTGCATGCTAATGTAAAATGCACATGCACTCTCCCTCTGTCTTATGTTGACGAATTGGTCAGCTGTCAGGAATTTGGCAGCAGCCTGTCTGATCGCGATGTGACCAGCAGAAATTGATTTATAATTCTGATTTTATACTGAGGAGAAATAATCCTGCTGATCCCTCCGAGAGGGTGAAATACACACAGCTGTTAAGTGCTGCTGTGGTAAAGGTTTACAGTAGGCTACTGTTCAACATCACATCAGAGGGACTGTCAAAGTGCAATTAAATGTCTTAAAGAAACAAATCCTGCAAAGACCTGATACAGAACCTAAGATAAGCATGTTGACCTCCAGTTGATGCATCTGCTGTTGGCCAAAGTCTCATCAGAAATAGTCTGCCATGAAGTCCTTCTTATGAGAAGGAAACGAGGCCAAATGTCACAAGAATTGGACTGCAGATCAGTGGCAACAGGTCTTATGGAGGGATTAATCATCCTTAAAAGAGCTTTGGATCTTCTCTCAGGTAGCCTGAAGAACTATTCCTGAAAACTACTTAAAGAAATTACAAGACAGAGTACTTAAAAAAAAAAAGGGTTTATGCTCTGCTGGAAAAAGGTAGTCACAACAAATGTTTACTTTAACGTTTGTTCTGCTCTCTATACTGTATTTGCATTTATATTTGTTTAAGGAAATCAGCACTTTTGCCAGTTCATCCCCAGAAATATTCCAGATTCCCCCAATAACAATAGAAACTGAATAACTTTGCTGTAGGGTTACTATATAAATGTTTAATTTAATCTTTGTATCCCTGTTAGCCTCCATCCATTTATTAACTCTCCTACATGGTGTAATCCGTTTTTATGCAAAAATGTGAAACACACCTACTCAGGAATCTAAAGACAGGGAGGAGCTTGATACGCCCATGCTTGATAAAAGTGTCGGATACTTCAGAATGGCTGGTCGGACAGAATATCTGGCAGGTGACAAATTAACGTTATCTCCCGGTGTATTGTCGTATCGTTAAACCCCACAGCTTGTACACAGTGAGTCATGCTTTATAGGTGTTTGCTTTGTAGGTCAAGAACGTCCACTTTACAAGTAATCTTCCAGAAATCAGTCTGTTCAGCAATAAGAGACAGAACTTGTGTTTGTATGAACACAAAAAAAAAGTTTATAATGTGTATCACTTGTTTTAATTGAAACCCTCTGATGAACATACTTTTGTACTATTTTACAATTTTGAGTGGTGAAATATCAATATGTGGATGTACCCCCCCCCCCCCAAAAAAAAAAGTTTCAGTCTTTCTTGATCATCTACGATGAAATCTAACTAGAGAGTTCAGGATTGTACATGTTTCCCATGTGGAAGACCTCGGATTAAACCTGTGTGCTTTGCTATTGTTTGTGTCACAGGGTCACAGCCACATGCGGGACAACTGTAACCACGGGCATCATCCAGGCCATTCTCACAGTCATGGGCCAAGAGCAGCAGCGTTTGGTGGGATGACGCACCTTTACGCACCTGCTTACGGACAGTTGGGCAAAAACATAGACCAGGCAATGGACATCAGTCAGCAGCCGAAAAAACGGTCACACATGGACGACAGCAGCAGTTGGGACATAGTGAAGGCATCGCAGTAAGTGATTAACAAACATGTAGTTAGATCCCACTTTAACAAAATAAATAAATACTCAAGATGTTTCCCATCTTTGGGCCACTTGCACCTTTTTGTGTAATCTTGTTGCCTGTATAGAGCATGCTGTATAGAGGCTCCCTCAAGTTTGTTTTCCTGACAAAAAAAAAGTACCCACTGTGGACTAGATATTGCTGAAAGGCCAAAAACAAAATGCGAGTTCTAAAAACAGCGGATTGGTGTCCTCTTACATTTCCCCTTACAGACCGATGCAACAACAGTTTTCCGGTGGTTTTCATCTTTATTGATTTTCATTCTGATGCATTATAAACCACATATATAAATATATAAATTCCGATACTTGACAGTGAAACTATAATAAACTACATTCAGTGCAATGATGGTAAACAAATGAACTTTGAAATGGTTTATGGGAAAGTAGACCCTTCATTTTTTTCATTATGGTATCGCACAATATGTTTTACTGCTGCTTCAAACCTTTTTTCTGAGGTCACAAGTGCAACTGCATATCTTCATTAGAACGTTTACGTCATAATCAGGAACTTTGTTTGACCTTCATTTCTAAATCATATTGACATATTTGTATAAACAATATCACTTTGAACAAAAGAACTTATGTTAATGTATCATAATGACACATCCCAAGAAATGAGGTTACTTTTCTGTTTGTCTTAAATTCAAATACAATTGTGTTTTCTCTGAGGAAATATGCTTTTTTAATTTCTCGATATCTTTTTTTTTATGTTTGTTTTGAACAAATAGGTAGTAACTTATTTATGGTTTAAATTTCATGGGAAAAACTTAGATTGAGATATAATAAAACTATGTTTTAGTAAAACTAACATGTTTTCTTGATTTAAAGGTGAATTTTTGATATTTATCAGATGTTCACTCACACAGAAGTTCCATAAGAAAACAAAATACATTAAAAATCCAAATTCTTTAGAGATCTGTGTTAGAGTATTCAGATGCTGAATGTTTCTATTTCCATTTTGAGACTTAAAAGCTGTACACATCAGTGGGTTTTAGTTGAGATAAAAACTCTGGAGTAATTTCCAGCTAATTAGTGATTAGGTGCAGCAGAGCGAAGGTTGCTTCACTTGTTCGGAAGGAAAAAAATCTCAAGAGCTGCTCCTGTTTCTCAGTTCAGCTCACAGTGTGTAACTACATTGGAAACCACGTGCATACTGGGTGGGCACAAGCTGCTGGTTCTTCTACTCTCTCTTCCTTTGTAAAAATGGTCCCAGTCACATGTTTTTGTCACTTCAATGCTCTGTTGATGTTTTACTGATTTGTGTGAAAACTGCTTTTTTCTTCAGGTGAATGGAGAATGTTTATTTTTACAGGGTTTTTGGGTCAATAGTGACATTTCTTTTAAAGTAGTTTGATAAGAAAAGGGTCAGAGAAAGAGAGGGGGATGGCATGCAGCAAAGGACCCCCAGGGTGGGACTTGAACTGGGGCCTGACTGCTTCAATGAGCCCCAGTCTCTTTAGATAATATCATATTTTATTGTCTAGCATATTTTTATTTTATTTATTAATTAAAAAATATATATTTTTTTTATTTTTCCCTTTTTTTTGTAGCATATTTTGAAATTGTTCTGTTTTATACTTTGTTGTTGACAGGATTATTTTATTAAATATACATAGATTGTTTTTATGATGGAAATCACTTTGTGTTCCTTTGTTGCATGAAAAGCGCTGTATAAATAAAATTAGATTTATTTGATTTGATATTTCATTGTGTCTTTATTTATTTAGTAGCCATTGTATAACTTACATTTTGAAAAATAAAGTAACAATAGTTGAGTTTGTAAAGTGTATTTGCGTGTCTGTACCTCTCAGGTTTGGTATCGTTGAGCGCTGTAAGGAGCTGGTGGAGGCAGGATACGATGTCAGGCAGCCTGACAAAGAGAACGTCACTCTGCTGCACTGGGCGGCCATCAACAACCGCACGGAGCTAGTCAAGTAAGAGCTACAGATGTCATCTTATTTCTTAGCATAACTAATACCCTTCAGACTAGATGGATGTAAATATTCCACAGCAGCGAACTCCCACTGGTCCTCTGACCTGTAGCAAGTCTGTGTCGGTTTAGAGGGGAAGGCATCCTTGATGTCTCTGTGCTTGTTTACACCCGGCTCTACCCTGAAGAATAATTCAGGCTGCAATATCGTGTTCATATAAAAAATGTATTGCAGTTAATTATGTAGGATTATGCTGGAAAGTTCATTTGAATATAAATTGAAATGTTCTCAGTCGCAACGTAAAGTAAATGAATTGGTGTCGGTACTGTCAGCTAAACCTATAGAAATAAAGTCAGTCCTTTCCTCAGAGGCTTGATCTGTCTAGACTGGGTCACACTTCTTTGACTTCATGATAAATACGAAACTTTTTGACTCTGTGTCTGTGCTGCTTTCTTCAGGTATTATATGTCCAAAGGGGCGATAGTTGATCAGCTCGGAGGAGACCTCAACTCTTCTCCACTTCACTGGGCAATCAGGTGTGACCATGATTTAAATGTAATCAACTTTGGAAATCAAACTAGTTATTTGCCAGAAAGTAGCTGGTTTTCACGCGTAGACATTTTGAAGCTTTAACTGTATCCACTGCTTCTTTTTTTTTTTTTTATAAAACTGCCTGTTCATTTGTTCTTTAAATCCATTTTCAGGCAGGGCCACCTCCCCATGGTGATCCAGCTGTTGAGGTACGGGGCAGACCCCTCCATCGCAGACGGAGAAGGTTACCGTGCACTCCACCTCGCCATCCTCTTCCAACACATGGCTATAGCAGCTTATCTCATGGCTAAGGGACAGGTCCGACTCCCAGGACAGTGTCCTCACTGTATCCTCATGTTCTTGTTTTTCAGTTTTTTTATAACTTTCTTTAAGTTCCTTTTCTTTATGTTTTTATGTTGGGTAATTGTTTCACTGATTATGTCCAGGAAGTCGATGGGCCCGACTGTAACGGCCAGACTCCGCTTATGCTGGCAGCCCAGAAGATTATTGGGTCAGTGCCTTTCTCTTTTACAGATGTGCATTGTGTCTGTATGTTACTCAGAAGCACTTTGTGGGACACAGATGTCGCTTTTTATTGAAGGAAAAATATCTTGATTGTAGAATTTGAGACTTTTCTGAGTGGTTTCAAATAGTTTAACTTTGATTTTCTATGACTGGAGTCTTAACACAAATTTCAAGTCTATTAATAGCCTCTTGGCGTTTTTAATGAAGGTTAATAAAATAAACCCTGCGTTGTTTTTCTGTCGTAGGCCTGAGCCCACGAACTTTCTTATCAAAAATAACGCCTCTGTGAGTGCTGTGGACAAAGTAAACAGGAACACGCCGTTGCATTGCGCAGTGCTGGCAGGAAACGTTGATGCTGCCCACATCCTCCTGGAAGCTGGAGCCAGTGTGGACGCTGAAAATATTAACGTGAGGTTTCGGTCTGCTACTTTACTGCAACACATGCCCCGCCAGTCCATGGAAGGTTTATGTGGACTGAATGATCATCTGCTTACAGCTTTAAATCCGTTTTTCTCTTTTCTGAGATTGGAAAAAATGGTTTAAAGATTCCTCTTCTCACAAATTGGTCGGACTTGTTGCTACTTGATAATAGGGGTGGGTTTAAAAAATCGATTAATCGATTTAAATCGATTCAAGATAAATTAATTCAAAATCGATTCGTAAAACTAAGGATCGATTTTTTTTATTATTTTAAATTAAAAAAAAAATTTGTTTTTTTTTTTGTTTGTTTTTT
The DNA here is from genome assembly GCA_028567055.1 of Leptatherina wallacei. Lineage (NCBI taxonomy): Eukaryota > Metazoa > Chordata > Actinopteri > Atheriniformes > Atherinidae > Leptatherina > Leptatherina wallacei. The sequence goes on from JAOXYM010000001.1 coordinate 4,249,489, forward strand.
TTGCAGGTATGTCCATATTTTCTGATGATGTTACCCAATTTAGAGCAATTTTATTATCATGCTCCATGTTT
>JAOXYM010000001.1:4262204-4275810 GCA_028567055.1 Leptatherina wallacei
AACAAATAAAAAATCTGCCTAGTTTATGTCTCTTTAACTGAAATTATTATTTAAAAATATAATTTGAGCTAAAAAACTGATTAGAATCAGTGAGCAAACTACAGGGATTGTTGGGTGTAACAGCTTTGAGCCTTTTCCAAAGTCAAAAACAAAACTGTTTCGAGATTTTAAAGAATATTATACGAGATACTTTGAAAAGGAGCTGATTGGTATTACAAACACAAAATGTCCTTTGTCTCACAGAAAGAAGAAAGGATGTATTATTCATGAGGCAGAGTAAAGGCAGAGAAATACCAAAACTCCCCGTGAAGTTGCCAGTGTGTGGTCCTTACCTGTCCTGCTCCCATCACCTTCTCTGCTGCATAGACTGCCTTGGAGCAGCGAGGGCAGCGGTCCGACCCGCCAAACTTTTGGGAAAACTTATTGGCATTGGGGTTAGAAGAAGTTGGTCGTGGTTTGGATCTAGAACAAAAGGCGAAGGTGTCCAATGAAAGTGTAGCAGCAAGCATTTAACATCGCAAAGCTAGAAAACTTATGAATATAAGAGCACGGGTCTCTAATGACAGCTCAGACTTGGTGTCAGTATGAACACATACTCCTGGCACTGCTTATCTTCATCCTCTCCAGGAGGATCGGAGCTCAGAGCTCCAGCTCCTTGTCCATATCCGTAGCCTTTTGGCCCGTACTTCTTCCCATAACACGACTTGCAGTAAATCTCCGCCTCATGAGCTGCTACCGTGGTGCTGTCCAGCCCTTTTCTGCAGCTCACTGTGTGACAGAAACAGGAATATTTCATTTCATACCAGATATGAAACGATTTGTCCAGACTGAGGAATGTCAGTGCGGGGGTAAGGAAAGTTAAATAAAGCTCCCAGCTAGCTGGTTTTATCAGTCAGCAGTGGCAGGAAACACAGCCAGATGTCTTGTGTTGCTATTTGTGGGAGGAGAGGGGAGTGTGAAGTCAATGTTTGAGAAAAGATGAACACTTAGCAGGTGGATGAGCTTATCGCAGAGGCCTTTCAGAGCTCCCGCTGGAACCATGAATCAGTCACAAAGACTAACATCCAACAAGCTGTGCGGGGAACAGTGGATAGTTAAGATCTTGTGGAGATAAGAGTCATTGGAAAAGGTGGAATTCAGATCAGAAATCCAGCCAAATGTAGGCAGAAGAAAAGGAAATTGGCAGGAGTGTCAAACCCAGGAAGCACAAAAGGGCCTGTTATGGTGGTGTTGTGAGTGATTGATGGCTCGTACAGAAGGAGTAGGAAGCGCATGTGGCCATAAAGAAAGCAAACATGAGTGAGAGGAAAGAAAAACAGATGAAAAAAAAAACAAGAGATATTAACAAAAATGTAAAAGATAAAATGGCGGAGAAGCTATTAAATTGTTGTAAAAACCAAAGAAACTGCTCTGGACTTAAAGGTGTTAATGAGATGACACTGGAGGGTTAAAGAGCTCCGTATCAAAGCCTTTTATCCACCATGACCGCCTCAGTGGGACCAGTTAAGATGAGAAAGAACCAGTGTTCTCACTGCAGATGAAACAGGTTTTGTGGAAGCTCCTCCCGTTGCACTGGATCTCCTCTGCATGGTAAACCGTCTTCTCACAGGCTGCACACTTGGCGCCTCCTCCCCAGTTTGGCATCTTAGAGAAACAATTTAGAAAAAAAAAAAAAGATTGAATAAAATTTTATCAGATATCTCAAACTTTTGAAAGTGAAAACTAAAAATAGCAACATTGTCCAGAGCAGACCAAAACGACCCAAAGCTTATTAATAGTTACGTTGTCATTTAATTAAAAGGGAGAAAAACCTCCAGATTAATTGGGAACAATAAAATTCTTCAACCTAACTAATTATCTATCTAATTTTCAGGTAAGACTTTCAATTTATTTGAAAGAATTCAATTTCAATTCAATTCATTTTAGCATTCTTACTCTCAATGTTCAGTATTTTCTCTAAATGAAATCTTCCTCTAGATGCACATCAACATTTTTTTAGATGCTGATTTAATTATTCTGCTTTCTTAATCAAATAGAGGTCAGAGACAGATAAAAAAAAAAAAGTCCTTCTCACAATGTCAACCTGTCTTAATCAACAGTTTTCTGATATTTAGAAAAATAATTTCTTATTTAAAAAAAGCAAAATTCCCTCTGATTTCCCTCTCCAGCCCTGGTTTTAGTCTCATTTTGACTCATCAGATGGGACTTAAATGTCAGCTGTGCTAGAAGCTGCAGTGTTCATGCTGGCTTTCCGTCTGACGTTCCAGATTTACATCAGAACCTCACAGGGCTGGAACGTGGCATTGTTGGAACAAAAGCTTCACCCAGACATTTAACCATCAAATAACACGTTGGGATATTGTTGGTACGAATCATGAGCAAGAGACTTGTGATGTTGAGATCAATGTAAAATACAAACTTCTAAAAGAACAGATGTCGTTTTTCTGCCGATGAGAGACAAAACAGGCTCGTTTCCACTGAGTTGTGACAGCCGACTCTTAACAGGAAGATTTAAATGAAAATAAAATGAACTCTTACCTTAAACCCCAGCCTGTGTGACCCTGAAGTGGAAGCTAACTTTCCTGGACGCTTTATATACTGTCCATCTTACCACCGCAGCCCATCAGTGACGCTTCAGTGAAACTATCCTCCTAAAATAACTTGTGACAGAGCAGAGGCCCTCTGACCCTTTATCGCAGGCTGAAAGAGGGCTTGAACATCCGCCACTCAAACCTTTGTTCTGGACTCAGACCCAGAGCTCTGACGGACAGCTGCACGCAGAGAAGCACCAACATGGCATGTTCCGGGATTGGTATTATTGATTAAACATCACAACACAAGCTTATTTGGATGAACGGATAATGTAGAGAACAGAGTTATTTATAGATCTTCACAACAGGTTGGACATATTTGACAGAGCTGCTGCAGAGAGGAGACCATAGCTGTTCATCATATCAGATCACAGTACAGAATAAAAGATGCTGATTACCTGATTCTCTCTCTTTTTTTCGTTTTTTTTTTCAAAAGAGAGGAAAAAAAAGGTGAAAACTCAGATAATTAAGTCCAACATATGAGTCTGTTCGCTGTAATGACCAACAGAGAGACTCCACCGGCAACGACTTCAGTTCAAAATCCTCCACCTCACATTCAAAGCCATCAATAACCTGGCTCCGTCCTATGTGACTGACCTCCGTCATCACCATATACCATCTCGCGATCTCCAACTTTCTTTCTATTCCTCCATAACCAAGTACAGAACCTGGAGGGACCGAGCTTTTTCTGGCACTCAACCCAAAGACATCCATGATCTGGAATTATATATTTTTTAAAACTCTCCAAAACACATACTTTTATTATCTTTATGATGTAAAATGATTTTATGAGACTTAGAAGTTTGAATGTTTTTGATTTTATTGCATTTTAATCTTGTTTTCCTGTAGTAAAGTCTATGAGGGCCCTGAATAGTGCTCTATAAATAAAATGCATTATTATTATTATTAATAAAACTTCAAGTTTGTTGACATTGTCTTTAATCAGCTGCTCAGTTATAAGTAAAACAGAATATATCCTAAAGATAAGCAGAGATCTGAGGCGACCCCTTGTTATCTATGGGACACTGTCTCTGCCGTTTATTGAAACATGGACACAAACCCTCAGCTATTCCTCATTTATTCATATATTTACAGAAAAACAAGATACATGTACAACATTTATTAAAATATGTGCAAAGATAAGAAATAATCAGACAGAGTTTGTTTAATTATAACAAGCTTGAAAGTCAATATTTGAAAACCTTTATTCTTGACGACAGCCTGGATTCTCCAGGTTTTATAATGTCCTTTCTTTAACTAGTCTTCAGTAATAGTTTTCCAGGCTTCTTTAAGGATTTTCTAGATGATCTCACACTGCTTCATCATGTTGAGGTCCGGACTCTCCATCGCTCCATCAGACCTGCTGTCTATGGTGCCGTCACCGGGCTGAGCACCCAGCGGTGGCTACACTCATCCACAGGCCGGCTACTGATCTGAACAAGTTGAGAAATGGACTCTTTCATCCTAATTTTCCTTTTTCTTTGAATGTCATGGTGTTTAAAATATAATTGCTTCCCTGTAGACAACATAAAACCCAGCTGAGTGGATGTATTAATGATGTAGGTCATCTGTATTCATTCATTTTTCATTAGTTCATGCATTTAATTTGATCTGTTGTTGTTTTCACTTTGTTTGTTTGCATCTCATTTTTTTTCAGATAAAATCATCCGCCAAGTAATCTCCCCCCCCCTCCAAAATAAAATGGTGGAATCGCGTTTGAATGTGCACACTACAGATGTTCAGTGAACCAACCCTGATCATCACAGTAAAATCAGTTCTATAACATGTTTATTTTTTATCATTACACTGAGTTCACTTGACCTTTTGACAATTTAAGATTTTTTTTTTTGAGATAATAAAAAAATAAACTGATTTGTGAGAAATTCATTCTAAAACAGATGTGATTAATCAAACCACGACTTCAAAATTCTGTTCAAAAGAGAAGAAAACATGTAATCTGGTGTTCTTACAAAATCATATTAAAATTTATTTTGCATTTTACATTAAGTATCACATTACAAACAAGGAAAAAAAAAGAAAAAAAAGTAGTAATTTTCTTATAAATTAAACCCATCAAAATCAAAATTTCTAATTTGTTGTCGGGATGCAACACAAACATTCACATTTTTTTTTCACAATTCCATCCAAGGGTAACAGTTAACATGTACATATGTGCAAAGTGATCTTATTAGTTTTACCGTAGCAATGATGCGATTCTTAATGATTTTTTCAATTTGAAGAAAATTCAATTTGTACCACCTAAATTTAAAGCAACCAAAGAAAGAAAAATAAAAGCCAGAAAAAAAAATCACGTCTCATCCAAACAGGAAAGTTTCCACCAGCAACTCAAAGAGCGTGACGATAGTGTTCAGGGGGATCTAAACTTTAAATCTACTTTTCCCTGTTCCCGCTGAGCTGTCTGTGATAAGAATGAAAGCCGTGAGGATGCTGTGAAATGTTCAGAGGTAACAAATATTGTAAAAAAAAATACTCAACCAAAATAAAAACACATCCACAACAAGCATACGCAGAACACATTCAGACATCTGAGGGTCTCCATCAGGAGTCCTCAGTGGCGACGTCCAGCCTCCTCTGAGGGATGTAAACAGTTTTGGTAGCCTGGTGTCCACCGGTGGTTACCACGGCAGCCAGAGGCGAGAGAGGAACTGGTGTGTGAAAGAAGCTTTGCTGGGGGAGTCTGGTTCCTTTTGGGGTGGTCATCAGAGGCTGCACAACAGATAGTGTTCCGTTAGACTGCGGCGGTCTGACCACATCATGTTAATGGGAAATCTAAATTTAGCTGCTCTCTTTTACCTGTTGCACGCTGATCAGGGTCAGCGGCTGCCCGGATACCGTCTGCTGGAGAGCCACCGGAGACATGGGCTTGATGAAAACCATCCCTCTCTGCTGCTGCAGAGTCAGAGGGCTCGGCAGGGTGTTGGCACGTTCTGGGGTCTGCGGGGTGGCAAAGGCGTTTCCTTGGCTGGAGATCAGACCCAGGTTCTGTAGGGTGAAGTGCAGGATGGCAGGACTGGGGCTGTGGAGGCGGTGGGAGTGCTGGGCGGTGAGCGGAGAGGCGGCGGCGGGAGCGGACCTGTGGAGACGAACGTTGGTGGGCGTCACCTCCTGGGCCGGAGCAAGTCGGGACCCTGATGAAAAAGCAATGTTTTTCCATCATGTATGCAAATTCTTCTACAAGGTTATTAAAAAAACAAACAAAAAACATTCATTTAGATTTATTGGAATTTAAAGAAAAAAATGATATAAGTTTGATCGAATGCTTAAAAAATGACTTAATAGCCTTTTTTAGTTTAACATCATTGTATCTTTGTTTTTATGTAAATGCTAAAACTGTACTACTGAGCTTGCTTGGGCAGATTTCCCCGTAAGCCCCCCCCCCCCGCATGACAACTAATTTGGCATCATCCTTGCATCCTGTCTCTTCTCTGAGCTCTCTGTTGCCTCTTGTCTTCTCTCACTCTGTTGCTTTCTCTCTTTTTCCTCGCTTCCTCCAATAACTTTGTCTTGAGTTTCTTGTTGAATCAACCACGGTGCGCATTCAAAACAGCCAATGTGTTGATATCCAGTAGCTAGTGTGGGATGCAGTACCTTAAAGCTAAACACCTTTAGTAAATTGACGCAGCACCCTGGGGAAAAAAGTTATTAAGTGCAGTTTTTAGCCTTGGGATGCTGCTGGGCATTAACATCTCCCGGAATGTAACTGTGCCATCAAAATTAATCAGCAGCACAGAGTTTTAAAGACCCACAATGCAACTTATGCTATTTCCTCAGTGACGCGCCCCCTATCGACGGCTAATTCAGCATCCATCTTGGATCATACCTGTAGTGTGAGCCTCTCCAGACAGTAAAAAAGTCTTTTCTCGACTCTTGTCTTATCTCTTGCTCTTCTTTGGCTCTCCTTAATTTTCTCTCTTCCTCCAATAATGTCTTCAAACGTTTCTTTGCTGAATCCGCCGACGTGCGTTCAATACGACCGTTTGTACGTTCCTGGAACGTTCCAGCAGCGTACTGAGGCTAAAAAACTGAACTTAACAATCTTTACCTCTAGGGCGCCGTCTCACTTTACAGCTGAGTTTCACTTCACGCAGCGCATCATAAGCCAGCAAGTGGATATCGACACACTGGCCGTTTTAAATGTGCATCATGGCTTATCCATCAAAGAGATGTAAGTGGCCGTTATCGGAGACGGAGTAAGAGATAAGAAAAGAGTCAACATCGGACTGACTTTTCACTGACTGGAAAGAGCTCAGAAGCTGAATTAGCTGCCGTGAGGAGGCCAAAGTTCAGTAGTACTTCTTTAAGTACATAAAATGTCAATACTTTCCCAAAATGGCTTTAGTTGCACATTTACCTGCAGTTGGTGTTTGGTAGATATTGTAAGTGGGTGTTGATGCCTTGCTGCTTTCAACCGCTGACCCCTGAACTTCCTTGTAGCTGATGAGGGACTGCTGGGAGATTGGGATCAAGTATCCAGCTGGGACTAAAGTCTGATTGGGCAGAGTAGTAAAAGACAAGTTGCTGTAAAACTAAACAGCAGAACAAAGGTTATCTTTACTGAAGTGCATTTAGCAGCGTGTTAGTATTTTTACCTCAGCTTGGATTTGTCCCGGTGTGAGAGGTACCACCCTGACGGGTGTTAATCCTGCTTCACTATCAGAGTTTACCGCCTTGTCCTCTCTCTCCAGGAGGTTCTCCAAGCTCTGCTCTAGTGTTTGATTGGCTACAGTGCATCCGGGGGTGTTAACAAACTCTGGGTCCAGGTGGAGGGCCCGAGATGAGGGTCGGCTGGTGAGGAGATTGTTACGACGGGCGTTCAGACGGGCCTGCAGGATGTCACACAGCTTCGGAGAGTCATCCTAAAGGAGACAAAAAGTGCTTGAATACTTTGAACTTGAGTCCAAAACAACTTTTTTTGGACTAACACATCAATGAAAGTAGTTCTCCTGTACCTTTAAGCCGGGGTCCGGCCTCTTGACTTTGGAGGGACTGCTTTCTGAAGCCGAATCCGAAAGCAACCGTTTCAGCACCAAAGGACTGACATCGGACTCCTTGGAGACCAGCCGGCTCTTGGCTGCACACCGGCCCGTCGGGCTCTGCCCAGTCTTATCCTCGAAGGTCATGGAGCGCACGGCGAGGCTGGTCGGCTGTGGCCTCGCAAGAGGGTTTGGCCTGAGGGAGGAAGGGTGCAAATATATGGCGTAGGACCCATTCCCCCTCTGCTGGGGTAACAAGACGGGGATGACGGGTGAACACTGTGCAGGGATGTACGTGACTGAGCCCGCAGGCTGTCCCGGTAGTGGTGTTGTGTGGACAGTAGTGTCGACTCCTGGCTCTTGAGTTGGCGTTAATAACGGCGCCTTTGGTGGTTCCATTGAACTAAAATTGGTTGTCTGCAGCCTTTCAGCAGCCGTGTATCCCTCAGCAGCAGCAGCAGCAGCCTTCGGGTTTTCTGTGGGCCTACAACAGAGGCAGAACTATCACTTTATACTCCAGCCAAAAACTAGCAAATACAGTAGCTCATAGTTTATTTAAATTGAGTGAAAAGTAACCTGAATGACCCAAATAATTCAACTTGTTTTGAACACATTAATGAATCACTGTTGCATTAGTTTCACCCGAGTTGGTCCAAGGCACCACACTTCTCTTAAAGTTGAGCCAAGAATAATATTTTCACCCCACAGATTTTAGTTAAAGAACCACAGCTGGTGATGGTGAAACTTACGTGGTCTCCTGGTCAAGTTCAATCTTACAGATAGCAGCAAGTTGGGCCATTTTGTTCGGAAAGTTTCCGTTAGATGAATCGCCTGAGGATAGGAGAGGAAACGACCGTCACCACACCATTTATAAACTAGAGAGGTAACTCTGGTTAAATGTAGTCTGTACTTACCGAGGGAACACTTGACAGGACTGCTGGGGGCCGAGTTGATCTTGCGCCGGTCATCCTGAATGCTCTTGGCGAGCTTTATGAGGGAAGGGTGCCGGGTGAAGCCTCGTTTGACCCCGGGCGTTGAAAAGAGGTTTTTGGCACAGTTTTCCACAGAAGCACGAGACTCGAGAACACCTTTCCTCTTGGGTGGGCAATCTGATGTCGAGTTCACCAAGTCTGAAACAAGAGTTTTAATGTTTACGGCACAATGACTTCAGTGTGATGCCAAGGCCAAAATTCCTTCTTCGTCATAAACCCAAAATAACTAAACAGGAAAAGCCTTCTGCTTTTACCTTTAACTTGTGGAAATTCTTGAGGACCGACCCACTCGAAGGCCGGCTTCCTTCCTCTCTCTTCTTTCACGTGAACTTTCTCAATGAGCTTCAAGCTTCGCAGGACATTAGCGATATCGTACAACCGTCGCACTTTGGCTGCAAGAACATGAACAAAAATATCGTTACACGTAAAAAAAACTTGTTCAAAGACGGATCATTTTCAATCAATAGGAAAAAAAAGTCCCGAGATACAGAAGCTGTGAATGTATGAAGGATGAAGAAGGTAATTAATGTGTGTTTATACTCACTTTTGAATTTGTTCTTGTCTTGATCTGCCACATGGTCCTCTCCTATCAGGATCTTGGCCGCTACATCCAGACTGACCACACGTGGATTTGACACCAGAAAAAGCATGACAAACTTCTGGCTCATCACTCGCAGGGATTTGTCTTTCCTACTGTTAACAGATGCTGGAGGAGAAGAGAAAGGAAAAAAGGTTTCAGTGAATTTTTTACTAAAACTGTGTAAACAGAACATAGGGAGCCAAAATAATAAGAAATATTTCTGCTTCTCACCTGCTTTGAACTCGACTCCTGGAAGCTCTACAAAGAAGAGCTCTTTCTGTCCCTGCTCCCCGTTCTCCATATCAACCACCACCTCGTTCTCCTTTTCCTCCCCGTCAAAGTCAAACTCCTTGTCCAGGAAACGCTGGCGGATCTGCTGCATCTGCTGGCCGTACCTGTGCTTCTCTCCCACCTGCTTGAGAATGGCCAGAGTCTCGGCCAGGTTGGTTCGGCCGTGCCAGGAGTAGCGGTTTTTGGCCGAGCGGCTCACCATGTGAAGACTCTCCAGGACATTCATGATGTCGTAGATGCGCCGGCGCTCTACACCTGCGTGGTTACAAACACGTAAATTACACTGGGATCAAACTTTGTGATATACATTTAACCAAATGGATTTAAATCAAGTAAAATGAGACGGGTATACACATTTGAGTCTCTGAAAACACAACGAAAAACATAATTGTAAACGTGGAACATAGATAACATAAATGCAACTCATATCAGTATGTGATAAACACATCATCAGGTTTTGTTGAAGACATACTGAGCTCAGTGGCCACATCATCCAGGCAGATGTCCTTGAGAGTTGAGTTTGGGTAATCTGGGTACCGGGCGAGAAACTTGTGACAGAGCAACCCCAGACTCTTATCTTTTCTGCTGATCATTTTCTCCGACTCTTCTCCATTTTCAGAGTCCTACAGAAAGACAGTCAATAAGTAAAAGCATCCTTTTTATATCAAGCTCATGTTAAAGAAATAATAGCAAGAACACGTACCTGTGTAGGATTGAGACCATCACTTTCATCATTGTCCATGCTGAGCTCCTTCTCTCTGTTCCTGATCTCAGGACTAGCAGCACTGATGAGCATTTTAAGGTTGGAAGTCGGCGTCCAGGGATCGACGGAACCTACTTCCCTTCCCTTTTTTGGTGTTGTGAGGGGACCCATTCTTGGTTGGTTCTTCACTGAGACGGTGCAGAAGCCGGCTGATTTCTTAGCAGTATTCACCAGAAATTGAGGTGCAACAAAACCATTATCCTGGTCAACGAAAGAGGGAAAACAGATACATTAGCCCCCTATGTCACACACACACAGAAAAGAAGTAAGGAAGCTCATTTCAGCTTTATTAGAATTGCACCAATTCACAACAAAGTCCTATCAGGGCACTTTAAAGACTAAATCAATTGTGATCCAATCACATTTGATCAAGTTATATCTGAGACGTTTTTTGATTGATCTGGATTTACTGACCTCTGAATGTGATTTGCAGATTATGATCATAAAGGGTCGCACATAACGTAGCCACCTAGGCATAAGCGTGTAATATTAAGCTAATTTAGCTAATGATATCTAGTTATTAATGCTTTTATAACAATATACTTCAGGCCAAAAACGTCTCTCATGGTGACAAAAATGCACATAGAATAAAAGCTTAACGTATTCTTCCGCTGGATTCATTATTATTATTTCATACAATAAAACGTCTATTGATATTTACATACAAATATTTTGTCAGTAAAACTATTTCAATCAACCTTACCGCATTTTGGATGTTGGTTAAAGACATTTTAAAACAAAAATAACTGTCTTTGACGTTATGATAATAGTTAATTTACGTTTATCTACGACTAGCATAAATAATTTAACCCTAAATTTTTTTAAAACAAATCAAAATACCAGACTAATATTGGCGGTAAGTGACGTACGTGCCGTCGAATCGCCGGGCCCAACGGCCGCAGAAGTCCCGCCCTTTTTGTGTGAAGCAGCCAATGGGAGCGCGGCGCGAGACAGCGCAGAGGAAGTGAAGAGTGTCCCGCGCAGGTAAACTGTTTTTGAAATCCTTGGCGCGGAACATACAGACGGTATATCTCTCTCCCCCCCGGCGGCTCGTGTCAAACACTGAAATATAAGTGAGCAAGTTTGGACAAAGCAGCAGCTTTGATAAATAAGAGGAGAGTTTATTTTAATGGCTGCCTGGTTGAAAAAGCAGATAGTTTTTCATGCTTGTTGTCAAATAAGAGTCCATGAACTGCCCCACCTTACGATAACGAAATGTGGTAAAAACCGGATAATCCACCCACGTTTCTCAGATAAAACCCGCTAGAGAACGTAGTATAATAAAATAAATCTAATTTACTCGGACGGTAAATGAATCAGTTTGCAGACAGTGACGTGGCGCTAACGCTGCGATGCCCAAACATCTGTTTTAATTAAACGACACGTCTTCCTGCTTTTAGAACAACTTCAACACGTTTTATTTCGGGATAATCTTAAGAGAGCTTACCTTTATCTGCGGAGTAACCCCTTTCTCAGAGAAGGCTTCCCATATTCGCGGAACGTGTTGGGGATACCAGAGATTCTGTCTCCAAATAGTTTAGTCCGAGTTTAGAGTCGAGCCTGATTATCCACATAGACACAGTCCAAACAAACACATCGTCTACAGATGTGAACAATGTCAAATATCCTCGGCTGTCCAGTTTTCTGCCTTCCACCTTGTTGTAAATAAGAAGCCCGCTTCTGGAACAACTTTACTAGAGTTGTGAAAACTTTGCCCAGTTGTGTGGATGACCACCAGAAATTTGACCCGCCCTTTGTGAGCATGCGCGCTGACGTCAACCCAATTCCGACACCACACTTCCTCCATGCGGGGGGAGAGGCGGGCTATCATCAGACATAAAATGAAGGGAAAAAAAAGTCACATAATCCTTGCATGCATTTGATCAAAAGCAATGATTCTGTAAAATTCTTATTGAAAATTTTAATATATAAATATCATAATATTATAATTTCTCATTGATATGATATTGCTGTCATACAAAGGCACAGTAAGATCCCTGGATCTTGCAGGAGTGGAGGAATTTATCCCAAGAAACACATGAAGAACATAAAGTGGAATTAAATATCCAGAATAAAGCATGCATACACAAGAAGAGATACAATATGACCACAAAGACATAGAATGGCAACAAAGACAACAATAAATGATTGGGAAGTGCAAAACAACCATAAAGGAATGCAAAATTAAACATCAGATGTGACTTAAAGTGGCCAAAAAGAGGTGTCATGTAATTAAAGTGATGCTCAAATTGATCATAATATGAGTACAGTTCAAGAGCTTCAAGAAAACACAAAATACTGTTTGGGGAATGTAGTTCCAACTCAGAAGATGTACAAAAAATACAAACGATGTCCATAGTATGATGCAAAATTAACAATAGATCATTATCAGATGCAAACTCGCCACAAAGAGGCACCAGATTATAACAAACGGAATGAAAATAACCACATTTCTCCATGGTTTATAATTATGTGTCTGTCTCTGTGTTGTAGTATTTCAGTTGTCTTTGTCAAGGTGACATAACCAGTCTGTACCTACATGTGCAAGGGTGCTCCAGCCTATTTACAGTAGACAGACCTGGGGCAGGAAATTGCTGCCGGATAAGGTTAATGTGACTTATAGCTCGAGCCAAATATATATGATATGATATGATATGATATGATATGATATGATATGGTATCTAATTCTGGGCTTGTCTATGTTGCAAAGTGCCTGTGGCTCATAGATGCCATCCATGATGGAGTCAAGAAATAAAAGATTCTGTCCCGATATAGACTGAGAAAAGTCCAATAACCTGATACAATCCCATGTTGAGTTCAGAATACAGAGATGATCTCAGCTTCTTGCTTTTGTGATTTTCCAAAATGTAATGTTTTGTCCCACCAGGGAAAAAAAAAAGAAGTAACAAAACAGTCAACTGCACATGAAAAAAGAACAAATAGCACATGATCCCAGTATAAGATCAAATAGAATGGGTTGTAACGCTAGAACTTGAAACCAGGAATCGATAACCCATTGGGCAATCCTGACGCATGGACGTCCATGTACATAGATGTTACTTTTTTCCTTACAAAGCAGAAGACTGAAGTCATTTTCTTCTTTAGGCAAGATGGGTTTGACCTCATGGATTTCTTGTCTTTTCGTTATCATGGAAAAGGTAAATGAATGGATCTGCACTTCAGGGTAAGTGTAAATCATACAGATGGATGCACATTTTGACCAGATCATACATTGAATTTACACGACTAGTTTACTGTCAGATATTTGTAAGGCAAGGCAAGGCAAGTTTATTTGTATAGCACATTTTCAGGCTCAATACAATTCAAAGTGCTTTACATAAAACATTAAAAGCATTACAGATAAGAAATAAAAAAATAAGAAAAAGGAGCTAAAA
>JAOXYM010000001.1:4275910-4292288 GCA_028567055.1 Leptatherina wallacei
AGTGGCTTAATGGCAGCTATCTTTAGGGACTTGGGAAAAATGCCTGATGCCAGTGAGTTGTTTACAATAAGTAGGAGATCACTTTCTACAGAAGTAAAAACTATTTTTAGAAAGTCGGATGGTATCAAGTCCAGAGTGCATGTTGTCGATTTCAGATTGTAGCGAAACAAGAGATATTTTTTCTCATATTGGAAATGACTAAACATTTAGGAAGTTTTGATTATCAAGTAAACTTTGTGTGCAACTGATCCAGATCTCAGGTATCACTCAGGTGCCCTCCGTATGATGCACCCCAGTGAGACCTAGTACTACTTTTTGAAATGTAAATTTTGGTGTTCTTTTGCACCAATGAACTAAGATATGACAAATGCAGGTTTTGCATTATTAGCTAATTTAGTGATTATGTCTTGTAGGCTAATATTCCAACTTATACATGCTGGTCTGACTGTTCTTAAACAGATTTCCTGCAGAAAAAAGGCTGTTTTCCACCAGAAAGTCAGCCATGAATAAGGATAAATTGCTCAACATTTAATCTGACATTTTAGCCAACAAAGATGTTTCATACAACTAGTTACTAAAGTTATGAAAAAGGTGCTATTCGTTATCTGCCAGCTGCAGTGGCTAAAAATCTTCTTACTGCCGTGTCTCTATTTTGGCACTAGGTGGCAGTAGAGCACTCCTTACCAACTGTCACCATGGAAACCGACAGGCGCCTTCAAGGATGTTGAGAGAAAACGGCGGATCTTGAAGCACCATGTGACGTAATGTTACGGCTGTAGAGAGCGAGTGGGACCCTGATGCCGCTTTCATGTACCCCTCGTTAATTATAAACCTTCCCCGACTAAATTACGACAGCAATTTATAATCTTTAAATCAGAATTGAACAGATGGTGTCACCATCATATCAACAAAGGGGTTATGAGATAGATAAAGAGTTAAAGATGTATTTGGATTTCCAGATATGCTCTTTAGTTTAAAATTTACGGCATCTGATTATAAGACGAACAGTCCCAACGAACAGCCTTGATCGGATCCCAAAATAAAAAAAAATGATAATAAACTTGATTTAAGTTGCACATTGCAAGGCATAATCCCAAAGTGCCTTGCAGAATCTAAAGCACTAAAACAGTGTGGTATTTCTGGATGCTAGGACATTTCCAGACTAAATACATATGGGAGTTTATCATTTTTTTGATCTTGTGGTGGAAAAAAAATCAAATTCAACAAGAACTAATGATGTTAAGCTTTTTAATGGCAGTAAAATCAATTATGTATTTGGAAAATGTAACATTTCCTCACCTCCGTTAACTCAGACCCCTGTAAAACTGTTTGGAGACCCCGTTGAGAGACCTTTTAAGCACCTTTAAATTCTCCTTGGCTATGTAGGAACTAGGCCTATATAAGAGAAGAAATGTTAAGTTAGATAAAATAAAAGGGATGACCTCGTATTTTATTCATGAATGGAGAGTTAAAAAAAAAAAACTTAAATCAAGTGCTGCTAAAAAAAAAAGGTGAATGGATAATGTCAACATCAAGTCTCATGACGCGCAGGTAATATTACCGACAGCACTTAAACGCAGCAGCGGGCTGCTCCGCTTGCAGCCAAAAGGAGCGGACAGCGCCACGCACGAGGCGGGTACCTGCTTCCACCGGGTGTGCAGGAAAAACGGGAGCGGTGCTGGGTGAGCATCTTTTCTTTCCTCACACACATTCATTTGATGTTTATTTCTCCCAGTTGTTTATTTAATGTCGGTGTTTAGTTTCCCGACGGCTGGCTCTGCCACGCAGCCTGGGAGGTCTCCCATCCTCCTGCAGGGATGCTGCAGTGGCTCAAACCCTCGGCGAGCAATTTGTTCCACATTGTAACTCTTGAGTTTAAATGTTTGCTGGCTGACAAGTCGAGGCTGAGTAGCCACGATTACTACAAGTTCTAAGAAGTAAATAAAATCAGGGGTTTGTTTTTTCTGACCAGCGGAAAGTTGCTTAGTTGTGTTGGGAAAATGTTTATTTCTTAATGGTGAAAAAAGACCGCACCTGCAGCAATTAGCTGGCAGTTTTACC
Source organism: Leptatherina wallacei (assembly GCA_028567055.1). Taxonomy (NCBI): domain Eukaryota; kingdom Metazoa; phylum Chordata; class Actinopteri; order Atheriniformes; family Atherinidae; genus Leptatherina; species Leptatherina wallacei. The sequence goes on from JAOXYM010000001.1 coordinate 4,277,972, forward strand.
CCCCCCCCCTCCCCTCCCCCAGCTGATTGTTGCTATGTTCCTTTATACATGTATAGCTTCTGCATAAATTGGATTTAAAAGTTGCCTTTAGCGTACTTTGCACGTTTTAGAAAAAAAAGTTTTAAATAATTAATTAATTCAATAATGAGATGTGGATTTGTGACTGCGTCTGACTTCATGCTGAAAAATGTGCTTCGTTTAAACGTCCTTTACTTTATCACCTCACTTAACTCTTCTCTTTCAAGATAAACACTTTTAATTAGCTATATTTTAAACAGATGTTGCTGCATGGTGTCTATAATGTCTGCTTTTTTTTTTTACTGCTGCACACAGATTGGATCTCCAGCAGAAAAAGAGGATGAAGATGATCACAGCCTCCTAAAATCTCAACTCTTCACAGCAGCTGGGATGTTTTTAGGAGAGAGTACTATCCAGTTCATCTCCGGTTCCCATTCCCTGCCCTGATGCCCGCTTCAGGTCAGCCTCTTGGGACCAGGAACCAAAAACAGAAGCCAGTAAGAAACATTATGACTGACACGCAGCATGTTGCTGAGGTTGGATCCCTCCAGAGACAGATTGTCATGTTTTGTATGAAGCAGAGTTGATGGACAGACAGCGTTTTCTGCTCTTAGATAGACATTCATGTGCCACAACTGGGAATTAAGCGGGAAGGTGGCTGAAATACTTTGAGCAGGTATTTCTCGTTGTTCCCCTGGAAGGTCGGGGGTAAAGGCTGGATATTCTGTGGGGGGAACCTGGCTTACCTGGGAAGATGGAGGGAGGAGCAGAGGCTAGTCCGCATCAGCACCAGAGGAGGAAACCTGTGCTGCACGGATTGGATGACCAGAAAAGGGTGAGTTAATGACTTATTCTTTTACCTTTCTGCCCCCTGTTGGGCAAACATGCGCTCTGGAGCGTAAACAATCTTCAAACGATAACTGTTGAGTCTTCGTAGACTCATGCATGGGAGATCAAAAAGCAAAATAAATCCTCCTTTTTTTTAAGGACAAAACAATCCAATATTGTAAATTGTTCAAGTTTGCATGATTTTAAAGATGAAGTAATGAGAGGATGGAGTCCATGAAGTCTTCTGTGATGCTTTGGTGGTTTGCAGTTAAGATTGATGGAATATTTTGATACTGTGACTCATTCTTCCTGTTTCAGCTTCGCTCTGCATTTTCCACATGATGTTGATGTAGTGCTGTTCTTGCATGCAAAACCTTGTAGCCCCATTTCTCCTGCCTTGCGCTTTGAATTCAGTACACACTGCAGTTTTGCTTACAAAATACACACTGTTGCATGCAGAATGCAAATAATATATATATGCATATATTACACCGTTGCACCCCGATGTTTGAAGTTCTTACCGCCATATTTGTCCGAGTTTGTAGAGAGAAACTTAGAATAATAAGTAAAAAGTGTTGGATTGTGCACTTGGGTTATCTGTGGCTTAAGCTTCTTTTTTGGTACTGTGCATTTGATGCGTCGCATGCTGCCCAGATGGCCCACCGATGCAGTGTGTCCAGGTTTTCTTGTCATACTGTTGTTCATTCAGTGCAGTTTTCTGTATTTCTGCAATCTTGAAAGCATTAGAAATATATCTGGATGCGTTCCCTTGTATCTCAAGAGGAGTTGATGTTTTTCCTGACAAGGTGAAGTTTTGATAGATTGGTACCGGCTCCAGTCAAAAAAAAAAAAAAGACAAAAAAAGAAGTAGATGTCTGATTCCGAGTGCATTCATCTTCATTTTGAGGTCAAGGCAGAACTCAGTGTTTGTGTTAGTATCCTGCACGCTGTTAACAATGCATTTATAGCTAAACCAGTAAGATAGGAGGGATCCACACTGGTCTTTGGGGGGGTTTCCAACATGTTAGAGCAGTTGGAAGACTGGTTGGCTATCGAGGCTGTAGAAGTAACTGTTAAAGGCTCGCTCGTCTTTTGGCCACTGGGAATGAATCGCTTTTAGAACGCATACACGTAAACATAAAAAGATGGAGAGTATCTCAGTCATTGTGTTGGAGAATGAAGGTGTCAAGAAGGTCGTCACCTGTTGGTTGGTGGTTTTAGATTAGCTTCAACCTAAAACCCTCAACAGTGCTGTTTGAATAGTAGTAAACGTATGTGTGTGTGGATGCAGATGCCATAAGTTTGACTCTTCAAATAATGTCAGGTGGAGCGTCTGCAGGTGTACCAGTGGTCAGATGTAAAAAAAAAAAAAAAAAAAAATTTCTTGCCCTCCCTGCTTCCGCCCCTGTAAATTATTGATTCAATCAGGTGTGTTAAATGAGTCACTTGGGAATATGTAGAACATGAATATTAACTGATGTGACCAAAGTCCCAGCTGCTGTTTTCCAGTTTCCCAACACTGTCGAGCATCTCACTGGATGCCAAGTAACACGCGGAGCAGCTAAAAGAATCTGGGCTTTTTTTCTTTCTTTCTTTTTTTTTGCCGCTTTGTATTATCGTTGCTATGGTAATCAAACCTGATACCATTCATAAAATGATTTTCTTTTTTTCCCTGACCTTTGCATCCTCAGTTTGTTAGCAGTGACATATCTAGATTTAATAAGAAGCCTCGGTTGCAGCTGCAAACGTGGCGGCATCATCAGTTGGAAACCAGACGAGACCAGACGCTCGGTACTCCCCGGGGAAAAGAGGTTGTGGTAGACTGAGCCAGTGCTCACCTTCCCTCTTAATGGACATCAACCAACTTAAATAAATTGAAAGCAGTGGTGTAGTAGCGTTGACACGTTGAGGCTCCCGTTGTTGAATTACCCCAGGCTTCCATGCAGCAACATTCAGTGTCCCTCAGCAATTACCTAGGCTTTGTGAGTTTGAGATCCTGCATGTGATACTCGCCCCCCCGTAGGAGGTAATTGGATTTTGTTCTCTTTGTGGCTTTACTATGTCACACTTTCCTTGCTCTATACATTAACGTTCATTGAGTAGCCATAATAGACCTACGTGGAAAGGCAGAAAGCGTCGGAGGTTGTATTCAGGGACGAGTTGTATTGTGGAGAATCCGGGCTCCGTGTTCGATGGAGCAGAACTGCAGACTTTATCAGTAGAAACACCTTTTTATAGTTGGCTGATATTCGGTGAACAAGGATTCTCTTTAGTGCAACAAATTGCCTGAGTACAGAGTAGACAATGGCCCTTAATTAGCCTGTTAATGAGTCTTTATTTAAGAAATAATAAGGTGTAAAGATCTGCATCTGCAGCTCAAGCTGTTTTTCGCTTTGCAAACATCAGCTCACGGATGCAAAGTAACTTCTATTTTTCTCTACAGATACAATTATTTTTTTTCACAACCATGTAAATACTTTTTTACACATCGATAAATTAGAATTTTCCTTTTTTACAAGGTGAGAAAGATTGATTTACAAATACAAACCCTGAAGTTATTTACAGCTGCGAAATCTTTCTGGCTTTCTGAGAAGACCATACATCTCCAGCATTGATGATGGTTCAGAAGAAGTGTTTGATGTAAATTGGAAAAGTTTTTTGTATATATTGTTCAGAACTAAATATTAAACCCAAAGCAACTTTAAGATTTTAAGGCGTTCACTTTCTTTAACATCACTTTGCTTAAAAGTTACATTTGTTAAATTTGTACCTGTATGAGGTTCCAAGAAGAAGAAGTGACTATGCTGTGAGGTGTCTGACTCGGACAAGTCTAAATGTTGATGATAAATCAGGTGTTTAGTCAATTAAAATAGATTTTATTGTAATTCATTCAGTCAAACTTTTTACATTCAGCAGAACCAGGAAAATTCCTAACATTATCGAGATAATTACATAAACAATATAATACAGGAAATGAGCCTTTCTTGATCGAAACGATGTTTTTTTTTCTGTTACAATGTGACCGTATCAAATATTTATGACTTTTTTTTTTTTCAAACCTTGCTTCCCTACTGTATCAGAGTTGTTTTGAGTCTGCATGAAATGAGGTTGGAAAGATTAAAATTCCTGTGAACTCCAGGTGTAGATGGGCATGATTAATTTATTGGAAAGCAGGAAAAGAAAAGCTGCTGCGAACTGATCTGATTAACAACGGCTGAAGTGTGGCTTGGACAGCTGGTGTATCTCAGCCTCCTATACAGCTCGGTCCTTTTCCAACATTTAAGTCTGTGTTAGTGAGCTGCTCTTTGTTTATATCCTGACCTGAATCCTTGTAGATTGTAGAGTTACAGCACAAATATTTAAAACATGTGGTAAAAAACAGTGACTGGAAGAATACTAGTTAAAAAAATTGGGAAGTTTAAAAACAAAAACTCTTTCTAAAAGAAAGTATGCATATATTACAACCTTCTATTGGTGTATAATGATAAATATGAAGGACATTCAGAGGGTGATGGAGGGCGCTGTGTGATGGAATCTATTATTGATGCAGCTCAATGAGAATCATAAGCAATCTGACACTAATTGCTCAATCAGAGCCACTGGAAATTATGTATTTATTTTCACTAGTCCTTTCTGACTGCTCATTAAACAGTGTTTGCTATGGTTGGGTGGGGTTCTGTAGCATAATGAGGTGTTTACAGTGGATGCGTGTGCTGCAGTTATTCTCTAACCGCCCCATAATTAGCTGAGAGACACAGATGAGTGGGAAAGCTCACATGGCTTAGTTTATTTCCTTCTGAAGATGGACTTAATCCTCAACCTCAGGATACAGTACACACTTGGTGGGAGAGGCTCCAGTGACTTCCAGCTTTGAAATGGCCCACTGAGACATGATGATGATGGGATACTGACTCTTTAGTTTTGTTTGTTTAAATTGTCAACTGAAGCACTCGACTCATGCAGGGCAAATACATAAAGACATGAAATTATCATTATTACAGTATGTTAGAGGACAGTTGGCCACATGGTGATTGCAGCTGAAAAATTATTCCAAAAGACTTGGCCATTAATGTCAAGGATCATCTTTGTTCATATATCCATACATAGTCCCATCCCCATGTTGCTGGTGTGCTTAAAAGATTCACCATGCTCACCTTCTTCACTCTTTTTCCAGCTTCTTGCTCGAGGTCCCCCAGAGGGAAAATCCTGGCCTGATTCGATATTTGGTTCCTTCAGCACATTTTTGGATCTGTAGGGTTTTTTTTCCTCCTGAATAAGCCTGTAAGGACGGTGGCATCCTGAATCACCTTAACTGAGTTTTACCTCTCCAAACTTGCAGATTCCTTTCACTTACCTGAAATCCTCACTGTTACACGAAGAATGTCTTAATTACTGGAAATATGAGATAAGTCCTGTATCAGTCGGAGGCTTTTAGGCTGCAGTTACACAGTTGGAGGAAATGAAATGCTGCCTGATTCACTACTGCAATGAAGCACTTTGTTTTAAAACGTTTAGTTGTAAAATCGAGGACTGTATCCGCAGTTATTCAGCCCACAAAATTTAATCATTTGACTCAGATGTTCTTCCTTCTTTATTATAATAACTTATGATGCATTCAGCTTGTGGTCAGTTTTATCCATGATCCCGTGTGCTCCTAGTAAGGATGTAAAAGATGCAAAAGAAAGAATTCTCTTCATCTGGAGGTGAAAAGTGTCCTCCAAACTTTGTACCTAAGGTGACAGAACTTCTTTTATTTAGTAATGAATACAGTTCACAATGAAATGCATTAAAAACTATAGCATATAATATGGCATATGTTTAGCATCCTGCCTCTTCTCTGAGATCTCTCCAGCCAGTAAAAGTCAGTCTGATTGACTCTTGTCTTATCTCCTGCTCCGTCTCTTTCTTTTCCTTGCTTACTTCAATAACATCCTCTTGGGTTTCTTTGCTGAATCAGTCTTGGTGTGCATCCTAAATGGCCAGTGTGTTGATAAAGTAGCTGTTACACGATGCTCTGGGCTGGAACACAGTTTCAAAGTGTGGTTTCTGGGCTCTGGGACGCTGACGGCTCCAGGAGTGTACAAATGATTGTCCGTAAAACGAATCAGAAGCACAGAGTTTTAAGTTTGGAAATTTATTTGGTGTTGCTTTCACACAAAGTGAAGAGGAAAATAAAAGTTAACATGGATGCATGAGTGTCTATTTTTTTAATGTTTAGAATGATTTTTGCGGTGGGAATTAAGTTTTTTTTCTTTTTTTTTGTAAATGTTTTCTGAGGTGATATACCATCCTAACGCAGGGATCTCATTCTCTTAAAGGGCCACTGTGCTTTTCCTCCTGCAGGTTTTAGATGCTTTTCTGCTCCAACACACCTGATTCAGATTAAGTTGATCCAATAGCTTGTTAAGTTCTGAGCCATTAATTTGACTCAGGTGTGATGAAGCATTGAAACCTCATAAACCTGCGGTCTGTGCTCTAACACCTCCCTGATCGGAGGTGGAGCGGGTGAAATGGGTCCTGTGTGATCAGAGTGGCTCTGCTGCTCACAGAATGGTTTTACAGTTCAGAGAAACGAGTTTAGCTGGTGATTTTACTGCCCTGATTAACTTTGATAAGTTTCTAAAATTGAAAGTGAGAGTGGATTTGATGAGTGAGTGGTAAACCGGATTAATTTTCTGGAACTTTCCTATGGTTTTAAGTTGTAAAGTTGTTTTGGGTAAAATCATTTGGCTCAAAAATTGAGGTGGAAATATGTTCTTGATGAATAGAGTACAGGGTGTGCTCATGATCGATCATATAGATTTTTTTTCTTTCCAACTACCTCATCTGAAATCTGAAATGAGTCTGCTGAATTGAGACGCGTCTTCACAAAGGTTACCAAGGCAACAGAAAACAGCCCCTATAATTCTTGCTCCTTTTTTAAACCATGGACATATGGCCAAGGTCTATGTAGGAATAACTTCCTTTAGCTGCCAGCCTGTTCAATGCTGTAACATCTGTGCTAACTGCTAACCAGCACACAGACTGCTGCAGTCAGCGCCCTCCTGAATTATTTCCTCACTCCTCAGCTTGAAAAAAAGCTGTAAAATTTCAAGGTTTTCTGGATTACTTGGAGCTGTCCACTAAAATCTTTATTTCTCACACTGAAGAAACTAGCAATAAAATTCATTAGTGTGATAAAACCTTCAGTTTATATAGTAAATAGTTTATTTTGCCCTTTATATTATCTAAAAGTGCAGCTCTCACATTGCATCATGTTTGAAAGATTACAAAGATGCCACCATCTGTCCAGATCAGGACCTGAGATACACACATATGTTGCATCGATGGGTTAATCAGACAGCAGAATTGGTTGGAGCAATGACCTTTGTTTTTCCTCTCAGAAGGGAAGTGACGCAGCTTTCTGACCTCAAGTTGAGACATCCGTCAGACTTTGGCGATCAGCATCCAGAAGCATCTCTCCTCTGCTATGTTGGCCTGTTGCCTGGATATGGAAAGCGACTGGAGGGGTGACAATTTGTCATTGACAGGGTTTGATTGATGATGTGTGCCAAGCGCCCTGCAACGCTGCTATCTGAAACTAATTGAATGTAATATCGAAGAGATAGGATAGCCCGATGACAAATGAGCAGCCTTGTGAGGTAGTTTAGAGCCTATTGTTGACATTTGGCTCCCTTTTTTAACAACAGCTGTTTACCAGCCAGCTCCTGACTACTACGCTCAGATATTTGATCATCTTTACTGAGCATTGTGGCAAGCTCTCATGGTTTTATTCAGATTGGTACTCTGTGGTGGAATTGAATGTAAACCATTTTTCTTTTTAAGATAGAACCTGTGAAGAATGGGTACGTGGAGTAGGTGCTAGAGGGTCTCGGTGCGATGCTGCTTCCTTGCTAGAGATGAGGGCAGATTTTTAGGCTTTTCTTGCAAACCAGGCAGCTGCAGAAGAGAGATGGGGGGGGGGTTTATTTTTGTGAAGGACTGTGTTTGCCCAGTCATGCAGCACTGACGAGCACTGGGGCTCAGGGGTTTGGTTCGGGGGGGGAAGGGGAGTCGATGGGGGTCAGAGAGTGGAGGCGGGACAGGCATGGAGATCTGAGGCTGGGGGTGGGGAGGATGCTGCCACCACCACTAAGGATGCTGGTTGGTCCTCCGGAGCCATCTGGTCATCACCCTCTCCCTGCACCCTGAGGGATGGTGAAGGACAGGTGGCAGGGGCTGGCTGGGATGGCCTGGACTTCAACTACAGGGTGGTGTGATTGGGCTGGTGGGCCCCTCACGTAACACACGCCTGCTCAGCTTCAAGTCAGGAAGATACATTCTTGATGACCGGAGAGAAGGATTATTGAGTATTGTTGTTTTTTAAAATTTTTATAGATTGCAAATTTGGAAACACATTTTGCAGCAAAGATGCGTAAATTAAAACGATTATTATATGGCCAAAAGCATCGGAAAATACTATATTTAAATACAGTATTTCAGTAATTATTCTCTAAATTGGACAAGACTGTGTTTCATGATGTGTTTGTTCCTTTTTAAGCAGGAATAATGATTTTATTTGAAGTGCACACATCATCAGAGCACATTTTGTCCTCCATTTTTCCACTATGTGACAGCTTGAATCTATACAGCCAAAAACGTGTCGTCGTAAGACAACCAGCAGGGCGACTGATGGCCTGGTTGTCCTGACTTGCACAGCGTTGTAATCCATGTCTGGGGGTCAGTGGGCAGGATCTGGTTCAGTCTGGTTCAGGGGAGGTGGTCAGCTGATGAACAGGTGCTTCAGCTCGCTCCTGTGGTGATGGGATTTCCTCTGTGCCCCAATACAAACCCCATTTTTCTTTTCTATTTCTTTTTTGTTGGCCATTTATCATTTTAGCAGGTGGTGTTGAATTGGGAACAGCTTTTCCAAATTAAGGACTCTTTTGTCTTTTGGTTTTCAGTGAATAATGAGGTTATAATTAAAGCTGAGAATCAGCGTTTGTCATATCTGGGCAGAGCTTATGCTAAAGGGGTTTACCTCTTATCATGCATAAATGCTTCTATTAGTTCAGCTGTTTAATGGTTGTTGTTTTTTTTCAAAGAGCTGTTATTTTTGATGGGTTTGTGCCTGTAGATATTTAGGATATTTTTAGCATACAATTTTTTTCATGTCAAGCTAATACAAATGAATACATTTTATGTTCAGCACCTGTTTGGAAAGCTTCAGGCTCAGGTTGGAGACATGTGACTGGAATTAACTTGTATTTCTTGCATTTTATCCCATCTTCTTTGAGGGTTTTTTTATTTCAAAGTTTGTTTTTAATACTTCTTAATGCTTCTTCTGCACCCCGCTGTAATGCTTCTAATGTTTTATGTAAAGCACCTTGAATTGTCTTGTACTATACAAATAAACTTGCCTTGCCTCTGAATAGAGAGAAACAAGAAGACAAGATACTGATAAGAAAAGCAAAGGGCCTCCCTCCATCATTTGTTTTTGCTGTGGTGTGAACACATTGAAAAACATGGGCCCATCAGATCAGTTTGGATGATACTAGAAGTGGGTTCTCCTTTGCCTCATTGGTTTAATGTGGGTCCACTTAAGTCTTTGTTCCAGACAGACAAAGACCCCGTTATCTTGAGTCTGCAGAGCATGTGCTTAAGAGAGGTTGCCCCGGCTTCTCCACATTATGTTTTCTGCAATCCCTTCCCTCTCATCTTCATCCGAGGAAATACCGTTGGAATTCAATTTTACACGCCAGGAATTTTCCAAGTGATAAGGAGGGATGAGGGGTAGAAAGATGCTGTTTTTCATCTGTAGCTCCCGAGTGTGGAGCTGGAGGTTCTTCCCGTTCCTCCTGCCAGTCCCCCCCCCCCAAAAAAAAAAATGCTTTCACTCCACAGCCTCTTAACCTCAGCCCTGCCTCAATCACTGAGCCCACGGAGTAGATCCACCACATTTGGAGAGGAATCCTAATAGTCAAGGTTGTATTCAAACCCCCCACAGACAAAGTAAAGTGGAGGGGAGGGAAGGTGAACACGCTTTTGCTACAGTTGCCACCTTTTGTTACCAGAAATGATTTTCCAGCACGTCTTGTTCAGTGCAATATTGCTGCACACTGTTTGCCTGTAGGGCTATGGGAAACACAATTGGCACCGTAGCGATGAAAAATAGTGCTGAGGGAACACTTCTGAAATTCTCTCAATTACATGTTTTTTCTCTCAGTGGATTCTCAAGTGTTTATTTCATTTCTATACATTATCTAACTTCATTTCACCCCAAATGCTGTAAGATCACGGTATCATCAAGACTCGGCACAGTACGGAGTCATGAGGTGTTAATTGGACGTGTCTTTCTGAAATCCCACCCCATCTACTGGTGCACCTGTCCTGATATTTAGCTTCCAGAAGATAATTTGTGAGGAAATATGTTTATGCAGCTCTGTGGAAGGATGAGGGTGTGAAACTTCTTTATGTCGTTCAGGGTAAGTAACCATGTTTTTATTCCTGGAAGAGGATCTTTCTCGGTGTGCAATGGGCTGAACATGTAGTGATGAATCAGAAAATGATTTCCTGTCTCCAGCACCTTCCCCCAGCCTCTCTCCACCTTTCCAGGCATCACTGTTGCTTTTCATTGCATGTTAATGCGCTCTCTAGTCAATGTGCTGCGAGGCAGTCAGGCTGCTGTTAAATGTGAAGGTTAAATAATTTCTACAGCACACAGAGGTGAGAAGTAGCTAATTATAACTGCATGTGTGTGTGTACACTTGAACTGCCGAGTTTCTGCTTCGATGAGCTGTTACGTGCCCGTTTGCCTTTTTGGACATTATTTTCTGACCGTATTGATTATGCGTTTATCTTGCATGCACCACTAAGAAATGCTTTATTCCATGTAATCAGAGAAATGGTTTGAGAATGGGAGACAATTTTAGCCCCTTCAAATGTGACAGCCTAATTCACTGAAAGAGTCCCCGTTTGCAAATTGCCTGCAACGGCTCAAAGAAGAAAGCAATTGTGTTTCACAGGTGAATGTTTTAAAGATCAGTTTTAAAGAAGAAAACACATCCAGGGTGTTTTTTAGTTTTTTTTAAAGTTTTTTTTATGCATCTGTAATTAAAGAAGCTTTCTGTTTAACTTAAAGATGCAGTGTGTACCAAAATAAAAGGTCTATTGATATCTAATCGCTTCACTAAAATTACTGTTATGTCTTTATTTCCTCAGAATGAGTTGTTTATATCTACTGTCGATTCACAGCTGCCATATTTGTGCCATCATTTTTACTACGGTGTCTCTGAATGGACAAACAACTCTGGGTGTGAAGCGAGAACCTTCTGAGCTTTAAAACTGCAGTACAGGCTTTGTTTGATGGGTGCTAGAGCACTGTTTGGGATAAGTAAAAGTATTTACCTGTAGTGCAGTCATCGCTGCACATGTGGCCACTGGATCCACTCGCAGATGAAAACATGTTTTTGTGGCCATTGACGGCCAACATCTGTTCAACACTGCGCTTGGCATTTTGAGTAAGTTCTATGCCCATCTTTACCACTATATATCAGTAATTCTTACACACTGTACCTTTAGCACTTTGAACCTTCGCAGGTTTTCTCAGTGAGGTGCCACCTAACGACGGCTCATTCAGCATCCATCTTGGATCCTACGTGTACTCTGAGCTCTCTCCAGGCAGTAAAACTCAGTCGGATGTTGACTCTTGTTTTATGCCTTGCTCTTTCACTTTCTTTCTTTTCTTCTCTTCCTACATTTATGTCCTTTGGTGTTTCTTTGAATCAGTCATGATGTGCGTTGCCATTGCCATTGTGTTGATATCCAGTTTCTGGCAAGTGACACGGAGCTGTAAAGTGAAACTCATCTGAAAAGCGATGGTACGACCTCGAAGAAAAAACGTGCAGATTCTCAGCCTTGGGATGCTGTTGGGCAACATCATAATGTACATAATAAATGTCACTGGTCCATAGAAAATGAGTCGGAAACAATCACATCACCCTGATTTTACATCAATCAACCAGCATCAAATCTGGATACGAGGGGGCGTACGGGGGTGTCGCCCCCTCACATGAAATGAACCGCCCCCTCAAAAAAATTAAAAATAAAAATAAACTGGTGGTCTGTTTAAAAAATGTTGCGTGAACCTTTTGATTGTCATAGTTGGTGCAAAGTTTAGCTTCCATAACCAGAAAATACTTAAAGTAGTCAATTTGAAGGGGTTACATGCACAGATTAATTTATTTTCGTAGTTTATTGAACGAGAAACGTTAGGATTTTATTTTTAAAAAACTTGCCACCTTTTTCTTGTCTTTGGATGTAAATGAACAAAAGATTGAAACCTTGTCCGTGGTGCAGATTTCTACTGGATTTAAAAGAAATCTAACCTTTTTTGATGTTTTCAAGATTTCAGTTCTGAGAGTATTCATAGCATTTATGTCACAGTGGGCCTGGATGAATTCTGAATCTGGAGTTTCTCGTCATTTCCCCGCTGATGGCTGCTGCCTCAGCACCGTTTTGGAGGGGGGTGCTGCAGACATGGAGCTTTGCGGTAATGGAGCCATTCAATTCCTGTGAGAGCACTAAGCTTGGCGTTGGAACAGACGTTTTTCATGTGACTATCTATTGCAAAGACTCGGTCAGTGTAAATAAATGGCAGCTGGGATGACAGGAAGGTCAGGTAGGTCAGGGTTTCTGTTATTGCAGGAAGTGGCGGCTCGGTGTATAAGGAACAGAAAAATAAAGAGGTTAAAAAAAAAAAATGGAGTTGTCACTTTAATGCCCTCTTGCATGTTGTATCTACAAATCAGAATTATCCAAGTGCTGTTATTGATTACACCAGCACTTGTGATGCGCTGTTGTAATATTAGAGTCACAGCTGAGTAAACACACACTTCTTTTGGGGTCAGTTGTTTGACACAGTGAATGCTAATGAGGTAGAAGTAGCCAATGTTTTTTATCAAGCAGGTTTTAATGGTGCGTTTTCAAATATTAAATGCAATGGTCCGCGATATGGTAATAGGTTTTCCTGACATTTTGACAAACTGCAGCAGAGAAGATGGAAAATGTTGTTTTGTTTGCATCTTTTCAATCATTCAGAAAATGTGGATATCCACAGTAAATGCATGGTTTACACACACTGTGTATTTCTCTATACATGTTTTTTCCTGATGGTAGAATTGATTCATGTCTACATGCACATTACTCTCCTGGATTTGGGTCTTATCCTGATTTAAATACATTTTTTGAAGTGGTATTTGCAAGCGACATGAACATAAATCCTAATGATGAAACTATCACTTAGCTATTAATGTTCAGTTTATGTCTCATTTGTCATCGTCTTGCTTACAGTAATTTTAGGAAACTGAGACGGGGTGTTTACATGCCCCAGCATCCAGCCATACGTTTAAGACATATCAGTTTTCATTTATTTCCAACCTCTGTTGAAACATCTTTTTTAATTACTTAAGATAACTTCTAAAAAACTGAATGCTTTGCTAAAATTTGGTATTCTTTAAAGGCTACAAAATGTAGCTCATTGGAAATGTAACAGCGGTCATATGATGAGGCAAACTTAAATTAAGCACCAAGAGCAGGAAAAGAAGATGATGGGCAACTACACTCGTACAATGCACAGGTTAGGATTTTTTCAAGTTGATCCCTGATGTGGACTGCTCATGGCTCATGGATCCGCCAGTCAGTCATTGATTCAACAGCTTGATTGCTCCAGAGTTGCACAGTGAAGTTGCAGCTTTCAATTAGCTGAAACTCTGACACTGCAGCAGACATAGTCTGAATCAGGGCTACTCAATACGAAGACCGCAGTCCTGCAGATTTTCCATGTTTCCCTGCTCCAACATACCCGACTCATAGGCTGTTGGATCCATTTAATTTGAGTTATGTGTGTTGAAGCAATGGAAGGAAAGGAATTGAAAACCTCGCAGGACCGAATTGGGTAGCCTTGGTCTAGACAACTGATACTGATTCCGGTCCTATGAGGGCCGCAATCTAGCAGGTTTTTAATTCCTGCTTCAACACACATGCATCAAATGAAATGGATGTAACAACCAATCAGGTTCTGCACAGTGACTCATTAATTTGGTTAAGTGTTGGAGCAGGGATTCATTGAAAACCTACTGGATTGTGTCCCTCGTTGGACAGAATTGAGTATCGGTGGTTTAGACTGTCAGAACCGTCATCAAAGATTTTACTGGAAGTGAAATAAGGCAAGCTGGTTGCAAGGGTCAGACCGGGACACGGGAATGCAAGGAGGAGGTCTGGGATTTCAAGAGTCATCCCTCATTAGGTGCGTTTCCATTACCCCTAGAATTGCGCAAAACCCAAATATCACAATAAAAATATGGTAATGGAAACACCTACATTTCGAAAAAACTCTCAAATATCGCAAAAAGTTTTTACGCTCCCAGGAGGTGGCTTTTCAGACGTATCGATATAGAAGTATTTCGCAAAAGTGTAATGGAAACACTTTTCC
>JAOXYM010000001.1:4292388-4302996 GCA_028567055.1 Leptatherina wallacei
TTACGGCTTATGCGCTAAACACCATTCAATGGAAACACCGGCATATCGCAATTGTACTTAGTCGAAATTTCAGAAATTTCGCTTTTATTTTGCGAAAAACTGTCATGGAAACGCAGCTATTGATCGATACATGAACACAGTTTTATACCTGCAGCCCTCTAGGACGGGCCAGAACATGTAAGAGAATAGCCAAGCAGCAGCAGCTCCACCTGCCCCCACTCACAGCTCACCAGCATCACCACAAAGCTTCATCCCCATTACTCTAATCCAGGCCACCTATGTCCCACCTCTTCTTCCATAACAACACTCATGCTAGTATCACTTACACAAATAATCAATACAGGCTCTCTGCTGTTATTGATCCAGGTATGGTGTATACACAGCTGCTGGGACCAGACTGTGGCGTCCTGCCTGGAATCAAGGACCCAGAAAAGGACACTTGATCACTTGCACCTGGCTCTCCTCGGCCATCTCAACATGCATCGAGCTCAGGGAGATTAAGAGAGGGTAGAACATCAAAGACCTCTTTATGCAAGAACGGTTAATGAGTGTTTGTTAGAAAATCGATTTTATTTCATGAGATAATAAAGTGTATTGTTGAAGAGTAACTGCAGGACTGTACAAAGAGCAATGACTAATTCATATAAACATTTGATTAAAACATTAAGGATGGATCAAATGCCATTTTTACTTCAGCATTCAGCTGGTTTTGGCTGATGCAATGTTTGCTCTTTGCAAAACTGGATGGCATCAAAAAACATGTCAAACTGGGTGTACTGTTGTTGGTGTGCCCCAGCATTTATAAATAAAGCTGGTTTGCCAGCAAACACACATTTTCATGGCATAAAAAAACTGATAAAGCTGCAGGAAACAAACTGTGCAGGGACAGATGCACTGATGGATTAGCAGCACATCTGCTAGAAGCATTTCGAAGGCACAAATCTTATAATTAGTCTGCAGAGGAGGTTGCAATGACAAAATTCCAAACAGCCCGCTGCAAACATGGAACAGCTGCGATACACAAAATTCAAGGGTTATATTGACAGAAAAGTGCAAAATGCAAGACAATCTGATCTGGGGAACACAGTTCTGAAGTTTTAGTTTATGATTTTCTGACAAATGATTACTCTTTCACTGTTGCATGCCACTATTATATCAAAAAATTACTAAAAATTCTATATAACATTTCTAAAAAGTAACTTCAATTTATTGGACATAAACAAGGTGATATGAGAACTGTAATTTAAGCTATGCTGTTACTGTAGGCAATGAAATGTTCATCAACAGGGCTCTAAATGAACTCTTTGATCACCAGCCAATGCTGCTGGTAGATTCCTAAAGTTACCAGCCAATCGGAATTTCCACAAGCCAATTTTTTTGTCTGGGGAAAATGAGCCACATTTTAAGTGCAACTAAACACATTTAATCATACATGTTTATTTTTTTGGTATTTGTAAATGCTGAACAACAAAAACAAATGTTTGCTTTTCCAGCACGGAACAAAGGAAACTTATGAACCAGCCTCGTTTTTAA
This sequence comes from Leptatherina wallacei, assembly GCA_028567055.1. Classification (NCBI taxonomy): domain Eukaryota; kingdom Metazoa; phylum Chordata; class Actinopteri; order Atheriniformes; family Atherinidae; genus Leptatherina; species Leptatherina wallacei. Next base: position 4,293,922 of record JAOXYM010000001.1, read on the forward strand.
CATCGTCCAACCATCACCGCATTTTTGTGTTTTCTTCTACACATTACTTCGTTTAAATTTCGCTCCTCGTTCAGCTGCACTTTGTTCAGGCAGTAGCTCATAAACACCACATTCGCTAACGTAAACACAGCCAGTGGATGTGTGATGTGTCATGTAATAGTGTTCATGGGAAATGTAGTGCTTTGCCTTATTCATCATAGGTGCTCTTTTAAAATGTCCAGCTCCCAAATTTCTCTTCAATTAGTTACTCCGAGCCTCTCTAGGAGCCTAATTTAAACATTATGAATGGTTTGTGTGTTTGGTAAATAATTTTCCTTCAGTGTTTTACTAAAAACCTTGTTATGAAATCTGTTAACAGTTACTATTGTAAGATTTTTATCAAATCTTTAAATGAGCAGCTGTACACGTAACCACAGCAAAGAAATAAAGGCCAAAGTCTGAATATCATGACACTTTAAAGTGATTGATTTATTTTCATTTTACAAAGTCTGCTTTCAGCTTTGCAGTCTCCAGTATCATTGAAATGCATCCAGATCTTGTTTTTTCCCCCAGTTTTTGGTCATCTCTTCACTTTTCCCCAACGTGCTTGCATTCAAATCTCTGTTGCTCCGTGAACCTGTACCACTAAACTTACTGTCTTTGGAGTGTCTGCCCCCCCTTCCTTCTTTCACATAATGGTATGATCTCAGCCTACCTTCACATGTGATTGGCTTCATTTTATGCCCATCAAAGTAAAGACCTGTCCCTGGCTGCAAGGATTTTCAGCAGAGCTGAGCAGCACCGCCAGGAGTCGGCTCTACTTGCTCACTACAAAGATACGTCACCATTTCATCGCATGCCAGAGTGGCAGACAAGTCTTTATTTATACACGCCAAATGGAATTTTAACCTGCATTTGGTGAGTTGGCAGGTGTTATTATGAGCCCTGTTCAAAAGTATAACACTGACTATTGTCATGTAGAAAAAGATTTTTTTTTCTACATCCAAAGCAGCTTCCAATCACTGCAGCTAACCTGAGAAAAATTATTCTCTTTAAAGGCTTCTCCCTTTATTTTCTGTCCAATCTCAATATGGTCCAGATTTATGTGAATATTAAATATTGTGCATGTAATGTGGCTCTTTGACACATTTACTGACTTGTCTTAAGGAACCTCTGGAAAAATGATTAGATAAGTGACCAATATGTAACTAACTGAATGCCATCATTTGATTTCAGAGAGATTTTGGCCAAAAAACTAAAGTAATTTCCATGTAATTTATCTTTGAAATATTTTTTTTTTTTTACATTTTTTTATTCTTATTTTCTGCCTCGCACTTCTGACTTTCCCTCTGCGTTTTTGTTGCTGTTGCGCCCTAAATTTCCCCAATGTGGGACAAATAAAGGAATCTTGAATCTTGAATGTTTCCTTCATCTTTTATGTAAAACCTGGCTGGCTCATACAACCTAGTTTCACCATGACTAAATCTAAAATTCAAAAATTCTGTAAAGGAAACTTTCCAAATTCAGTTTGCTGCAGAGGAGTTAAACCGAAGATAAGATTCCTTCCCGTTCTGTGACGGATGGTTGGTGGTCAGAGTAAATATTACTCTGAGCTGAAGGAAGCTTTGCCCATGACAGCACACTGTAACTACATCCTGGGAATTAAATTACCTTTAATTTTATCCTTGTCTCCCTTAGACATATTATCTTCTGCCAGAGCCAATCATTATAATCAAATCAAATCAAATATGATGTGTTTGCACCTGATTGATTCATGCATGGATTTGCCCGGCTGCCTTGGCATAATTAAATTGCTGCAGTAACCGGTGAGAACGGTAAGGTCTCAGGATTCTAGTTGAGGTATTAGGAATGTGATGCAGTATCATGGGAGCATCTTACTTTTTGACAGATCATAAATGACACCAGGATTAGTGAAAGTGATTGGGTCTTGTAAGGATTTCATGGGGGATTACTGTTGTCTGCATTCACATTTTAAAGATTAAGTTTGAGGTGCTGCAGAGAAAAAGATTCATCAGTGACTCCCGCCCACGAGCGTAACCTTGGAGACTTCAGTTAAACCTCTTTATCAGCACTTTGCTTCCCTGCTCCCCTTTTTCTTGTCTTTCATCCTCTCTCTATTTAGGTTTTTCTTGTGAAAGAATCACGAGGAGAGGAAAAAGTCTTAGAATACCAAATGATAAATTCCCAGTGAGACGATACGGCCTCGTGAATAGGCATCTTTATTTCTAGATAAAAAATGACGGATGTTTCGCCTACAGGTATGAAATTAAACTGAAGTTATGTGACAAAGTATTGGAGTTTGTCTTGGTAGAAGTAGCATCTTGGCATTTGACAAGCCCTCAGTCACAGGTGTATCAATCAAGCTGGTTGGAATGATGATTTTTTTTACCTGTAGAAATGGGATTTAGTGATAGATTTCCATCTAGAAGCAGCACTATTCCCTTGAGTGTCCAGTGTTTGGTGCTGGTCCAGGCTTTATTTGATTTATAATCTTTTTTTTTTTTACAGTTTTCTCATGTCCAGATAATGTGTTTGACCTCACGTTGATATCATTGTGGTATTATAGTAGCATTTAAAGTGTCAAACAAGGCTCTTTTCCCTCCCTAATAGCCACTCATGTGTGTTTTTGTTGGTGGTTCCCATCATCTTTTAGAGGCAGAGGTGCTTGTGCAGTCACTGCAGCTGGGGTCACCCAACATGGGGCTCAAGGACGTCGTAGTAATGTAATCTTAGCCGTTAATAGGAGGGTGGGGGTGTACTAGCCTAAGAATGGGAAAGCTCTGTAACCTGATACTGCTATAGTGCATGTGTACATAAACATGTTCACATTCAAATATTTCACTTTAATTGCAGTTTTTGGCTCTTTAAAGTGCCGTTTGCGGAATATTCTCACCATCGTTTCATTAGAAAATGTTTTTTTAAGGCTAAACGCTTTAAGCTGTTAAGCGTACAATCTGATTTGACATTCAGAGGCCACAAGTATGTGTGCGTGTCTGTGTGTTCCTCTGAACAGTGATCACAGTCAGAGGATCAATAAAGAGCGGATAAGGGTGCTGATCAATACCCATCAGAGTTCCGCTGATCAAATATTTATCCAGGAAGAGGGAGGAGAATGGACTCCCTGTCTGGCAGCTCGTCTTGTCTGTTTCAGGTCTGGTCTCTCAGGCCTCTGAGTGCCTGTTGACAGAAACGTAGAGAGGTTTTTTACCAGCTTTACTTGTGGGGTCACGGAGCAGTAAAAAAAAAAGAGAGTGGCTTCGTGAGAAACCAACAAGGTCTTGATAAAATTCTTTTGTCTACGTTTACACTGTGCAAATTAAGAATAAAAATAACTTGCGTGTCTGTCTTTCTGCTGCTTGTGTTCCGTCAGGATGGGGCCACTCATGCTCTTCCACATCTGGTCTAAAAGTATAAATGCTCACACCAGATTAAATACGGAAGTGTGCGACACCCAAGATGTTTCATTTTCTAAATGGGACAACAAAAAATGCAGCATGTTGAACAAGCATATTACACACTTATGAAGTGGCAGTACCTCTAGCAAGCATGTTTACAAGTGACACCTGACTCGAAGGTCTTCCAGCTTTTTCAGCATTAGATGAGGAGGGTGTCCATCTCTTTCATACCTTCTCGGGACTGCAGTGCATGTTTGCTAAGGCGGTGCAGGAAGTTGCTCTTCTTGCCTTTTGTCACGGCAACTTTAGCTCGACAGCATTTGTAGAAGTTACTATGTTGTTCGATGCCTTTCCTTTTTATTTTTCCTTCCATAGTATGCCCAGGCATCGGATGCAGCCCTTTTCCCCCCATTAACACAGGTGCTCTGTTGCATTCATGTTTAATGGTGTAGCACTGAAAAAGGTCCCCTTCTTCAAACACATTACTGGTGACCACGTTCTGAATTTTATTCAAACCACTGTTGCAGTGTTATAAAATGACAAAAATAATGAACCCGTGTACCACCAGCATCAAGCTGAGTTTCAGATACTTCGCAAAATCACTCACAACATTAAGCGAGCTGAACAAGTCTTTCTTTTTAATCACAAAATTGCACGTTGCTAAAATTGTGTGAGCTCTGTTATTTCATCGTCTTTCAGCCTATTTATGATTCTGAACGATGGTTAACTTTCCACTATGTGTCTGCATGCCATAGTTGTCCAACCAGAGGAGCCATATTTAATACAATAGCGTTGTCTTTTAATGTGGAGGTGAAGTATCTTCAGGTTGTCCGTCCTGTGTGCTGAGGTTTGGGGTTTTCTGTCAATTTGATGGATTATTCTTGCTTTCTTCCCTCCTTTTATCATCTATTTTGTTATAATGAAAAGTGAGCTGTTAAAGATAGAAACCTGGTTGTGATAATGTGAGTTACAAATTGTAAAAAAAAAAATCATTCTTCAGTCTAATTAATTATCATTAATCTCCTTCCGTGCTCCGCTGCTTTGTTTTACAGCCATGTACAGTTTTGTTTTGTCAGGCGGAGACGAACACATTAGCAGCTCCTCCCTCAAACAACATCCATCCCAACGTACACACCATAACAACATAAAAGATGTTAATTTCTGTCTGTTGGGAGCCTCTCTCGCTGAGGGGGAGAAAGGATTCAGAGTTCACATTCGGGGGGGGGGGGGGGGGGGGTCTTATAGGGTGAGATAATTCCAGGGCAGACGTGTTATCCCAGCTGCATTAATGGTGTGTGTTTATCTGTGTTTTTCTGTTCACTCTTCCATCTCCAGCAAGTTTAATGCTGTTTGAGTTGTCGGGTTGAGGGAGCTAATTCACCGCTCTCCCATTGAGATTCTCCTTCCAGCTGTTTCAGCTATTGGCAGGCGGTTCTTAACACTTGTACACCAGCCCTCTCTGGCTCGCTGAACTGTGGCTCTGGAAAAAAGCATGCGGTGAGGAGAGGAGGTGATGCAGGAGAGCAGGAGGTGGGAGAAATTGAAGGGTTTTGGCTAAAAAGACCCCCTGTAGCTGCAGTGATAACAAAATGATAGTGTGTGACAGTGGAAGAGGGGGTACCTGTATGCACTGTTGTGGGGGAGATAAGAGGCATGAACAAACACACACACAAGCTCCATGTGTGTGTGTTTGAAGTGACTGAAAAGTGTTAAATCAGCAGTTTGGCGCTTCCACGGACTACAGATTGTATACAACAGCAGCGCAGGATTTTGTGTCTTTTTTTTTTAATTGTGCACAAGATTCTGACTGGAACGTCTTTCCTGAGACTAAATAAATCTGTCTGCTGGACTTAAAGGGAAAATCCCCTCATTTTTACTTTTCTTTCTCCTCTTTCTTTAACCTCCTGCTTTCACAGAAAAGTTGCTTTGTTCAAAATTAAGCTTTAAAAAAAAGTCTCCTGACTTCATAAATCGGATTTTTGGCCTCCAGAGATGAAGAAAATGTAATATTTGAGATAAGCCAAGTATTGTGTTTCATCCAGTTGACCCTTCAGACTTTTACAACTGCGTCCTTATTTCTCAACAGCCTCAGACACGATTAATTCAAGCCGAGATGATGAATAGGGATCAGGGTGCTCCGATTGATCGGGCCTTTGTCCTCAGTTATTGGATCAGTGGCCATTAAAAAGCCCGGTTAGAAGGGCTAATGGTTTCGAAGGAGATCTTAAGCAAAGCCAGTTAGAAGAGTTAAGTAACTATTATTCTGAGCTATTGAGTTTTCATATCCAGGTCAGATCATACAGACAGGCACACATTCATTGCCCATGTCCTGTCAGGCCAGACTAACAGTTTGGAGACAGGTTGTGATTAGAGAAACCTCAGAGACTCAGTCTTGATCAGATGGCACTGCCCCCCCCCCACTATAGTTAGGTGGGCAAAATCAGAGGATGACAAATCCAGCAGAACCAGATTCAGGGCCTGCATGTGCCTGGTTGGAAAGTTAAAAGACTGGGCAGAGACACCAAACACCTGTCCTGTCCAGGCAAAACATCTATGGGAATGTAAAAAGAGGAACACAAACAGAGATTATATCTTTATATCAAGTTCAAAGAATTCCATAAATGATCAATTTTAGATAAAAAATCTGTAAATTTGTTTCCGTCATCATAGATTTATAATTTCTATGTTAACTTCCCCACCTCCACCTCCACCTTTGATCAAGAATAGACACAGAACTATGATATAAACTGAAAGATTGTGCAGAATTTTTTTTTTATGGTGTCAAATTATTTTCTCTGTGGGATAGTTTTCTATCATCACAGCCTGTAAATGGAGTTTTCTCTTGCTGTGAAGGTGTGGATCTTTTGTAATTGTGCCAGTGAGGCTAAACGTATTTTCCACACAGCATGCTTTCTACGATAAAACTACAACCGGGAAACCTATTTAGTTTAACTGCTGTGAAATTCAGGATAAATCTCCATAATAAATTCATCCATTTCAATGCAAAGAGCCTTAAGAGGACTTGTATGAATATTTTCTTTCTTCATATTGCAACTAAATAAACAAATTTTGCTGCAGAGTCACAGCACGGGAAATTGAACACTGCAAATGAGGCTTTTATGGGGACGTTTTCACATCTTAATTTAGACTCCAGTAAGCACTTTTGACAAAGGTTAAGACAGATTTGGAAGCCAAGGCTGCATACAGCAGAGGAGTGTGTGCTCTCTGTCTGGGCACATAAAACAATGTTTGTGTGTGCTTGCGTGTGTTTATAACAAAGAAGAAAAAGCTCATTTATCAAAACGTGCTGTGGAACCTCAGCTCGCCAAGCAAGTCGTCTTCAATGAACACAGCTGAGCCAATCAGGACTCGGCCTCAAAGAGGCAGCTTCAGCGTGCTGGCCAATGAAATGGAAGGTTCAACAGAGCGATGGGCAGAATTGATAAGCAGTAGATCCCAGTGCAGGATCACCATAAGCTGCCTGAGATAACACTGGGCTGGAGCTGAGAAACACTCGGCTCTATGGAAATGCAATAAAGGCTGAAGCACTGTTGGGCGATGGATGATAACGGTCCTATGGAGGAGTATGGAAAACAGCCCATTGAAATGCATTGCCTCCAGAGCTGTACATGGTAAAGCAGAGGAAATGGGATGGTCTGTGAATAGAAGTGGGCTGCTGTATTAGACTACCTTTGGGTGCCTATTATTCTGTAACGGGAAGAAAAATGAGCAGCTGATTAAAACGTGACCGTGGAGGTAAAATAAAGATTATAGTTTAGCTCCATGTTTCACTCTGATGGCAAAGTGACACTGGTTTATTTAAGATACCTGAAAATGAAGAATCCTCCCCCAGTAGAGAGATGAAATGTTTTACATGCATGTTATCTGAATCCATCCCTCTGTCCCTCTGTCCGTCCGTCCATTGCAGTGGCTCCAGAAGGGAAACCCAAACATCCCTCCCCCCAGTAGCGCTCCTTGGAGCTTCACAGATATTCAATCCCCCCCAGTATATTCTAGGTCTCCCTGGGTTCTCAATGTCCCAAGAACCGGTTTATCCCGCCAGGTATCAGCTCACCCAGGCCCCCGCCCTCTCCTGCCTCTCAGCATGAATTCCTCCCTGCCAGTGGGGAGCCAGTGTAGACGAGGCAAACCCCCAAGGCATGGCCCAAGGGGGGGAAGCCCTGGTTTACTTTTTCCAGGGGAGGACAGTGACTGTGGTGTCTCTCCACCAAGGTCTTTGAACCTCTCTTAGTGTGACCCCTTCCCTAAGACCAGTTTTTCGTGGGACACCCTACAACCTCCCTCCCATGGAAGTGATTTCATAAACAAATGAATGAGTGCTGTTCAAACTTTCATCTCTGATTTGACCTGATTATCTGTCTTTGTTTTAAAAAACAAAACAAAAAAAACAAGCGCAGTGTCCAGAATTTTACAGAGTTTTGTTTGGTGCTGCAGCTTCTCGTCTGACAACACCGAGATGGCATCCTCAAGTGAAGTAAAAACTTCCTGTTTTTCTGAATTTTAAAAACCATGCTTTCAGTCATGAAACCCTCAAGTTTAGCACTTAATGAGGTTAACCATGAAAGCGATCATTCCCGCTGCTTTCATCCACTGGTGATATATTTTACACACCCTGTGGGCTCGGCATGCTGACATGTGAGGATCTCCCTTGATTTACTGTCCAACGTTGCTCGAATGGCAAATATCAGAAGTGTCCAATCTCTAAATCACTTAATGCCGTCACTTTAACTGATTGATGAAGTCATTATTGTTCTATGTATTTTTTTTTTTTAAAAAAAGGCTGAAGTGAGTCCAAAATTCTCTCAAGTGTGTAATCATGATGTTTTGTTTCAGTTGGCCAAAGGCTGGAGGAACCTGATGTCTTTTAAAAACCTAAGTTGAACCTCTGATGGGCTTCTTGGAGGCTAGATTGTTTCTGGTTTGCACATACAGTCAACTCTCACATACACATGAGTAACATCTTGCATTAACACTAATGAAAATCCACACATACAAGAGAAACCCCACACATACATACCAGACAACATAAGCCCATTTAAATCAGTAACAGTAAATAACACAACGTGACTCGTTGCCACATTAGTTGATCCGGCAAGTTTTAAATACTGTTTAGATGTTGTTGACTACTGTTGCTTCACTGAATCATACTTTATTTACATGAATTCTTCTTTATATGGCTTATTTCTGTTGGCAGGCTCTGCTGCATTACTGCCACCTATTGAACGTAGTGGTACACATCTTACTCTCAAGCCGGATTTACAATCCAAGCAGTAGCTCCCAGACTGTGGAGCGCTCTGCCTCTATCTTTGCATATTGGACTCAATGGATGCTTGAGAACAAAAGCAGCTGAAGACTTTTTTTAAATTCTAACAAACTTTTAGTTGGACCTGTTTTTAAAAAAAAATATTTCTATTAATTTATGTATTTTATTTTGTGTCTTTTAGTTTGCTGAGAATTGTATCTGTTCTGTGAAGCACTTTGTGATGCATGTCAGTGAAAGGTGCTTTATAAACTTCCTTACACATGCACTTTCTGCCCTCTGGGTTGTAGCCCCGCCTCCTCTACGACAAAATTACCTCTTGCACACACACACACACACACTCACTCACTCACTCACTCACTCACTCACTCACTCACTCACTCACTCACTCACTCACTC
>JAOXYM010000001.1:4335955-4356732 GCA_028567055.1 Leptatherina wallacei
CCGCCCACACTGAGGACGGCCGCGGCTGTAATGGGAACAGACGAAACCGGGGTGGTGTGGTGTCGGCTGAATGAAGGTTGGGCCGGGCTGGGCTGAGTAGGTGCTAGTGTGAAAGGAGCATAAGTTGGTTCATCATCCTTTGTCAGTTATGTGACTGGTGGTCCTGCGCTTTCTGAAAAATGTATGGATATTTTTTCTTGTAAACTGGTGAAAAGTTGGGGATGAAAATACATTTCTATAGCAGGAAAACCAATGAGATGAAGTCAATCAGATGAAGTCTTTGTTAACACAACTTTGCTCCTCGTCAAATTATTTCTTATATCGTCAAGTTTTGGGCAAAGTGTATGTTGGACTGTGTCTTTTAAGTGTTTTTTTTTTTTTTTTTTTGCTAATGGTTTTCTGCTTTGCAACCACTTTTAATAAGAATAAGAAAGCCTTTATTAGTCCCTCAGTGGGGAAATTGCTTTGTAGCAACAGTACAGGTGCAGTAAGCAGTAATGGAGGAGAAGGAAGAAGGAAACAAGCAAGAGTGAAACCCAACCCCTGCAGGACGGTTTGCTTCCTGGACCCCTGCAGATCGCTGAGGGTGAGATTACGGCAGTTTGCTTCACCTCCAGACCATCTGTGTGACAAGATCAACCTAGCGTGTAATGTGATTAAGGAAGCACTCGTAGGCATGCTTTTTCTGCATCTTTATTCTTAGCTTTTATAAATGTCACAATTCTTGGCCCTTTTTTAAATGAATTCTCTTATTTCTGCACTTTTATGTTTCTCGCCTGTAACTGTCAACAAACCCTGTTTCAGATTATCCGTCCTTGACTCGGAGGAGTGCTCTGAGGTCCTGGAGTTCATTTCTACGCCACTTTTCTCCTACACCACTCTTCTCTGCTTGGCTTAAATCTCAAACATTTGTCATGATACGGGTAGCGCTCAGTAAGTGAGAGGTGTGGGTCCCTTTCAACTTTTTCCTGTGGGATGTCTCCAGAGAATTTGGCTGGTTTTCCAGGTTTTTTTGGTGTAGTCTGTGAATGTGAGAGCAGCCTGTGTGAAAGGGTTGAGCTGCTGTCTGTGAGGATGGTTAATGGTGAAGCAGTGGCCTGTAGAGCCTTAATGGTGACTAGCTTCTCAGCCCGGGCAGTGTTCTCATTAGCCTGCCTGTTAGCGAATGGCTTATTATATGGAAGTGACAGCTTGAGGCTGGAGACCAGATAGACCGGGGTATGTCTATTTAACAACCTCAGGCTGAGATAAAGAGTGTGGAAAGCATTGGCAGTGGACAGGAAGATGGATATGTTCTGCCAGCTCAACTGAATCATGGTTCAACCACAATACAGTACATATTTCAGCAGACAGCTCCCAAAGCTGTGCTTTTCTCACCTCTTTCTCTTTTTAACATTTTGGTTTTTTTATTTAAAACTGTTTGAAAACAGATACATGAAAGCAAATGTTACAATTTAGTGCTGGAGGCTAATATTTGTAATGCAAAAGCATTAAAAATGGCCTTAATGTTGGAGAGAAGAGCAGGAAAAGATGACTTTATTATTAATTCTTAAACTCTCATGCAAAAAAGGATAAATAGATTGTTTCAGTAAAATAAACGGGTTGAGATATTTTATATTTTTCTGTAATAATGAAGCATTTATTCCCTGTTTACTTAATAACTTTAGCCTCAGGTGATAAGTTTGCTTGTGATTTACTTCCTTTAAAGGTGCAAAAGCCAAATGAGTTTGTAATGAACTATTCTACAAGATGTAAAAGAAAGATTAGTGCATTTTTACTTCTGTTTGTTACAAAATTTGTCTTAACTCTTTCATGCATGGATTATTAAAAAACTGTGCTGCAGATTTTTCATATACAATATTTTACTTATACAGACAAATACAGTCTGTATTCACAGGATTGCTTGGCATATATGGCATGTTTTACATTTGATTATGGTGACTTTTACTGATATTAATCTGTGAAATTGTATAAGCAAAGTATTTATCTGTATTTACTTGGTAGCCCATTCCACGAATAGACACGGTAATATGTCCATTTTCACTACAGACTCATTTTCATGATCCTCTACAAGAAGAAAAAAAGATTTAATGTTATTGGTGTCTGCATTTGGCCTAAATTATCTGGAAAATCTGTATGTCTGCAATTTTAGCCGAATGTTTTTTCCAAATAAATGACTTTACTGTGGTTGAGATCATAACAGTGCATACCAATGCATAATTTGGTCAATGTCCTCATTGGTTAGCCTTCCACAGTGTCATCATTGTTCCGTTCTCGGGACTCAAATTTCTTGAAAACAATCATTCATGCCCATTAAACTCACGCAACAGAAGGCTAAAAGCATGACATAGGTAAATATTTGTTTCTCTGGGTCATGTTGCCTTTGGTCTCCGGATGTTTCATCTCTGCTAGAAACACCACACACACAGTACTTAAAATGCTGTCTTTGCATATTTACCATCTCTGAACTTTTTTTTTCTTTTTAAAACCATCCAGTGTTTGTTGTTTTTGCAGAATAATGAATCCTACCCCTTTTGGGGTGGCTGCTGCTCCAGTTGCCAGAGAGATGGTTGCCCGGGTAACGTACATTTGACAGCTGTTATTAGTTTGGGTTCTTCACGCTGCTGAACTGTGAGAAGGCACGGTCGGGGTATTTCTGTCAGCCCAGATCTGAAATGACTGAAACCACCTCAGACTCCCGGATAATTAGCACTAACTAAAGAGGCCAGACAGCTAACATGCGGGTCTCTTTCTGAAGAGAGCTGCTAAATGGAGGGAATCGACGTGTGTACCGCCTCCCGGTGTGGGTGCGTGGATGTGTGAATGACCACACTGTAGCACTGTCTGAAGGCCAGCGGACAACTGCAGAGCATTTAGACGCCATGTGATAGCGCTTTGAGGCTTTGTCGAAGGCTAATGAAGGTTCCCCAGAGATTTACGTGTCCAAGGTCGTTTTTCTATTCACGTGGAGGCCAGCGGGGCCCCGACATATCTCCTGCTCCCGTTCATCCGCTGGACTGCTTTATGATGGAGCCTAACGGGCTAATAAATCACGGCTCTGGTCATTAAACTACTGCTTCACATAAAATGACTGTCCATGTGACGTCTTCTAGTCATTGATGAGCTGCATAATGGAGCGGCCGTTTGCTTCGTGTTGCTTCAGTGAGATCGGTGACTATTGTGTCCTGGAAAACGTTTATTTTCTCAGCTCTCACTGATCTTATTCAGTTTTGGCCATAATTTGATAAATCACCCACTTTTGCCCTTTCACTGTTTATTACTGTCATACGTCCCCCCCCCCACCCCCCCCACCCCCGCCCCCTCACCTTCCTACGAGCACTCAAAGGTCTCCCAGTGGCACAGATGATGAGGTCTCGAGACTGTCGCTGTGCCGTATAGACTCTAATCTCACGGCTCTAATTCAATTAGCCTGGAATCCAGAGAGAAAGAAGCAGTGGTTAGACGGAGAATAGAGGAGGCAGGGAAAAGAGCAGGGAATCCCTCTTCCTTTGTCAAACACAATCATATCTTGGGCCGTATCCATATCCATTATTCCCACCCCCTACTGTAAATGTGCCATTTATTTTCCCACCCGTAATCTACCGAGAAGATATGAATGTGTCAGTCTAAGCCTTTTTCAGGGCAAATTTGTACGCTATCAGTGTCACAATACGGCAAATGAAATCAATTAGTTGTTAATGACGTCTCCAGTGAGCTCTTTTTGTCCCAACACCCAAATGTCTTATTACAGCACATGCGCTATGTGCACCAGAGTCCTCATTAAGCTGTTTATGTCCTCATTTGGTCCGTATGCTAGGTTTTCAGATGCCCATTGATGTGTGAGCAACAGTGTTCATAGTGAGAAAGTCAGAGATGAAAGTACCAGAGGAGAGTTAGTGGTAGATTTAATCTCAGGGATGTGATCCCTTAATTATTAGACATCAATATTAAACAAGACCAAGCTGCTCTTTAATTATCCGATGCGTAATGCACTTCGGGTTAGCAGATAGCAGCTCGTCCTCCTCAGGTGCCGCACCTTGCTCTGTTTGCCAGTGGAAATAAAACTGATTTTGTCCCCAGATGAACCGTCATAGAGAGACGTCTCATTTTAATCCATAATCCATTACTGCTGATAAACAGCTGCTGGCGGTTTATCGTGTGTGGGCATAATAGATAAGATAAGATTTTAAATATGCATAGTGTCATAGAGAGATGGAGTTCAACAGCACAATGGATATATTTGATATTTAAGATACAGAGAGAAAGAAGGTAATGAGATCATGGGGAAGGAAATGAGAACCATTTAGACACTAAAAGTATTCTCCCTCCTCCAAGTTACTGTCCTTCCCTTCTCCCCCGTGAACTAAGATCGTAGTGGAAGTAAAAGCAGAACTTGGCAACCTTGACAAAAAAGTAAACTTGGCTTGAAAATGTGATTGAATCCAACTTGCAGGACCCTTCCTGTTCCTCTCTGCTGTGCTTCAGCTCTACCTCCAACTCCCTCTTCCTGCAGAGGATTGCAAAGTATGCGTAGGCTTGTAACCATGGCAACCATAGATGTGGCAGGGATGGACCTATAGGTCAAAAACTCCCTGTTATTCCGACTGGTTGTCTTTACTCAGATACAAAACATTTTTGTAAATTCCATTAGGATGTCTGGGAGTCACCAGAGAAAACGGCTGTTTGAACATTTTATTCATTCATTTATTTATTGATTGTCTTTCTAACTTCTGCTGCAACTCCAGGACATAGTGACAGTTTCAGAAAATAAGACATGAAGTTAAATTTCATGTAGATTCATTGAAGAAAGAAGAGTTTTTCCTTGAAGAAGTTAGACTTAAACTGTGTCAAGTTCAGAGTGGCCAGTGTTTTTTTTTTGTTTTACTTTGTTTTCCTGCCAGTTAGTGTTGGTTTTTTATGACACCATGTCATCGAGTCTTCAAACTCTGTGGTTAATATTCAACGTGTGTAACACAATAACTCCACGCTTTAATCAGAGAAAGTGATGAGAGATCTTGATTTCAAGGTCCAAGTTCATATCAGTGGCTGCAGATTATTGGTTGACTGAGTTTTGAATATAAACACTGAGGTCATTGATTACACCAGGAAAGAGCCGCAGGGTTTCAAACCTCAACCTCCTCACTTTGTTCATTACATTCTCTCCCACCACGACTGAAAGAATTCGGTAAGCAGTGATTTACATTTGCCTACTAATCTCTGCCGGTTTTCTGTCACATTACTGGCTGCTGTGTGATTTTGAAGCTGCTGTATAAGCTTAAAGGGATTAGTTTCACTTCAGGGAAGCTTTTCTTTCCACGGTATAACTGACAGCCTCTGTGTTTTTGATGGGATTTAAGAAATTGGCCACCTTGGTGCTGTTGAACAAGAGCTAATTTGGGCAGTCTTTTGGACTTATGAAAGAAGAATGTGCCGTGTTTGTTGACTTTTATGTTTTCCAGATGCCAAGCTGCTCAACTGAACGTGGTCCTTGTGCCCACCACAGATTTCATTATTATTTGGAGGAAAAAAAAAAGAAAATCCCAGCAAAAGGGAAACTTGAGAGATGGACAGTCTCAGAAGACTTATTGTTTTTTCTACAGTAAAGAGAGAAACACAAAGCATAAACTCCTTTCTTTTGTGTCTGCTGTAAGTGGCCATGTATGGACATCATGTTGTGGTACCGAGCTGATTTCTCCCACGTGGTTTACAGGAAACACAGATGAAAAGGCAGGGAAAAGGGGACAGGAAATGAAAGCTTGAAGTTGTGTGAAGTGAATAAATGCATAATTTAGAGAAGAAGGTGAAGTGATGTAGAGAGATCACCTTGATCTCTGCACCTCGCTGCCTTTTAATGGGAATCTGATGCCTTCACTGTGCTGTCAAAGCCAATAAACAGGGAGGAGAGGGCAGGAGAGGCCAAATTAAGATATTTATTTATTCATCTTGTTAAATTTCAAGTAGGTTCAAATTTAAAGGTGAAGTAATAAACAAAGATCTTTTTTAAAGTGGTAAAATCCAAGTATTTTCCTTGTTTTCTTACCTGTGTTTTGTTGGTTATTGATTTTGGGGGACGTTCCATGTCATTAAACTTCTGCTTATCAAAGGAATCAATCACTGCTGTTAAAAAGCATATAAATGATCATTTAAATGCCTTGTTGCTTACAGGCGAAAGCTAACTGAAGCTCGTTCTCAGTAACTCTTACAAAATTGAGAGAAGAAATCATCTACTTCCCTGTAATATAACCGTACCTTTGGAAAATATCTACCTTCAAAGTTGCTTGGGTAATGAGGGACCACTGTGTCTCCATTTCTGCAGACAACGCTGATTGAACGCCAACGCAAATTTGATCAGTTACCTGTGCCTGGAAGGGGTTCGATCACTCCCCCGTGTCCCCACCTTCACATCCACCCACACACAGACCACAGGGTGTGTGTTTGTATTTGATTTCTATATTTTTTTGCATATGCTGACACAAGTGTGAGTATTTAGGTTATGTCCCCTGTTGGCTTAAATCAGTGGGGTTATGCCATTTTCCTCTATGCCTCTTGATAGCTTTTTTTTTTTTTTTTGGGGTGGGATTTCTCTTCAATTTTAGCTTTGCTTGAGGTGCAGAGTGTGTCTCTGTGTGATTCTGAATTTTAATCAGTCCCCCTCCCAGACGCCTCACCCCCTGTCCCTTTCTCCATGTTCTGACTGCTTGGCTGGGACCTCTGGCAATGCTCATAAAAAGATTCAGCATGCCAGATAACTTCAAAGGTGGGAAGTGTGTGCACCATGATGAGTGTATCTGAGGAGAGACAGGACAGTGGGGCGAGTTGATAAAGTGAAGGTGGGGGTCGTGAAGAAATCTCAGGTGAGTTGAAGACTTTACAAATGGATACCAGCAGCCACATTAATTCTGTCTGCCTCCTTTTTGTCTTTGTGCCTTCAGACATCTTTCTATTGCCCTATTTCATCATCTTTCTCATGTCCTCTATAAGTCATATTTGATCTTTTCAGCAAAGGGAATGACAGTCTTTTATCTTACCCCATTTCCACTTGCAATTTCTTCTTCTGTGCCAAAAGCTTCCTGACATTCAGCCATCCTCATGCTTCCCTGTGTAACCCCAACTTAACTGGGAGGGAGACGCTCTTTGTACTGCACATGAAATAATGGACAGCGTGTCTTTTGCCGCCTCTGTACTCTCGTATTCTGGTTGTGAAATGTCACAGGCTTGCTGGTTTGGCCATCCTCTGCTTTGTGGATGCAAGTAGAGAGGAGATGGCGCTCTCATGTGGAACGGCCTCAGGGAAACCAGGGGGAAGCTGAATTCACTTCCTGGAATGAGGAGTCTTAACTCTACTGCTCCCAATATTCACCCATCATCCATCATTTTATCTATTTTTCTCCTGTTTCTCATACTTGAATTCTTTTTCTCTTTCTCTCTGGACGCTGTGGGGAATGTTTTGGTCAATAATCCTCTCTGTCCCTCTAATATTTCCAAATTATTTGTATAAATTGAGTGTATTTGAATTTTTTTGTCATCAAAAGGAGATTATTTGTAATTGTGGTAAATGAACCTTAAAGTTGACCTCCCATGCAGTAGTGGAAGATGGGCTGATACCCAGAAAAGTACCAGTATGTAGTATGTGGTACCAGTATGACAAGAAGTGGTATTTTTGTGTTGTATCTGCATCAGGAGGTGGGAGAGGTGGTGGTGGACTAGCTCATGAGAGCTGGGTACAACAAGCACCAATCCCTTTCCTGCTTTCTCCTTCTGGCCTCTTCAGACACTGTTTTCACCTTCTTACTTTGTTCAGCCATGACAAACTTTAGATCGAAGAGGAAGAAGAAGTAGCACAAAGCAGAGCCATCTGTGTTTATAGAGGAGGAGCCGTAAAGCAAAGCGCTCCATGTCAGATAATCTCATCCGCTACTGCAAAGGTACAATGTGTGGTTTCTGAAGAGGGCAGCCCCCCTCGGCCCGCCGACACTCATCAAACACTGTATACTGACCCCAGAAATCATCCATTATTACTCACGTTAGGCTAATATTCGGGTCAAAAGTTACACGGTGTCCCTTTAATGTAAATCATGTGTTACTATTTGGCAGGATAGGCATAAAAAATGATAAGATTCAGACACTAGTACTACTTGGAAAGGACGATAGTTTTGCATAGAATACATTCTTAAAAGTCTTCATAAAGCTTCACTAAAGCAGTTTTCACAGAGTGGAGAAGAAATTTTCTTAAAATTGTGCAAATGAGTAGGTCCATGCTTTCTCAGTAGTTGCTGGTCACATGCACTTCACACCAGGACATTGTAAAGATACATTCTTTCAGCAAGAAATACTCCAAGTAAAAGTCCACAGAAGCAGGATTTTACTCAAAAGGTACATAGTAGAAATACGAGGGTTTCCTTTACAACAGAATGAAGTCTTTTTGTGTGAACTGAAAGCAAAATAAATACAACCTTATCTGGCGTCACCTTGTTATTTTCAGGAATTATTACTAAGTGGGTGTCTGGAGCAAACATTGTGGACATTTGTGTTCCAAAGTCCAGGCTCTCCATGACATGTCCTGAAAAACACCAGGGCCGCTCTGCACTTGTGAAAATGGTCTTGATGTATAAGAAGGATGGGAACACAGAAGGTTCTCTCAGCTCAGAAACATTGATTAAACATATTTCTCCAATTCAAAGCGTAATTGTTCCTTGGATAACGTATAAGGGTATATGCCACCATATAGCTCCACTTTTTTAAGGTATATGAACTTTGATCTAATCTGTGAAAATGCACAGACAACTTCTTGGATGTTCTTTGCACAACATTAGTTATTTTGGTATGTTTGTCGCCCACTTTGTTTACCAGATTTACCAGAGCTGGCAAAAGTTATGTGACTGAAATCCAACCATTTGTTTAAGCCAGAATTTTCACGCTTAAAGGTGTCAACAGGTCCTGAATATCAGGACCTGTTGACACCAGGTGATAGCTAGCTAGATGTACAGATTATTCATCCCAGAAGGGAAACTGTTGCATGTTGTTAAAGTAACCATATATCTCTGTCTACTGGGCCCCTCTGATTATCTGCTGACTGTTGCAGCCATCTAGCATTTTACAGTAGACGGGCCCCGGTTTTTACTGAATGCACCGTCCAATTACAGGACCGAGACATCTCTGCCTCAATGTTGGCTCAGACTCTATGCGGAGACCCTAGAGACATGCAGGAAAGTCAGGGCGGCGTCTGTGTCCCCATGGCGCACTAGCAACTGCAACTTTTATAATGATATCGCTGCCATAGATGTTGATGCTTAAAGCTGATTATTAGTCTCATGGTCAGGCAAGGCAGGCCGGTTGGATCCTGAGCACGGTGTGTGCTAACGGTTGTGCTGTGGTGGAGTCTCCTACTCCTGCAGTGTGGTGACGGCCTGTGATTCTGCTCAAAGGGTGGAGAGGGAATAATGCTGCCAGAGAGGCTTTTTTAATAAATCCTCAATATGGCCAGAGTGCCCCGTCTCTATGGAAACCGAGGCTTACATTGTGTGTTTGTGTATGAGTGTGGTGAAACTGTGCTTTGTCTTGTGTGTATTTTCTTAATAGGCTTGTGTTGAGGGGCAGCGACTTGAAAAATACTCAGCTGCATTGATTTCTGTTTGATCTTGCTTTGCTCTCAATTAAATCAAATCATAATTTATTTGTAGCATATATAGTACATGTAGGACTACGTTGCTCAGAGCTGGACTTTAAGCCAACAATGATAACCAGCAGTACACATTTTATTGACCCTTTAAGCTGAAGTCCTGTGAAATTCAATTTGATTTACAATAGAAAAACTACATTATCTCCCACACTTGACTGTTAATTGGATGCCTTTAGTTCTCTCTTTCATAGACATGTTACTGTAATTCAGAAATAATCTGATACTAAAGTTAAATAAACAAAGCATTCAATGCAGGGTTGCTTTTTCATTGCTTTCACTGCAACAAGCCTCCAAAAGTGATTGCAATTTCATGTTTTATTTGGCTCTGGAAAACAGCATCATGGCTAATTGCAGTTTAGTATGTTATTAGATTTTGTTTGCATGTCGCAGCATGCCTCATCATGAAAGTGTGAAATTGGGATTTATCCCTCTAATCCACCCTGCATAAACAGAGGTGGTTAAACAGATTCCAGTATCAGCTTAGCCTTGTTACTGCTGTGAATACTCAACTGAAGACAAGCTGACACAATCATGTTGGCTGAAAAATGAATGACGCCTACTTGCCTGTTATTTTTTGCCCGGTGTGGGCTGTTCTTCATTCTGTAGCATGGAGGGGCTTAGATGATTAAGTTTCATCAAGCTGGAATGCATGCATGGTGCAGTGTTATTTGGTTTTTTCTCTCATTAGAAGTGGTGCAGCCGCCGTCCTGCAAGTTTTAAATACTTCCCCGTTTCAACACACTTGATTCAATTTAATAAGTCATTGGGCAGAACTTGATAAGCTGTTGGATCCATTTCATTCGAATCAGGTGTGTTAGAGCAGGGAAACATGTTAAACCTGCAGGACTCAGGGGTGATGTGCTCATACTTTTTGTACTGATAATGAGTTTTGCTGCAGCATTTTGATGAGGTGACGGAGGGAGCTATGACCGATACTTGGGTACACCTGAGTGAAGTTGCTGTTGGAAAGAGTAATGATCTGGGCTTTTAGTGGGCTTATATAAGATTTAAAGACCTCCAGGAGAATTACTAACCAATTTAGTACAAATGGTGTAAAGCTATACTTTACATGTACAAGATTTTACAAACCATTTAGATCAAGGCCTAGTGACCACATTACACAAAAAACGAAGAGGGAGGCAGGAACATCCAGACTGTTCATCCAAGCATGGACAGAGAGTGTCCCAGCCAGACTGGTAAATCACCAATCTAGGATGACAAACAAAAAACGACAAATAAGGTTTATTTAACTTGTAGGTGTTTATAGCTTTTGTGACTTTATCGTGGTTTTAATAGATTATAATTGACAGGATTCGATACAGAGAACTGGCTTTTTGTCTTTTCTTTTTTTTTTTAATCAAAATTTGAGGGTTTTCTACCAAATACTGACGCAAGACTGGCATATTTTCTTGTAGGATGTTAACCGTTTGGGCAGCAGCTCAGGCCGTAGAGCAGGTGATCCAACTTGTAAAATATGTTTATTAAAGAAAATAGAGCTCTGCAACTGAAAATAAGTGTGTGCAGCGTGTAAAAGTGGACGGTCAGTGGTGTAAAGTGTTTGCAAATCAGTGCCTGAACAAACTAAGCTGCAGAGGAGAGAGAGAGAGAGTGTCCAGGAAGCCTCAGCTTTTATAGCGCAGGTGCACTAGAGCCAGGTGCTCTGAAAAAATAAGGGCCGCCCAGATGACACACCCTAGCTATAAACAAATACAAAGTTGTTGTTGTTTTTGATGGTGGTATGAATGAATGTTCAGAGGGGCCGTCGGCGTGGATTGGCTGCCACGTTTCTGTCAGTCTACCCCAGAGCAGCTGTAGCTACACATGTGGCTTACCATCACCAAGTATTAGTGTAGTGGGAATCAATGGAGGATTCATTATAAAGCACTTTTCAAGGCAACCAAAGCCGTGAAGAGTTTTTTACACATGAAGGGCCACATTATCGCAGGGCACTTAGACTAAAGCTTTATTTATGTACACAAATAATAGGTACGACCATATCAAACACTGTCAAACATCACTGCCCACATATTCGAGGTGAATTTTTTGTGACCCTACACAGGGCCCCTGTTAGAGCGCTGTGCAGGGCTGCCCCCCCCCATCTCCCCACCCTTCCTAATGTGTTTTTTTCCATGACCTGCATGCTACCTCATCCTGTTAATGTATGTGAAATGTCTGTTGACTGTAATGGGACAGGTTTCAATTCCGTTGGGTCTTCGGGCTCAAGGACAATAAAGCTTTCAATCATTCCCATTTGTGCTTTATTTTGGCATGGTTGTTGGGCAGTGGCTCCACTAGAGGGCAGTACCGACTTCAGAGTTCACTTCTGACTTCTGACGTCAGAACAGCAAACAACTGCTGGCAAGATCGTGTTAATGCACTTTCTCAGAAACAGACATAAGAAAGAGTAGCACAGTAGACTGTGGTGGTCTTTGTGGACATTGAACGTATCACGGCTACATCTTCTTTGTTCCTTTCACTGATCGCATCTGAGTTAAACTACTGATACTTAAGGGTGCAGAAAAAATTCGATTCACATCAGAATTAAGATTCTAAATCTATCCAAAATTTCCAAGAATTATTTTAAGACTTGAAAAGTGTTTGACTGACTACTTTCAAAGCTACTGTTAAGTGACAAAGAAATGTTCACGATTGCAAGGAAAGCAAAAATAAATGTCACCTCTTTGTCAAAAAAATGCCTTTGTGTGTTTTTAATTTCTAAATCACTTAATTAACCTTGAAAACCTTTTTTTCTTGACCATCACCAGTATCTTTCTGCTAATAAAACTATTCCTCAGAGCTCTTTCTAGCGTATAGAGGAATGAAGGTAATCCCAGAATTGGCACCGTTTGTTATTAAGAGTATTGATTGTGAATTGAGATCGATTTCAATCAAATTCGATAGAGAATCGAATCGTCACCCCAAGAATCTGAATCGAATTGAATCTTAAGTTGTCAGATTCACATCCCTACTGATACAACTACTGATGGTGGTGCTTAGTTTGCTACGTCAGGGTACCAACATGAAGGACACAGAAGGCTCAGTCTGTATGTGTGTTTAATGTAGAGCATAAATGAGGTTATACCTGGAAATCCCAGTGGAAATGCACCTGTGTGGTCACAGTGGGATTGTCCTGCAATATACCGTGCAACAGTGCAATGGGAGGCTCTTAAAGTAATTAGAAACTAATAAGTTCAGATTAGGAAACGTCTGCAGTTCAATCTAAAGTAATTAGTATGTACAGTGAGTAAGAGCAGGTACACACATTACAGTATATGTTCATGCACATCAGACATGCAGACACTCTGAGGGATAATAAAGTTTTATTGCATCTCAGAAATGATGCAAACTATGCACACTGTCAAATAAAACGCCGGGTAAATTACGGTATTACACCAAGTCCCTGTCTGGGATTTATTTTAACGACTTCAATTAAAGGAAAACTCTGGAAACAACACGGTTCGCCATGTATAAACTATCAGCTTGTGATCTTTGCTATTCATGCAAAGGGTGACTTCAGAAACGGCCATCTTTCTTTGAGGCTTAGAGATTTGCACAAAACTCAGATGTTTTAGATCACTGAGATTTCATTGAGGCTGCTATAAATATTTTGATGTGATCTTTCCCATAAGAACAAAAATAGGCTCCACAAAAAAAAAAAAAAAACGCCTCTTGAAGTTGAGATCAATTACAAGCAGATATTTAAATGTAGAAATGCCTCTTTAGTTTTGATGGATAAGAACACTTATCGGGATATATCAAAGTGAAATCTTCTTCAGTGTTTGGCTTCAAACAAAGCCAATTTAGTCTTTAATATTTTTAGAATAATTATTTTCAGAATCACAACCTTATATATATATATATCTGCCTTATATGGCTTTTAAGCAAACATCCAGTCATCTGTATTTAAATTAAAATGAAACTGAGCACCATATAAACTGGATGGATCTATTCTTTTGTCATATATCTTTTCTCTGTCAACACATTTCTGGCTGAAGTATGTAGGTGCATTTTAATTTAATGGTACTATGCACACAGACTTATGATGTGAGAAAACTGTCAAAGTCCCTTGAGATGGCATGGTGGATGCCTTAAAGTAGCACAGAATCATTTAACTGGAATAATTCAATAAATTAGCACATTTACTAACATGCGATTATCAGCTGCTTAGAATAGCAGATTGTTGTTACATCTCATTTTAACTCGCCACCCTTGCAGTTTATTTATGGGAATTTAGATTTTTTTTCTTAACTTTTTGTCACTAGGCAACAAAGTTTGATGAAGAGAGGTGTTTGCTTTCCTTCACTTTCTGATATTGTGTGTTTGAGCTGGTAAATTTACCTTTGCTGTTTGGATTGGGTTTTATGAACTTAATGAAGGTTTTGCAGCCTACAGCGGATCAGGAATCCATATTGGTGGATATTAATGATGAATCCTTGAATGCACTTCCTCATTCGTTCACAGAATAATTTTTTTCTCTTCTGCATCTAAACAAATGTTGACAGTAATTTTATGGAAATGCTGTGGTTATTTCTTTATAACTGAAAGGCTGCAACACGAACATGTCTATTGCTTTTTGTTTCAAACTCGGCTGACGGCAAGATCAAACGGTCAGCTTGTTTGATGTGCAGGACCATGCAGCTTTTGAGATTTCATTCCCCTGCATCAAATCTACGTATTGTATGGTTTTGATCTGAGAAGGAATTTTTGCAGAAATGGATTCTGCTGGGGATTCTGGCTATTTACTAAAAAGACAGAATTACACTAATTGTTGTACTAAGAACCATGTGTATGGTAATTAATCTCGAACACTTAATTGTGGTAATCTTTATTTCTAAATGGTCCCAGCACCTGGATAATACCTGCAAAAATTATAACTTTCTGACTATGAAACCCATTTTGATGACAGTGACATTCACATTCCTGGAACCGTCGTTGTCCTGCAGCACCACAAGTCTGAGAAACCGCACTTCACAACCTGGGAAATCATATGACAGCTGCATTTTGCTTTTCAGCATTGCATCACATGCCAGCAACTGGATATCAACACACTGGCTTTTTTGAATGCTCACCATGGCTGATTCAGCAAAGAAACCCATTATTGAACCCGTTAAAGAAACATTATTGTAGAGAGCAAAGACAAGAAAGAGAGAAAGAGAGGACAAGAGTTAACATCTGACTCACTTTTACTGGATGAGCTCAGAGAAGAGACAGGATGCAAGATGGATGCTGAATTAGCCTTTGTCAGGGGGCACCAAATTTCAGTAGTTCAGTATTGCAGCTTTAAAGACACACTTTGTAACTTTTCCACCTAAAAACTCCACATTCTGGACTTGTTTGATGGTACAGTGGCATCTATTATGTGCATTTCTGGAGCCTTCGATGCCCAACAGCATCCCAAGGCTGAAAAACCGCACCATACAAGTTCTTATTCCGGGATGCTGCGTGACGTTGCAGCTTAGTTTCGCTTTGCGCAACACATCACACACTGGCAAGCAGAAATGCACACTCCGGCATTCTGAATGTGCACTGTGGTGGATTCAGCAAAGAAAGGTTGGAAGACATTATTGGATGAAGAGAGGAAACAAAAGAGAGCCAGAGACAGAGCAAAAGATTAGACAAGAGTCAAGATAAGACTGTCTTTTACTGGCTGGAGAGAGCTCACAGTACAGGTAGGATGCAACATGGATGCTGAATTAGCCGTCGTATGGGGGCGCATCACTGATGTAGTGCCCCTTTTAAATAGAACAGACCTTTTGTTTGTCCATCCATCCATCTTCTTCTGCTTATCCAGATGCCCGAGCCACCTCATCTGGCTCCTGTCAATGCAGAGGAGCAGCGGTTCTACTCTGAGCCCCTCCCGGATGACCGAGCTTCTCACCCTATCTCTGAGGGAGAGCCCGGCCACCCTGCAGAGGAAACTCATTTGTATTCGCGATCTCGTTCTTTCAGTCCCTACCCAGAGCTCGTGACCATAGGTGAGGGTAGGAACGTAGATCGATCTGTAAATCGAGAGCCTTGTCTTTTGTTTGTCTATTTATTAATTTAAAGCTAAAATATATAAATGAAAATGAGAACAAAACACCTCAAAAATATACACACCTGAAAATAAGATTTATCTAGTAATAAAACCTAACCCAACTACAGTAATTTTAAGATTTATACTTTTAATAACAGCCATGGTTTTGCTTTGGTTGTTTTGTGATTACCGCGGCTCATTCAATCTTCAGCGAGCTATTACTATATTTGCTTTCTTTTGTAAAAAACACCTCTTTGGGTCAACTGCATGACCTGCATCTAAGAAAATCTTCATATGGTTTTAATATCTACTCCACACACTTATATGTTTGAAAGTAAAAACAACATAGCTTACAATCAACTTTACATTCTAACTTCATCAGCAGTGGTTTCTAACGTTTAGATCACTGTTTCTCAAATGGGGGTACAAGTACCCCTTGGGGTACTTTGGGACACTCCAAGGGGTACTTGAGAAAGTGGAAATAATAATTGTATCGTCTTTTAAAGACATAAAACGAAAATATATCTGTAAGTATATAAAGAAAATGTATAGTATTCAGTTTGACATTAAATATTTTTATTCTGATGAGGCTTTAAATCCAAACCCTTACACTGTCTGTGTAAACACGGCTAGTGTTGAGCAAGTTGTGGAAAAACTCATTTTCACTCCAGCTAGATGAATTGATAGATGTGAGTGAAAATCCATAACTTGTTGCTTTTGTTTGACACGTTGTGATAGCGAGGATATTTTTGAACACATCTCTGTTGTACAAAAGCTTGGAAGGAAGATGACATTTATCATGCGTTTAAGACATTTTCCCATTAATTTAGTCATGAAAGATTGATAACATGTTTAAAGTGTGTCCTTTTAAAATGTTTGAAATTTGAAAGTGATTCTTTAGGTACAAATTTGAACAAATTAGGCATTAATGGTACAGTCCTGTCTACTTCTGTTCCAACCAAAAAGCTCTGTATCGGTTAGGGGGTACTTGACTGAAAAATGACTCTGCAGGGGGCACATTGCAGAACCACTGATTTAGATACTTGTTGCATGTGGTGGTGTTGGAATATGTTTTAGAAAAATGTGTCCACTCTTTGAAATGTTTCTCTTCGAGTATTTTATCCGATTAATGTTGCTGACCATTAACCGTAACCTTCTGCATGTTGCAGCAGCTGTGATGCTTACAAGCAGTGGCATGTGCTCAGATGGTGCTTCTGTACTATCTGATTTGGGGCACCAGAGGTCAAACCTTTTATTCATCAGCTTGACAGAAGCGAAGCAACTGTGTATGTGTTCCATTCAGTCAAGTAGATATTGATAGTTTAGGAACTGGAGTCACATTAGCATTAAGTCCTGGTACCCAACAGTCATACGTCTTTATGTATGACTGTTGGGAACCAGGAAAGTTTTGAACTGAGACGAGCTGCCAGTGAGAGCGAAGCACGAGTTACTGACTCAGAGGAACTAATTCCAAAAAGAGGAGCCACGTCTGTGGTTTGGAAGTTCTTTGGCGTTTATCCAGACGGTCATACACTGCCGTGTATGATTCATGAGATGGGTGATAGAAGACAGGATTGTCACATTCTAGAGATGGTGCAGTTTTTGTCATTGTTTTCTTCTGATTTATGCGTCATTTGTTATTTGGTTTGATGGAATAGTTTAATGAACACACAGTATTAACATATTTCCATAACAGAAAAAAGACATTTTTCATGACAAAGAGCCACAAGAAATGGAAATGTTAGAACTTGACAATAAAAAGCTGGATATGGCTGCTGCAATGACAGGCAAAAAAAAAAAAGAAAAAAAAAAAGCAGAATGGAACAATCATGTCTTGCTTTGTTGACTAATGACAAGTTCAGTTTGTGCTTCGAGCAATGCTCAGTGCAACAGTATGAATATTCACAATGTGTAAAAACAGTCTCTACGTTTGGTCTGGGGCATAAATGGTTTGCAAAAAGACCAAGAAGTAACAATAGCTGAAAAGCTGCGGTGCATCTGAAGTTCACAGGATGTGATTCAAATATAAAGAAAATCACAAGCAGCCTTTTCCTATTCCATGTTCACTGTGGATTTGTTGAATATTCATGGTGATTGCAGCGGCTACTTCCAGCTGGTCTGACGGACTGTAGGTGAGGGATATTATTTTTAAAACATCAGAGGCATGCAGTCAAGGTTTAAAATGGATTTCCCTTGAATATTTATCAAAAAACAGAAAGTCAATAGTTGAAGTGTGGACATGTTGGGATGATGTGTGATAATGTTTTACTGTTTTCACGCAATTTGCACGATTTAATTAAATTATCCAAAAAGTAGAAGTTCAAATAATCTAATTAAAAATGATCACCTTTTCATTTCTGTGTTTGAAAAGTCAGCGCTATCGTAATGCCACACCTCAACCAGCAGCCACAGTGAAATGATGTGCTCCCTTTCCTTCATGTGAACACAACCAGTGGACCATGACCAGAAAAATACATCACATGACTAACTGGGATCTTCCGATGCCTGTAAACAAGAATTTGTGTCCCACCAGTGGGAGCAGGGAGGTGGAGACAGTGACAGACTTTCTGAAATTATCTTCTTACTGGTCTGTGACTGACGGTGTTGGACAGTCAGGAGACATCAGACTGCACACGACCTGTCTGACAAGGTTGAGAGACTTCACGGGGTGGTCGTACCTTGTCCTATTTGTCCAAAGATTTTCTTACATGTTTGCCTTTAAGCTCCATTATCTCCCATCTGCGTTACGGTGTCCCTTCATCATGCAGCTCTCAGAGATGCGAGAAGCCGAGCAGGAGCAGCAATAATGGCTGTCTACTCGGGGCAGAGAAGAGCTTTCGTATAGTGACACATGCTGTAATCACAGAAGAGGACACTGCACTATACAGAGGGAGACAGCTGCTGAAATTGGAGCTTTCTGCATACAGCAGTCCTGAGTGTATGTGTGTGTGTGTGTGTGTGTGTATATGTGTGTGAGGATAAATGGTGATGCAAGGAGAAAAAAGAATCATTAGTGAGTGAATGTCTTCCAGTGCAGAAGCGAGCTGCCCCGCCCAAGGTGACTCTTCACCACGCTGCTGCTGTCAGTAGCCAGGTGATTTATAACTCCTTGGGGGAAAAGTGTCGGGGGTTGAGGGGGTGCATCCTCCTGGCCTGGAGGCCCTGCCAGCTCGAGCCGTTGGCTGTAGCAGCAGCTATGGAGGCATCTCTGGCCTCTCTGACAGGTTCTCTGCTCCCCAGAGAGCAGTGCTGTCACCAGGGGCTGCCAGAGCGCCACCGCATCTTGTGCTATTTGAGTCTAATCGCTACTTTATGAGGCTGTAAGTGCTGTCGTCACTGCGGCCCGGCTCCATAAAAGCATCATCAGTGCAGATGTGCTGTGCTTTTGTAGTGTCGCCCGCCTGTCTGCATGTTTATGGCCAATTTTGTTTCACTTATGCCAATTTTAAATGCATTAGGACTTGTTTTACTTGCAACATGGCAGTTGGGGATTTAAAAAAAAAAAACATGTGGCAGAGGAAACATGATAAAGCATGTTTGCTTTTAAAAAGACTTTGTGTAGAAATGTATCTGACCTGGAGGAATTTTAAAGATTGGATCTTTATATATGAACTTATACTGATAACATGAAGCCCTTCACAAAGCTCACCTTGATCGTGATGTTTATACAGAAGGGGGTCTAATATTTGGTTATTGTAGTTTACATTATAATTTAAATGCTACATAATCAGGCGTACCGTGTGTACAGTCTACGTGACATCACATGCAGATCGCTGTGTTTACGGATGTAAATGTGGATGCTACGCATATTGGCCTGTGTGTATCAATTGTTTTGTTGTTGTGCAGCCAGAGTCGACAAAACTATTTTATAATATTGTTGCATTCATCGTTTTTATTCATCTTGCTTCATCCCGCCGCCTCCAGTGCAGATTTGTGATGTCTCTGTCATTTCAGTAAAAATGGGATGAAATACAACATGACCACTCAGACGGAGGTCGCTTTGAAGAACATTGGATACATATCCAATTTAGTACCACATATGACAATGTCCTCGGTCAGATTTGAAAAAAGAAATCTGATTTGTGATGTTTAGACTGTCATTAAACATAAGATGTGGGTCACATATGAGCAATAAAGTCAGATTTGGGCCACTTTTGCCTTCAGTGTGAATGTAGCTTAAGTTCTTGTTTGAGACTAAATAGAAATAATGTTTACACGATAGCCTGCTTTAATATCTACAACTATACATTTTTTCTTTGTTTTCTTTTACATGATGTAAACATTTTAAAACTCAATATACAGAATGTGCCACAGTCTATGTTTTGTTAAAAGAACAGATCTCTGGCTCCTGAATGGAGTCAATCACATCGTAGCAGAATTTGTGATAACAATCCAAACGTTAGCCACTGAATTGATATGTTTTTGTGATCAAACTGCAGCTAGTCAAGCAGAAGTCCTAAAAGTTATGTGAGGTGCATAAAATTAACACACACTCACACAAGTCTGTAATGTGGCGGCTGTGGCAGAGGAAAAATGGATGACTACACCACAGTTTCACTGAGCATCTATTTAACAAATGTATAAATAAAAGTTGAAACACTCATTAACAAGTCAAATTCACAGGCTTATCTTTTTTTGTAAATTAGGAGCCATTTTCAGTGAACTCATTCCCGACAACATAAGGCTTCTTTTTAAAAAATCTTCTGAAACCTGCTGGTTCTCTGGAAAACATGAAAACTGTTCAATGAAATAACTTATTTCTCAGCCTGTAAAGGAAATAGGAACATGAAATGAAAACCCTTTGAGAGGTTAAGCATTCTGCTTTTTTTGTAAAATAGGGATGCACCGATATGAAAATTTGAGGCGATATCCGCTATTAATATTTTTGCAATGGCCGATAACAGATATTTACCGATATCGTTTTTAAAATTTTTTGTTAAGATCAAATTCTGTACAAAATTAAAGTTATTGTTAGCAGCGTTAGCAACGTTAGCAGCGTTAGCAACGTTAGCAGCGTTAGCAACGTTAGCAGCATTAGCAGCGTTAGCAGCGTTAGCAGCGTTAGCAACGTTAGCAGCATTA
>JAOXYM010000001.1:4371391-4383377 GCA_028567055.1 Leptatherina wallacei
TTATTGCCAAGAAGCATCGTTACACCAGAGAAATAATCTACCAAACACACATTTCCGAACTTTTTGTTCGATGTTTAGCAGCTGCCATTTTTACTGCAGGGTTTCTGAATTGGCAAACAGCTGTAAGTAGCGAGAACCGTCTGAGCTTTAAAACTGCTGAACATGCTTTGTTTGATAGGTGCTATCCCGTTTGGGATAAGTATTGCCTTAAAAGGCACATAGAAGAAAACAATACATATGTACCCAAATTTCAAGTACCTGTAGTGCAGTCACCGCTGCACCTGATGCCACTGGATCCATCCACAGATTAAAAAACATGTTTGTCTGGAAGAATTTTGGCCACTGACGCCCACCGTCCATTCCCAACTGTGCCGCTTGGCATTTGAAGTATTTACCATGCCTTTACCACTACATGTCAGTAATATTTACACACTGTACCTCTGAGGCGATGATGAAGAGACTGAGGTGTCACAACTTTCCTCTCATGGTAAAACCGGTTTAGCTTTTAATTTACATCTTCATTTGTTTTAGTTGTTTCTGTTGTGTTGAAAGGCTGGTTGAGGTCTCCTGGAGTTCAAGATGATTAGAAGTGTAAGCAGACAATAGGGGGAAAGTCTGTGAATATTTGTGTGTGTGTGTGTGTGTTTGTAACTATCTTTGTAATTGCGCAGTAAGTGGCTTTGTGCTATCCCAGCTCGGGTTCCACTGATAAGGCTGCCATTTCTTGAAACACTGATAAGAACTTATCTGCATCCCGCTGTGGAAAGAAACTGCTCCAACTGATTTGTGCATTGTACCAAAACAAATCACATATACTCACAAAAATAAATAAATTTGACCTATTTAAAATTGAATCAGCTGACAGGATTTGAGGACATACCTTTAAGTTCATATTATGACTACAGTACATAATAGTTGTATTCTGCTTTGGCCATTCATGTTTCTGTGTGCGCATATAGTTTCTTCTCAGTATTTGCCAAAGTCTGGCTTCCTTTCCACTACAAGGGAGTTGAATCCTTAATGCCAAAAAAGATGAATAACACGTTAAATGACTTGGTGATATATTGTCTTTAAGTTGTTCATTTAGTGACATTAAATCATGTTTGATCTTGAAGTGCATGATGGGGAGACTGGTCCACTGCCTGTATTTTCCTTTTTTTTCCCTCTTCTTATTTTGCACTGTTCTGAATGAGAGTGTGATTAATGAGAGGATAATAAAAACACATCAATCAATGCAAATTTCTGCCTTTAAGGTTATGAGAAGGACAGATGGTTCTCTGTGGTTAAAGCAGTTCCTCCTCCTGCAGCACAGAGTTGAAGATTCGAAGTGCATCCATCTTGCATCCTACCTATACTCTGAACTCTCTACAGCCTGTTAAAGACTCTGGTCTTATCTCTTGCTCTGTTCCTCTCTCGCTTTCTTTTCCTCTCTTCTTCTGATGTCTTCTCGCATTTGTTTGCTGAATCAGCCGTGGTGCGTGTTCAGAACGGCCGGTGTGTTGATATCCACATGCTAGTGTGTGCCTCGGTCAGTAATTTGAAACTCAGCTGCAACGTCATGCAGCATCACGGAAGAGAAAGTTGTGAAGTGATAATAAATGTCACTGTGCCATCAAACGAGTCAGGAATGCAGAGTTTTATGGTCGGAAAGTTGCGTAGTGTGTCTTTAAAGTCATTCAGATATATTCGATTAAAAACAGCTGTGTAAGATTTTATTTAGACGGAAATATTTAACAGAGAAAGCTGCTAACAACTCGACAGAGTGGAGCAAACAAAATTCTATCAACTATTACCTTGTCTCATTATGACTTTAAACACAGGATTTTGTGCCATGATGACTTCATCAAGCAGATTGTTTACAAGGGCTTATGTTTCCAATGTGTAGTCTGACGATTTATGGATTAGACTTACAAAAGTATAGGTAATTACCCTTTAATTGTGCTGAACTACAAACATGACTTCCACATCCAGCAGGTAACTGTTCTGCTGTGAGTCTGATACTGGAGCTGCAGCCTCCGAACACTCCCACTGTGCTGCAGAGGCTGTGTGCAGATGCCTTGTGCGGGTTGGAGCTGCTGCAGTAACAACACTGTTTTTATCTCAGTCCGTGACAGCTTCAATTCTGCTATCACCTCTGTGAAGTCGCTGTTGATGCTGGACATCCAGGAACCTCCTGCTGTTTTTCTGTGGCGATGGCTGTCACACATTCACTAAAAAGCTTGCTTGCCACCGGAGGATGAGGAGATGTCAGGAATGTTTTTCCCTCAGGTTTAAAGCGGTTGATCTTTCCCTTCATCATTCTGAGATTTACATGTTTTGTTTTTGTTTTTTTTCTTGACTTGGGATATTCATCCCTGTAGTCTTTTATGTGTTTGTTTTGACCTTTTTATAGTGGAAATGATTTCAGTCCTTCACTTCAAAAACATCTGCTTTGTCCTTTTATTCCTGCTTCTTCTTCTGCTCCGCCGTTGTCTTCCATCTGTGTGTACCGATGCGAGTGTGTTGAGTTATTCTTTGCTGGTGGTCCCTCAAATCCAGGAGGTCCACCCACACAGCCCTTTGTTTACCCATGAGGCCCCTCTTTCTCAAACACTACTGGCTTTAAATTAACAGGTAACTCAATGAAACGTCGCCTCAGCCATTCTTTCTTTTTCCCACTCTCAGGAACTTATTTGTACTCGCTCTCTCTGGCTGCTGCAGGTTTCTGGAGTGTTAACTCCTTGTGTTGGCTGATTGCTTTTGTTGGCCATTAAAGCTGGTACAAGAACACCCAAACAAGTCAGCTATTCACTTCAGAGCTGTTTGCACTTGTGGCAGCAGCCAAGGAAAGCACTGCCCATGGCTTCTATGGCTAGTACTTGAAAATAGACATAGTTTTCCATGTCCACTTTGTTTGGTTTTCCCTCTTTGTTCAGGAGCATGATGCTTGGCTCAGTTTATTCCACTGGATTGTGAGCGCGACACCTGATGCCCTCTTGATATGCCTGTCTTGTCTCTTCCGCTCCTCTTACCCCTGATGCCTCGCTATCCGCAAGTCTATTTATACAACTTGTTATCCGTGAGTGAAGCTTTCCTGGCAGGAGTCGCTGAGCGGTGCCAGCCCGGGAAAGAATGCCCGTCACGGGCCTCTGCAGAAAGCATGGCCATGGTCCCTGGAAGAGTTGCTCACTTACTCTCTGTGTTCTATGGCCGGTTATGTAAGCGAGCGACCAACTCAAACTGACACACTGATGGAGTCTTTACAGTTTCTAAAAATAGTTCATGCACAGATGAGAAAAGTTGACTCGACTCTGTTTTGTCCTGAAGTCTTCCAGAGGTGCACGGAAAAAGTCCTCGAGTTGACGTCATAAAGAAGACTCGAATCACAGCATATGCTTTGTGTTATAATCAGTGTCACACACTTTCTGGTTTGGCCTAACCTGTTCCAGAAAACCTTTTCTTCTTTAATTTGAGTCGGATAATATTCATACTAAATAAATTGTTGGCTTGAAAGCTTGTGATTGATGAAATGCATGTCCTGGTTAGAGATTCTGTAGCAGGATAGTGTGTTTCGCAAGATTTTGCACTATTTATACATTATATAGAGAAAACGGTTAAATGTTAATCAAGAAATAAAACTATTATTAACATCAGCCCGTTGGAGGCCTCGCCATCTCAACAGCAGATGAAAACGTCCCGTTTGACATCTCACCTTGTTGCATTAATGTCGGCTGTGTGCCGTCACAAGCACACCCAAAGCTTTCTACCAAAGATGATGATGATGAAACACTGCTCATTAGCCCTGTATAAAGTTACTCTTCAAAGGTATAGATATGGAAAATATTGGAGAAATAGCTCTACGATAATCCAAGAACATCTGCCTCCTCAGCAGCCTTCAAAGAACCCCCTGAACAAAAGCTTCTTGGATCAGGACTGGATTAACACCTTCCTCTCACAGCTGAATTACAGTAAGCAGGTCGGACTGAGGGGTGAAGGAGAACCTCAGTCGCAGCTCTGGAAAGGATGGTGTTAGTGAGAGGTGGAGGGGTGGGAGGGCAGGATAATTGGAGGAGGAGGAGGTACAGGATGAGGGTGTTGCATGCCAGATGTTCAGCTATATGGCTGAAATGGAAAAGAACCCATGTGGAAATAAAAGCTGTGATGCTGTTTGATTTCCTTTATGTGGGCTCCCTCCCTCCCTCCCCTCCACCTCGCAGCCTTCCATTAGAGGTTTTGGGGACATTTTTCATGGAAATTAAGACTGTGTTTTACGTCATGGGTTTAATATGAATAAATCACCGAGTCTACTCCCATGGTGTAGGTGTTGACTGCATCTTGCACAAGCGTGTGTCTGTGCGTTAGATTTTACACCTGCGTGATGCCTTGGCAGGTTACCAGGACAGTCTTCTCCATCACTCCAGCTGTTAGAAGGAAATGGCTCTCTGCTGGATGATGGATAAAAATAAAATCTTACATAAAGTAGGAATTGACTCAATAAAATGAAATAGACTATGACTAACAAGTTATAATGATAACTAGTGAGGAAGAACTTGTGTGGTTTTCGCCACATGATTTTTAAAAAAAAATGTATCATTACTGGTTTTTTTTCTCTTTGTTTTTTTCATGAGAGCAGTGCTGGTACTGAGACAAGGGAGAAGGTGGATGATAGGGAAAGTATCTCGAGAGGTTTGTCATCAATCTATATATAAATCTATTCGATCAGCCAGTCACATGACAATTAAATGTATTTAGTCATATATACAGGATGGAGCTTTGTGAAGACTGAGAATAACGATACTGATTTAACTAATTCTACAGTATTGACTTGACAAGTGCTATTTGCATCCAGAGATTTAAATTCACTTCTCGGAGACCCCATTCTGCCGATCCAATTCAATAACAATCCACAGTGCGTTATCAAATGAGTAAACCTCCTCAGTGCAGAATGAGTCAACAAAAGGCTTTAGCTTTTTTCTGGAAAAAAAGACTAAATCTGAAAATTATGTTTCAAACAAACACAAAAACAGCCGTAATAATCACATGTGCATGTGATTAAAAGCAAGTATATTTTCTTTCTTCAACTAGATTTTCCCAGAAAATGCCAGTGTAAATAATGTTTCTTACTATAATGGCCTGGGTGTTGTCCTCATTTCTTATTTAGCATGAGCACGTGTAGATGATGCAGTTGGAAAACTGGATATTTTGCAGTTATCAGAGGGCTGTTACATTCAGTGTATGATAAAAGGAAAAAAAGCTGTTGTTTCAAGAAAAAAATCTCAAAAAGTTTTGGGATATTCAGGTTAAAGGAGCATAGTGCAAGTTCTAGCTTTTTTCCAGAAGTCTGCCCCCTCTGGCCACATGTGGAAGTGACGCCAATGTTGTGCACGCGCATGGGCCGCTCCTCAGTCCGAGCCCGGAGTTAGATGCACCAACTATAAAATCAGTTTAGCTAGATTAAATGATTTCACTGATAACTGTTTTATATTTTCACTGTCAAGACAACGTCTTCATCGTCCACGGCAACACAGTGGTTTGCGTTGAGAATATTAGTTTATTGTTAGCGCATCTAGAAATGTGTAAATATGTCCTGATGAATCAGCAATCACCCGAAATCTGTACTCAGCCTACGGCCTTGTGCCTACAAACTAATCACAGCCATGACGATATAAGAGTACAAAAGCTTGCGCTAATAAATAAATAAATAAAGCATAGCATAGCCATGAGCCTTTGTTAGCTTGTATGCTAACGGTAGGGTTAGTGTTACATGCTAAAAACGTAGCATTATAATATTATGTATCCTGATTTCCGTCATACATCACATTTACCTTTTTAGTAAGAAGAAAACCAGCTGAGGGTCCCGTTTTATTCCCAGAGCAGATCAAAGCTCCCTCCATTTATGGAAAGCTGCTCCAATGTTGACTCTCGTTTTACTCCTGCGGCGGTCAGACTCCAGTTTGGCCCTTTTTGTCACACTAGACACAATTTTTCTTTTCTTTGTCTTACGTGGAGGATGTGTTGGTGTTTAAGGGGCACCGCCGGTCTCTTGTCATCCATTTTTAGTCGTCAGTGTTGTCTAATGGCGGCAGAGTTAACGATACGATACTGGCAGCGGCAGGTTAACGAGCACGTGCAGCATGTCAACCCACATGCACGCACCTGAGGATTCAAACCCGAATCCCTCTCATTGAGCAGCAGAAACAGTCCTATAGAGGCAACTGCAGTGAATAGAGATGGGCTCATCCTACACATCAGGCAATTGTAAGAGGATGTTGGGGAAAGAAAATAATACTATTTAGCATTTAAACTTGCGCAATGCAACTTTAAACAACAAATGAATGAAGTTGTTCAAACATTCAGGTAATTTCAGTGTGGCCTAATGTGAAAAAAAACCCAACGCTTTCTGGGCTTGAAAGCATATGTTTAAGTTTCTGCAATGATTATGGTGGCGCTGCATCACAGTAGCAGCTCAAAGAAGAATGACTCAGGCTGCCCATTTTTATCTCCCCCACCCCTTCAAATCATGCTGCATTCACTGTACCTCACATGTGGGAAGTCAAAACTTTATTTGCAGTTGCTTTGCTCTTAACAGCCATATCTTATGTGCAGTTATATTCCTCTCTGACCGTTGCGTTACATCAGAGTTCATATATCTGCTGTGAAAGTTTTAACCAACCAGCTCAAAGCATCACTCAAAACCACATTGTATCTTCAAGAGAGTTGGTACCGACTGTCCAAGGTGAGTGGGGAGAGCTAAGACTAACAGATGGGGGGGTGTGAAAGGGAAATTGTTGCTCTCTGATATTTTTGGTCTCATTTGATTTAAACCTCAGGAAATTGTGTCAGCTTGTGAGGAAGGGGCAAACATGTCTCCTTTATAGTGAAACAATATTATGCTTAGTTTTGCTGAGGACTCCACTCATTGGTGGTCCGTGAACCCCCAGTTTGCCACCCACTGCAACACCTCTAACCACAACATGAGCAGCATGTGCGTCACTCGGGCACCAATAAAAACATGACAGCCACTCCTTTTCCGTCCTGCACGTGCGTGTTTCTCCATGTGCGTTCATCCATCTGTTTGTAAAGAGAATAAAACAGAACTTTGTGCTGAGTGTGCGCTCTGAGGTGTTGGAAGATCAAAGTTTTCCATTCTCACTTATAATGCTGTTTATATTTTGCATAAAAAGTTTTTTTCCCTCCTTTTTGTGTACTTCTGCTATGTATAAGGCAGTATAATAAACTTTCTATTTAGTAATACAACTGCTTTCCCTGTGGATCAATACAAAATGCGACTCCTGTGGATCCAGGGTTTTAAAGGATTTCTCTTAATGGATGCAACCCTGTTGAGCCTTTTCTATATAGGACTCAAACAGAGATACAGATTCTTTAAAAAGCCATATTACCTCCGTACAAGATCGTTTATAGCTTTTTATTTCATTAAGCAGTCTTCCCTTGAGCACGTGGAGAAGTAGCCATACCTATCACTGAAATATGTGATTGCAATTTAAAGTGAAGCTGCCTCATACTTTCCTGTAGATCCAGAACCTTCGGTCTGCTGAGACCATCCAGTCTAGTCTTCAAGACGGTTCATGCGTGAAAGGATATTAAGGCTGTGAACAGCTTCTGTCTGCTGCCGCCATGCACGCTGAGTGCCTAATGAGCAGGAATAGCTCTCCCTGCTATTTTCTATGCTTTTTCGGCCCGTTTCATCGATATACTGCCGAGAGAGGTGGGATGTTACCATGGAAACAACAGACAAAGACCACGGCCAGGGATGTATGCGAGCCTGTAGAGGCCTCCCTGGAGTAACGGTGTGTGTACGTGTTTGCATTGCGAATCTTGAGCTCGGTGTCGCAGGAGGCTGCTGTCACATTCAGCAGCATTTGTTCCCTTTATAAAAACACATGTCATGCTGTCTCACCAGGAGTCACAGTATAGATGGTCGTCCATATGTCAGCTTTCTGATCCAATTGTGATCCACACTCATGACTGCGTTATTTCCCCCCCCCCCTTTTTTTTTTTTGTTTATGGTCATTATGGGGAGATGCATCCTTCTAATTAAACCTGCACCTTCTTCTGCTTGCCACCAGCCCATCATCGTCGTTGCTGCCATATTTTGAGTTGATTGAAATTGAGAGAGAAGCTGTTCATTACTGTTATGGACGGTTTCTAATTGAAATGAAAACGTGATGTCTGCTCTGCACATGGTGGGCTTTACATGTAACGCTTGGCTAGTTTGAAGATAAGCACACTGCAGCCATGTTGAATGAATTTAGTAATTAGTTAACTACTGGCAGACAGTCCCCTAAATGACTTGAACGAAATCTCACATTTCATGATTATTATTGCAAACCACCATGCTTATCTTCAGTGAGGCTCTGTAAACCTCCTGCAGGACAAAATATTCTTTAGAAAATGTTTAGGGTCAAAAGGAAGAATTTCCCATGCGTGCTTGTTTTTGTCACAGGTCTGCTGTGACATCTCGTGTCGTTATTCGATCAGATGGGGTACAGAACAACTCCACAGCTCTTCTACTAATAAGATTCAAGTGCAGCCTTTGGATCAGAAGCTCCTAAACAGTTTTGACAGGCAGCATATTCCTCACTTGTAGAAAGGATGATTTCTTTATTCAGAGTATGCCATTTGATGTTATTTTTGGCAAAACCTTTCCAGTCAGCTAAGGTCAGCCTAGAAAATCTGAAAATGAGGTTTTTAAAGATTAAATATGTCTCGACCTGACAAATGTCTCAGAAAATGATTTATTATACCTTAAACTGAGAGTGTTTGAATATCACATTTTATTACACAAAATGTTTTTTCTTTTTTTTAATCTCAAGTTTTAGATGAAACATTTTCATAGCAGTCTTCATTGTATTGACTTAATATCTTCACCAGATATTTCTCAATGCAAGTATATGTGTGATGATAGTAAAAATGTACATTAATATTGCAATGAGGTAAATTTCCAATATGTTGGGAAGCTATAAATTGAAACTGTTACAATTGGAAAACATTTTCAACTAGTTTTCCCAAAAATGTGGTTTGTTCCAAATGCCAGAAAATGTTCATGATCCAATATACATAATGCTTAATTAGTGCCTGATTATGATTATAAAGTTAAGTTTGAATACTGAAACACTCAATCAGTTGTTACATTTCCCCAGTTCTTTCATACTGAGCTCATGTGTTCTATGTACATGTAAAGTAAAGTTTAGTTGAGCAATTATGTTTTTGGTGACAAAATTAAACCTTCAGTTTGTATTAAGCATCGGGAATGCTCTCTCACAAGTTCTAATAATAATAATTCAATAGGTTCCCAATGTGTCTCTGATGGAAAGGCTGTATTAGCTTCCAGCTACAATGGCTCTTATCGTGAAGGTTTTCAGACGTTGGCAAAGAAATTAAACCAGAAATGGAAATCGGAAGAGACGAAAATAAAGCTGATGCCAATGACAGAATGAAAAGGTCGGCAGATCACGAACTCATCATTTGGAGGTGGAATTGTGCCTAACGGAAAACTCTCATGCCACCATCCTTTCATTAGCAGATTCCTTCTCCTGCAAAGTGGTGAGGTACACTGATTGACTACACGGTGTTCATCAGTTTCCATGTTGATGGCAGTAATTACCCATCTATTTCTCCATGAGAGCCGGTTGGATGGGGAGATCTCAGGAGGAGAAAAACCTTGCTGATTAGATTTGATTTGAGTCACGCCTCTCAGCTGTGCTGAGCACGTAGCCGTTCTCCCTACAGCTGCATGGAAACTCTGTGACATCTTTATCAAGGAGCTCTTCCAGTTTGAGTGGCTTGTTTCAAACAAGGTCAGTCTAATTCAATTTCCCTGACAGTTTTGAATCAGAAATGCCTGTGAAATTGAATATCAGGTTCAGAGTCATGGGAGCAGACCTTGGAGGGAAATTGAGACCAATGAGTGTTTCTCAAGGCCATCACGAGGACCTTTCCTGAACTCTTCAACAATATTCTTACATCTGATATAGCCTTGCTAATTATCTGCTAAATCATACAGCATATATGAGACAATGTTTAACGCGAATAGTTTAAGAGGAAATACATCCAGTAGGGATCAGTTTAAAAAGGATGAGCTCCACATATCCTTTGAGAGTTTCCTGGAGTAGCTACAGATTAATCAAAGAGTGAACCTGGAGCTTGCTGTACAATGTGGAGTGACTGACTGAGCTCAGTCTCTTAGAGAGTCCTCTGAGCTTTTAAAGCATGCTGTAGGCGCCAAGTTGGGTTTCTTTCTAACAACCAATTCTCGCTTGGGAATAGAGGGGATTAAAAGAAGATATGAGAGGTTTGGAAAGCATTTAGTTAGCATCCGCTGGTTTTGATCTGCCTTTGTCAGCGCTTACTTTCTGCTGCACAACCCTAAGTGGCTCCAGAGTCCGGTGGAGCCGAGCCAGCTAAGCAGACGTAGTGCTGGGACAAAGCCAGCAGCAGTCTGGACAGGCTCCAGGGTCGGCCATCATACCCGCTTAAGTCTATAAAGGAAACCTCCCGGTGTGCTCCGGTGAGCTCCACTTAACCACTGGGATCGATTTATTCCTGTGTTTTGTGATGATGTGCTGTAATTTACTGTTTCATGGGCTGACCCCAACCTTTCCAAGGGGCCCTTTCAATTATTCTTAAAGAGGGAGACCATGTCCAAGTTTGAAAAAAATCCAAGTATTTATTCAGTTTTCTAATTGGCTTAAATCGAATAGACTACATGCTATATGTAATACTCTCAAATGAATTAATATAATTCACATAAACGACATTCTGTCTCACTGTGCAGTGGTAATGCAAGCATTAGATTTATAGATTTAATATTGACAATATCGGTGTCGTTAGGGAATTACTGATGTTTTTCTTTTAGACCTATCAAATGTTTCTGATGCTTAACAGCATAACATTAAGGTCAACAGATAGGAATGAACACAGCCTCAACATGAGATCATGAGAACAAAGGAATCGATAGGAGAGCTTTGGGCCAGAGGGTAGAACGGGCCATCCACTCATTGAGTCCATTATTCGATTTCCAATCCCTTCAATACAATACACAACCCAACATGGCTGTCTCTTGTTACGTTTACATACACAACAACATTCTGATGTTAACCAGATCAAGAGATTGCTCTGAATAAGAAGCTGCATGTAAACAACATTTTCTGATCACTTTGATCTGAATAAGGTTAAATTCTGAGTAAGAAATAATATAATCAAACCTACGTGGAGTTTGATGATCTTAACCGTGTTATGTTGACATGTAACACTTTAATCAGAATATTAAGCCCTACTGAGGTTGTCACAGCATCTGGTGACACACACTGCAGCTTTTTTCCACTTACTGAGTGTTTTTTAATGCCAAATTTGGACTTGTTTGTGTAGGAAATGGACTCTCATGTTTTGGAACGGTGATTATAGATCAGGTTGCTTGTTTATGTCACAAGATGCGGCCGTGACTGCTCCAGGTGCAGAATGGGAAGGCTGTAGGTAGGGTGACACTTCTGGGGCCAAGGTTCACCCACTGTTTAAAAGACATAGATTAAAGACTTTGGACGATTCATTAATCAACCTATGTTCTGTAATATTTAATCAGGAATATGAATGGAATATCCTTCATTTAGAATAAGCTGTGCATGGACACATAGCATTTACACTGATGTGGTAATGTGCGTGTAATGTGTGAGTGGGTGAATGTGGCTTATTAGATGAATGGCTTAATCCATTTTTATGTATGACTTTCTGACTTGTTGAATAAGAAAAATGAAAGTAGCATCAGTTGTTTAACTGGTAGTATCTGTCTGATTACTGCAAACCAGGTAATCCAGTAGAGATGAATTAATATCATACGAAGAGACTATGATATTACTGCCAAGCTGTTGGTCTGTAATTTCCTTATATGGATTTTACTGTGAATTATTGATTTAGGCCCTGTGATAGACTGGCGACCTGTCCAGGGTGTACCCTGCCTTTCGCCTGATACTTGCTGGGATAGGCTCCAGCC
>JAOXYM010000001.1:4397988-4410679 GCA_028567055.1 Leptatherina wallacei
AACAGTCTCTCAAGGACTTTCATGATGTGAGATGTTAGGGCGACTGCTCTGTAGTCATTTGGTTCAGATGGTTGGGACTTTTTAGGTACTGGAACAAGGCAGATTGTCAGGTATTTAAAGGACTGCTTCAGAAACTAGTCTTGGTTTTCAAGTTAGAATTGGATTTAATGTTAGTGAGTTGGTTTGGATTTGTCCGATATGTCCGCGATACCCATCAATAAAACACAAATGCGTGGTTAAAAGAGAAAAAGAAGAGTATTCTTGGCCTAACTTATCCCTGGATTAATGAAAGAGTGTGTGCTGCATAAGAGAACTACAAGAAATATGATCAGGTAAGAAAGTATGGGCGGTGCTATTCATTTATTTGAAAACTCTCTACATCAGATTCCTGTATAACACTGATAAGTTGAATTAAAACCCACCACTGCTGTGCATGCCAAGCTATTCAGAGTAGACTTGCTATGTTTAGCCTGGCGAAATTGGCATTAAATTCCTTTTATAATAGAAAGGAGCCATTGCAGATCCATATATTCGCTTGTAGTGATGTGGGTTTTTTAGTAAAAATACATTTGAAATCACTCTTAGTATTTGATTATTACTCAAATGATCATTTCCAAACACATTCACCCACGTGCTCACACAAAGAGCCATCCATTTTTTGCACAACTTATCTTGCTTTTACTTCCTGTAGTGGTGCGAGGCTGTAATTAATGTAGCACAGAATGTGCCAGTATAATGAAGAAAATAAGCACGAATGCTTCCCTCTCCAACAGCACGTTAGCCTTACGCGACAGAGTTTATACCACGCCTTATTTATTTAT
Organism: Leptatherina wallacei; assembly: GCA_028567055.1. NCBI lineage: Eukaryota > Metazoa > Chordata > Actinopteri > Atheriniformes > Atherinidae > Leptatherina > Leptatherina wallacei. The sequence goes on from JAOXYM010000001.1 coordinate 4,398,810, forward strand.
TTTTCTATATTTTAAGTCAGTCCACTCGGATGTTTAACAGATGTGGTCTTTGGAATTTTTGCATTATTTATACAGCGTTAGCATCAAAGTTTTACCGGAGCCAGGAAACGGCGAAATGCTCTTCTATTCTTGTTTCACGGCGGTGTGCAGACAGCTCGGTGCATTACCGCCACCTTGTTGTAGCAGTAACACATTAGTACCGGTTGGTGCCGATAGAAATGAGAGAATAGTTCAGAATCAAGAGGATTGTCACACGAACTGTTCAATTTCTAATAGTTTGTTGAATATTCAAAATGTAAAAAATCATTGTCTGTCTCTAATAGCTTCATGTGCCCATGTGACTCTACTCTACGCTTTTTTGAAAATATCATTTATTTATTTTTTAACCATCAAAAAGAAGGTAAATATATAACTGGGTCATGTGATGTTTGTGTTTTTTTTTTGTGAACTTGATGTTAAAAGAGCCGGCCTGAGAAATCCGCCCGATGAGTAAAGAGGGGGAAATGATCATCTAATGATGAAAGCATGGTATTCCAGTAAAAATTTGTCTTTAAACATTTATGGTAAGCTTGTGTTTTCTTTTGTCCCCGAGTAAAGTAGTTTAGATAACAGTGCCTCTTACCCCGGCAGGCTCCGTTTTAGTCAAGCACTCATGTTTCCTTATTTAGAGAATTAAGAGGGCAAGAGAAATTTTCCTTTAACTTTCCAGGCTGAAATTGCAATTGAATGACATGTTATTACGGACGTGTGTGTTTTGATGTTCTGCGTGCCCTGAACTGACAGGACTCGGCCCTCCGCGATGACTCGTGTTTGGCATGTTGTAGGATAATGACAGGATAACCTGCCATGCTACACACTGACCCACAAACACCCGTTCAGATCTCGTATGCACACACACGTGCCACAGCTGGAGTCACACCAGTTCACAGGCGCACACAGCAGGACCCAGACAGACTCATTTGCCTCCTTCCTATCAGCTGACTCTCTATATTGTTATCTGGCTTATTTCAGTCTGGTTTCATATTCCACAAGCAAATAGGACTTTCTCCTCCTCCCAGCCGGCTCAGCTCATTCCCCTGGGACCAATTTGTGTTGAATGTGTACAGACAGAGTAATGTTTGTTGCTGTTTTTGCATGTTTGTGTTTGCCCAAACACTGTGTGTTGTGTTACTGCCATTTTAGCCATGCCAGAGCCTTGCTGGGCTTCACGAACTCGACTTCCTTTCCCCCGCGCTCCGGCCTCACAGAGCTGCCACTGTTCATCATCTCGAAAAGCTTTGCGCACGTGTTGATATGCTTGCAGGCGCGTGCGAAGACTATGGCGTGTTGGTCGAGATGGAGATCCCGTACCGTCACACTGAAAATGTCAGGCCGTTGCTCCAGTTAGCGCAGCTCCTGTTGACGAGAGCCCACTTGTTCTGCTCTGCTGACTCTGCTAATGAAAAAGGAAGTGAGGGAAGTGTGTGTGCATGCGTGTGTGGAGCACGGTGCAATTTCATTTAGTTTCCCTTGTATGAATATTTGAATATATAGATGGTTGTTTGAATGAAGGTGACGGATGAGGGCCGCTGTCAGCAGACTGAATACGTTTTAATTTCATGCTTATATTGAATGTAAATGTGGAGTTTTAGTGGAGAAATAACAAAAATAAGATGTTGTCAGAATCTGAGCTTGTGTACATGAACCGTGTGCATTTATTTCAGTTCTGGTCAATGCTAGAATCTGATTAGCTGCACATTAATTCCTAATAACACACACACCTACTACTTCAGCTTTAATCAGGTTGGTGCAAACACAGTATTCCTATTTTCCCCACCTAATATCACTCATTTAAATTATATTTATCCTTCATTTTCTCAGCCTCTTAACACAACAAGATGGTGTAACATACAAGCTGAAAGAAGAGGACTGCCCCAAAATTTGCATCATATCAGCAATCAGTTTGATTCCTATTCACTATTCAGCTCAGTACTTCTATTGATTATGGGAAATGATGTGGTTGAACAGCGAGCTAGTCTTGTTGCTAAACATATGTCGAACTACATTAACTCTTTATCGACCATACGTGATGTTATTGGCTTTGTTTCATAGCTTTCAGGCTCATAGCTGAGCAAAAGGGTTTAATGAGCTGAGAAGATTTAAAAAAAGAAAATATGCCATTGTCACTTAGAGGAGTCCTGTTATTCCTGAAACTGGGGGCCTTGTTCCAGCATTACTTTAGAATTTTCACCACCCATCCCTGTCCTAAAAACCGAGAACCTTGGGGCACCCGTCTGGGATTTTAGTACACACTGTCTGGTTTGTTCCAACACTTTTGTATGTTTTGTGGAAGAGGCGGGTCTCAGCCAGCAGTAATGCATGAAAACTGTGTCTTTTTTAATACAAGGCATGATGTTTTCCAAAATAAACCATGTTGTTTTTAATGCCCAACACAGATTTCAGCTTGACAGGTGGTTCCACTCCCCGTCCTGTTCTGTCCGAGGTATTTGTTGCCTTTTTTTAATCAAATTCAGCAGTGGCTATTTTGTCAAAATACAATGACACTGCAATCTTGTGGAGCTTTTGTAGCACAAAAGCTAAAAAAAAAAAAACAGTTCTGTGGACATGAATCAGAAGAATAATTATTTGTGATTAGTTTACGCTTTGCCGTCCCCCCTTTTTGGTGCAGGGCTTGTAAAATAGCTGGAAAAGGCTCAAAATGCGTGTAGTTTGTGACCCTGATACAACATTTTTGCACTTATGGGTTTGTTTGGTTGGAATTTCACAATGTGTTCATTAGGATGTTTGTCAAAATGTGTCAAACTAACAAATTAAAGGAGAAAATATGGAATATAGATTAGTAGGTGGGATGGTTCAGAATCTTCCTGAGTAGATCAAAACATGGCCAACAGATTTACCTTCAACCAGGAAATTTAAACATAATAAAAAAAAAGTTGTTTTTGATGAGCTAAAACCAAAGAAGCCACATCCAACCTTTTTATAAAATAGATGCAGGACATAGGAAACTCTCTGCCTTGGCAGGTGTTGAACATGGCTGTGTAGAGACACAGTAATATGGGTAATAAAAAGCTCTCCTGTGTCATTACACTGACTCAGAGGGTTTTGGAAGATAAATATTGGTCATCTTGCAATCCTTTGCTGCAACACAGGGCGCTGATACGCACTGCTTAGCTGAACTTAATGCTGTTTATTTCTCTGTCAAACTACAGCCACTTGATTTCTCATTAAAACATGCAACTGTCGATACTGCAAAGCTGATAACGGCTGGTCTCGGTGTAAATCTGTAGCAAAGCTCCACTCAAGGCTGCAGATATTGATAATTTAGTACACCGCCTATGGAGTTCCTATATAATCCTTGTTGACATGAATCTGTTTCCACAGCCACAGAACTCTCTGAAAACACCCACCATCTACCCCACATGAATGTTTATTATTCTGGGAAGAAATACAGTATAAACATACAGCCGAGCGTGGCACTGGGTGTCCTAGTTATTACTGTCAATACCGCCCATTTACCGCCAACCCGGCTCTATTATTAGACTGCACTGGACTCTCATCAGGTATCTTCAAAGGTTGCAACATAAATCACTTTTGACTTTTTTTCTTCTTTTTTTTATTTTTTTTATTTTTTTTACTTTTCCCTACTCTGTGAAGTTCTGCGTCCTGATCCGCGACAGTCTGGCATATGTTTAGCATCACAGAGGAAAGAAAATAATGGAAGTTTCCCTTGTTATGATATGTAAGACTTTTCTTTTTTTCCATTTTCCAAATGAGAGGGTGGAGTTAATCTATTTTCCTTTATGTTTCAAAGAGCTCTGCTGTGTTGTCCTGTCAGGATATGGGTGTTGTGATTCATACAAGCCCCCCTGGCTTTTCAATCATGGTCTGTAGTTGACAAGGTTGTATATCTGTGACTATACATGCATATATACACTCACGAGGAGTCATCAGGTGAAAAATTGGCCTTGTTCCAGGAGGAAAAAGGCTGTGGTGTTAAGAAAGCATGGATTCTAGTGATGGTGCATGATGAAAGTCTTGTCAGTGATGCATGCAGGTAGGCTGTAAGTTACAAAGAGACATTGAACCTATTGGATCTAATCTAAAAGAAATATTAAAGACACAAAATTTCAGGTTTAAGACGTCTGGGATGAATAAAAAGTCCACTTGCAATTTAGATAAATATTTGTTTGAATTTACAACTGTATACACACACACACACACACACACACACACACACACACTAAAATGACATTAAATCATAATCAGATATTAGTATTTGCATAATTTAGGTTTACTTTAACAGGATTAAGATTAACATACTAAACACATCCTCCCCTGGATTAATCTCATCCTTATAAAGTACATGGTCAGAGTGTGTATTTGAATGTTTGTTTGTGTGTGTGTGTGTGTGCTGCGTTATTCAGCAAGAGTCAGTTGAACATCTTGTCAGTATGAGCTACCAAAGAGTCCGGCTTTATTTTTTGGCACTTTCTTGTGTTTCTGCTCATTTGTTTGGTTTGGATTGTTTCTTGTAAGGAGCAGCCATGTTAAAGAAGCGCTCTATCATTTCAAGTAAACAGTGATTTCAGAGTAAATTACTGGAAGCTTTTTTTGCCCATGGCATGGGTCCAGGGAGAGAAGAATTGGTTTGTTGGTTCATACAGAAATATCTCAACCATGGAAAAGATTTTTTACAATTGTGATTTTGTAAAGATTATTATTGTTCTCAGAGGATGGACCTTTGATGTGCCACCAGTTTGTTCTGAATGTGAAGTCCTAAACAGTCATTCCTGTCACATACAGACTGCTTTACATGTGAAATGCAAAGCAGCTGTTGGATGGATTACCATTAGAATTGATGAGTTAATTTCGTCATGCTCAGCTTTCTAACAATGATCCAAACAGGGTCATCATGAATGTTAGTGCTGCTGCTACAGCTGAGTAGCAATACCTCAACATGAGCTGCATGCTGTAATGTTTGTAGACTACCGCTATTACCTTTTCTGTCAAAATGTAATTTTTTTTGTGTTTTGACACATTGTATGCATCATTGTAGATCAAATAATTGGTAGTTTTACACGTGTTTGATGGATTTATTCTCATCTCGTTTAGAAGTTGGTATTGGGTTTTGTGCAATTTTAATCGTATTTATGCTGACTGTCAAATTTTCGACACTGATAAATCAAATATCCAAATATGTAAACTATAACTAAATTCATATTTACAGTCAACTCTGTTTCAGATTCAGATTAATCTGAAGGGTCATTGATATTAATCTCTTTTCTTTCAATACTAGCATCTCCTGGTGTGGTGCATACTGTACCTTCAAACTTTCTGAATCTAAATAAAAAAAAAACAGAGATTCTGGTATTTGGCCAAAGTAATCTTCTATATGGGCATGACAGTGTCATCGGTCCTCTGTCTTCCTACTGCCACCCTCTTGTAAAGAACCTTGGGCTGACGATTGATCCCTTATTTAGATTGGACAAGCACATCAGCACTGTTATCAAGGTCAGCTTCTTCCAGCTGAGGACTCTGGCCATAATTAAATCCTACCTTACTCTGATTGCTGATTTAGAAAAAGCTATCCAAGCATTTGTAACCTCGCGTTTAGATAATTGTAATGCCTTGTATGTTGGGTTGGACCAGGGCTCCCTGCAGCGCCTCCAGAGAGTTCAGAAAGCTGCAGCCCGCCTACTTACGAGGACTAAAAGGCGCGAGCACATTTCCCCTACACTGGCTTCCTGTCTGTTTTCGTATCAATTTTAAGGTTTTATTGATTGTTTTTAAATGTTTGCACTGTGTGGGCCCATCCTACTTGAGTGAACTTCTACACCCCTACACCCCGACAAGAGCACTGCGGTCAGCTGACCAGCTCCTGCTGGCTGTTCCAAAATCCCGGCTAAAAACCAGAGGGGATGGAGCCTTTTCTGTGGCAGCGCCGAGGTTGTGGAACGGCCTACCCCTGTCCATCAGATCATCACAGACTGTGGATCAGTTTAAATCTAGACCGAAAACCCACCTTTTTTCCTCGGCCTTCAAATACCAGTAAAGTGCAGTTTTACCTTTGTCCTGTTAATATGATTCTGTTTTCTTATTCCTCCTGTTTTACCTATTTTATCTGTTTTATTGATGTTAAGCACTTTGGTCAACGCCTGTTGTTTGTAAGGTGCTATACAAATAAATTTGGATTGAATTGAATTGAAGAGTCAGAGCTGAATGTGGCAGAAACAGAAACTCGTGCTTGGCTTGAGAAAGATTTATTCAGTGAAACAAAAATGAGGATTTGATGAAGGAAAAACTGCATGTATACTGTAGAAGGATCCTGGCTAATGCAGTCCAGTTGGGATTCAACCCTTTAATGCTGTGTGTATCATATTGATACATAGTTTCTGAGATGGATCGCATCAACTTGAAATCCTGTGATACAATCTGATTCTTGTCTTCTGCCCTCTGGTGGAGACTTTTTGCACTAATATAATTCTGACGTATCACATAGGCCGTAGAGATATGCCAATTATTTTTATTAATATTTTCAAAAAAAATTTAAAGGGAAAAATAATGACTCTAGAAAAAAATGATACAAAATATTCCCATCATTTCTTGTCAGGCTTTAAAGCAGGGGTCTCAAACTCAATTCTTCAAGGGGCCGTAATCCAGCAGGTTTATGTTGTTTTTCTGGTCTAACACACTTGAATCTAATCAAATGGATCAAATAGCTTCTTGTCTACTTCTTCATAATGACCCATTGATTTCAATCAGGTGTGTTGGACCAGGGTAACAACGAAAACCTGCCGGATTGCGGCCATCGAGGAATGGAGTTTGAGACCCTTGCTTTAAAGGGTTGGGGAAAATTGGACCAGGTGAGTTGTGGGCATAAAACTCAACTGAGTGGAAGTTAAAAGTGATGCTCGTGCAACTCCTCAGCGCTACACTGAAGCCACAGAATCCCAAATTAAACATCATAAACTATCATTTTGTGTCGATTGACCGCTCCTTTCCGTCATTGCATTGATGCAAAGTTGTACACCTCTGCAATGAGACGCATTAAGACATTTCCTCACCAGTAGTGGGCGTGAGTGGGAACATAATCGGTTGCTAACATGACCAGCTAAGTAACTCTGGAAGCTGTTTGTGCTGTTCTAAATATAAACTGTACTGGCACAGTTTGATGCTACACAACTTAGTTTATTTATTTAAGCTTTTATTCTTGTGTGTTTTCCTTGTAGAAGTAAAACACATTTTTTTAAACAGATTTTCAGCTGTCACTTGGCCAAATGCATTAAAGGAGTTCATTTAGTGCCTGCAGAACACAGTGCACATGTACTGTGCTTATGGTAGTTCAGTGTAAATACATATGTTTGTTGATTCTCTTCTAAGCTGATGAAATGAGAGGAGGAAATGCAAATGTATTTCAGTAGTATTTCTTGTTTTTTATTTAATTTTTCCTTTAGTTGCTGCAGTATGATTTGAGTTGACACTTCAGCAGCCTAACAAAGCCTTCTGGGAGTCGGGCTGATCCGACACTAGTCCACTAATTGGCCATCTCCATATTTCAAAAGGGAAAGTTATTAGAATAAGAAGTAGGAGCGAATAGAGAAAAGAGAGACAGTCAATATTTTTTCTCGTGGATGTTTCCGTTTATGATATGACAGCCGCTCTAATTATTGTCAAGATGTACTTTAAATCACTCGTGTCAAACTCGTGATTGATGGGGGAAGAAAAGGAGGGATTACCGAAGCCATTTGGAAACATTGTCGAGGAGCTTTGGTTACATAAAGTTTTCAGTTCTTCTTCTTGTGAAACAAGATTTTTGCTGTGGAAATCAGGATGTTTAACGCCTGTTGGAACTGGATTCTGGATGAGTGATTAAACTCAACTAACATTTTCACACTTTTGCTCACCCGCTGGAAATCCCTTCTCCAGCAAGGACCCATCTGAGCTGGCAAATCTGATTATTCATTTAAACCTAAGATGAGATTGAATCATTTCCCAAATGTGGCATTTTGCTATGAAGAGAAAGGAAGGCAGGCAGAGGATAAGAGGGAGGCAGGCTGGAGGAACTCTGATGTGTGTTGAGCCTTTTCTCCACATATGTCATTCTGATCTAAGCCACACCTGCTGCTAACCACGACTTACCAGAGAGGGAGAGAGGCAGTGGAGTGGAGTGTGTTGTGTTTCAGGCTGTGCAGTCGCTGAGGCGAACGGTCGCTGCATCGCTGCTGCTTTTCCTTTTTTTTTTTCATTCCACCTCGGTTTCTTCTCCCTTTTTCTTCTCTCCTTGATAAAGCTCGGTCTTTCCTCCTGTCATGCTGTAGCGATGGTGTAATTAACAGGGCTCTGTGGGAGAGGAACCGCTCTGCTTCCTGCAGGATCGTTCGCTCCAGTCGCTCACTCTCACTCACAACTGGGAATAAATGGAAGGCAGAGCTCGGACTGCCATCCGGCAACTGGGGATTCCTGTGAGTTGGGAAATGATTATTTTGGAATTTCTTTCCCGGAACTTGTGAAACATTTTCTATCTGGACGCATTTTAACAGAAAATCTGGGACATTTTTGTGTCTTTCACATGAGCTCAAGTGAAGGGGAAACAGGTGGGAATTGTGGGTTCTAAACCCCTGCGCTGCATGTCAGGGAGCTCTGCTCACCCCCCCGCTGAGATCCAAATGCTGACAAATTGCACACTTGACTTCAATCAAGGGGCTGATCAGGTGCAGCCGTAACGTTTGATCCTTCAATCTAGCAACACCCACATTTATAGAAAGAACTGGATCATAATTGAGTCTTAACGAAGGTCTCGCTGACAGCCGGCAGGACGGGGAGAGGGAGTGCACGGTCATTAGGCAGCTGGGGAGAAGATGCCAGCCATCCTGGTGGCCTCAAAGATGAAGTCCGGACTCCCCAAACCCAAACCAGTGCACAGTGCCCTGCCCATCCCCCAGAACCCCAGCAGGCCATCAGCTCTAGCTCTATCTCCAGCACCTCTCAAGACCCACATCCCCTCGCTGGGCCAGCAGGTGTCTTCAAGACCCCCGAGAGGCAATGCACCAGAGTTGGAGGCTGACGGAAACCCTAAGGTCAGGATGCAAAAACCGTCTCTTTCATGCCCACCTGCTGTGTTGTGAGTTGTGGTTCGATTAGTGAGATTTGTTTATATGAACCACGGAGTTCCTCATGCTGAGTTTATTTCCTCCGTTTAAGCATCCAAAAACGATCCAACAAGAGTGAAAGTCTAGGAGGAGAAAATGTTCCTTGTAAGAAAAAAAAAGAAATCTTTACATAGTTTATTGAGCTTTTACGAATCAACAAACAGAACTGAAGTATGGGGATAGTTTGTTTGGCTCAGTTTGGCCCAACAGGAGCGACGAGCCAAATCCAGCGAGTTCCTGGAAGGAGACGAAGCAGGCTGCTTCTCTGCTGTCCAGGATGACAGCGCAGCAGGATGTCAGGGTGGATGTTTTGCTGTGTTTGTGAAATATTGGCCGCGCTTAGCAACCCCACGCAAAGGGCTGCAACGGCGAAAGGGATTGCTCTAACACCATGTAAGGCAGCGAGGGGAAGGGAGCTGTCTCTGTTTGTCTGCATTAGCAATGCGAGCCAGCAAGAGCACGCATGCCAGCCTGTCCAGTAAGCACGAGTCTCAGAGCCACCGAGGCGTCCAGCACGCTGGAGTTTGGAGACTAATCTAGATCACGCATTAGGAAAAGATACAGGAGGCCAGTGGCCTTGGACACGGCACAGTTTTTTTTGCTGCTGGTGTCGTTTGTTTTGTGGCTAATCATGTTTTCTCACTGACCTACTTTCCGTGACTTTCTCCCTCTCTTTTCTGTCCTCCCTTCTTTCCTTCCCTGTGGTGCTGATGAAGCAGCCGTCTTTACCCGTGGCTGAGTTCACCCTTGACCTCACGGACCAGTAGCAGTGACCTGAATATTGCAGTCATATGCTTGAATCCATCACATCTGACTGTGTGTGAAAGTGTGTGTGTGTGTTTGTAGTGTGGCTTTATTGTCCTTATTTCTGCACTGTCTGCTGGGTTTCTCTCCAGGGACTCATTGAGCCGGAAAAAGGACTGTGAAGCGTAAACGCTGTTGAAGGCACCTCCACACTCAGGTAGCCTCGGTGGGGTTTCTGCACAGACTGTTACCGAACGTGAACCCAGTCTGCTCTGAGGGCAACCTGAAATTATGAGTCGTGGCTCTCTGGAGACGCGTAGGCTGCCTTGTATTTCGCATATAATCAACATAGCAAAAGCTTTTCTTCAACCAATAAGAGCCCTAGTGACGCAGCTTCCAGTTTATAACAAAATGAATCCAAAACTAAAAGCATCCAACGGTGCAGCAACTTGTCGAAACGCGTTTAGCAGCAGCAGCTTGAAGCAATCGTTTTTTTTAATGATGTTATCGATCAGATTGTTGTGGAGGAAGTTTGGCCCACTCTTCTTTACAGGGTTGCTTCAGGTCGTTGCTATTTGCAGGCAAACGATTATGCACAGTTGTCTAAAGGTCCTGTAACAGCATTTTATCAGGTTTAAGCCTCAGCTTTGACCGAACTTCACTCTGCTTTTGCATTTTGGCTTCATGTTTCCTTCCAGTTGAAAGTTGGTTAATGTTCTTTCACATGACTAGTAATCACAGGATCCGAATTTTCGATGTTATCTAAATTTCAGCTAGTAGATGGATTTATCATTAAACCCTTTTTTTTTTGCCTTCTGACTAATCTGCACACATGCCGTGTTATCCGTGTTGTAATTAATCTCAGTGCGAGTCATATGTTTTCAGCGAACATCAGTTGTATTCATCAGTGTGAGCAAATTATCACAGGGTTGGAGAAAAAAAAAAAAAAGGTGTGCGCGATCTGCAGCAGCTTCCTGCAGGGTTTCTGTAGTCTCATCCCAGCATCAGCTGTTTACTGCACTGTGAGCTGTTTTCAACCAAAAATGGGCCATATTGAACATCAGAGATGAGGAGAAATGACAAAATTTTCCTTTTCTTCGTGCCTCCAGCTGGTGACGCCCTAGGTAGTGCCTAGATTGGCTTATGCTTTGAACGCACTACTGAATGATGTGAATCAGTGGGGATAAAGAAGTGGAGAGATGCAACAGTAAATAAAAAGAGAGTAGAATTACAGTGTACCTAGCTGCATACACGTGTATAAAAGGTATCTTTTGATTGCAGGCAAAGTTGTTATTTAAGGGAGAAATATTGAAGGAGAGGCAGATTTCAGTCCCCACAGAAGCCCCAAGTAGAACAGAAGAGCCATGCAGTAAGAGTGGGTTGAGGATATCTCAACTAGGAAAACTTTTTTTGTACCGTCTCCACCACTGCCAATCTTTATCTTCCCTTAACCCTGCTTTAGCCATGATTGTCTCCTAAGATCCGGATCAGGCTGTGGGATAATCCGTAACCAAACAAAACAAACAGACACACGGTGAAAAAAAGATGAAATACTAATGATGACTTGCAGCATATTGTACATTTACAGGAAGCTGCTGTAAATTTTGGTCGTTATTTTGGGAATGTTAGGAAGCCACTAGCAGGAGCAGATTTTATGATAAGGTGTGTTTATCCCAAACAGCAAACACATGATAAACTGAGCATAACACTGTTAAGTAGTGACAGGCAGGTCAGTATTTATCTGAAGGATTAAAGAAGCCGTGATGGCGAGTAGCTGTGGCTCGCGCGTCCAGCTGGACGGCCCAGTTGGCTCGAAACACACAAACATGTTGCGTACACCTGTAAGAAAGAGTTAATCCATTAGAGCAGGAGGCAGAGGGACACAGCCAGGATGCATTTACAGACTGTGTGTGTGTGTGTGTGTGTGTGTGTGTGTGTGTGTGTGTGTGTGTGTGTGTGTGTGTGTGTGTGTGTGTG
>JAOXYM010000001.1:4418893-4443486 GCA_028567055.1 Leptatherina wallacei
ACAAGGCACATCGATTTCAATTGATGTAATCGATAAGTCCATGTGGAAAAAAAATCAAGTTACGCGAAGTGACACCCCCGCTTTAATCTCTCTCAAGCTGAATTCATGGCTTCCACAGGCTGATTTGGGTTTTGAACAGGCACGGGTTCCTGTGTCTAATTTATGCACTTTTCTTTGGCCTAGCCTGAACATTAGTGGTAGAATAGTCCGGAATTTGTCAGTATTGGAGAAAAAGAGAGAGACATTTAAAAAAATACAATCTAAATAGTGATATGATGTACTGTAGCTTTTCGGACGTTGAAGATAAGCTAACCCTCACTGAGGTGGCCTCAACTAAAAGCATCACTTTCAGGATGAGGAATTTAAACATTTAATCCTGGTTTTGTAAATGAGGTTTTACATCAGCATGTCTGGACAAGTGGGGTGAATTCCTGCAAATGGATGATTTTCTAACTGTGATGTAAAACATCAGTGTTGACAGTGTTGCACCAAAAAGAAAAGTACGTGCACGTGTCAGATTTTGACCTTGCATGAAGGTAGCTGTATGGTTTTCATAAAGCAGATCATAGGAAGTTAGATAATGTAGTCAGTCATTACGCCCACAGTGGACCCCTGCCCAGCTGCTTTTGTCTGCATCTTTCTGCCCCCAGTAAGTCCATATGTCCCTGAACACCCCCCTTTACCCTCACCCAAGCAGAGAGGCAAGGCAGCAGCAGGTCCCCCCCCCCATCATCATCCAGGTCATCCTCCCCAGCTTTGAGAGCTCAGAGGTGGGGGTCCCCCAAAACAAAAGCCCCTCCACAGTGGGGTTGTACCCCTATTGTCCCACATAGACTGTGGTTTATCTGGGACTGTGAAAGGAACCGGACTCAGCCCATTCACTGCGGCTGCACTTAATGAGCTTGTTGAAGGCCCGCACTAAAACTGTTAAACACGAGCACTAAACGCTGACATATTCCTGCTTGTAGAGCCAGAATGGCATTAAATCAATGCTGGTTGGGAGCAATGTGTGAATGATGATCCAGTGGGCTGGTAGGCTGATTAGACTGGTTTAAATACAGCAGACACTGGCTATGTGCAGCATTACAATGCTGTTTAAGACTGGGTAAAAGTTTGGTCTTCAACACTGTATGGAACATCACATTTCATTTTAATTTCCCCTTTCATGGAGTTTCTTTAGTCATTGGTTGGTACTCTTGTTGCGGAACGTTCTCCATAGATATCGGCCGGATTACAACCAAATTTGGTGCACACATGTACCCATAATAACCTTTGAACATTGGGATGATCCAGAAGATGAAAACTACAGTTTGGTGCTACTGAGCTTTAGACATTCATTACCAGCAGGTTTTTTTTATGTGAACACTAACCACTGGTTTAATCATGATACAATATTATGTTGATTCATTGGACTCAATGTTTGACTAATTCTGCCATGATATTTGATGCGAGGAGCCGGCAAACATAGTGATTTATCACAATCCTTTTCCTTTTATGTGATATTACAAAAAGCCGCTAATGCAGCAAAATATTACTGCTGTTAAATCCAAATTTTAAACGTTTTTTTATATATATATAAATAGATTTACCACATTCTTTGTACTGAGCTTCAAATTTTCCCTTAATGTAAAACTGAAAGAATGTTTTTTTTTACTTGTAGACATTAAATCAGGATATAGTGTTAACCTTAACCCTTAGTCATATTAACCAGAGTGGTACAGTCTGACTTTATCATAGTGACACATTACATCACACCTTTAGATGTCAGTATTTCTTCATCTAATTAGAATAAAAAACCTCATGTAGATCGATGTTTTCACCCCTAGCAAACACAGTGTCGTTAATGTTTATCTGCTGCAGTCATCATTCTAAACTTTAGGACAAACATGTGTCTAACCCAATACTTTATAGACTTCTTATAGGCCATATAGATTAGGACTGTCAAAATGTGAGATTTTTACTACACAAAACCATTTATTATAACAAACTATCAGAAGAAAACCTCTGAGATATATTTTGCTATTAGACTAATTCACCTTTTATTTTTTTAGTTTTTCTCTTCATTTTTAAAGGTAATTGAAAATTAAGATAGGAGGCAAGCAAATGTAAAAAACTGTTAAAAACTCAATTTTCTTTTAACATTTAGATTTTTATGAGCAGAGATCAAATCACAGAATCATGATGTGATTGTTATCAAAATAATATTGATATTTATTGTTTTATTTATTGATTATCATCAATACAGTGAAATGATGTAATCATGGATGCTTGTAGACACAACCGGCTCTTCCATATCTTTAAATGTGCAACACGTAACGGGTTATAAAATAAATGCACAACCGACACCAAAGCTCCCGGCACATCGGATGCTGTGATGCCAGTTTGTATAGTGTTTCTTTAATTTGACTCTTTTTGTAAGGGTGCAAGCAGTGACAGTAAACTAAGCTTGATAGTGTCTGCTTTGAACTTGAGAGGACAAAATACTGATGCTTAGTTCTAATATCTACCTGGTTGTATATCTGTTTTTAAAAGGAGCGTCACTGAGAAGAAGTAAATCTAGCTAATATACCCTGTAATGGCTTTCATGAGACAAGTTTCTGCTTGAACAGAGTCTGCAGAAGACAGAGGGGTCTTGGATCCAGCACCTAGTGGTCATCAGTAGTATTGTACTTTAGGGCATGTCCACACTGGTTTCTCTTTTGACAACAAGTAATTACATCCATCTTTTATTTATACGGTAGTCTATGCCATTAACTCAGCATGGCTGTAGCTGACGACACCACCACACAATCTCCGGTCACTGTCAATCATCTTTTAAGTTTTAATGAGCTATCCGCCTGTTGAGTGTGAGATTCAAGACGGGAGTTAGAGGAAAAGAGGAGTAGCTATCTTCTTTTTTCTGTCTGGGGTAAATTTGAGCCATTTTGGACATAAATGCATTATTTACCAGTCAACCTAACTTTAAGCTGCATCTGTGTTGTTTCATTGTTTTTGGCAGCTAAAAGCACAACAAGCATTTAAGTTCAATTATCACAGGTTGTTACTTTACACTGTCTACATGACCTCTATATTATTGTTGTTTCATAGACCTTAAAGCATTTTTGTTCAGCCTGCTGGAAGTGATCAGGCATCCCCCTACTGTGGGAACTCTCTGTAAATCTTGGGCCTTTCCCAAAATTCAAATTCGGCTTGTAATTTGTGGTCGGCAGTGGGGTGTGTGCGCGCAGGGGGTTGGAACCCGCTCAAACAGAGGGCATCCTGTACTGCGGAATCTCTCTCACACACACACTCACACATACATAAATACTTAGGTTATGAACCTCTGTACATAGGAGCATAAATAGTGAAAAGCAGCTGCTGCAGGGCGCTGTGAGTGACGGCTGATCAGAGAGCGGGCTCCTCCATCTGTGTTTGAGGAAAATAAAACTTGGCTTCTTTTGACAGCGAGAAGCTGGTTAAAGAAATAATAATGGAAAAGAGGTGGTTAGCGTTGAGTTTTGAATGGTTGGGCCTCTAAGCACCACACTTCCCACTGTTTAGTCTCCATAAACTATCAAGAGTTCAGTGATTATTCCTCCCCCCCCCCCCCCCCCCCCCCTGTCCCTCACTTTTTTTGTCATGGGTGGTATGGATTGTCGGGGGAGGGGTAGAATAAAGGTTAAGAGGTCTATCCTTTTCTTATTCTGTCTCCTCCCCATATGACCAATGGTCCATTGAAGAGCAAAAGCACAATGTGTTGCTGTGGGTAAGGGGGGGGGGTCCACACCGCCTCCCTCTCTCAGTGCGTTTGGTTTGGCTGCCTCTCAGAGCAGCAGCAGAGGCTGCGGAGCTCCTCTTGCCTTTCACCTCCTGCATCTATTTTTCCCTCCTCTCTGTCCCAGAGAGGGTGGAGAGAAGCTGGAAGGACTGAGCCCCCCCCCCCCCCCGCCCAGGCAAACAGAGACCCGCTGGGGCTCGAACAAGCAGCATCCCTTTGGATCTTCATGCTGCAACATTCAAGACATTTTTCTCAAACCTGTCACCCCTGCTTGGATTAATTTTCTTCTTTGTGGATTTTTGTGTTTTGGTGCCGTTCCGTTGGCTCCAGTTGGTTGTAGACCTGAGACTAATGTCTTACGTGTGGGGTGAGCGGGGCCACCAGCAGTCCTCCTAAATGTGAGGCAGGTGTGTCCGAGGAAGGAAGCTGCAGGAAGCAACATGAGTTTGATGATGTGCCGCTGGGAGCAGAACAACTTCACCATGAAACTGGTAGGTTGAAGCTTTCAGGTCACCACAAAGGTCAAGCAGCAGGTCTGTTTTGGCTCTTTTCTGTTGAAATAGCTGCGTAAAATCCCAGCCCTGCAGGCCTGTTGCTGCCGTTGACAGTCCTTTTGTCAATGCATTTTTCGCATCCTTTAAACTTTCCCTTCTTTCTCGAAGCTCAGGGCAGGATCAGATGTTTCTCTCCCATGTGTGGGTTCATGTATCCGCTAAAAGAAATACCAAAAACTTGTATGCAATGGGTTAGTGATGGTCATGTTGATACCAGAGGAAACTGGTAAAGGCATGCATCCTGGTTTTTCCCCCTCACCTGATTGTGGCTTCACTTTGATGTCTGCATGGAAAGTTAAAACAGGCTTGATAGGGACTTCATCTGGAGTTTTGCAGCAAGTCTTTGTGTGTTTATTTATTTTCCTACCTGAGGATAAGGGACAGCATTTTACTCTGCTTTGCGACCCACTGTTGGGTGTGATATGATGTCAAAGAGGTGGTAAATATTCAACAGGATCTGGGACACTGAGATAAAATACAGAGCCGGTCAGGTGCAGATAGGCCATGTGGTGTAAGCAAATAAGAAAAAAAAAGGCCCTTTTATGAAGCTGATGCGAGTGATACAAAGTAGGAAGCAGCAGATTTGATAAAAGTAATTTAATACAATGAGCGCCCTGTTGAGTTTACGCGTAACACAAGCGGTTGGAACACACTCTGTCTCTTTCTTCCTCCCCCTTTCTTTCCCTGCGTCTCTCTTTCTTTCAGCCTTGGTCTTTATCTGCATCTCCTATGAGCCTAGAGAGGAAGGGGAGATGGAAGCAGAGGAGGTTATTACCAGAGCCTAGAGATGAGCTGATAAGAAGGCTAGTTTAATTACACACCGCTAACGTCCACACAGCATGACTGACAGGAGGCCAGTGGCCCACGGGGGCAGTGTGTATTTATTTGTGTGTAAATGACAGGAAAAAAGGGGGACTGACAAAGGATTGCAGGGTAGAATACGTGCGCACACTTAGAGAAATTAAAATGACCTTCCGTGTTTATTATGAAGTGTGATCAATGTCCATAATCCTCTCTGTTCATATTCAAGTCTATTGATTCTTTGATCGCCATAGTTCTGCCGTAAATGTATGACCTATTGATGTGGAAATGAAAATGTATGTGTTAAGTCTTGGTCAGAGACCTGTCAGTATACGCACAGCAGATCAAATAATGAGTGGAACTACATTTTTGCTGTGAAGGCATATCATTGTTATTCTTGAACATTGCTTTTTGTCCAAAGAATTTTGAGCTTACTTTTATGTTCTGATTTCTTATAAAGGATTTAACAAGACAATGTCCAAATGTATCCAGCTGAAGTCAGAATGATGGCATACACCTTTCACCACATTTATGGGAGGTGTAGAAGCATGTAAGGATTTCTGAAATGGAGACTTTGGATGAAGTTTCTGACTTGGTTCCAGCTTGTAAACCCGTTATCATTGCGTGCTAAATCCTTGATGGGCAGTAAAATGCAATCACCTCTTTGCTGTCAGTTGAAACAAACAAAGAACTTGTTTTACTTTTTACCATTATTTATCCTCTATAGATCCTTTTCAACAGCCTAACCAGCTACTACCTGTTTACACTGGCTGGAAAGGACTGAAAACTCAGTCAAAGTTGGAAGGTGGATAACACAAAGATCTTTGATCAGATTTCAGTAGAATAGACTACAATAGCTTTAGGGATGTGCCTTTGATTACCAGGCAAGAGGACACACCCACACATTGCATTAGAAAGCATTCAAAAATGATCTTTAAGGTTAAAGAAAGCCACAAAAAGCGAGAATAGTGCAGACAATGTTTACTCATTTAAGTACAAAGGAGCAGCTGTCTGAGAATTCTCTGGACATGGAAATCAGTTTTATCAGTGCACGTGCCTTGTAAGTTCGGGAAGTCGTACTAAGCTAAGCTTCTTTAATAACACTTGGTGTTCCCACTGTGCCTTCATGCACATCTGACTGCATTTATTAGGATTTCTGCTGATTAGGGGTTGCATGGCAGACATAACTCATTTCAACTGCACCACTTGGGCAAATCTTTTCAAATTTGGCATTTATGGGTCCATGTTGTCATATTCTGGATGAACCATAAGAGCGTTACTGTCACTACTTCAAATCTTAAAGTAGTAGCTCAAGTATTTCTATGCAGCCTCTTTAGATTTAAACTTATGAAAATGTTGATATGTACATGCACACACATTCTCGCTCAGTGACCTGGCTTTCCGATGTTACTACAGCAGAGTTTTGGCCAAGTTGTTTGGTCTGCCGTATGCCCCGTATGGCCTCACAAAGCCACATGTCTTTCATGTGCCAAACAGAGTACAAGCAGAGACACGAGGGCTTATTTAGAGCTGGTCTGCTTCAGCATTCTGCAGGTTAAAGCCACTTGAGAGGCCTGAGAGCACACTGGGATGTGGGGTGGGGTGAGATGGAGGGTTGCTTCAGTGGAACAAGAGCTATCCATGGTGTAACTTACTGGTAGCAAGGAATTAGAAGTGGTCCCAGGTGGTGTTAGAATGAGGATGGAATGATTGTTGTATGAATAACTCCCCCCTGTACATCCTGAATTTCTCCCATCTTCAGTTTTTTTCACCTCTCTGTCCTGCTGTTCCTCCTTTTAATGACAGGACAAACACCAGCAGCTCATGTCCGCTGCTGGGACATCTGGAGCCGTTGCAACCAGTGGCACTTATCTTTTTGCTTTGCATGTTGGACTTGTTGACGATGTAAACAGAAAAGAATTTGGTCAGTGCTTCGCAGCTGCAACTAAATGCTAGCCTCGGGTCATTTCAAGGGTGTCAGTAGCGCTGTGGTCATAGACCGTATGATGTCACACATTCGTGAGTTTACCATTTAACCATTGGCATCTTTATTTATGCAGCCAGAGGTGATGAATGGAAGGAACGGTTCTGAGAAAGGAGCCTGTATACTTTGTGTGCATCCACCGTGTAATCCTAACACTCAGACCCTGCCCCCCCCCCTCCATCACAGTGCATCATTTTAACTTTTAGTGATGTGGTGCAAAGGATCTCCGCTAGCTTGCAGTACATTTTATTTTAACACAATGAGTATTACCTTACACATGTATTGAATTTGCACATATTCCACAGTCTAATGCTGTAAAAATGTTCATTAGAAAACATCAAACTGCATTACGAGCAAAACTTGAACTTTTTTGTCCTTTCGGAAGCATGTTTTGTACATTGCTGATAGAGCAGTATATTAGAACACATGCAGTGTTATTCTAACACTGTAACATTAACCCAACTCATCACTTGACTTATTTCAGTTGCTTCTGGACATGTTTTCTTTGGCCTCTGTAACAATTATATGTTTGCACATGTGCACGGCTGAGATGGGCTCAGATTTGTTTTGATGACAGTGATGTTACATCCAACAACTACATGACTCCAAGAGTAAGAAAAGCTGGCAAAGTCTATTATGATTTTAACAAGGTTTCTTTGAGAATTGACTTGACTTTTGGAGCCAGACTGTAGTGAAGAAGCAGATTTTTTTTTTATTTCTATTCATCTTTTGGCACTTTTGTGTGTCTTTTAGGGAACTGCTTGGCGGTAGAAGTGATTTTTCTGGCAACTATGATACCATCTGACTGAATAATTGACATAGTTTAAATATTTTTTTCTTTTTAAAATCACTGTGAAGAGAGTGGAGAAAAACAGTTCTCTGAGATTTCTATGATGGTTCTCCAAGATCCTTTATTTATAGTAACTTTTTCTACTTTATTTTCTGTATATTTCTCGAATTTTCTTTTACTATGTAATGAATTTATCTGAAAATCATAGCGCTGGCTCAGTGTTTCCTTTTTAGTTTGCATTAATAAAGACTCAAGCAGAGTCGGTTGACCAAGCCACAACAAACTGGGCAAGCACTGAAAATGCCAGTGACCACATGGCAGAATGGAGCAGCAGTGAAAAGCAGACTGTAGTCCTCTTTTCTCATAAGGGACACTGGTATTTCAGAGGCCATCTGTCCATCTGCTACTGCTGAATAAGAGCGATACAGAAGATGACTCTCTTCAGCCAATTTTGATATTAGAGCTGAGGATGTTTCCTAAATTCAAACATAGTCTATTGATTGTTTGCTGGGTGTAGCAGAAAAAAGTAAGACTGCTGAAGTGTTTAAGTGGGAAACTACCACCCTTCACACCTGTGTGTCACTCCCTCCCCTCTCTGCATCCTTTCTTTTTAGATTAAGTTAGTGGCTCCATCAGTCCATCCATCATTCCCCCATCAACCATCTGCTGTATGGCCCAGGCTGGGTCATAGGGGATGTGTCGCCACATGTCACCTTCAGCTTGCAGCAGCACAGAGATGCTGAGTCGTTATTGATGGGACTGAGCGGAGGGAGGGGTGAATGACACAAAATAGGTTTTCTGATATTCTTCAGTAGTGTTAAGGTTCTTATATTAGTCAGAATTCACATTGAGAAGACCAGTGACGTCACCAATTGTGGTGAACATTTTTTCATAGGATATGTGATTTTTAAGACATCTCTCATGAGTTGGGAGACCGTAGATATAAACACAATAAGATGATGCATCTGGTTGTATTAGATGTGTTGATGTGGACTCCAACATTATCAGAGGTTCCAACCATGGATGTGATCCCCTTACTTTGAAAATACCTGGCTGCTTTCAAATGATTTATCTAAATACATTATATATTTAATTGCAGAAGAATAGAAACATAATAGATAATCTGTAGCCTATCTTTTTTTTTAGAAATATGACAAGGGAAAAAAATATTTGAACCTTTTCTTTTGGCTTTTGTGTGAATATGTAAATTATATAGTTCATTTTTCTAGCTTTAGGCAAGGCAAGTTTATTTGTATAGCACATTTTCAGGTTCAAGACAATTCAAAGTGCTTTACATAAAACATTAAAAGCATTACAGATATAATTTATCTGTATATGTATCTGGATTTATAATAATAATTATAAATCATTATTGTAATTATAATAATTCTCCTATTGTAATTGAACCTTAACTGTCCTGTATCAACAGCGTTTCAGGGTTTTATAACCAATCAAACGGCTCAGGCTACAGACCTGACCTCATAAACATTCATGCTTTGGGAGGAAGAAAAAAGTCCCACTAACAGCTGTACAACCAAAACAGTAAAAAACAGGCAACCAGCTGTTACATCTGTAAAGAAACTTAACAGTAGACATCTTAAAGCCTCTGTAAGAAAACAAGTGAGAGAATCATTAAGAGCACCTGGAAGAAGATACGCTGAGACATGAACAACACCAGCAACAAGTGTACGAAAGGATAACTGAAGCTGTCGGTGATCAAACTTGCAGGACGACAAACAACTTTTTATTTAAGGTCTTATTTTCTTCTTTTTCAGTCTTTTTTTATCTTTTATTTTTTCTTTACGTAACCATTGTTTGAGCAAGATTAGTAAGAATCTTAGAATGTCACCATCACTATTAATCTCTGGCTGAATACGGCACTCAGAACTGAACACTTTAACCCTGACTGTATACGTTTCCCTGTTTCTAATAGTGCTCATATATTCGATTGAATCTTTTTAAAGCTCAATGTATATATGCTTGAGAAAGTCATTCATAACTTGTGTGTCATATGTGTTGTCGTTCTGCCTCCATTCATGTTGCTGTATGAGCATGGAGCAGGACAGTGCACATGTCAACACATAACTACTGGCTAAAGTTTAATTAGCTGGTGACATAAGACGATGGCTGATTTCAAAACATAGTGTAACGCGCCACCTGACACCTCAGACCTCAGACCTCCCACGTTTTATGTGTGTGTGTGTGTGTTAGCCAGCTGTAATGTACAGCACCAGGTGTGCAGGAAGGACACTAAAATGTCATGTTAGTCACTAAAGTAAAGACATCCATCACATTTATACTGTCTGTCTTAAACACGCGAGGCGGCAGCACATGCTAAAACTCTGCCGAGCAAAGAAAAAAGCATCATTCAACAAAATTTTGAAAAATACAAATCCAGAAACACGATTAACTTTTCCAGCCCAGAACCTAACTAAGATGGACTGAGGTGAAGAAGAAGAAGAAGAAGAAGAAGAAGAGGGTTTTTGGAAGCAGACTTATGTTAAAGTTGTGATAAAATCAAAATTGTGGTCAAAAATATAAAAAAGTTAAATTTCTTATTGGATGTTTGTGTTTCTACAGTAGCAGGAGGAGGAACTGAGTCAGAGTGCCTGGCAGAGTGAGTGACACCCAGAGACAGACAGAGAGAGAGAGAGAGCGGGGGGGGGGGGGGGAAGAGTGCCAGGATGTCTCAGGCTTCATAAGTAGTCTGAAAGGGGGAGAGGTGCAGATAAGAAAGTTTATGTAAACAAGAGTAAAGCATGTCATGTTCCTACAGGCATCAATCCATAAAGACGCTGCTACACAGATGTGAAGGAGGTAAGCACACCAAGTTACAAATTAACCGATCTTCTGCACACAGACTGCTTTCATTCTGTGGTATTCTGGAAGTTTAGGAGTCTGTACTTTCTAGTTTGCTTCGCCCTGTTAGTCGTCTTCACCAAAGTGACATGGCAGAGTATGGTGGCCTTGAGGTGCCAGCCAGGAGCTGCAGCCGCTTCTCCTGTGAAAACTACAAAGTGGTAAGAAAGAAGAATTGGGGGAAGAGCTTAATGTGGTGAAAGTTGCAGAGGTTATTTTTGCTGACTTGTTTCCCTGAATAGATTTTTACTTATTAACTTGTCATAAGACTGAACAGCACATAGGAAACCATGTAAACTGGTAATTATGTGAAACCATTTACCACGAACATTAACAGAGCGGACTTTGCAAGAAAGAGCGTTATATGAGGAAAGGTCAGCTTGAAATAGACACATCAGGAGTAGAACTGGATCTCTTCTAACAGCAGGATTTATTATAGAGGCCTCTGACAGAAGCAGGTTCTCTGGGAATTTAATGCATGACTGCGAGCTTACTGTTGGGATTTAAGTCTTCCTTGTAACCTTCTGGATATCCTAAACACGGTCTCTGGAAGAGGCCTTCATCTTGGCTGACTCTGTGTATGATGTTCAAAGGTAGATTTCCTCTGAAGAGGCAGAAAAAGCACCGTTATCGGAGCACGTCTTCTGTAGCCTCAGCACTCAGCGCCATTACCTGAATTATAATGAGAGCCGTTAAAGTCCTGGCTCCCTATGAAAGCTTCTTGTGAAAGATAGCACTTTATAGCAGCTTTGGTCCTGCTGTGTTCCCTTTATAGTTCTTGCTAGTGTTGGCAGATTACTTCATAATGGCATGCTTTTTAGGTTTCTTACTAGACCCTGCAAGTAATAAGGCTAATAACCCTTAAGTTCTCGGCATAATTGTCGCTGCACCTTTGACATAGAACTTTGATGGACAGACCTGAGGTGTTGTGGTCTGATGTCATGAGAGAATGGGAAACATTTAGCCGGTCCTTTGTGATTTTCATGCTTCAGATGGAGAGACTTAATGGTCCTCAACAAGCATCTTAGTAATGAAATGCTTTCACAACCCTCTGGAGGAGTAAAAGTGGACAACATTGTCATTAGCAGGTTAAAAATACACATATCCAAAGTGTTGAAGATGAAGATTAAACATAATCGGCGTTTCCCTTTGCAAAAACCTTTGCAGACTATTCTATATTTATGTTGAAGTTTTTGCTCTTTGAATACTTGCTCCACTGTAACTGTGTGACAGCATGACATTTCCAGGTGACAAACCAGAGGTCATGTTTTGAATGACAGACGTCACAGTTCCTTCAGATATCTGAAATAATTTGGGTTTTGGAGCCTCTTTTGAAAGCTCTGAAACATCATTTCTTTGATATGCACGAGTGTCTGGAAACACTAAAACAGCTTCTATTATGTGATGTCGATAACAAAACATTTTGTATTCATAGTATACATCTTCCTGAATGCAGAACTTCTTAAGTTCCTCTGCTGATCCCTCTTAGACAAGCTGTCTTGTGTTTCTTTAAGTAGCCTTCAGGAATAGTTCTCCAGGCTTCTTCAGGGACTTTCCAAAGCTTTTCTTTGGATGTTTTCTGCCTTTTGTTCTTTTCTCCGTCCAGATGATCCTACACTGCTTCAATAATGTCGAGATCCGGGCTCTGGGGAGGAATCATCCCTCCATTAGACCTGTTGCCACTGATCTTCAGTCCAGTTCTTGTGTCATTTGGCATGCCTCAGCCTTTTCTCCATTACCCTTCCTTAAGAATGGCTTCTTGACAGCTACTCGTCCATGGAGACCATTTCTGATCAGGCTTCGGCCCACTGTAGATGGATCAGCTGAAGATCCAGATGCATCCACTGGGTTCTGTGTCAGGACTTTGCTGGATTTTTCGGAATGACATCACATTTCTTTTGCCCTCCACTTTTCCAAGTTTACACTTTTCTTAAGGACACACTACACACCATGCTAAGATATGCTGACGTTTCAGCTAATGGCTTTTTGGGAATCATGTGTTATTACCCAAAGCACTTGAAGCAAATTCTGAAGAAATAAGCGTTGTCTCGCGGCAGTACTGTAAAGCTTTTCACACTGCCAGTATGAGGCGGGACTTATGTTGTTTTGTTGTTGTTGTTTTTTTTGCCTTGCCTTTCTGTTTTAAAGGTATGGAGGTGGATTCAGGGGTTGATCCACCTCTTAGCTGGCAGTTGCTTTATTCGCAGACCAGAGTGTCGTTCGGGAAGAGAGCTGCCATGGGACACTTGTGTTTGATCAGTATGACCAAAGAAAGCAACTGCAGTATTACAGAGGAGGGGTTTTTTCTTCCTTTTTATAGTACTATCTTCTATAGACAGGGGGCTATGGTGGCTTGCTGATGTATTTGATATATTTCTGAGACTAGTTTTGTCTGACTCTGTATTTATATAATGCTAAGGATCGCAGACATGCTGTACTTCCCTATATATTACAAATAAACTATGTACTGAGTTGGCCAGTTTAAGAAGAGTGAGCATAAGCCCTGCAGGGGATGGAGAGGAGATGAGAAGCCATCATCACTTTCCCTCTGATTTGAATTGTGCAGATTGAAGGCTGCGATGTAGTTTTCACCAAACCTGATGACTTTTACATGGGAAAAATGATGCTTTGTGATTTGATCCTTTTTGGAAGTAAATGGTAGAACTTTAAATAAAAAGTTTACTAAGTAACAGTATTAGGAAATTCACAAGATAAACACGTTTTTCAACATTTTGGTAATCAGCCGTAACGATCCCAGTGGGTGTTTTAACATTCAGTGCTGCGTTTTTCTAAGAAAATCAATTACATTAAAGTCAGTGCTGATGCAAAAAGAGATGAAAGTCTAGCTGATCACTTGTGTCTCTCCTGGAAACGGTTTGGACAAACCAGAGTAAAAATCTCAGTTCTCACGTCAGTCTCCTTCAACTCAAGGGCAATCTGACAGTGTGATGCTTTGGCTGTCCTCCTCCGATGTCTGACCAGGCTCAGTGTGCGCTGCATGGGCGGCCTGTGTGCGTCATGCCCTTCTGTAGGCATCGCACACCAGCTTTGTGACTCAGCAAACCGAGGCAGCAGGGATCCAGTATTTGCAGCAGATTTGTGTGTTTGTGTGAAAAGAAGATGCAGCTGTATGAAAGAATGACTCATTTCTGCTTGTTTTCAGGCTTTCAAGAACTAAAGGCTTAAATTGGGCATTATTATGTGAACATGCATATGGCTTTTTGCGGTAAATACTTGGAAATTGACAAAGTATGTTTTTCAGTTTTAAATGTTTTGTGTAAATGTCAAGATGTCTGTTTACATGAGCTCAGCCAGAAGAAATGGGCTGTTGTAGATTACTCTTAACCATCAACTATATGTTTTTTCGTTCTATCATTGGGATTCAACCATCTTAAATAAAATGGTGAATATGAGGCTGAAAATTTGGCTTTTTGTGTTTTGGTTGCTTATATTTGACTAAAGAGAGTAGCAACTGTATTTTAGATGTTCTGCAACTCTTTTTAAAACCAGTTAGGCTACTAATCCAAGATGGATGTGCCTCTAAAAAGAACAGAAAAGCTGAAAGTCAACATTATCTGGTAAATATCTCTTTTGAAGTTAAAAGCCTTGATCTCTTATCAAAGTTTATAACCATCTAAACCCCATTAACCTTTACTTAAAGCAGTTAAAGTTAAAACCAAAAAGGAAGGAACCTGGATCCTTATTTTTGTTCCTGAAGCTGGCAGAATGTCATCAGGCCCAACAGACTACATGTGACAGTTTCCATACGGCCGTGATAATATGAATGAGTCAGTGTCGTGTTTCTTTCTGTAATAGCGGGAATGTCCCTGACTCCAATACCAATTTACAGCTCCTAAAAAAGATTCACAATCCCATGTGGAGAATGTTGGGAACACTGGAAGCTTCTGGGATTGGAGGGATTTCCCCTTTTGAAAAACCCCTCTGTACATCTGCACGTCAGGCTAATACAAAGTGACATAAGATGCTCAATAATACATCATGAACCACACTCATATCATATTTGAATATATGAGCTCCATTTAAGGTGGCACAATCAGCCAAACCAACAATCCAACATAAGCAAAATACTTCATTTAGATCAGGATACATGTAAACACAGAAGTAGAGAAGGATAATCTAACATTTAAATGTGAAATTCCTGATATGTGTTGATTATTTGTAGAGACACATGCCATAAAGTTAGGATGACATTCAGAAAGCGATTCTCCGGCATCATCAATACCCTGTTTGGGATCAGCAGCAATCTGTAATGGTTTTTCCTTTACTCATGCTTTACTGCTTCTTCAAACTTAATAAGATTCAACTTTGTTGTATCAGCATCATCTCAGGGCTGGCAGTAAAAACGTATCTCCTCTAAGACCCTGGCCTTGGCAGACGACTAACCGCATCATGTACAACCTCCATTCAGAAAAGGCCAAAATTTTAAATGACATCCTTTGTAATCTGCATGATCTATTATTTTTATTTAATAGTGCCAATCATTTAGACCATATTGTGGCCTCTTATCCATATAATGATTACATTTTCCAGTCAATATGTAAAGTGGTTTCCTTTTATGAAAAAGCTGAACTGGAGACCACAACACCTCATTTCTGCCCAGTAGATGGATATTGAATCAATATGGAGTCAATACTCTTCTTTACGAACCATGCAGACCACTAAAATGTCCCACAATTCATATGTTTGCCTTTCATCACCACTTGTTCATTACTTGTCCTTCTTTTCCCACAGATCTTAAAGCAACTATTAGATCATAGTTTCCAGTAAATGTGTGGTTGAGCTCAAATGATTCAGAGAAACGCTTCTGTTTTTCAAACTTTCTATCAATTAACTTTGTCTTTTAGTTACATGCATCTGACTGATATAGACATGCATTTCATCTATGCTGAGCTCATCCACATACACAGGACAGCTAAAAAAATGGTTAATATGTCAGTCAGGAAATTGGGCAACTTTACAGCTCTTACACTGTTGTTTACTTTTCATCTAACAAACAACAAACCACTATTCCCAGTAGTTATTCTGTGTTGTTCCCACCTTCCATTCCTTTCAAATAAGGAGCCCAGGACTTGAACTGTGGAGGACTGTATGTGCAGTACACCTAGACCAGTTTGGGTCAAAGTGAGCCTATACTTGGAGGAGAAACTTGTCTCAAAGCTGCATTATTTAGATGTTTTAATCACACTAGGACAATTAGACTTGCCTATTTATTTTTTTCTATCGATCAGTAATTTTTTATTGTCATTTATGTATCATGGAAACATACCACTCTTGCAAGATTAGTTTTTGATAGACCAACACTTGTTTGGAAGCTTTTATTAGACTTGCAGTTAAGTAGATAGTGGCATATACACACAAGTGAAGAAAACCTGTGCCAGAATAAGCCTTCCTAAGCTATATTAAACAAGAAATCCATAGGCAGGTAAGCTAATAAGTCATTAAACGGCTGCTTTTGTTCATCTTAGGTTGTGAAAAAAATCAAGGGGAAACTATAAAAAAATAAAACAAACTCTGCTACAACAATAATTTCCATCTAAGAGGGATAAATAAAGTATTTTTCATTTTCATTTCATAACACATCATACTGACGCCTAACATTAATGTTACACCATAAACTCAGTAAAATATCAAACGTGATAAACCAATCATAGTTCCATTTATTTTGTGGCTACAACTTGTTAGCAAAATGTTTGGACATCTAACAAACACAAAGCAACTCATTTTCTAACAGTCATGTGTTTATGTTCACCTCGTGGACGCCAAGTAAATACTTCAGCAATTCCTGTACATCAGCGCCTTAATAGCCAAATAATTTCTTTCACTTTCTTCAACAGCTAGCTGCTAATTTAATCAGATTGCTAACTTAATCAGTTAGCTAGCTAATTACTAACAGTCTGTCCTCTGTTTGGGGCTGTAGAAGTGCTACACAGTGTGTCTGACAAGCTTTTTTTGTCTGAAACAATTTCTGAAGTTTGTTGGATACAAAGTTTAGGACTGTACGATAAAGGCGCTGACAGTGTACATGGCAATTTTGTGTGAATCTGTAGTGTAAATATGGCTTTTATATCGATGTTACTCTTGAATCTCACGAATTCAGAATTGTGTGAGTCGTAAAAAGACATCAGAGATGTGTGTGATCAGCAGTCTTTTCAAAACTTAAAAGCAACCTGTTGTAATTTGCCCACTTTTCTTACCTCTTCCAGCTTGCCCATGCCCCCCATTCACCCTCAGGCCATTTGACCCTCTTGTGGCATTCATCTTGGTGAATAACAGCCACTCATTTCACCTTGATTTTAATTATACCCTAAACCCTCAATTTGCCCGCCTGAAACTACTTCAAAGAAAGCCTTCATACTCACACAAAAGCTTCCTAAGATCGTATCCTTTTCTCTAAAACCAGCTGACAGTGTGAATTGAAGAGATGGAGTCTAATCCGACTGCTTAAAGATTTTTTTTTTTTTTTAGCTCAGTGTGTCACTGAAGACCACTTTGTTTTTAAATTTACATTTCTGCAAAAACAAAAAAAAGCTTTATGACTTAAAAGTTAGATTTTTCTCTATATATTGTCTTATGGTCTTGCACGCTCATAAAACCTTTGCGTTTAAAGTTGCGCTTGAAGATGAGTGTACGGATGTGTGTGTGCGTTTAGATGCCTTTGAAGTGTGCACACCTGCTGGAAGCCATCATGAGGGCAGTGATTCATCTGCTGAATAGCATGGCAGAAAATCCTTCAGGTCTGTTTATACTGCAAACACCAAGAATCAAGGGTCAATACTGCGGCACACACCCCTTACTCTACATGTTTTGTAACAATTGTTGTGCACCAGCTTGATTTTCATCCTTGACATGCGTTCAAGACTAACAAATTTCTCTCAAATTTTATTGTAAAGGGCAGAAGTAACTGCTTTTACCGGTTACTTCTGAAAGCCTCCCCTGTCTCCCCTGATTCGGAGTGATGGCTTACTTTCTTTGAGTGAACAATCATGCTCCTACAATCCAACATGCCTGAATATTTTAATTCGTAAGTGCTCAGTTTGTGGAGAAACAGTTGCTACTTTGTGTTTCAGCAACACTAGCATCCCATTATTTTAAATGCAGGAATGCATCCACATGAGTGATAACTGCTCTAGTCTAGTGGATCCATAAAAATGCTGGATAATTAGAAAAATGTAAAACTCTTTGTAGAAACAGACTTGTGGTAATTAGGTTTACTATTTTATATTTCTCCTTATTCCCATTATCGAAGCACGGCGGCTTGTTTACATGAAATTCAAGAAATCAAATGACATAAGAGAGCTGGAAGTGAGACGTCAAAGGAGAGGTAGACATGTTTCAGCTCTCTGTAGGGAGGGAGGTTCTCTGAAGTTGCACTTGTCAAACAGAGCTTCGGTAGTTCACAGACAAGTGTATGCAATGCTGCAAATAAATCTAGACTCACGAGGTTTCGTTTTCCTAAATATATTCGGTGCAACTTCACCTCAACCTTTCGGTGGCCCTTTTTGATCTCCTCAGAAATAGAAACTCCCTTCTCTTGACTAGAGAGTGACTCGGTAAAAGAGAGAGTTTGGCAACTAATTATGAAGGAAGCTATTCAGATTATTCAGATGCTTGCTCTACCCCCCTCCTCCTCTCCTTTCCCCAGGCAGTGAAGGGTCTTTTCTGTCCCTAGAGAGTGATGTCAGCATGGCCCATTGAAAACAGCCGCCGTGTGCTCTGAGATGAATGCCCTGGCTGAGCACAATGGCCCCAATTTGAATACCACGCGGATATATGCCAGATCGGAGCCCCAACAAAAGAAAGAGGGCTACTCTGCTCCCATTCAACCATGCTGTTATTTTATTAGTCGTAAATTTGCTACAACCGTTTCTACCTTTTGTAGTTCTCAAGTGTTTTTGGAGTTTAAAAACACGTGGATGACCTGACGGGGCTGCCCCCTGTTTTGGGTTGGATTCGTTTTGGTGTCTCGCGACTGAAGACGGTGTTTGTGTTTGTGTCTGACCGCAGATCTACACGGACTGGGCCAACCACTACCTTGCCAAGTCAGGACACAAGCGTCTCATCAAGGACCTCCAAACAGACGTCACCGATGGAGTGCTGCTGGCTGAGATCATCCAGGTCGTAGGTAAGAAAACGCTCATTTTATTTCAAAAGAATTCTGCACTGATCATCTGTTTGATGGGGGCAAAAGTTAAATAGATCACTAGTTTGATACATATGGCTGAACTTTACCAAAACAAGCACTATTTAGTTGATGGTACCTTGTTAAGTAATATAATATTGTTTACAGAGTTTATTTTCTTATTGTAACTGCATCTTTTCTTCATGAGATAATAAGGACAAAGGATTCTTTCAGAAGGAAAAACCTGAAGGGATCTAATGTGTGCTGACATTTAGACATTTTCAGACAGAAATATTAAATATCAAGCAAACCAGAAGAAGGGAAATATGGGGGGAAAAAAGTCTGCACTGTTTTTGTTTCTGTTTTTCTATCCCATAAAGTCTTTGCTGTCTGTGTCAACCACTTTGGAACTTATGAATATAGAAAGTTCATAAGTGTACGGTGAGGCTATTCACCTAAACATGGGCTGTGAAAGTTGCCTGTTCTTCTGTGTTTTTGACCTTCGGCTCTCTATGTGTCATCGTCATCAGTCTTGTCATTTCGTCTGGCCGCCCTCAGCCTGTCATTGCATCTGCTGGCAGACTGGAGGCTGAAACAGGCCGACACCAGCTGACCAGTGACTCAGCATGTCAATGACTGTTTCTGTTCCCAGCTCTTCCCCCACATCTCTGACCCAGATTTTATACTTTCTATGCTATAAAGAGCATCACTGTTCCCACACTGTAGTTCCTGGATGTGACTGTTCTTTGCATCAGATGAAGTTCATGAGCATCATGTGCCATATTATACATGTTAAGTAACATTAATTCATTCATTGCATGCGGGAATGCGAATATCCACATCAAGCATAGTAAGCCTTCTGCTGCTGCTATGTTGCCACCTAATATTAAAAGTTCAGAGTGTGATATTTTGGACCTTAACACAGCAGCAAACCACTATTTGTTTGATGGAGATGCAACACTGGAAACATTTAATACCTGAGAGCACAGTTTCTCTCTGTTTGTCATCAGCTGTACCCCTACTCGGCATGTTTTGACAGCTAGTCCTAACAGTGAGAAGAAGCTGGTGTGACTTTCCTTAGCTTGCAGTGATAAAGGAGGAAACCTCCCGATTTGCTTTTACTGAATAAATGTCCATTTGCAAAGAGAACCTCCCTAAAACAGGAATGCACGAAAGCCATTCCAGATTGTGCTTCCACGGCTGCAATGTAGGTTTCACTTTAGGTTTTCAGTCCATCTGATTTTAGGCTTAGATTACGTGCCTCTTCTGTGACACTTTGTGGGTTTCTAAGGTCATATATTAGACTTTTAAGTTCAGAAATTGAGACCATGTATGAATACAGGTGGTAATAGTCTGAAGAATTAACAGTTAGAGGGCCGTTTCTACACGTTCGACATTGCAGGTGTGTTCAAATAGATTTCTTATTAGGATTAAATGGGAGAAGAAGGTTCTGAGGAATCATTGAGGTTCTGTGGAATCAAAGAGAGATGTGCTGGATTTTTACACTTAATACTATGACACCAAATGGACTTCATGATGACTTCAGTCTTAGATGTTTTCTTGCCTGAGATAGTTCATTCCAGTGTTGCATTTCTAACAAAAGTGATATATAACGGGGACTGGTTTGTATGATG
Organism: Leptatherina wallacei; assembly: GCA_028567055.1. Lineage (NCBI taxonomy): Eukaryota > Metazoa > Chordata > Actinopteri > Atheriniformes > Atherinidae > Leptatherina > Leptatherina wallacei. Next base: position 4,439,413 of record JAOXYM010000001.1, read on the forward strand.
TGACTAAGATGATTGGATGAGGACTAATTAGTTGAAGCTGACACCTACATAACATTTAGAGGTGTTGTATTTATTCTGATTGACCTTGTCAGAATTGAAGATGATTTGATGAAGGCTCTGTACCTGAACGCTGTGAAGTGAGCCAAATAAACAACTCAATCGGAGTTCTTGGTTCACATTTATTATTGGTTGCAATGCAAAAATAATCAGCGGTATGGATTAGAAGAGAAGCACCTGTTTAATTTGAACAAAGCCATGCAACTTTTCACTCTCTCCAGGTGTCAATTCTGAGTATTTCCAGCTAAAAGATCTAATATGTGCATGACTGAACAAGCAACAGTCGACAAAGTCCATACCTGATCATTAGGACGTTTTCCGGTGTTCACATGGAGTAATAACTAAAAAGGAACTGCAGAATAACCTAGATTCTTGTCATTCTGGTCAATAACGTTGACCTGTACTTGAAATTGACCAGGAACTAAACTCAGACTTAAGCTAATTTTATCCTGTAATTTAATCGCCATTTTCACTTTTCACATGGAAAATTGGAGAAATGTAAATTCAGATTAGTGATAATCTGCTCTTGAATATTTATGCTTTGGAAACTGACATGATCAGTCCAACATTTCATAGTGTTTTATTGGTAGTAACCCTTGTATCGTTTTGGAAAGCTTTAAACCTTTGTTTTCTTTTATTATGCTTAGAAAATAAACCTAATAAACTAAACTAAAACTTTTTCGAGTGAAACGGTTATCTGTCTTCATCGGTCACAATTAGGGAAAGTTCCCCCAAATAATTACCAGTTACTGAATATCATGCTGTTTAACCTTAGACATGTCATACAGAGTCCTTTATGATGTGTGAGAGAGTTTGTATCCTCCAACCAGAGGGTCAGGGGTTTGATCCCCTGTGCATCCATGTGTCAAAATGTCTTTGGGCAAGATGCAGCACCTCACACACAGCCCCTGTTTGTTAATTGGTGTGTGAATGTGATAAAAATAAAAGCACTGAATACTATATTTAGAGTTAATATATGTAATAAGTGCTGCATGAGTGTCTGTGTGAATGGGTGAATGAGAAACACATGATTAAAACAAAGTGCTATGTAAGTGTGGAATTCCAGTAGCAGAGCTTTAATGTAATATGCTTTGCTGCCATGAGGATAAACTTGAGGTTTTAGTGAATTTTGCATGTAAAGGAGCCAGGAATTGAAATGAAAACCCTGTTATTAGTGGAGAACCCGCTCTACAACCTGAGCCAAAGCTGCCCCGGGTGCTTAAAGAATATCTGCGTTCTTTAAAATGCACTTTAGCTCCTGGGAAACTCACTCAAGCTTACATACAAAGTATGCGCTGACAGCTGACTGTTTCCATGCTCTCAGACTGAATCAACACCAACGATTCACCTGTTCTGTCCTGCCTTTCTGCCTGCTGCCTTTTTCCCTCTGGGAAACGCTCCCACCACACAATCAGTGGTGAAACCAGAGCAGCTTGCTGGTGTTGAAACAGCCATGCTGGGTCAGAGATCTGGCCTGATATGGCACCTGTTATTTTACCAATTTACACTCAATATCAGGACTTAAGTGAAAAGAAATCCTCCAGGTTGTTATCGTCAAGTCTCTTTAATATTCATTTGTCCTTAAAATTTCAGCCATATATTTTATTTATTTTCTTTTTCTAGGGCATCTGGCTTCATCCTCAATTCCCAGATTCTCAGATAATCTGGCTTTTTGTACACCCTGAATGAAGCTATTCACTCGTGTGTTTATCATGCAGAAGACAAACAATTTTTATCTGGTTATTGTTTTTGTTTGGTATCTATAAACCATGGGAAAGTTGTCTCTTGGGAGTGTTTGTGTCTCCAGTTTGCAAGTTTTCAAAAAGTGAAAAAAGCTCCTACTGTTACTGGACTAGAAAATGTTTGAACACTTTCTGATTCAGGTTAATCTGGAATCTATTCCTTTTAAATTAGACAAATCCCTATGAAAATCCATATTGTACATTGTCAAATTTACTCTTTCCCTAATATATTATAAAAAAATTTAAAGCAGGGTTTTTTAGTAGAAAGAAAATCCCTTTTTGATTGAACTCCATCCAATATTCAATCATAAATAGCCGAACTTAATGCTGCTTTGTTGTACGGAAATCCTAACAGTTTTTTTTTTTTTTAAAAGCCAGATCACGAGTGTTTGTCGACATAAACAGTTTTAACATCCTTCAGCCTTTTCTCGTGGTATAGATGTAGCAGTCTAGGGTCCTGGGATGGAGCTCCACAGTAGGCCCCGCCGTGTCTCTGATGCAAAAATCTGTGCTGTTGGCACAGTTGTCAGCTGTGATCTGATGGCCGTGTCTCAGCTGTTGTGGGCTGGGTCTCTAATGGACGAGAGGGTTCCTTGACACAACACACAATCACACACACACTCCCCCTTTAAAAAAAAAAACACCAACAAAAAAACAGCACAACACTGCTGGTCGGGCCCCCAGCGGCACCGTTCCCATTTGCTGGGACCAGATAGTGTTTCACGTCTCAGTGGGAGGGGAGACGAGGGGAGGGTCGCATTCACCGGCATGAACACCTCTGCTGCTCCATGCTTAAGCAGCAACTGCCTGGGACACGCACATACCGGAATCTGCATCCATTGATGTAAAAGAGAGAATTACATTTAGTGAAAAGAGCTTTTATCATCTCTTCTTTTTGTCCTCCTATCTCTGCTTCCTCTCTCTGTCTCTGTCTTCAGCCAATGAGAAGATTGATGATATCAATGGCTGTCCCAAGAGCCGTTCTCAGATGGTAAGTGACCTTCTAAGTTTGTTTTGGCACCACATTGTGACATTTATTTGTGTGCACATGTGTGTGAAGTAACACACCTCTTTGATTTAGCATCTCAAGGGTCCCGTCTGGAAGCTGCGGTGCAGAAGTCCCTGTGAATAATTGTAGATGGGAATAGTTAGTCCATTTATATTTACTTTTATGGTCTAGCGGGCTACCGTCTGCAAAGCCTCTGGCTCTGACTTCAGGCTGTTGGCTCATAGTTAAAAGCATCATAGGCTTTGGTTTCTGGGGTCAGTTTTTGCTTCATCTTATTACACTTTCAAAAAAGTACTGCGTTTCTCACATACAAGAGTGAAATTAAACAGGGAACATCAGCACTGATGAGAGAGGCGGTTTTGTTTAGCTTTTTCTCCTCTGGGGCATTTAGCAAACAGAAAAGTGGGATTTTATTTTTTTTCATGACGCTGCTGGTGGCATTTTAATGTTTTCACAGTTTTGTGTTCTCTGTGGGAAATGATCCAAGCATCCCAAGGCAGGGCCGCCCTCAGCTGTATGTGATGGGTCGTAAATTGGGCCAGAGTGCCAGCTGAGGGGGGCTATTTTTGGCCACCGGCCAAATTACTGAAGCTTCTCAAAGCACCAGAGAGAGAGGGAGAGGCATACACACCCAAATTTAACATCTGACAAGGAGGTGAAAGCACAGCTGATCTCTAAACCTTCAGCACAAACACACATACCCACATTGGACCCCTATGATTATTATTATTATAGGGCATTGTTCCAGTATGATCTGCTGTTTTAGTGATGGTGCCTGTTTTCATGTTTTGATGGTGGAGTTATTCTACATTTTCAACATTTTTCTTCTAATTTCATGATGTATTGAAAATGTTTTGACAAAGACCATCCTCTGTAGAGGACAAATTAACCTCCTGAACATGGAAAAGGGGTTTGTGCAATGTGGCAAGTTCACTTAATTCCGTTTAAATTCAGCTTTCATTGTGTTTTATAAACTAAGCACAACACAAACAATTCATGCAATTTTTTTCGAAGTTGTCTATTAATTCCAAAATGGACTTAAGTCAATCTAGAACAGATAAACTTTCTACTGGTTTACATTCGCTGGCCACTTTATTAAGTACACCTAGCTAGTACCGGGTTGGGCCCCATTTGGCCTTCAGAACTGCCTTAATTCTTGGTGGTTTAGGTTCAACAAGGTGTTGGCAAGATTCCTCAGAGATTTTGCTCCATATTGACATGATAGCATCACACAGTTGCTGCACATCCATGATGAGAATCTCCCGT
>JAOXYM010000001.1:4457443-4493811 GCA_028567055.1 Leptatherina wallacei
GAATATTTGTAATTTTACCGCTTCAGGGGACATCAATGAGTCATGCAATACACTGCCACTCACTGTAGAATAAATATGTATATACGTACACACATACGTTGTAATTACCAATTTTTCTTTTGCGATAATCAGGAAAAGAAAACGATACAGTCATATGTTTATAGAATATCAATATTATAGAAATATGAAAGGCATTTTTCATAAATAATTTTTAAGAATATATCAAAATACATCAAATAAATAAAAAGTAAATTATGATTAAGAAATAAAACAAACATGTGGCACTGTTTCTTAATAATTCATGCATGAAAGGGTTAAATGTGAAGGAAACTGAAAAGGAAAACATAATTATTGTTTTTGTAGAAATTCAAAAAATGTAATCCTCGCTCAGTTTACAGAGCGGTAAACCCCTCCTATGCTGTGGAATTAACTACTCATCATTATAATTCTGACTACCTTGCGCTGCTGTGGTGATATAGGCATTAATTAGCTGAACACTTTGTTTAAAAACCACAAAAAAAAAAGATCAATGGGATCAAGTCTCTAAACATAAATGACTGCTTGGGGTCAAGGTTGCAAAAGGTTATTTCTAATGATTGAACCAGGAACTTTTCAACAAAAATGCTTGTTTGTTTTATCTGCTGATGATTTAACCAGGAAAGTTTTAGTTCATCCAAACATTTTAAGTGATCCCATTCTTTCTTCTAAGAGTCTATACAGACACAAACACCAGGATCTCTAAATCTTCATGTTAACATCTCTGTTGATGTTGAATAATGTGAAGTTGATGTCACCACCCCCAGAATCTTGAATCATTGTGGGTCCTTGTTTTGTTTACACACAATATTCCAATGATCCAAAATGGTTCCAGGTTGGGTTTTGGATCCTGGACACTAACTTTAAGGATTGTGTTTAGGGCACGTACAGTGTGGATAACCGACATCTCCTTCCTTTTCCATCACCTTTGACCATTTTGACCAACAATTTTAGCCGAATGAAATAAAAGGTAATTACACAATCACTGAGGACGCCCCCTACAGGACATGGTCCTGCATCAACGTGCAACACGATGTGATGTTACCTCCACATTCTCCATAGCTACACTGGAAAATGTCAACACAAGATAACAGAATTTAAACAAAACTATGAAATACATCCAGTGTAGGAGTTCACTGAATGAGAATGAATAATAGGTCCGCTCTTTGTTTTCAGAGTCAGAAATGTTTTCTCTGACCCAGTTTAACTCGGTGTGTTCTGAAACATTCAAACAAAGTGTCTTCAGCCATATATTCAGTTAGAGCAGTGTTAAAATGGCCTTTCTGACTTTTATATAGACTTTGTTAGTGTTCGCAGTCTAAACTTATTACCCTGCATTACACACATTACACTCTAACCACCCAGAGAGAGACGGTTGTCTATGTTTTAAAATTAACTGGGACCAGCACTGAGCTGCACTGTGGGGCTGGTATTCCAAAGAGAGGCACCACTGGAGATGGGAGCATTTATGGGTGCATGGATTTTTTGGAGTGTACAGAGAATTCCAAATTAATGGGAACTTTTAGAAGATGCATCTGAAAAAATGAGTATTAGAAGTTAGAGGGATTTCCATCAGACTCATATATCAGGGACTTGTTACTTGGTTGGTGGTTAAGGGGTTAGTTTAGGCAATTATGGCTCTGCTCTGGGGTTTGCAACTGGCATCACATCCATAAAGGATCAGAGGGAGATTCTTTAACATGAACGTGCCGTGTGGTTGTAAACACTAGTATGAAAAGGATGAGATCTTAACAACTGATGATTGAAGCAGGGATGAAGCAGCTGATACCAATTAACAGCTAAATGTTTGTCATGTAGTCTGGGTGGAAGGATAGAGCTGGGAAAACACTGGAGATGTCCAGGCAGACAACGTGAAGCAACGATTAGGAACTCTTCATTATATATCATGTCACCAAGGTTACCCTGGAGACGACAACAGCTCTAGAAATCGGTTAAAAAAACCCGTTGTAAATAAAGTTGTCTTTCTGGCATGCAGGGACATGTATGTGTTTTTGGGTTTGTGTGCTTGGGGGCAACAAGTAGGATGAGAATCCCTGATAGACCCTCCAGCTCCCTCTTGTTGTTAACAAACTCCTCCCCCAGCCTCAGCGCTGCGCCACACTCCTCCCCCCTCCTGCTCTCTCCAGATGACTGGCCATAGTTTGGGACTCTTCCTTCTCTCCTATCCATCTCCTACTTTCCTTCACTTGTTTCTGTGTTTCTCCTGGATGTCAGCAGCAGCCATGAGGTTTGTCAGCTTCCACTTGTAGTTCACCTCCAGTTTGAGCTACAGTTTATACTTTCAAATACTTTGTTTTTTTTTTAGATTTTAAATCAACTTCTGAAGATGTGGTAGAATATTTAGGTTTTGCTAGACTCATGTTATTGCTGCTGATAGAAACTGCAGATTAAGGTTACTGAGGTAGTCATTCAAGAGATTAATCTTCCATTTTTAAGAATATGGTTGAATTTTTCTGATACTTGTAATCTTTTTTTTCTGACATGATAGCAAACCTCTTCGTAATTCAGTGAGAAACTGACAGGCTTTTTCTTTACTTCTTCCCTCTGAGGTGCTTCTAAACATCAGCTAATGCTTGCTTAATAGTAATGTAATTGTAGTAGTTGGCAATAAGGACTCATGTACTGCACTTAAAGTTATACATGCTCGTGTGAAGCAGTGTCGCTGCAGGATGGGATGGTTGGAGAGACACCTAGTGCCTCTATTGTGAGGCCAGAGCTGCTCTGTGTCAATGGCTGTGACACCAGAATAAAGTCATGTTAGCAGAGGGCCGCTACAGTGGAGAAACAGACCTGAATCTTCTCTTCTGCTCTGTGTTAATATAAGCTGACAGAATCTGGGTGTTCACCAATTGACACAGAGCAGAGAAGCAGAGGGAGCAGGGGGCACCTGTGGTCGTGTTTGTGTACGTGCAAGACTCTGTAATGCATGGAAATGTGTGTGTGTGTGTGTGTGTGTTTGTGTGGCTGTTACTGAATGAATAGAGTTCTGATGAGCTGTAGCGTCACTGTTTGAGTGTATTCATGTGGAGAACCTTTAAAAAGTTTCAGTCTCCGCACAAAAGCTGGCTGTCCCTCTCACTCTTGGAGCACAATGACTGAGGAGGGAGAGAGAAGGCTTTTAAAATGAGAACATGATGAGTAAGCAAACGCATGCAGACTCAGATTTTGCAGATGAAATGCCTGTGAGGGTGTTTTGTAAACCAAAGTAATGCCGGCCATACAGGGACAGCTGTTGTTGTAGTGTCTGTGCAGCGCATGGAAAGCCTTTGCTTTAAAGGAAACATTTTTTATTTTCTTTATTTGATGAGTGACTTGTATGTGAGCAGGGCTCAGGTCAGTCATATGGTTGCCGGTTTTCTAAAGTCTTAATGCCTTGTGACCGGTGAAACCATGAGGGGAGTTGGAGTACTTGTGATGTCTAAACAGTGTCAGCCGACGCTGCCTTTATTGCATTTAGTGCTTGTTTTCTGTGTCACACAGCTCTGGAGCAGACATATAGAGTTGCTGAGCAGAACAATCACCTCTATCTCTCCCTAACCAGACATAAATGCACGAATATGAACATACAGAGCACAGAGTGTTGACGCTGTGTGAAATGACAGGCTTTCCCTCGGTTTGAGACAAGAATGAAGACAGATATACACGCACACACGAGTGTGACGATCCATGAAAAGAGCTTTGAGTCCACTCCGGCCGATTTCCTGAAAGGCCCTTGATGTTATCAGGATGCTCTGAGAGGAGTAGGCAGCTGGACTGACCCTAAGAGGCCTTAGGCAAACTCGAGAGAGAGTGAGACAGGATTTTCTGGCAGACAGGAAGTAGAAGGGGGTGGTCTGTGATTCTGTCTTTCTATCTGCTTTTTATTTTAATCTATAATGATTGCGGTAATTAAGCAGTTAAGTCAAACACTCAAATTCTTTCAACATGTTTCCGTTAGCGGTCAGCACAGCTCAACCAGCCAAATGAGCTTCTAGGATTTGGCCCAGGGCTACACAAGGTCATTATGCTAGTGACCCATTCTCAGACCCAGTTAAGAAATGATTTGTTTATTTTTAAGGGGAAACTCCTTCTTTAAGTGGATTTTGTCCCATAATTGAAACCTGGATTTTCAAACTGAAGACAAAGTAGGGTATCAATGAAAACATTTAGAATAAGCTAGATATTTTTCTTGATTTAGTTGCAGTCTTAAACCATTAGACCCTGGAAACTGCAGCTTTTAGGTGAATGCATTGTTGAGGATTTTACTCCCATCTTGTGGCCACTTCATTGAATGGTCAGTTTTAAATCAGCAGAAATGTGAAGAACCCTCTTAAATCTCATATAGGCATCTGTTTAGTTTCATGTACATTTATGTTTGATCAGGGTTAGAAACCCTGTTTGCATCACAAGTTTCATTTGAGTTGAGTTTGTGATGTAACGGATCAAATCAAACTTTTTGCTGTACATACAAAAGTAGTGCAGACGAAATGAGAAGGCGTTTATCCAGAATCTAAAAATCTAAAACCATAAGTTAAGACATGCATACTTATGCAATCGCACCCCTCACACATACACGCTCCTGAAACATACGTACAGTTCACGATTAAAGTGACTTAGTGAATAAATATTTTAAAACTATAATTGCTGAATTAAAACTGGAATACTAGAATTTGATTAAAGTGCAGTATGTGCATGTCTAAATCAGCACGTCAGCATTCTGACAGCTTGTGGAATGAAGCTGTTGATCATTCTGCTGGTTCTGCTTTGCCCAAGTCCATCACTTCACTGTCACTTCTGACCCTTCACGTTGAAGATTGACTTCTTTCCTTCACCCATAGCAACCTAACTGGAGCGTGTCAGTCAGGGTCACTGGGTCCAGTCATGTCGGCGACCAGCTGACCCACTGTCCAGGGCCTCTATGTGTCCTCACTTTCTCCCTCTGTTCCTTTCTGACCCAAAATCAAAGCTGACCCCATTCTGGGCCAGTACAGACCGCCCTGCTGGCCTACATCAAAGCTTCACTCATCCCAAACCTGCACTGCTTGTCCCCTTATTCTTTCAGCTTCTTCCATAACCACAGCAGGTTCCCCTCTCATTCAGCCACCACCAATAGGAAACCAGCTATTAGCAGCCTGACCCACTTTGCCCATGCTAACTACTAGCATATCTAATTGGGCTCTAATCACTTCCTAATAGCAGCATTGTTTCAGGCCATTCTGCTAAATGCTAAATAGGGGGAGAAAGTGGAGGCAGTATTGTGGCTGTCTATTTTCAATTAGGGCATGAAAGGCACTAGAGAAAAGGAATAAAGTGGAGAGCTGGATGAAAAAGGCGTAACAAGAAGGTTGATTGTTTAATATTCTGCATAAATGCTGACTTGATGTGATAATATAATTAAAACACAGAGAATTTATGTTGTTGTGGATTAAAGGAAAGTTCACTCACAGAGAGGGATTATTTCTCTGGTTCAAGAACATTTGTGCCGTAGCAGCTAAATTGCACCTAAATTTATAATCTGTCAAGATGCCAACAAGATACTGTTGCTTCAGAGTCTGAAACAGGTTGATTTGCTAAAAAAAAAAATCTGGTGAACTGTCAATCATTTTTACTGACTTGCATCCCTACTTGGACTTTATTCAGGTAAAAATTCATTTTCCAAAACAAACAAACAAAAAAAAAAACCCCCACAGCATCAGCACCATGTTCACTTTCCAGGAAAAACAAAGTTTAATGCAGTGTGTAATTTTACAAAGACAAAGAAACAAATGTGTAAAAGAAGAAGACGCATCGCAGCAGCAAAGTCATGGAATAAATATCCCTTTGTGTCCGTATGTTTATATGTGCAAAGTAAGAGGGGTACGTTACAACTGAAGTGTTATGATTCAGTCCACCTAGTCCTCCCTGCACTGGCCCTCTCTCTCTCTGGCAGTTGGTGTTTGAATATTCAAATGTTACTGGTCTGAGCTGCGAGTTGCTTTTTGCACCGCTCTGTATGCACACCGACAACCTCTGCAGCCCTCAGGATACTCTCGCTTTCAAAAGGCAGTGACTTCTCACAGAAGTTTCAGCTCCTTCAGTTCTTGGTAAGTTTGCTTGCTGGATGCTGCTGAGTCACATTCTGCAGATTTACACAGTTTCTTATTGGGTGATGGATCTCTGTACATTACAGGAACATGATACATGAAATACTTTTCTGCACATTTCTTCTCCAAGATGAACTGTATATATTTTCTTTTATCTCGTTTTTATTAATGTTATTTCAGGGTTCATGCACCCAGATAGTGTTTCTGGACTGTTTTTGGTCAGAGGGACCTGGACCAAAAGCAGTCCATATAAGTGCAAGCCTTTTAAGTGCAACAGCACTTCTTCTTGACTTGGCCTGCTTGGCAGGACTTAAAAGCACTTGAGCCTGCTCCTCTATAGTTTTTATAAACAGTTTGTGATGGGCTCCTCTTACTGTTAGTGCTAAGGGTTTTTTAACAGTTTTGGTGACTAGCTTGAAGCAAAGTAATGGCACGTTTGGTTCTATCAGCACAGGCTAACTCCAGGCCTTTATATGGTCACGTTGTGTGGGGTCTTAGAAGACTCATCCTGAACATCTGGTTTGTTTTTTTCCCCCTTAGATACTCCACTTGTTTGATTTTTCTTCCTAATCTTTACACTCTTGCATAATTGTTTAATGAAATGTCTATTTTCTGGTCCAGATTCCTTTGAGGGCATGACCTTACAGCCTTCGGTGATGACTGAGCATGCTCCATCATCTGCAGTGACTGTCGGCTCCTCTACCAGCATCCCAGCCACTACCTCCTCCCTGGTTCCTCCGTCTTCATCGACAGCCATTCCCCAGCCCAACAGCAACAGCAAGCCCTGGAGGAGCAAGTCAACCAGCTCGAAGCACACCTCCTCCATGAGCACCTCCTCGTCTGCCATGCAGTCCAGCAAGCAGGAGAAGGACACTTCCTCCTCTGGCAAGGCTGCCCCATCAACAGAGGCTCCTCCTAAGGCTGTCCCTCAGAAGTCAATGCTGGAGAAGCTTAAGCTCTTCAACAGTAAAGGAGGATCCAAAACATCCTCCAACACCTCCTCTTCCTCCAATGGAGTAGGGTCCCAACCAGACAACCCTCCCCAAGGCAGACAGCTTGGAGCAGGGCATGTGGAGAGATCTGAAACTGGCTCCAACACCGACCCCCTAGAGGAGGAGGATGGTAACCTCAGGCCGGGACTGAATGGAACCAGCAATGGGACAGCTTATGTAGCAGCTCCTTCAGCAGGCACTACAGTGTCTACAACTGCCAGCAGCCCCAAAATCGCTCTAAGGGGCATTGCCCAACGCACTTTTAGCAGAGCTTTGACTGCCAAGAAGGGTTCTGTGAAAGGCCCTGAAAAAGACAAGGGCAAGGAGAAGGAGAAAGAGAAGGAGAAAGGGAAGGACGTGGGGAAGCGTGTCCCTGACAGAACAGAGCTGAGGGGAGAGGAGCTGAAGGAGGAAGTTGCACCCGTTGCTGCAGATGCTGATGTGTCAAACAAAAGGACCTCTAAAATAGCCAGTTTCATTCCCAAGGGGGGTAAAGTAGCCAAAAAGGAGAGTTCCACCCCTGCACATAGTGGAATACCAAAGCCCGGAGGCAAAGTCCCAGGAGTCGGGGGCAAAGCCTCCTCAGTGAAGGAGACGGGGGAAAGGCCTCGGAGCATGAGGTTAGGAGGGGGTCTTGCCATGCACCGTGGACCCCTTGACAGAGACAGAGACAGCAGACACTCCAGCTCTACCTCCAGCCTGGCCTCTACAGAAGGAAAGTCCAGCTCTGCCCCTGTGGCTGGAGGAGGCAGTACACAGAGCACCGCCAGCAACACGGTCAGCGTGCAGCTACCTCAAACCCAACAACACCACAGCCACCCCAACACAGCCACTGTCGCACCTTTCATGTACAGGTGAGATACTTTTTTTATGTTTAAAATTTCTTTGCCAGTGTCTTTGTGATTCTGAACCTCAACTTCATTTTTAATCTTTAAGATCACATTCACAACGACAGGAATCCTTTGCAATTTATATAAACTAGTGTATAAACTGGGTTTTCTGATGTTTTTCCATAAGCTTTGAATCTTTCTATGCTTTTGTGTCTTTCCTGTCTTTGTGCAAACACCTGTCTGGGCAAAAATGTGTGGATGTTGAATGCCTCTGACCTCTGTCCTGGTCCCAGTGTGATAAGGAAAGAGGTCCACTGCACTCTCAATAAGTCCCTTTCTAACAACCACTCATTAGCTTCCTAACACTTCCTGTTTTCCTGCCTTCTTTTCTTCAGCAAATTCTGACCTGTAGGCCCCACCTTTGAAAAAACAACCCCATTATCAGTCCTCAGAAACTTCCTCCTCTGCTGTATACCTGTCAAATCCTATTACTAGCAGGATTATATCACCTCCACCCGCCTTAAAGAGTATGTTTGCTGTAAATAAGAAATATAAAAGCCTTTTCTCTCAACATTCAGGCAGTAAATTGAAAATAAAACAGCTTCTAATGATTTAACCAAACCAAAAGAATACATTTATAGAAGTAACCTCTAGTTTCAGTCAGTATTTTGTCCAGTTTAGAAGCAGTCATTTACTGCACAGCAGCATGTAAGAGGCAGCCAGTGACTTTAACTGGCTCACAGAGTGAGCGTCATTAGTCAACAAGGACAAAGTCTGGAAGCAGGCAAAGACCAAAGGCTGCCTATAAGCGAGGCATTCAAACATCATCATCTCCAAAAGCGACCAGCCAGTGCAGTGGCAGAGCTGTATTGATTTATCCTTCAAAGACAAACGTTACTGACGTCTGAGGCTTTGCCGGCAACCGCAGTCACAAGACTTAAAACACAGCAGATTTAACTTTTAATCAGGTTTATCCCTCCTTTGTGACAATTTTCTGAATTTTAGGTTCCTGCTAAGTGCATAATAATTCAGAATCGATGATTTCCCCACTTTGATCATTTGCAGAATTTCTTCTCCCAGATCCCAAACGGACGGCGAGGTTACGGCAAACACGGAGAGTGGTTCAGGGGGAAGAGGTGGAGACGTTTCCTGCACCAAGACCAACCAGACCTCCACTGAGGACCTTTCAGGTGGGTGATCGCTTACACTTTACAGTCTGTCTTTCTTCAAAGTATTGTGAATTGTGTCTTATCACTGTTATAAATTGCCCTTTTTTTTAATGTTCCATTCAGGTGAAGACCCAGAGACGAGACGGTTGCGTACCGTCAAAAACATTGCAGACCTGCGGCAAAACCTGGAAGAGACCATGTCCAGCCTGCGAGGAACTCAGGTCACACACAGGTAAAACATCTCAAATCACCCTACCTACTCTACTTTGTTTAAATATTATATCTTGTGGTTATATTTTCTGATTTTCCAGTTTACATAGTTGATAGGCACTTCTTAATATCTTTGTAGATAAAGTGGGATATTTTATTCTTGTCAGTTAAAAATCTGTGAGAAGTGTCATTTAAAGCAAATACTACAGTATCCAAAGTAACTAAATAAAATAAATGTTTCTGTAAAATGTTTTAAGTTTAGCAACTAAGTTACTGCTTGTCAAGTCAGCAATGCTCAGAAGACGTTTATGAAATGTGTTGGCATTAGAAAACAAAACCCTACTGTTTGAGGATCATCAAGTGTGGCGCCTTACAATGGTTGCTAAGGTTGCGTTATAAACCAACCAAATCAGGCTTTATGTCGGGGATTTGAGTCAATGACTGAACTGCCTCATGGTCAGCAGACTGTGTCTGTCTAGATTTACAAGTATTACTTCTTTTTTTTTTTTTTCTGGAGCTGCCTCATCCCTCATTTAAGGGATGTTTTACTTTGATCACAGTGCATGTCTTTTATGTCGTCTTTGCCTCTGGTTTGGCCCCAATCACATTAACTCCCACATAATTTTCTGCTCTGGCCTCATCTCTCAGTGCTCAGGCTCCTTTGTAAGGTTAATATGTCCTGTTGCTTTGTTATAGACCCAAATAAAAGAGCCATATTCCACAAGTCATGCTGTTAACTATTTCGTTTTTTGTACCCTTCTCCTGCTGCAAATTACACCCGGCGTGTGTGTTAGATTCTAAACGCTTGTTCTTTCTGTGTCAGCACCTTGGAAACCACCTTTGATGGCAGCGTCACCACAGACATCAGCTGCAGCAGCGGAGGCGGCAGCAGCAACAACACCAGCGGAGGCGGTAGAAGCATCCTCAGCCTCACCTCTGCTCGCTCCTCGCTGTCGTCATGGCGATTGGGCCAGTCCAGCCCTCGTCTGCAGGCAGGCGATGCCCCCTCCATGGGGAACGGTTACGGCGGCCGGGTGGCCGGTGGGCAGGGAGGACGCTACCTGTACCCAGGGCACCTACGGCGACAGCTGGCTGGCAGGGGAGGAGCCCTGTGCAGCGTGGACCTCGGTGATAAAGCCAGGGAGGATATTGAGCTCGACGGGATCCCCATGGAGGTCACGGGATACATGAGCGATGGAGATGTGCTGAGCAAGAATGCTGTGCGCACTGATGATGTCACCAGCGGGTAAGTGGATTTCATAGGTTTTTAAATCCTAGAAATAGCAACTGAAAAACGGTTTGTTGATGAAGTAAGCTAAAAACAGTTTTGTTCCTTTAAAAAAAACTAAAAAACCCAACTTTCTTGGCTCAGTCTTCAGTTGAGGAGTATACCAGGAGAGGGCGGTAGTGGTCCTTTATGACGCCACTGTGATCCAACCGTTAGATGATATCTCTTAGTTTAGCCTGTGTCTTAAATAGAGCATTTACTCTATTTAGTCCAGATCCCACAAGTATCCCATCTCTCTGTCTTCAGATGGTGGAACATCCGGATAACCTGTTTATTTTCTCTCTGAGTCAGTGTCCATGTTGTAACAGGCTCCTTGCATGCCTTGGCTGTCACACCGCTCAATTTAAACCCTTGTTGTCATCATTATTATCAGTTGGAACCGTCAAAGGCGCCAAGTCGTCTTCAGATGGCCTCAAAAAGTCAGAGGCAGAGCAGAGTCTGGTGTAGAGCTGCTTTGGGGATTAGTTTGAATTAAAATGATTGCAACTGTAGACACCATCCTATGAGATCAGTGGAAGTAATACAGAACAGAAAAGGAGTGGAAATTACTTCATCTGGCCTCCAAGGGTCTGAACTGATTCACCAACCCCGAGGCAGCAGCAGAAAGAGAGGGAGCTAAGTACTCTTGAAGTACTTGATATGTGGGAATCTGTAGGTGAGCAGACAAAGGCGGGCCGCAGCCACACCTGGACAGGTGACTGACGCTGGTAGGTGAGCGGAGTCTCTGAAAACTTGATATCTAGGCTGGGTGGGACGTGTGAAAAACATTTTAATGATTAAATCATTTTCTCCTGAGAAATTTCTGATTTGACATCAGGCTGAGATTAATGGTTGTTTTTTTTATTTCCTTTTTCCTGAGTCGATCGATCATCAGTCACGCAGCTGACACCAGTGTGCAGCAAATAAAACACACAAATCCTCACTTCTTAGAAACTCCAACCTGTTGGTGTATGCACTTTTTGCTTGATAAATGACCTAAGTGATTGAGATATTATCCACGCCAGCTAGTTTTCAGTTGGTGAATGCTCGTGTGTGTGTGCGTGTGTGTGTGTGTCATGTACAGTACATGCCGTGTGTTTCTTTTTGATGATCTGAGCTTTATGAACCTAAGAGATGAAGTGATGGATGACGTGCAAATGAGCTTTCATTCAAACTAAAGCATGTTGACTATATCAGCCTCTTTGTTGTTGGGGGAGAAGTGTGGGTGGAAACGGCTTGATCAAAGTGTGTGTGTGTGTGTGTGTGTGTGTGCGCGTGTTTGAGGAAGAGTGTGTGGGTACAGGCATGTGGGTGTATGTTTGGTGGGTGGAGTCACCCTGTAGATTAGCCATTTAAAACTGACACAGACTGATGACCTCCCCCTTTTCTCCCCATCCTCAGGCCATTTCGTGGTTAGTTCTATCACAAGTGTGTTAGCATCCAGTAAATAACTGGTTCTTCCACACGAATGTGGGATGTTTACCCAGAGAGGAGGAGCTGGTATTTGTATTACACCAGTAAAGTCTTTACTTCTTAAATATCTCTTATATGGTTAATTCACACTGATTACAGAAAAACCATGACCCCCCTACATTTTGTTGTATTTGACACAAATACAGGTAGTTCTGTTGCAGCCTGTTGGCTCCAACGCTTACACTCGTATGCAGATTAGAAAATGTTGCCCATGTCCCTTATAGGCTGAGTAATCCATCAACCAATCCATGATTGGAAAGAAAAATCATATTTATCTTACAAAGAAAGGACGACCAGTTCTAGAAATGTCACAAATGCAATTAATTTTACCTTACGAATGCAAACAAAACAGTTGTAAAGGATTTCCTTTAACTTGCAGTACATTACGAGTCTTTTGTCTCATTCTTTTATGATGAAATTGGGATGCCTGATTGTCACTTTTTTGAGTGAAATGTTTGCATTGACTCATTTTGTAGTGTCTTATATAAGAAGAGCTATTGTTTTCTGTTTTTCATCTTGAAATGTTTAGATTTTTGAGCATTAGTCTGACAAAACATCAATGTAAAAACAAAATATGAGTGAAAAAATTCATACTGAAATGAAAAGTGCAATCGGACTGAACTACTTAAAGGTAGGGTAGGAGATCCTGGAAAAACGGTTCGAGCAAGCTACATTTTGAAAATACACAATTAAAAAGTCCAAACCCCTTTCTTCAGACTTCCCCCCTGAAGCCACGCCTCCAGAGCACAGGACCACGCAAAGGGGGAGGGGCAAACAGCACTTGAGTTTGATTGACATATCCCCATCCAATCTTTTAGAACGGGCTGGTTAAAATGATTGGATGTTGTTTTTTCAGTCCTGTTCCACTAAAATATTTTATTTTTGTCTCGGAGCATTAAATCAATTGGCTGCAGTCGGGGTGTGAAGGGGATTTTAAGAAATGTGGTAAAAAAAATGCTTCTGGAAAACATCTCCTACCCTACCTTTAATTAATCTGCTGAAGGAAATTCTAATCATTATGATAATTAATAAAGATTATATGAAGTTACATGAACAGTTATAGAATTTTAAATAGTTTGTTTACAAACATTATGCGATGGTTCTTCTAATATTTCTGCTTTTTTATGAGAAAAAAATAAAATATGAAATTAATGAGGCTGTCTAGACTGAGATGACCAGCTCAGCTCTTCATAATTTATTTATTTATGGTGATATGCATCCTGCTGCACAGCCAACATGACTAACGACGCCACTTTTGCTATCGTCGGTGATTCTTTTTTGCACCCCCCCTATTTCTTTTTTTTCTCCCCCCCCCCTTTCGGTTTCTATGGCCCATGGAGACGAGAGCGCCCGCCTCCCCAGCTTGGGGGTATATTGCCTGTTCTACCCCTCTGCCCTCCCTCTCTTTCACTTCCAGCTCCCATCCCTCCTCCTCCACCTTCACTTAGACCAAACCTCCAGCCAGGAGAGAAAAAGCATGTGGAGCTGTGGAGAGAGGCTGCATACCAACACTGAGCAGCACACTTGCACCGTACATGGAGAGAGCTCATTGATTTCTGATATCACCATGATGAAACACGCCTGAACCTGGTGATACTCACTCAGCAGCAGATGCCACAGACTGTTCAGACGCGATAACAGACAGACCGTTGAAAACAAACGTATTTGTAGATTTAAATCAGAAAGGCTCAACACTCACCTGGACGTGTTTGTTTTGCTGTGGACTGACTGTAATCATGTTTGAGGCAGACAGGTAGGTGTGAGAACCACTCAACCGATCTAGACGCTCCTTTTCTTTTTTTATCTTTTCTTTAATAGAGCGTGACATTCTGTGAATTTCCTCTTGTCTGCATGCTGCATGCGTTGTTAATAAGTCATATATAGCTCAGTTTATCAGAACTTTTGCCCCTGTTGGTTTGTTTCTGTGTAAACTGCTCAGCTTCAGCCCATAAACTGTCTTGTTGGAACACGTTCCTCCTGTTGCAAAGGGTTACAGGTTAACAGGCATCTGTGACTCTACGACAGGAGCTAAGTTACTTATTAGTGTGAAAGAGTAATGTGTCAGTCAGTGTTTGTGTTCGTGTGCCCGGCTGGTCATCTCCAAGGTGACTTTGCTGTGTGATGATTGATGCTAAGTTTATCTTGTGTCAAAAGAGGGTCCCAGCTTTGGCAGCTGATTGCAACTGTCCTTTATGTCTCTGATCCTCGATCATTCTTACAACAGTGGTATAATTTGTGTTTTCTTTAACTATTTGTCTGGCTTTTTAGATTCTTAAAAGATAGGTGAGTCTGTCAGATATCTAAAAGTTCTTGTCCCATATAGAGTGCATCCTCACATCATGTTTCTAAAAGCAGTTTCAAATACTTAATGATGTACCTTCAAAACAAATAATTTATATAATTCTATAGAATATTGGTCATGATGCAAGTTTCACGAGAGTTGGTTTGCGGTGATGAAATGAGCACAAGCAGAAATATCCACATTTTTTACTCCGTATTTGTGTTTCTGTGAAAAGATATAACATGAAGTATTTTGTTTGTTTATAAAACACGCTTGTATTTTAAAGAGCTGATTCTCTTTGACAGCACTTTACTGTACTCAGAGAGGCTCTGTCTACAGAAAACACTGTGCACTGTGTATACTGTATATTCATTTAGGCAAAGATGGGGATTTTGGGTGTGCACAGGGTTGCGTCTTGCTGAGCTCCACGCCAAGATAACAAAGTATTTAAGAGGTCAGTTTAGTCCCACTCCCACTCCACCTCAAAATCAACATTTCATTCAGTTTCGCCTGAGCCGAATGAGTCAGTTCAGCTCCGTTAGTATTCTTCTTGGCAGGTAAGTATTTGTGGATTTAGTGTTTTAGCTTGGACGGGAATGTTTGTAGCAGTGTTCGGGGCTTCAGCATCAGTTTCAGACTGTAACGGTCAGCCTCCGTCTTCAACAAGCAGCGACTCACACCCTTTCAAAACTAATTTTCCATCATGAAATGATGTGAATGCCCTTCTTGTAGGCGCTTATATTTACAGTATGTTTTTTAACTTCTCTTAATGTTCAACAGTCGCATAGTATATGACAGCTGGGAGTGCTGATGGAACCAGTGTCTGTGATGAATTTATGTCCTGCAGGAATAAAGAACAGACTCGACCTCTGTCTACTGTGCAGTTAGTTGATTTAAAGGCCGCTGTTGTTCACCACTGGCCACATGAGAGAAATGTGGCCCTTTAGTTAGTTTGCTGTCTCCAGTGTTTGTGTGGGAGCTTTTCGCCAGTCGTGCAGCCCTGATTGAGCTTTGCCTCAACCGTAAAAACTTAAACGGATGTGAGCTCCACCACCTGAAGACATTTTATACACAGAATCAGATGTATGTGAAGAAGATGGGTGTGTGTTAGCTGAGGGCTAAAACAAAGCGTGAAGATGCACGTTGTCTCCGGTGCCGGAATCTCATGCGCTTTGTTCTGTCTCGCAGCTACTTGACCGACGGCGGTTTGGGTCTCTACACTCGGCGCCTGAATCGACTGCCTGACAGCATGGCTGCCGTTCGAGAGACGCTCCATAGAAAAACGTCATCGGGACAGGGGGATGCTGACAGGTAGGTCTGAAACATCTTAAAGGGAAATTCCACCTGCTTGTTCTCTTGCACTTTTAAAAGTGAGCCATTTTATTTCGCGGGTTATTTCTATGATAGTTTTTGCTCAGCTTGATTTGATTACCTCTGCTCACACATTTCTCCGAATGCCTTCGTTAAACCAGTTGAACTTTGTTTTGTTTTTTTTAAAGTGTGCATTTCAGAATAAAAACAGATATATAGTCTGCTGACGACATTCTAGCCATGCTTTGTGTTGCTGTAATTTCTGGTCTGATTTTTGCTCATGGATATAAAAAAATAGAAATGTATTTTCATCTGTCAGCAGATAAAGGTTGTATCGGGACAATGAGAGGTCACTGGCTTGTTTACAGCCACTAGAAATGTAAAGCTGGGCCATCCTAGCTTGTGGTATGAATGAAATACTTTAAAAGAAAAAAAAAACTTTATTTAAAAGAGTTCATCATTGTGTGATTTTCACATGTTGCAGGGAAGCGCCATGTCTGGGTCAGTCATGACTCATTCCAGCTCCCTCAGCTATACTTTTAATGAAAAACTGAAAAAATACCACTTAATGTTCAATAAGAAATGATAATCTAGAAAAATATCAACATGAAAAAATCCTGTTGTAATTACATTTATTTAATAAAACGCTCTGAATGTTGCAGGATATTAAGGTATGGTGGATTTGAACTCCATCCCTCTCTTCTGACAATCACCACACCGCTGGAATGATCTTAAACACATCATTTCTATTTTGTCCTGAATATTTAGGCCTCAACATGCAGTAAAGTGGGATTATTGCAGGGTATCTGTCTGTGGGACTATGTGGAGTGTGTCGTTTCAATGCGAGGGATCTGGTGATACGCTGCGGTCTTTGTCCTGTCACGGAGCTGGAGAAGGATTTGGTTCATGGCTAGTTGACAGACGGAAATAAATGAAGGCTTAGCAGGACCCCACCATGTTGCAGGAGAACAATGGGGGGTGGAAAGAAAGAGAAAGAGCTTTGGGGGAGGGAAAATAGCCTGATATGAAGATGGACTGCCGGATAGATGGAGGTGGCTGTAAGAACAAATGAATAAGTGATCAATTAGGTGATACAAAGGCTTGCTGGTGCTCAGAACTGGTCTCTGCAGTTTCTATTCTTCTATCATCTATTTGTCATATGAGTGGAAAATATGAATTTCATGTTGCTAAGGTTTAGCAGTTATGAAGACAGATATGCTGTTGTGTTGTGTAGTGGTTTTGAGTGCTTCAAGGAGCCTTTACCCATAAAATAAATCCTCAGGTGTGGCTAATTTCCTGTCTCCCAGACTCTTGACTTTTGGCACACACACACACCCTTCAGATTAAACTCCTCTTCCCCTTAGGTAGAGCTTAACACAAACTGTCCTCCTCCTTACTTTTCATCTGTCCCGTCTCATCCCATTCCTTCTCTCTTCTCCAGCAGAGCTCCATCACTCCCCTCACCTCTTACGTTTTTCCTCCTAGTTGTTTTAATGAGAGAGTTCAGTGAGCTGAACGAAGTGGAAAGCAATTAAATGATAAAAGTTGGGAATTTCTCTTTTTTTTTTGTTTGATTTCACACTTTCATGTTTCTGTCTGAGGCTTAATTGACAGCGTCTGCAGATGTTAAACTTCACGTTTCTCCTTTCATGATCTTCAGATGATTTAATTTTTGGTTTCATGAGATTAGAGGGAAGAGCGAGGAGAGATTTTAAACCGACGAGAAGTGTGAGGTGAGTCTTTTCCACCTCCCCTGAAGGAATGTATGATGAAGCTTTTACTTTGGGATTAATTAGGAGAGTTGGGGAAGCGGCAGTAAAATGTATTAGCATATTAAATGGAAACTGTTGGAGCTGCAGGGTTAAGAAGGGTGACTGCTTTTGTCTTTATAAAAGATGAGGCTAATTTAATTCATGAAAGGGGGTTAATGGTGCAGTTTGGGGAGGTGGAGGAGAATGAGCGACTCTGCCCACATGTGTTTCCAACATTTTCTTATCTGTGTGTGTGTGTGTGTGTGTGTGTGAGGGTTGAAGTTCAGAGGTGTGTGCAGTCTGTCTATTAACCTGCTACAGTTTAAAGGCTTTTTTTTTGCATTCTCTGGTTTGTGATGCTGCGAAGCCTCTCTGGAGGGGAAGGGGGGGGGAAATAGGTGTCGGGTGTTCCCGTGGCACAGAGGCAAAAACGTCGTGACCTCTGTATTCGCAGGTCACGAGCTTCAAAGGTTCGAGGCTCACAGTTAAAAAGCATTCAAAAAAACCTTAAAGCCTTCCTGCTAAAATCCTTTGCATCAGACCAAACCTGGACTAATGAGGAGTGAAGGATGCAGCTGGAAAACAGTGTCGAAAAGCTTATTCATATAAGCAGAAAACTCTGAAAGTGTATATCAGCAGGGACATCGCTGTTGGGAGGACAAAAACTTGTTTTACTAACCGTCACATGGAAAGTAGGCTAGTGTGTGCGGAGGCAAAATGAGTCATGAAACAACAGGACCTGCAAGGCTGAGTCGAAGCAGAGACAATAGAGAAACTGTGTGTGTAAGCGTGTGTGTGTGTGTGAGCATGCTTATTCTCGTCATTTATCTCTGGCTGGAGAAGGAGGAAGCAATCCATAATGGTCTGTCTTCTGGTTTGAATCCTCTTTGTTAAAGCAGACAAAGGAGAAGAGGTCTTTGTTGTGTGAATCTGCTGTAGCACTGAGTGTTACAGAGTCTGCCCCCCCCCCCCCCCCCCCCCACCTTTCTTTTTGCTTTTTTTTGCTTTTTCTTGGAGAGGTGTTTCATGTATATAATTTTTTTGTCTCAATCAAAGGCCATTCGGATAACTCAGTTCGGAACTAAAAGGCGATGCATTCACATAAATCAGGATAATGAAGAGATATGCTGGCGTAAGGAAACCTGCTAATGTTGTTTTAGGATCCAGGAGATTTGGGATCAGCATTTCTGTGAACTGTCTGCCCTTCCTCATTTGTCTCGCTCCAAAGAATTATTTTTAACAAGCAATTAATCCACTGCAGAAAAGTGTAGGACTGAAAAAAATAATAGCACTCATTTCCGGTTTGTCCTGGGTAGAAGGTAACAAAAGAAAAAAGTGGGATGCTTTAATTGTTGAATGGGTGGTTTTAAAAGTAATTCCGGGGACTGAGCTCATGCCCCGAGGAAAGCGCACTGGGAAAATTCCAGTGTCCACCTGGTTGCCAAGTTTGCATCTTGACTTGTTGGAGCTGGAGCTGATGTTTATTCCCAGTGGCACGGTAAAAGGTACTAAAATAAGACCACAAAGAAGTCCGTATTTTTTAAATTAGGACCAGCTGGTTTGACCACAGAGATGTAAAAAATTAAATTTTTCCGACGCAGCCGCTGGGGTTCTAGCAGCAGCATACTAATGTCCAGTTGAGGCAGTAGATAATCCAGTTAGTTGTTTGGTTAGACATGAGTTGCCACCGAGGTCAAATAAGTAGTCGATTATAATCGATCTGTTGCTGTCTGATCAGTTAAAAGTATTTGCTTATTTTTAGCCAGATAAAAAAACTGGTTTCAAGATATAACCTCATTCTTATTGGCTTTAATTCAGTCCCTTTTATGCTATTCTCACATAAAAAGTAGTTTGTTTAAATGAGATTTAAAAAAACAAACAAAGCAAAGAAAAAAAAAGATAAGTAAACTCGCTAAAATAAACCCGTTTAAATCCTTTCCCGTTGCTAGAAGCAGTGTTTATACAAAGTTCTCAAAAGAAGTCCAGTAATTATCCGTACATATGATTGGGCAGACCTGTAACTATGACAACATAAATGCCCCTTTTCTAATAAATTTGATGGCATAATACAGAGTCAAGCTGACAGCATACAGTGTCATGGGGGAGTGCATAGAGCTGATTGGTCAGATAATCATCATCTGCAGCACACACACACCCACACGCTCTATACCCCTCGAGTCTCTTCATTTGTAAATTGCTTTGCATAAAAGCGTTACCCAAATAAGGTCAATGTAATAAAGACAAATTCCCAGTAAAATGATGTGTCATCTCTGTGCTGCAGCTGCAACAGGAGGTCCCATCCATGTTAAGGGCATATTGGCTTTGATAAAAAACAAAGCATGTAACAGCTATGCCAAGTCTTGTGCTGCATGGTATGTTACTGTACCATGTAATGGAAAAGTTCCAAAAGGGATTTACACAGAAAATTGACTTTCTGAAATAATAGGACTAGTTCATTATTTTATATTTGAACACAGATATCAGCCCCAGCTGCCAGCTCTGTTGCAGTCGAGCTCTTTCTGTCTGTGGGTTGTTGTTGTCAGTTTTACAGTTTTCATGTGAGAAGTTATAGTTTGTAAACTTTTTTTTTTGGTTTAAAGAAAACTGAGCTGTACCCACTCTTGTGACCTTGTATGTAGCACCTTCATGTCCAATTAGCTTGTGCAGCCAGAAGGTGTAGTCTCATCAATATTCATCAGTGCTGGAGCCAATAACCACGGCTACGGCAGAAAATTGACAAGGGACTGAATGCCAATTAAACACTCTACTGAAGTCAAAAAGCAGATGTTAGCAGGTGTTACCAGATTTATTTATTTTTTGACCAGGTTAAAAAGGCTCGACTGAGCCATCTACCGTCGACAGTGTGTCGATCGCGTCCTTTGCCAATAACAACAACAAAAAAGATATTGGTGAGCTTTTGTCTTGTATAAAAGGGAGCTTCATATCTTCAACAGCACCTCAAGCCACCTGCAATCTGAAGTCCGTCAGTGAGCAAAAGCATGAAGTCATACTTGACAATACTCTGAAATAACCCAAAGAAACAGGGAGAATGTTTTTGTTAAGCTCTGCAGAGGTTCTACTAGTATCGTGTGATGCTTCTTAAAGTAAACACAGCATGATATCTTTGCTACAGACAGATGCCTTCCATCAGCGGCTGCCACTCATTCTAATATATGTTGTTATCGTCATCGTCTTCAACAGTATGTTTCATGCTTTTTCTAAGTTCTCGGTGCCTCAAAGGCACTTAACAAAGTTGAGCACTAAATCTTTTACCCCTAATCTTTTAAGTCCATGTTCAGACCAGTGTCAGGACTGAACAGAAAAACTCCTGATTTATTCTGGTCGTTCAACCTCTAATAAGGCAAGAAAACAGAGGATGGACCTGATTTTAGCTTTTACCTCAGAGCAGTGTGACACACTGCATTGGCCAATCACTTGTACACCAGCCCACATTCCTGAAGCATCACTCTGCTGCATGAATTGTGTAATTCTACTGTGATAATGTTCCAGAGTTGTAAAAAATCTCTTTTCTCACGATGAATCAGTCTGCAGTCGTCTGGCGTCTGATAAAATCCAAACTGATGGAACTGTTGGTCAAACCAGTCTCCCAGGGTTGTTTTTGTCTTCTTGTTGGAACCTGAAACAAAAAGAAAAACTCAGTCTGCAACCCTTTTACTTGATCTCTGTTAGAGTCCTCCATCACTGCTTAGTAACTTCCTAATGTTTCATCTTCTAATTATTTGGTCTGCCCCTATATCTGGAATGATTGGATAACTGCACATATGATGGATGTTGATGATGGCTCATTGAAAGCATCTGTGCATATTACAAGCATCTTTGTTGATGTAGATTCTCTTAAAACGGGTGCAAATCCCAGCTGCAGCAGAACAGAAGTTGTTTAGGAAATATTTCTCCACTCGCAGACACACAGCCCCAAGCACCGATATGTTATGTCTCCTGTCTGGACTCGAGCGGGTTCTCTGTTGGCCTCAGGTAGAGGAAGAGAGAGCTTCGACCTCCCTTATCAGCTCCTCAGCTACCAAGAACACCTGGCAGTCCATGTGCCCCCCCCCTCTACCTGTCTGTGTCTCTGTCTGTCCTCTGTAACCTCACCTCCACCTGCTCCACTGGTTCAGCAGAGTTAATGTTATGGTTTGCTTCCAGGCTCTCCCAATGATAATAATTGTTGGATCAGTCTTCCCCCTGCCTGCGCTCCTGTCCTTTCATGAGCCAACACATCAGTTCTCTGTGGAGCCAGAAGTATATTTGTTTAATAATTGCAGGCTTATCGAAAATACTGCTTCATCTGTACTTTCAGCCTGAACCTTGACGGGTCTTACTCGTACTGGGAGACAACATCAACCTGTCACCGCTGCTGTTTCAGGACTTCTCCTGTTGCTAATACCTGCAGATTGTTTGTGTTCCAGTCTGGTGTAGCATATGTGTGTGTATGTTGGGGTTCTGCTTCACTCTGGAATAGCAGGAGTGTTTGGTTAATGATGGCAGAAAGGTGCAGGCCCAGTCAGTGTAGGGTTACCAGGATTAGTAACACCGGGGCAAACGGTGAACTCATCGAAACCATCTGTGCTCGTCAGTGGAATTTCTACAATGTTTTTCCGTTTATGAAAAATGGAAAGTTGACTTTTGGGATAAGGTTGGTAAGAGGTTTGTTTTGTGTACTCAAAGTTCTTAAGGTTACAAAAGTTTATAAGGGAATTCTTTTAATGTTGGAGATGCATTTTCACCACAAGCGTGTGGATTATATTTCTTCCTTTTAATTCCACTTGATCATTTTACAATGTTCCTTTTAACATGAATTGAAATGACAGGATTTCGTGTCCATGGCTGTAACATTATGAAAGACTTCTAAACCATTTGTTGATTGTCAGGAAGATTATTCACATTTTTTGGGATCAAAGCCCTGAAAATAATCAATGTAAAGCCCAATTCAGAGGCTGCTTGTTTTGAAGACTGATTACATCCCAGATCAGACTGAGAAATAAATAAATATATATATCTTTTCCTTTGGGGCTGAGCATTTCCCAAGATTCACTGTGTGCCTATGGTGGTAGGAACCAACCAAAGATGGCAGAAGGGCAGTGGGGGTTTTGGGCCTGAAGATAAAAAACATCAAATGAGGACACCAGAACAGCTGAGTTTCTGGAGTTTCTCTAACATTAGGGGAAAAAGAACTTCAATGATCTTCTTTGACTTCATGGTAAATATGCTAGTGAAAATTATTACCCTTAAAGGAACATTACGCAACTTTCCGACCTTAAAACTCCAGAACCCAGTCATTGTTTGATGGAACATGAAAGTTCATCATATCATCTGCTGCTACGAACGGCGACCGTAGCAGAAACTTTCCAAAGTTATGTTTATTTCTGCTGTACCTAAATTCATTTTAACTTTGGAGAACTGTGGAGATGGACTTACCTCTCTGCCTCCAAGTGGATATGCCTTTATCTACAGGTTTGGCTCTTTGTTTTTGCAGTATGGTCATTGCCTCAGAAGCTGCAGCTTGGTTGAAAGAGTTCAGTCAAATCAGGGCTGACAATAAACATTCTGTGGATATATTAGGTATAACATGTACATTTATAAGAATGTCGAACATGCTGTTTTACAATCTTCTGGTTCCTTTTGAGTTGTAGCTGATCATTTGACTTTTTATTCATACTGGCTATGTTTAACTTGGGTTTCATATAAAAAGATTTGAGTGTTCAGAGTACAAAAGCAACAAAAAGTGAATAATACGTTCACAAACATTGCTGCTAATCTGATCAGACCTGTTGCAACACATATGTGCTTTTACCTTTCAAGACTGATTTTGTAACACAAGAACAATGACTTTTTTTTCTCCTTTTTCTTCTTTTTTTTTCTTTAGAAATATGGATAAACGGAAGGACCAAATCAGTAACTTACTAAAAAAATCAGGTTTAACCTCTAAAATGTTTTTTTTTATGCCATGTTTACAATAAATTCAGAGGCTAAGAAATCAAAGGTTTCAGTGGACAGATGTAAGTATTACTGAAAATTATTGTTTGAAGTAATGTTTTGGGTAAAATCTTTGTTTGATACTGCCATCTTGACCAGAACTCCCTGAAAGAAGAGATCTTATATCTTAATGAGCCTTTACTGGCTAACCAAAGGAATAAATAAATAAATGAACCCCTCATATTAGCCTTTTAGAATAATGTCTCAGGATTAAATGTATTAAAATGAGTCATTTATTTAGAAAAAAAAGGTAGTGACTTCTTAAAGTTATAGCAAATTACCTACAAATGTAGTCTATTTGAGAAAGGAAAATAGATTAAAGATATCTGTAAATATATTTTCCAGCCCCGCTCACTCATCCAGTGGGGAATTTGTTAATCCTCTGACTCTTGTATTCTCACAAGTTCACACACACACACACCAGCTCACACACAAACACTCTCTCATAACCCACTTTATTTTG
The DNA here is from genome assembly GCA_028567055.1 of Leptatherina wallacei. Classification (NCBI taxonomy): domain Eukaryota; kingdom Metazoa; phylum Chordata; class Actinopteri; order Atheriniformes; family Atherinidae; genus Leptatherina; species Leptatherina wallacei. The sequence goes on from JAOXYM010000001.1 coordinate 4,481,304, forward strand.
CCAAATATTCAGAGAAATCCAGACTCTCACAAAGCCTTCGACAGCCTGTGAATATTAAGCGCTATAACTGCCTCCCAGCTACAGTCATGCTGAATGCAACGTTCTGCTGCGTCCCAGCGGTGTGTGTCGGTGTGTGTCTGTGTGTGTGTGTCTGTGTGTGTGTTTGTAATGACGCCCTGCTGGCCAGGAGCGGTGGGGTTTGCTGGAGCTCTCTGAGGCAATGTGAATGTAGTTGATGTAAAGGCAAACATTTTCCCAAGTTAATGATGCTCCTACACACACACACACACACACACACACACACACACACACACACACACACACACTGTAAAAAGCTCATCTACTTACACTGCAAAAACCTAGATCTTTGTAAAAAAAAAATATTTTTGTTCTTCTTAGAAGTCTGCTTGATGAATCTGGCCCTCGACGGTGCGGAAGGCCCAAAAGAGCAAATGGAGGGGGGGGGCGTTAATCAAAGTTGCAGGTCTGGATTTTGGTGGAAGGGACAAAAACAGTCGAAGTAGAAAACCTATCTGTGAATAGAGATGAACAAACATGGATAAAGTCCTATGTAGTTACTATGGATATTGTATCAGCAGACCGCTACCACCACCCAGCCCCCCTTGGGCTTCAATTAGGGGAAGCAGCCTCACCTTGGATGTAGCATATATACCATCACATGATCTTAGACTCACACAAAGAAGAAGGTGAGGCTGTAATTCAGGGAAATGTATTCTTTCTTCTCTCTCTTGAACTTTATACTCATTCTTATTTGTTTAAGCTTGTCTCAGGCTTTCCTCTCGGCCCAGTTTCTTTAGTTTATCTTTTACCTGAACACAATGTGATGAAGTAAACACTCCTTGACAAAAAGTCTGATGTGCCACAAGGGTTGCAGCAAGATTCAAAGCCAGGACCTGTGAAAAGTACAAGATGCTCAGCCAGCTTAGCTGACCACCAAACCAGCAATTTTTGAAGGGGAAACAAAAGGTCAGAGGTTACTGGTCCGGTCTGGAATCTAAACCTGGCCATTAGGAGGAAACTGTATATGTAAGTAGAGCAAAGGAACTCAGTGCTTCGTGGGCCATTCAGCACAGGGTAAGTTTGACTCCTCCTTGTCATTCTTGACTGAATTTTTTCATTAGTTTAGGTGCAAATGTTGGAAATGGAGGAGATGCTCCGTGCAGGTTACAGCTTTAAAATATAAAACTGATTATTCACTGTGAGCTTCAGGAAAGGCTTGAGGACAAAAATCGGGCTGCACACCAGCTTCTTCTGTCACATAGTCTTACTCACAAGAGAAAATCTCAGTTTTATATGAAGATTTTAAACCTTTACTACTGAAATAGATTTTATGCCACATTGAAATCCCCATGAGATAGCCAGCAGAAAAGCTGTTTGCACCTTCAAATTTACAGATTTTCTGTAGTTAGTGGAGTTAGTGAGGCTGCTGCTCCCCATCCTCAAAAAAAGGTCAGTCTTTTCTGATTGGCCGGCTCTGATCAAACACCAAGTTATCTGAATAAACTCTGCTTTCATTGTGAATGTGGAAAAATGGTTTCAATGGGTGCTGAATTAATGCCCACCCCCGAGTATAAGATGAGTCATGAACATTCTTACACATTATTTAAACAACCTGGTATTGAATACCAGGTGGTTTTAGGGTCAGTGTCTTGGCAACATGAAGCAAGCAATTACTGACAAATCTGTCCATTTTTAGGGTAAATATACCATGAACTGTACCACAAAAGGTCTGTCTCTTGCTACAGAACCACATCATTCTGCTTTTGTTCTGTTCCATCAGCAGGTGTTGTGCCTATTAGCAGCTTGCGCATACAATCATTCATATGTAAATATACCTGAAATAACTGCACAGATGTTATTTATTCCATAAGTAGATGGTGATTTTCTCATATGAAACTCTGGTTACAAAATTAGGATTTCTTCAGAGGTTGCTTAGATAATGACCACAAGTTTACATGCAGTCTTTGACAAGTCACTTTTCAGTCATAATTTCAGACTTGTTTCACATTTGACAAAAGAAACAGAAATAACATGTGAACAGAGAAGCTTAATTGGAAATTCAGCTGTATTAAGGTAAAGGATATGTGAACACAGACAGGAGGCGCTATGTCATAGGCTGGCCAAGAAATCACAAATTTAGATACAGAGCCCCGTGAAAATGATGTTTTTCAGACACATACTGGTGTATGGGGGACTTTTGGTGCAGGATGATGATATCCAAACATTTTAACATCCTATTTTCATTTCATGGGAAGTTAAGTTGCTTTATTATGGAAAAATCTAAAAGAATGAGAAAAGAAAAGCTCATTTCAAATGCTCTAACATCACTTAAGAAATATTTTTTTGCTGCACAGAGTAGAAAACTATTCAAAATTAAAACAGACTATCCAACAACAAAGATGGTTGGGAATTGTACTGAGTTTACCACCACCAAAGAAATACTGCACAAAGTCTGGTTATGAATGCCACCCATTGAAAATGACAGGGCCTTCTTCTCAAGATATTTTGGCTTTGCTTTTTGTGGGAGAAAGTGGTGCCCTATCATTTATCTTAATGCACAGTGTATGTTTAAGATCAGAGATGTCAGTTGTGCTTTATTGCTATTCACACTGTCGCAGTCCAGATAAGTTAGTCTGTTATCTCCTGACAATGCGTCTGTGTTTTTATTTAGATGCTTAAAGTGATATAAATGATGCATTATACTATAACGTAAACTGGTCATTTCTTATTTAATGCACATTTTTCTTCGTAATCTGTGAAATTTAGTTTTACGTGCAATTGAGCGCATCTATGAGAAAAAGGAAACGTGGAAAGAAACCAAGTGGTTTTCCATGAGAGGAAACTCCTGAATATGTTTTATTTCCTCAGAGAGGATCATGATCTGTCATCTGGAGACACTTTCAAAGAAGGTTTTGAACCAGATGAGTGTGGAAAAAGAAATGGTTCTGGGAATAGTCTGCCTTTATTTAACAGCTACTCCCTAACGTAACTGCCGGAGATCCGATGAGCTTGTTGCTTAGCGCAGGGGAATTAAGACAGGAGTTACAACTATGTGTTTCATTCTAGCACAGAGGTGAAAATAGGTTGGTGTGCATGCCGTGTCTGCTTCTGTTGTGTGTCTGCACGCATGTTAGAAATTCCATGTTTTTCCCAGTGGTCTTTTAAGTGGACTGGATGCTACATGGGGGAGCCGTGTGCTTGTGTTAAGCGATGCATGTCACATGTGTAAGGGTCTGGTGTGTTTTTACTGCAGATCCGGGTCAGTCGGTTAAATCTATAGGACTGTGTGTTTACACATCAAACACACACACAAAGAAAAGCGTGGAGTCAAAGGAAGTTTGTGTGGAACAGGCAGCTAGAGGGATCTGAATGCTTTGATGAACTTTCTGAATGTGGATAGCAAATGTTTTCCCAAGACAGGAAACAATAGGACTAGACAGAAGAGAGAGAAGCGGACAGCCAGAAAGACAGACATTCCTTAGTTTGTTGTCCTGTCCAGTCCTGTCTTTTCCTGTCACAGAATGGACAGCTGTGTCATTTTCGTACCACAGGACTGCTGGGCTCCGGCCCAGAGCGTACTGATCCTCTTCTCTGCCTCCATCGCCTTCCTCCGCCATTAAGTACTGACACTTCTCACAAAGTTAAAACCAATAAGAAATTGACAGTTTTGATCTTTAACTGAGGGGAAAACTCAATTTGTACTAAAGAAATATTCATTTATGTTTTTTTTTTTTTTTTTAATGGAGTTGTGTAAGGCACTTAGAGGCAGACTGTCGTTAGAGCACTCTGTTTGGTAAATCAGTGAGGAATTCTGGCATGATCGCTAAGCAAACAGCTACCCAGGACAGAGACACCACAAGAGTCACTTAAAACAATTGGAATGGGGGAAAAAAAATCATATAATCTAAAACAAACTCTTTATCTAGTTAATTTTACACCAACTAAAGAACATCCATGTTGCTCCGGGTCTTTGTATGCAAGATGATCGGGGAATGTATCCTGATCAGCTGTTGCTCACAATTCTAACCATCTAATCTGGACGTCGGCATAGAGAAAATAAATCTTTACAAAAGTAATGCCCATTGTTAGTAGTTCAACAAGGCTGATTCAGCTCACGATAGACTTAACTCAGTTCCAAGATACGCTGCTTAGCCACCGTGGGTACAATGATGCCGAGTGTAGCTGCACCGGTCCATAGAAATAATGGCTACATTTCGTACGGATGTCTTTTGAAGTTTTATTTTCTGTCATCTGTTAAGTGGACACCATGAAAACTACAAAATAAAGAACATTCCGGTTCACACGATGCATTTTCCATTCTCTTCAAGCTTCATGCTAATGTCTGTAAACATATTAGCATCACAGGAATAAAATGAATGTAAGAAACCAAACGGTTTTAATTTATCCCAAAAATGCATATCCCTTATTGTAAATATAAACAATAATGGCGGCTTTTGGAGCACATGCAGAATTCCGCTGGATGAGATGTGTGTCCTTCCTCTGCATACACATTAAATCTAACCCACAATGCCACAGGTCATGTCTTTTGTCTCACTGGTCACGTGACCCATCACACAGCACAGAGTAAAGCTGTTTGATGCATATTAACAAACTATTTAACAATGTTAGATTTTAGACTTTAAGATACATTTTCATAATTTTTAAACCCTCTTGATGCATTTTTATTGTTGCAAGAACTCAGACACAAATCTAACAAGCACACAAACAAATCTTTGTCAACCTTTTAGACCGTTACACTGAGCAACACAGACAGTTTTGAATTGAGTACCTAAAAAATAACTGCCTGATGTAAACGGCACACACTGTTGTTCAAATTGCTATAAAACTTTTGAGGCTAAAATGCATTTTAATATCCGTAATAGCTTTTAGCTTAGCTCTCCTGTCAGAGACAGAGAGCCCTCTGACTGCAGGAAAGGTGCTGACTACTCAGAAGTACGTCACGCAACCTCACTTACTATGTTGTTATCATCCTCAGTTGGTAAAACACACGTCTATTATGAGAAGATTCCCAGAATCCACTCCTCATTGAATCGGCCACCCTTGATGTTGTGGGAAATAAGCACTTGCTGAGGGTGCAATACAGAGCATTACATCAATCAATCCGCTGCAGCTAATACACACACCTGTGATCATATCATTCTACAGATCTAAATTGCTAAGAGCTTTCTTGTAATTATAACATAAGTAAATATTTGCTGAACCTCAAGTTAATGTCCTGCTGAGAGGCATCTAAATGTTTCTGTTACAGTAAAACTGGTGAGACAACTTTCCACAAGATGGAACAAGTACTTTTGAATTTTCATTGTAGGAACATCTTCATGCAAAAAAAAAACACCCCAAAAAAAATCCCAAATCAAAGTTTCTGAATTATTTTTAACAGCTTTACTGAAAAGAACTTTAAGCTTTTTATACAATATCTAATTTCTGTCTGTTTGTTTCAGCTCGTCCAGGAAATGTGCAAACATGACGCTTTGTATTTCTGCCTTCTGCAGATCTTAAATTCTAAAGTATTTTTTTTAATTAAGGACCTCAAAAATGATTGGAGAAGCCTTGATTTGTGAAAACGGCTCAAGTTGCACCATCAGTGAGGGCTCATGCATGATTATAGACCTTCACAGAAGCAAAGTCTTCAACCAAGTCTGGGCAAAAGGGAAATTTGAAACTACTCAATCTACTGCACATATGGTCTTCAAAAATCATTGTTTGGATGGATTACATAAGAACACATTACCTACATCATTTATTTGTTCAGCTTCCTGTACCTCTTCCCAATGCAACTGATTGAAGCAGGTAAATGTTGCTTCTTCATGACAGCAGTTACCCAAGCATATGAAGGGTTATTTTCCACAAACATTTTGTGCTTCATTTAGTCTTAATGCTTAGTGAATTAAAACTTCATCATTTTGAGCAGATCCAAACCAGTTTGAGCTCCATATCTTTCCAATCTGCCTTTTGATTCAACATCTAATCTTTGCTAAGCTTTCAGCATCAGGTCTTCAGCAATTTTAAGCAAGACTTTAGCTTTTTTCATGTTTCATTTGGATTCATTCAGCAGAATGCAGTCACACAGCTGTTTTGCCGGAACTGAAAATTCTAGTTTTATTTGAATCAAGTTGTTTATTTAGCCGTATTTTCACAATTTGCCTTCAAGAATGTATGGTCTTTGCTGACGTGCAGCATTCTTTTTAGACTTGGCAGCTTGAAAATTTATGAGCCGTTTAGTTGTATTAGCACTCTAAAAGAAACTGCTCATTCTGAGCTGTTTACTAATGGAAATAAATAGTTTTGAATGGCTGTGATGGTCCTGATACGCTTGGGGAGGAGTCTATCCTGATGTTCACACAGAACTCACCTGTCAACTTCACTGTGATGTTATCTGTGTTCCTCAACCCCTCAAGGCTGCAAGTCAGAAACAGACAGAGTTCTTCCAGCTTCCTCTTTTGTCTGTTTGTCTGTCTAGACTGACAGAGGCACAGATTTGAGGATATGATATAGCTGCCGAATGAGGACCAGTTGTCCTCAAATGCAGGAAATCCCCTTACTTCTGGGTCACTGCTGTGTTGTGGCTGCATGTCTGTGTGTACATTTCTGCGGCACAGATCCTGTGTGCATGTGCCAGAGCCGGACTGGGTTTGTCGGGAGGTGGAGGGGGGTGTGGGGGGGGGTTTACAGTACTCCAACGACCAGCGGGCCAACCGTCCAACCGACCACACTCCCGAGGGACATACAAGAAAAGTTAAAACAAACAAAACCACAGCCTTTTTCTCAGGACGCTTCCAAACTCTCTGATTGGCCGATACATGTGGGAGCCCTGTCTTTTCATTGACCTTTCTGCCTCCCCCACTCTGTTTTTCTCTTTGAGGAAGTTTTGAGGTTTGGCCTCTGAACTCTGACCCCTTTGGGAGAACAGAAAGCGATCAAATTGGAGCTGGCAAGAGGCGAGGTTCCTCTCTGGAATGTCTTGATTTGGGTCACATTTCTTCCTTCGCTACTGTCCCTCTGACTGCTTTACAGCCCTTTTAGCCTCTGTAGTGAGTGACAAAGTTAAGCCTCACGTAATCCTGATGAATGACATGCTTACAAGTTTAACTGCACACTCTAGCAGATTTTAAAGAGTCATTTTTTCCAAAACCCATTTCTCATTGCATCTAAAAAGCACCAAACTCTTCACATGACCAGACACCGTTAGAGGTTAAATGATGAAAATATGTAATTTTGTGAATTAATGATGAACTGTTAGAGTAAGAAGTACTTCACATCTTCCCAACAGTGTGATGATCTATTAGATGCCGATCTCGCCGGCCTGTATTTGGCTCCACTTCTTCCTGGGGGCAGCCCGTGGTTAATGTCTCCTTCTCCTGTGATTGGCCATGAAGGACTCGGCGGTTGGTAACTGGCGGGTTGCTTTGCCAGCAGGAGGCTGTGGGCTGGGCCACGCCGCTTGGCCTGATCTCTAATTAGCACTTGCTTGTCAGCTGGTCAGGGTGGATCTGTCTGGGAAATTGCAGTCTTGCACACACAGACACTCATACACATAAACCAAAGCTGGGAAACGTACAGTGGAGCGACTGTACAAGCGTACCTCCGTTTCAGTTTGTCTGCCATCGTGTGGCTTTGACTTGTGTTGCCTGCTTCATTCTTCTTAGGCTGAAGTGGCTTATTTAAGGCTCGGGGTGTGTTTTGTGTGGGTTTCAGCGTGCTCTATTGGTGGTGTGGCTGCAGCAGTGAAGTGGTTAACAGTCCCCAGGGAGGCTCATGTTACCAGCAGCAGGGCAGGTCCTTTCCCCGTTCTCCCTCCAGTTTCTCCCAGTGTTAGTGCAGACAGAGACAAACAGTGCCCGAGGGATGAAGCATCAGTGCAACGAGTGACAAAGGAGCTCGATCCAGGAACACTGCCAGGACCAGACAGAGAGAGAGAGAGAGTGGGAGACATCGAGAAAGCTCTGAGAGAGGAGAGAGGGGGAGATATTTAACTGTGTGAACTCTGTCAGCGGCATGAAGCCATGAAGCTCTCTGTCCAGCTTGGCATTTTCCTGCAGCACCCTGGTTCCCACGGCAACCCAGGCACCCTGACCAGGTAGATACTGTGTGTGTGTGGCGTGTGCAAAACAAACTTTGAAGACTTTGATTTCTTTGCTGTTCAGGAGTGCTGAGATCATTGTGGGGTACTGTCAGGACTCACAGGGCGTCATGATATATGTACAGATACACATAATATTCCTCAGCTGTCCAAATTTATTTTCTTTGAGTGCAGTGTGTGTGGGAATTTCCCCTGTGGCTGTATGAATGAGTTGAAACGGTTGCGGTCACTCTAAATCTCTCAGCACCTCTCTGTTCTTTTTGCTCCACGGATGCTTTCAGCTCTCTAAGCCATGTCTTCGCTGTGATCCTGGTTGATTTATCCTCCTGTTAAATCCACTTGGAAGTCCTGTTTTCCTTTGTCTCTGTTCATCAGGTTGTTAACAAGACTGGTAAAAAGGCAGCAGATGTATTTTGTCTGAAATCTGTCATGAACTCACTGATTAGGTTTTGATGGCAATCTGAATCTGGGATTTCTGCCATTGACTCTTTGTTTTTGTGGTTTTTTTTTAAAACCGATAATTATGATGTGTGTTTGTTCTTTGGTGGGAAAATTCAGTCCATCCAAGTTTGCTGCTGAGCCTCTGCTTTTATTAGAATAAAAATTGAACCTGAGAGATGAATAATGAGTGGAAGCAGATATTTCTATAGGAAATGAACCAGAAAATGACCAATCCCTGAAAGCCAGCATTAGATTTGGATTCCATGACCTACTCAAAAACAAAATAAAGATCTTGTGTTTCTTATTCAGAAGTTACAGATATTAGTCTTGCACATTTTATTTCTGCTTTAATGTTTTTTATTTATATTGCTCTAAATAACTAAGAGTAGTCATTATGGATCAACAAGCAGGCTCCAGCTTTGCAGGAATAAAGAAAACATTTAAAAATGATAATAATATAGATCCCTCGGAGTGTAAATCATATATTAGATGGGTTATTAGCTGATGAGTAGATTGACAGAAAATCTGTAACTTGTGTCATTCAAGCCACTTTCAGCCTTTCTCTCTTTAGCAATGTTGAAAATTAAATATTTAATTGAGTATCTAGCAGGTTAGCTTGTACATTAAAGCAGGAATACTGAACTTTGGCAGATTTTTGCATTTTGGCACCCCGTACAAAGGTTAATTCATCATCTGTCTCTTCTCTGAGCTCTCTCCAGTCAGTAAAAGTCAGTCCAATGTTCTGTGTCTCGTCTTTTGCTCTGTCACTTCCTGTATTTTTTTCTCGTCGTGTGTTTATTTCAGAGTAAGTCATGGTCCACACCGCATCTGCCTTGGGAAGATGCAGGGCAATGACGGCGCCATGAATGTGCAGAATGAATGTCAGTGTGTCGTCAAAACAAGTCAGAAGAACGGAATTTTAAAGTTGTAAACCTTTTTAGTGTAACTTCAAATCATCTCCAAGAGCTTTGTTGGAACAGTGACTGTGACACCATTAGCTGGGATTCCATCCAAATATAATAAATGTAAAAAAAACTGCTTCAGAAAAACCTGCTAAATAACCGCTGACTTTAGGTTTTTATTGGTTGGCTCATTGGTAGGTGGTGGGACTTATTATCCAGTTTGGCAGTAAAACACTGATGTAGATACCGTGACATTACCTTTTGAAGTGGAAACTGTTTGGCATTTGGTCATTGCCAGTTTTATTTTGGGAACCTGAAATGGCCATATCTGGAAAAGAAGGTAAAATGAGAAAACTGATGCAAAAAAGAACTTTTTTTAAGCCTAATACCAATATATTAATGGAATTATATTCCAAAAATGTACCAGAAAGAGTGAATCTAGATAATGACACCACTGTTTTATGACAGAAGTTGATGTTTTTGAATGGGAGTCTGTTGGAATCACAGGTGCTCCGAAGTATTGCCTGGTGGTCATTAGTGGTATTGCACATTTGGGCAAAACAATTAAAACTTTTAAAGCCCAGTGTGTTCTTCAGAGGAGGATGCCAGATTTTGTAATTAGTTGATCAGCATTCAGTGTGTCATTTGTGCTCATTGTGAAATGTTTAATTAATTCATATTTAAAGGGACGATTTCTGTTTACAGTCATTTGGTTTTAACGCATCACCATGTATATGTTCAGTTAGTTGCATCTACCCTCCATTGTTACTGTTTTTTTTCCACATCACCAAGGCATTACATTTTTTTCCAAATTTGATAATATTCTCAATTCTCATGTGAACTATTAAAATGTTCCTAAAAAATAGCTGGATGGAAAAACAACCTTTCTACATGTGTTTTCTATTGTCCAAACATTGTCTCTGCAGGCTCTAAATGTCCCCTTGATGATCTTTAAAATGCAGTTAGCTTTTCGACAGCAGCTCTGGACAGTGTGTGTCAGTCTGTGTGTCTTCTGTTGCAGCCAAGCCTGCACTGGCTGTCACCATCAGCCTCCCTCTGATCCTTTCAGGGCGATGTTTGCCAACTGGCTGGACTTCCTGTCCCCCACAGACTCTGAGCGGATGCGAGCACAAACACACACACAGCCATATTTACAAATATCCTTAACTCCCGGCGCTTTTTCTCTGTTCATATGAGTCCGTTTGAACAGTTCACACACACAAGCACACCATGATGTCACCCTTCAGACGAGCCTTTGTTCATATGATAGACAACCCTATTCAACCAGTCTGTGTATGTCTGTGTGCTTGTGTGAGTGCATCCAAGCTGAAGTCAGTTTAAAGGAGAATAAAGGAAGAAACTCACCAGGCAGTCTGAAATGTTAAATTCATCTTTAATTTCCATCTAGCACTCTAGTTAATAGATTTATGGGTTTTTTTCTTCTCATATAAAGACACAAAACTCTTAGTTACACAACTTTGCGGGCCTTCATGCTGGCTGTTTTTGCATATCAATGCAAATACTTCATATATACATAACAATAATAATAATAAGTGGAATAAATGGGTTGAATGTTCACTTGTTAGTATTTAAATGTCACCACTTCTCGAAAAAGCATCAGAATTTCTGCAGAGTCAAGCTGAATGATGCATCACACTTTCCTCGTGTTTCTAAGCGCTGCTGACTGAGTGAATTTAGTGTGGGTCTCTGCACACAAGGATAAAACATGTTGCCAAAGGGAAACTGTCTAATAAGACCCGAGTGAACCCTCATCCTCTTCAATCTTGCTGAGTTATTGTTAAAAGTGGACTAATGTGAGCCTATTTGTCTTTGCTTTGTGTGCAGCTGGGACGACAGCAGCTCTGTGAGCAGCGGCATCAGTGACAACATCGACACAGATGACATCAACACCAGCTCTTCCATCTCCTCATATGCAAACACGCCTGCAGCACAGCGCAAAGGCCTCAGTACACAGGTACAACAACAACACACACACACACACACACACACACACACACACACACACACACACACACACGTGCAACAGGGCTCTCCAAATGTCTTTCTATTAATGTGGCTGAGTCAGGGTGTTTCTGAGTTCGAGGATAAGAAACTTCCAGAGGACAAAAGGCGTATGTGTCCTCATGCTTTATTAAAAAACCGACTATACAAAATAAATATGTAGTAATTTATCCAAACACCAGCAGGCTATAGTATAATATACTTAACAAAATATGCTATTTTGATCATAGCTATAGCGGGGAATACTAACTCCGGACTTTTTGGGCCCACAGGGTCCTGCAGGTTTTAGATGTTTCCCTGCTGCAACACACCCGACTCAAATTAATGGGTCATCAAGAGGCTTGTTGCATCAGGGAGTTCCCAATTAGGAACATTAGGGAGTTCCTAAGTTCCCAATATCTGTATTTTAAAGATATTAGAAGTCATAAAGATTTTTTTGAAAGACTTCAGCCCATCAGCCATAGGAAGCACTTACATATGTTAGCATGTTAGCATCTGACCTGCAAGAGATAGCAATCGGAGCGCCCACGGGTTGGAAAATCTGTGAGGATTTAACAGCTACTCAAAATGGAGGCAGTTGTCATCAGCTGAAAACAACCTAAACCTTGTAAACCTGCAGGACTTTACACATTGGGTGTGAAATTGTCATTTTCTTTGGAACTACATTTAATTAATAAGTCACATGTTACTCAGCTAATGCCACTGGTCAATGACTGCTTGTAGAGTGGCTGTGAACTTCCACCACAATGTGGACCTTTTTAAACTATATGGTCTTTGTCAATACCTATCTGAGGCCAGAATGAAACAGTATAAAAATCCTCTTTATAACAAAAAGCCTATACAGGTAAGCTCAGACCGGTATGAGTTGTTTTTAGAAGTTACCATTTTGCTTCCTTCTAAGAATTTCTTCCTGTTACTTCAAACTGTGAATCGACTGGGTGCCTGCTATAGATAGATAGATAGATAGATAGATAGATAGATAGATAGATAGATAGATAGATAGATAGATAGATAGATAGAT
>JAOXYM010000001.1:4493911-4539386 GCA_028567055.1 Leptatherina wallacei
AGATAGATAGATAGATAGATAGATAGATAGATAGATAGATAGATAGATAGATAGATAGATCCCAAGGGAAATTGTAACAACTCAGCAGCAGTATAAAAACAAATAAAGTACTATGTAATAGAAATATGTGATAAAATATATAATTGAAATGTTTATTTTAAAAAATGTACACAGACCTGTTTGGATAAAAGAACAAACTATCCCTTTAACTGCTTCAACAGTTTTTTTTAAATATTTTTTTACTAGACAGAAACAAAACTATGCTTCAATTAATGAAAAAAAAACAGTAAAACTTCAGCAATGACAGGAACGAAGCGTTGTTCCCATCCTTAAAAGATATTTTTTTGCAGACGGCTGCCTTTTTATACCAAACGATGCCCAAAAAGCATACAAGTAAATTATAAATTAAGTTGCATTTAAGGGCAGCATTTGTTATCGTGACTGTGAACCCACTCTGCACTGGCCCCCGGTAAAGGTAGGTACAGATCCTTTGATGGTTAATGGATTTCACCATCTGACCTGGGGCTGCACCTTCGTGGTGGGGGTTACAGGCATGTCTGGTGAAGCTTGTGGGAGTTTGACAATTCCTTTACTACTGGAGTTCCCCAGGCTTGTTTTTGGTTGCATTGCTTTGCCTGTGATTAACTTTATTTTATCTAGGCCTATAAAACCTAAATGTTTCTAAACCTGTGTGCTCTTCTCCAGTTCATGTTCATGTGTGTGTGTGTGTGTGTGTGTGTGTGTGTGTGTGTGTGTGTGTGTGTGTGTGTTGCACTTACAGTATATTTTGACTGATGTAAGGCCAATCTGCATGTGATGACTGCACATTATTGCCAAAAAGGTCAAGGTGCTGATGAAGAAACAAAGGAGTCTTTCTTTCTCAGTGCAGCTGCCTGACACAGAGCAGGTTAATAAAGTCTGTCTCATCAGTCCTCACGCACTCACTCATTGGCTGGACTGTGGTTTTTTAAGTTCTCCGAGTAGAGAAGCTTGCTTCATTTTTTTCCATGTTGGGTAGACAGCTGCTGAACTTAAAAGCAGCCATCATCACCACAGCTCCTGTAATTCATGATTGGTTATTGAAAGGCTGGTGAATAAGTTTTGTTTACAGCCTTTACTATTATCCTTTTGTGAACTTTATGCTGAAAAATGTCCTTGTAATTCAAAAGAATATTGTTAAAATAATTGTCAAACTAAATAGAAATCTAGTAAGACAGCCTCAGGATGGGTTGCAAACAGACTCTTTTTTAAATGTTGCTGGTTGGATTCAACAGTATGATGGTTTTAGTCGTAAAACTGAGCACTTCTTGAAGCAGCCTGGCAGCATGTCAGGAAAAGATGCTTTGTTCAGCAATGCTGAGTGTCACACACTCCGTTTGTGTGTTTCTAGCCTGTGACGGATGCAGAGAAGCACTCTGCCTCCACAGCAGTTCACCAAACTTGGACAGGAGACGAGGTGAAGAGGCCAGACGGGGGGTCAGACAGCGGGGTCAGGATGGATTCAGGCTCCAAATGGAGCCGCAGGAACCCCTCCGACATCTCAGATGAGTCCGACAAGGGCGGTTCAGGGAGGAAGACCCCCTCAGTGTCCCACACGGGGTCCTGGAGAAGAGGAATGAGCACTCAGGTGGGGGTGACATCACCCCGGACTAAAAGCACCAGTAGCACAGGCTCCACGGGTTCGGTGGGCATCAAGAGTCACAGTTCAGGTAATAAAAACATCCACCACACTTATTTATTCATTTTTTTTAAAAAAGCTGATTGATGAGTGATGCATTTCGGAAGAATTTCTTTTTTTCCAATTTACAAGTGTTCATCCTGAAAGAGTCTGAAAGAAATGTGTGCTTAGTTTTTCACAGAAGTAAGACCAGAAGTAGAACATGAATATTTTTGTAGAATCCTGGGCTGCCCAGATGCTGACATCTGGTTCTCTGTGTCGTGCAGGTAAAACGGATGACGTTAAGGTTTCAGAAAAAGGACGCCTTTCTCCCCGTTCCAATGGCCTTCACCGCTCGCCTTCAGACGCCGGACGCAGCAGCGGCGATGAGGTGAAAAAACAGTCCGCCTCCACCAGCCGTACGCCAACTACTAACACGCTTACACACACGGTCTCAGATCCACATTCCCAGACTCACATGTTAACCTCACGTACCCCAACCAGCACCTTTGGCTTCAAAAAGCAAGGCCAGGGGATGGTAACCATGGTTACCGCTAGCGGCGCCACCATCACCAGTGGCTCAGCCACCCTTGGGAAGATGCCTAAATCTGGGACACGTTCACTATCAGGGGGTTTGAAGTCTGGTGGGCAAGACGGGGGGTTGGGAATGGGTCACCATGACGACGGCTTCCTCCCCATGAGCGCCCGCTCCACGCTGCAGTACCGCAGCCTGCCAAGGCCAAGTCGCTCGGGAGCAGCTGCCCGCAACGGAAACCGCTCTTCTACCAGCAGCATTGAGGCCGCCGTGCTCTCCGTCACCTCTCACGGGAAAAACTCTGCCAGCATGGCCAAGCCCAACGGCTCTGGAGGCCTGCTGGCCAATCAGACGGACCGGGAGAAGGGCGTTTCTGAGATTGACAACCTCAGGAGCGGAGTCACGATGCAGGGTGGAGGAGCAGCGACTGTTCCTCTGACAGGAAGACAGCAGGTCTCTTCACCTACACTGCGCAGGTGAGCACACACACAGATTCACACACACATACTCGTAGACCATCATTTGTCTTTTCAGTGGTCCTGCAGACACACTGAGAGGGGCTCTCTTGTATGGGCTTGACTTTACCCTCATACAGTACACACACTCTGAGAAGGCCATTTTAAGAGACGGTAATCATGCAGTCACAGTAGGGATCACACGTGTGGGCTTGTTTCACACACACTCACACACACACACACATATTCAGTCTCTTTGAGGTTAAATCAGGTCTTTGTGAATGCAGGCCTTGAGCTGAGCTGATCAGCTGCCAAGCCTCAGCCTTGGTGGTGCAGGGGGGTGAAAAGGGAGGGTGTGGTGCTGTGTAATGGAAGCAGAGCCTTACCTCAGCGCTCTGCCCTCATTAATGTGAGGGAGTGATAACTCTTCAAAGAGAGTATGCTGCTATTATCCCCCACTGTGGCTCCAGTCATCCCTGCCTGCCATTTAACTCTAACCCAGGATTAGGATTGATCGAGGAGAGAGTTTATGTGTGTGTGCATGAACTGGCCTTGATTCAGATTTGAGCACTGGCTCTACCTTTAGTGACTACAGGCCTGCTACTGTATTTCTTGGTTCACAGATGGTTATGATAGTGTTGCTTCTCTACTGTTGGCAAAGGATGTGATGTTGTTTATCACTTTAAGCCCCACAGCTAGGAACGTTTACCTGAGATTTGTCCTTACACTAATGACTTTTGAATCCCCTAACACCCCCACCCCACCCCCACCCCCCCCATACTTTCCATCTCTTGTTTTTCCTCAGGCTACAATTTCCTCCCACATGCAAGGAAATACATTATTAAGCAAATTAACAATAGAAGGGGAAAGATGTTCCTCCTTTTTACACAAACCTGTTTTTTTTAGTGTTTTTTTACCCTGTTCTTTTTAAGGGTTTCAGAAAGTTCTGTTGTTTTATAGCATAAGATTGCATCCTTTATTCCAGCACTTTTAGAAGCACTTCCGCCTCAGTCAACATTTTTTTCCCTTGTTGCTGTTTTACTGCAGGTTATTTGGTGGGAAGCCCAGTAAACAGGCTCCGGTCACCACAGCTGAAAACATGAAGAATTCGACAGTCATCTCCAATCCCCATGCTACCATGAACCATGTTGCTACAGTGCTGGAGTGTCCTGATGGAGGACTGGGAGGCGGGGACAGCGAGACCAGCAGCCCCTTGTTTGGAGGCCGAGCCCTGGGATCAGGAACGGGGACGCTCGGTAGTGAGCAGGTGAGAGGGATTGATGTGTTCATCAGCTAATGTCAAGAAGAACGTCTTGCATAGCTTTTGACCCTCATACTTATATACTACTACTTGCTATAAACCAGGTTTCTTACCATTGATCTTTTCCCCCTCCTGTCACACTTGTCAGCTGTCACTCACCCTCATGAGGCTGTGAAACCAGTTTAAAACCATTATGTACCTTTGAGTGTAGAGATGATTAAGGAATGAATGTGGTGAATGTGCAGGAAGATGTTTGTAGAGGGATTATTTTCTACTCACTTTACAAAAACCACAAATGTGCTGAATTCCTCGAGCACAGATGCACGGCCGGGCAGTGCTGACACTTGTTTGACAAACTTTAGGCTATATATTGTTTCAGAGCAGAAATGTCTGAGCGTGCTCAGTCATGAGCTCTCCGTCATGTTCTCTTGTGATTCATAAGCTTTTTTCTTTCTAGTTATGAATCATGGAATGACACACAGGGTATTGTTTTTCACAGCAGAAGTTGTCTTAACAAACAACAAGTTCAAAAGTTGAATCATTTATCTCAAATCATTTAAAATCTGGATCGAAACGATGAATATAAGCACATTAATCAGAGACATTGAATAAATTATGAGTTATTATTGAGGTCCGCTTCACTTATTGGTGGACAGAAATGACTTCTTTTGTCTTTACCCAACAAAGATGGTGATGGAGCATTTATTTACATGCTGTCCTTGGTACAGACTAAAAACAGATGCAAAACATAGTAAATGTTGGATTTTTATTCATAAAGTGATCAGACACTGTACAAATGGATGATTGTTTATATGTCAGCGTCTTCATTACGAGACGTTTCCTGCCCCTAGAGACCAGACATGAGTTATTTCTGCAGTAGGATAAGATCAACTGTTGTTTTCAGTTCAGTCTCTTTGCCATCAGCATCTTGATATTTTGAAGCTAAATATTATGGGAAAGGAGTGGAACTGATTATACTCAACGGAAGCTGCACATTTATAAGGTAGCAGTTTGTTAATCATAAGGAAGCTCCACCCCAAAGCTTTGTTTATAGCAGTGGTTCCCATCTTTTTTTCTTTTTTTTTTTTTTGCTGATGTTTATGAAAAACTGCTAGAGATTTTTGTTTTTACTGTTAGAAGTATCCTAAACCAAAGGCATTCTCTTAAAGATACACAGTGCTGAAATGAAGTTATCCAAAACTCCTTGTTTTGGCCATGCTTGTGGGGATACACCACCATATTCTTTGACAACTAAAAACGTTTTACATCTGTCTTTCTATAAATATTTATTTGATAGCTTGAGATCAGTGGGCATATCTCCACAGCCTAGGCTTTCTACACACATGAGGCTTGAAATGTTTAGGTTCAATTATTCCTATAACTATGAGACAACTTCAAAGTGAGATTCTTCCTAAGTTATGTTTATATGCTAAGTAAATAACCGCTTTATCTTTCGTTGAAGTTATTGTAGCTTCATACAACATTTTTCTGTATGATTGTTGTATTTTCACTGCCTGATGTTTGTTTGAGGATTCTGCTTGGATGCGTTGGTCTTGTAGAGGGCGGATGTGTAAGTGAAATATGCAGTTTTAACGGAAGACTCTTTAATTTTTATTTTATTTTCTGCAGTTCTGTTAAATTTACTCTGCTCACAAAAAGATTGGGATATTTGCCTTTTTGTATAATGTCAGAATGAACCTAAAATGCTCTATAACTTTTACTTGTGAACTTAATTTCGCTGTCTTCATGCTTTTGAATGCACAAATTCAACTGTTGAATGTTTAAGTACTTATTGTACAACATGCTGTTCCCAACGAGGCAAATAACCAGAAGGTTATTAAAAGGTGTCTGAACCGTTAAAACGTTCACTGAATGTTCTGGTTCAATGACAACTTGGGTCTAAACAGTCCTCTTTATCACACTGTTGACTTTTAGACATCATCAGACATAGACGACGCATACCGTAACCGTGAGATGCCGTCATTTTTTATGTTGGGGTACACCCAGCTGTTGTCAGCTTTTCTTTCAATAAATGACATGACATGGAGGAATCACAACTGCATTTTTCTATTTAAATGAAACACATTCATGATGTAACATCAGAGTAACGAACATTTTATGTGTTCTGTAAATTTCACTCGACAGCTGAACCTTTTTCTGAGTAGTGTACTCGTAAAACTTGCAGGCCTCTGTGTGTGATAGCAGTGTTTTATGTGTTTAATAACCCAGCTGATGTGTTAAGATTTTTTCTCTGTTGAATGAAGACTTCTCACACCTTCTGTGGTCTCTGGTACCTCCCTTAAAGGGGGCAAGGACCCCAGTTTGGGAACCACTGGTCTATATGTACCATGACAATAAAGGAAATCGGCATGGATTATTATAAATAGGTCCATAACTGACTAAATGAAACAATGCTTCATGAAGGACCAGGACAGTCCAGGAGTCT
This sequence comes from Leptatherina wallacei, assembly GCA_028567055.1. NCBI lineage: Eukaryota > Metazoa > Chordata > Actinopteri > Atheriniformes > Atherinidae > Leptatherina > Leptatherina wallacei. The sequence goes on from JAOXYM010000001.1 coordinate 4,500,266, forward strand.
ATGTTTGAAACACTAATGTCATTTTTGCCAAATCCACAGGCCTCCAGTCCAGGTTCAGTCTACTCCTCCACCGGCCCGTCCAACAGCCTGACATGGGGGACCACCTTCAGCAGCTCCTCTGTTCCAAGCCGGGAGAGCACGCTGGGTGGACACGGCGGGACGGGCAGCGTGGGCTTCCCTTCTGTCAGCAGCATGCACACCAGCAGTGAGTCCATCGACATGAGTCTGGGCAGCGCAGGAGGAGGTGGCGGCCATGGGACCCACAGGGAGGACACCCTGTCTGCTCTGGGTCGCACCGGCAGCGTCAAAACCGGCATGTCTGAGAGGTGAGGACACACGGAAAGGGGGGAGTTTTTGGTGTCTAAGAATGGTTCAAATTGACGTTATCGAGTTTTTAATCTTTGTGTCTCTTAAATTAACTTTTTAAACATTTTAAATAACAAGTGAAGCAGAACCCGGAAGAAAGATGAGTCTGTTTTTTTCCTATTTGACTGGATTCTGTATGTTTCCTTAGAAATTATGTGATGTTCTTTGAGTATTGAGTTACTGAGATAAATGTTGTCAAGTTACTCTGCAGGTTAAGGATCATTATAGAAAATATTATAGTTTATATCCTGAAATGAGTTCAGATTGGCTTCATTTGAACAAACTAAACTGATGAAATTCGTGCAAATTATTCAGTTGCAACATACTGTGTATATAATTCAGTATAAAATGACGGTGCGTAACAAACCCGTGAGCTTTTCACACTTTGCAGGACTTTTTTTTTTTCCAGTGGAGATTTTTTTGTTTTGTTTTAGCATCTTTCATACATGATATATGTAACATTGTCTTCATGAATCTATCAAATCTGATACGACATTGGTTACATTAATATTTGCCATGTGAACATTACTATACCGTACGTCAAGTGTGAGGTATAACACAACAAGGTTTTCTGACAACAGCGGGTCATATTGTCATTAAGATTTCATATAAGTGCCACGGTGCTCATCCAGACATGACGCCAACATGTTTATTTGGAAAGCAGTGCATGTGTGAAGGGGGCCTGAAAATATGCTGCATCCTGATTTCCTGCCCAGTTCTTTTCGAACCCACAATCAAGATTGTGCACAAAGCCTCACGGTGAGGCGTCTCCTCTTGTGTGCCGATCTGTCCCAGCAGACACAGAACCCCACAGGGTCCTCAGCTGATTATTCAGTAATTACGGTCATTGGAGCAGATTCCATCCCGACAGGTTGACTGTGTAATGCGACAAGAATGTGTTCGAGGAAACTTAATAGCGTTTGGAGTGGAAGCTCTGAGGCCATGACGTCATCCTCCTCACTGAGCTTTCTCGCCGGTTTTATCGGTGAAGAATCTTGCAGTTGATTTTTTGTTCTGAAGCGTACCTTCGTTTATTTTACTCTCTAAAACTCTGCTTTGTTTCTCTGTGTTTGTTGTGCTTCCTGTCTTCCATCAGTCCCCTCTCCTCCCCCTCTGCTAGCCCTATATTCAGCCGAAACACTCTTCCTCGGAGGCAGGACAGGTAAATCTACCTGTGTGCAGTGTTAGGCTTCTGGTGAGACAGCTGTGGGGTGGGGATGGGGATGGGGGGGGGGGTGAGAGGGGGTCCTGCTAAAACCACCAACCGCTGTCACACAGAGAGCACTACAAAGACCTCCCAGTCTCTCTGTGAGGTAGTTTGATGTTATAGTGGTTTTCTCTGAAATGAGATGCTCTGTGCTAGTTTGTGGTTGTTTGTGGGACCTCTAGCTCCTGTATGAATGAATGTAATTGTGAGGCTGTCTGAGTGGATGTTGGCAGCTGCAGTGTTTTTGTTCAGTGGTCAATTCTGGTCTGTGATGACTGTTCACTTATCGCCACCCTGTGGTTGAGTAGAGTTACACCAGCTTAGGGTTGGGGATTTATTTGTCCACTGCAAAATTACAAATCTTCCTTGACTATTTTTATTTAGTTCTTAGTCTCACATGTTTTTTTTACATCACAGAGCTTAAATAAATCACAGTTCCCCAAAGATGCATGTCGCATCCATGTCTTATTTTTCTTTATCCTTTCTTTAAGACCAAGTAAAAGAGAAAAATAGACATTTTTTGCAGTGTAGAACTAGTTCTTTTGGCACATGCTTCCTTTCTTCCTTTTGTCTTCCTCCTCTGAAGTGTTTCTCTCCCACAGCGGGCCACACTGTGGTAGAAACACTCTGCCTAAGAAAGGATTCAGGTACTACATTTTATCTTTGTGCTGGATTTTTGATCACTGGTTCACCAAATTGTCTTGTCTTTTTTCTTTTTCTTTGATTTTTTTGCCCTTGCGTTTATAATCACTCCTCAAAGCTTCTGCTCACGCTTTTCAAAAAAAACTTCTGTTTGGCACTTGGCACATATGTTGTTGTGTTGTGCTTCTGTCGAGAGGCATGTCATTTTGTCTCCATACGGAGACAGTGTCCCGCTGCAGCAGGCATGATGTTGGATACACTTCAAATTTTCTTTGGTGTCTTTTTCTGCTTTTTTCCCTGAGTTTCTGTTGCTCACAGCTGATTCAGTCTACTTTCACGCCGTTGTAATATGTTGTTGCAGCATCTGATTCATCGTCATGTTTGATCCCGGCTATTAATCTGGCTGCTTCAGAGAAGAAAATCCACCTCACTCACTGAAAAAAAAAAATCTGATCCCCCCCCCAACATCAGCTTGTCCTGTAAAAACAGTCCACGCCGCATCTTCCCTTTTATGTGTGTCCTGGCTTCCACTGTAACGGTTTCTTTCATTCCCTGCAGGTATGGCCCGTCGCCACAGCTGCGGGGCCACGAGGAGGCCCGTGATTGGCTGCGGTCCCACTCAACCAGCGGGCTGCAGGACACAGCCAGCAACTCCCCGTTCTCCCCTGGGTCCAGCGTCACCTCCCCCTCTGGTACTCGCTTCAACTTCGGACAGCTGGGTACGCCACCAGAAACCCCACCACACCACATCTTTATTTACCCAGGATCTATTTGTATCTATGGCAGTAGATTGAATTAAAAACACAAATTACTGCACCAATTATCGTCATGGTTCTATTCAAAAGGTTGTTTTTAGTAATAATACATGGTAGGTTTTTATGGTAAAGCTTTTACCATCATAAATCTTGCTGTGTATTTACTATTTATAATTTTAGCTTTTTCCTCTTTACTCTAAAATATTTGTTGGATAATTTGAATAACTTTGTATGTAATTCTACCCTTTCTTTTTTTCCTTAAATATGATAATCTGAACATTTTACCATAGAATCAGGCACATTTCAGTGAACCTTAAAATGGATAAAATGAAATTGAATAAAATAAGATTTGATAAAACAGTTTTTTGACATCCAAATTGTGTCAGCAATGTGAGAAAAAAGAGAAATAAAATAAAAATGCTCGTCTCATATCTTATGCCATGAATTTCACAGCATCCAGCCCGACTTCTGCAGCTCAGATCAATGTAGCTGGGATGCGCAACAACAGCCTGACCAATCAGGACGCCCCTTTCGACCCTTGCACAGACAACCGGCTGAGAAACTCCTGCATGTCGCTTGATGAGAAGACTCGCACCATGAGCCGGTCGGGATCCTTCAGGGACGGCTTTGAGGAAGGTAATCAGGGACTTTTTGAGTCCTGATCATGTTTTTATTCAGACATTTGGGGCAAAATCTGTAATTAGGTGTGAGTTATTTCCAAATCCCTCTATGACTCAGAATAATTCTTTTGGCACAAGGATGTAAAATAAGGATGGAGAGGATTCAGTTTGTTTACAGAACATTAGTGCAGATTACCATTGCTCCCCTAAAGAAAAACCTTTTTATCCCCTTAGAAATCCATAATCAGCTTTGGTTCTGCTTTGTTTTTTTTCATAAGCTTTTTTATTATTGGGAAAAGTACCAAGCGGTGCTTTTCTTACCAGAGAGCAGACTTCATGCTTAGGGGAACTTTCACTGCTGGAGTCTCCTCAATCCACACATCCACAGAAACGCAACGCTTTGATTAAGAGGAACAAAAGAGCACAGGAGGAAGATTAAGGCAGAGTATTGTGTTTAAAATGACCCTCTTCATTGGAAAAATCAAGCCTTTTTGTTGTGGTGAACTTTCATTGTAGTTGATCGCATTGTAAACAGTTAACTACGCCATGCGGTGCAGAATTTGTTACAAAGCATCCGCGGAAATGTAGGTCATCAGCTGACGAAGTAAAACCCCAGATTAACATCAAATTTCACAAATGGAAGTGGAAAGGGAATTAAAGTTTCAGTTTGTCCTGCACAGCTGAGAGAGAAAAGATCCGAAGTGGACAGAGCTGAAAATCAAATCCAGTGACTAAGAGTGGTTTTTGTAAACATACCTATAGGGAATCAGCTGAATCCAGATTTTAAACTTCAGACTTCAGAAAACACTCATCAGTTCTGCTTTATGTGTACGTTGTTCAGTTCTATGCATCGGGACATTTACAAAGAGTATAAGTGATGCCCTTTTTTTTAAATGACTGATTTCACATGTCAGTCAAAACAAACATTCAGGATTCCTGAGCAGTGTAATAAAAACCATGAAAGCCATTAAACATCAGCTTGTCCATATTCTATGTTTCCACTTTGCTGTTGCTTTCATAGCCATGTTCATGTAGTTTTAGTGCAAACGGTTTCTTTAACAAATCATTAATTACACACGTTCATGGCAAAAGGTGGGAGTTGGAAGCAATTTCCAGGGATTTAAAAAAACTACACAAAGTTTTCTAAAACAGGCCCAAAAAAATGCTTATGCACATTTCTAACTGTGTGCATTCACAAAGTTTGAGTCATAAAACTACACAAAGTTGTGTGTTTTTAAGATTTGCAACTAATCAATCATAGAACATAAACATTGTAAATAACATCTGAAATTGTGGGAGAAATTTGAGTTTTAAGTTTTTAACATGAATTTAATCTATTATGTTTTAGACAGCAAGGCAGCTGTCAGTCGATTTACTTTTAATGATGCATGTATTTAACGAATGCATCTGAACAAATTTCAAAGTACCACACACCTGCCGTGCACATGTGCAGTAATACAGGTGAAAACTACACCTGAAACCCCCCCCCCCCGCATAGCATATCTGCCTCACTCTTTCTTTTCCCAGCTCCCTTTCAGAGGAGGAGATAATTACAGGGATCACAGTGAGAGGTGTGAGTGAGACATGGTGACATTAAAAAAAAACCTCAAACAAAACTTTTTGTCTTCCTCTCACTTTCTGTGTCCGTGTTGGATTGCGGTTTTTGTTTTTCTACATGTGTATGTTTCCGAAGTGTAGAATTACCTGTCAGCCATTGTTTGATTGACAGGACAAAAGTCCCATCATTCATTCAACACTTTGTTGGACTCATCCTTAATGAGCTATACGCTGCCCCTCCCTCTCTGCAGAATCTCTTTCCTGGGCCCCGTCAGCATGCACATGCATGCAGCATATGCACATTATAAAATAAACATTCTGGAAGATATTTGTTGTTACTCCACTCTGCTTTTTACTGGCATCTCAAGCAGAATATAATACCAGTAACATTTGCCCACTCCAACAAGAACTGGAAATATTCTCTCCATGAAAAATGTTAATGTTACTGGGGATCTTTTAAACATTATGTATAAATCAGTTTGTCCTTTAAAATATCAGACAATACTGAAAAGTTCTCATTAGTTTCCACTAATGTAGATTTTTAAAAAAAAAATTCCAGGAGGAGGTGGGCTGCTTGTTTTGTCTCTTAAAACGGGGATAATGAGTACATGTGAAAATCTCTTATCACATATGATCCACACAGACTGATCGCTGTGATCTGAACCAGACAGCTGTGAAACTAAACATTCTCCTTGTCTTGTGGCTCCCAGCCCACCTTGCCGTCTAGACCAAACGCAGATAAAAGCAAGTCCTTTTATAAACTAGCGTCAGTTCCTTTTGAGGCAAATAAATGATCAAATGATTCTTTAGGGATCAGCGCAACCTCTCGGTGTGGTTGATGACATCACGCCGCTGATCCTCTTTAATCTGCTCCCGGGGCAGGAAACAGTGCCAGCGTTGTTTCCCCCCGCGTCTGATGTGTGATTAGCAGCTGAGTCATTAACGGGGTAATTCCTGGGCTGTCATTAGCTGTGCCACAAGTCGGACTGTAACGTGGAGGAGTTTTATCTTTATGGCCACAGAGCTGCAGTCATTATGTGCAGGAGGAGGTGGGCAGTCGGGTCAGTGCAGGCACGCAAGGGGGGGGGAGCTGTGGGAGGATTGGAAGGGGAATGGGGGGGTTTGTGGAGGAAGACTGTGGGAGGTCTGTTTATAATCATGTTAATGTGTGTGTGTGTGTGTGTGTGTGTGCAGATGTACTTTCTAATCCCCACTTTTACTTGTGGTTTTTCTCCCTTCAGTTCATGGATCGTCCCTGTCTCTGGTCTCCAGCACTTCCTCCATTTACTCCACGGTGAGTTTGAAAACAATCAATCCGTGTTGGATTTTATGAATTCTGTTCTTGAATTCTGCATCAATGCATTTGTTGGGATGAATTCCTTTTTTCTGGGACATTTTGCCACCTTTTACATAGTTTGTTTTTCAACTGTTAAATCTCCCACCTGAATGTTTAACTCCCAAAGTTCTCCTGGTTGTTTATTGATTAAGACAGGGTTAGCATGTAAACATTACATTAGCTCCAACCAGGGTATTCAGCAAATACTACAGAATTAAACATAATTCAGGTAGCTTCAGAGCTACATCCAATCAGGAGGAACCGGTTTCTGCTTTAGTCAAAGTAACAGTGAAATATTGAGTGTTAGAGTTGGCAAATTTACCTTTTAATCCATCCAAATATCTGACTATGTCCTGGGAGAAAAAAGCCTCGTTCAAGTCATGCAGACAAACAGAGCACAGCCCACATATATACACACGGTAGCTAATCGGAGCTTAGTGCTTCACGGTGAAGCTCCTCCTCCCTCTGGGCTGGTTCACTCACCTGGGCAGGTGCAGCAGGGAATTTCTCAGAAACTGTCTGGCCCTCATAGGCAGAGAGTCACAGGCTGGAAGTCAGATCAGGAAAGTGAGTGGAGGCAAAATGATGGCAACTTTGTCCCTGACGGGAACCGTCACATCCTGGCAACAAACGGTAGGAATGAGAAGCAGCAGGTCTGTAAGATGAGGAAGCTTTGCTTTTTTATATATATATATATATATATATAATCCTGTTTTGATCTTTTGGATTTCTACGTGTATGATTATTCTGAATCAGCTCCGTTTTTTTATGTCGTGATTGATTTTTGAAGTTTCTGAAATATGAACACTTCATATCTGAGAAATGCTCTTCTCTCTAAGGCCAGATTTCCCCCAGATATGTTGAAAAGCTTCGTTGTTTTTATCTGTGAAGACTCGGTCCGGACTTTTTACATCAGAGTGAGACATCTTTATGTTTTGGCTGCATCTCCAAGACAGATCGCTGTGTTTGTGTTTCTAGGATCAGCTGCTTGGGCGTGTAGACCATGTGTGGGCAGCAGAGATGTACCAACACACAGCTACACAGACACGTTGCAGTGTTTGGTGGCAGAGTAGTGGAACCCTGGGAAAAATCCGTTTCAGCCGCTCTGTTTACATAAAGACATTTTTCTTTTTGTTGTTCATGTCGTCTTCAGTAATAACGACTTTAACCTCATTTTGACATTTAGTCTCAAACAGTTGCGATTCACTGACCTCTCAGTAAAAACAAACATGTCCAGCTGTAGTTGCAGCTCCTGGTGCGGCTTGTGTACATGTAAATGAGGGTGTTGAACGCTTGTGTTTTGGTGAGCAGCAACAGGGCGTGTTGTGTTCGTGCAAGCGTCTGCTTTGCGTGCGCTGACTGTTTGCGTATCTGCCTCCCTGTCTTGCCATTGTTCCGTGTACGGCCCATGAGGACAATGAGGCGCACACACACAGTGACATGCCTTCAGGAGGGTTTCTCTGCTTCCCAGATATTTTACACCAGACAGCATCCACAAGTTTTATAGAGCTCGTCTCCACAGAGCTGCTAAATCAAACATGTGCGGTCTCACCTCCGGCAGATTCTACATCTGTTCTGTTTCATTAAAGCTTTTCAGCCTTCCTGTCAGTCTGTCACCTAATGATTTTCTCTTCTTCTGTTGTTTGTTTTACAGAACGAGGAGAAGTCTCAGTCGGAGGTAAGCATCAGCCCCCGCCTTCAGTGCTTCCATCCTCTTTCATTTTCTACGTGCAGTGGCTGGACTTGTTGAAACACGGGGGATGTTTTCCACACTTGTATCCAGTTACACATGTAACCGTTTTGTGGCTGACCCTGTATCAGGCTCTTGTTCCACTCTGAACACCTGTACGTGTTCTTTTATGCTCTCACAGTGTTTCATCTCTTAACCTGGAAATATCTGCGCTCCAATCTGGGAGCCTCCCTCATTTGTCGCTGCTGTTTCTCCACGTTGCGTGTCTGGACGCTTGCGCGTGTCGGGGTGGCGCGCGCTTTTGTATCTGCCCTTTTTGATGTGCTTTTTGTTTTTTGCGTGTGCAGATCCGTAAGCTGCGCCGTGAGCTGGACGCCTCCCAGGAAAAGGTTTCCGCCCTGACGACACAGCTGAGTGCCAATGTAAGTGAACAAGCACTTGAACACACAAACAAGCGCACGCCCTGAGAAAAAATGATCTGAGCAACAATATTTGTTGTTTCACAAATTGAATCACTAATATGGGCATTATCAGATTTTGTCGAAGTGGAATTTTCAAACATACTTTTATATGCAATCAATAAGCTCTGAGCTGCAGCAGCTAAGTGTACCAAAAGCCGGATTCAAGTAAAAACAATCCTATCAAATGTGGAACAGTCTCCGTCATGCCACCCAGACATGATCTAAACACGAGCATTTAGCAGCACTGCACGGATGGCTCCCACAGTGCACTCTAATCTTGGAAGGTATAATTTCACAACTGGCAGAAGCATCAGAAAATCTCTTAAAGCATCTCTAGGCACGATCCTCTCTGCAAGTCTCCTCGCCGTGTTGCACAAGTCTTACCACGCTTCGCTTCTAATCTGCTACCTGAGCAGCACGCTGCTGCTTTTACAGTGGATTACAGATATGGGAGGAAGGCAAAGGTGTTAGATTACAGCAGGGAGTCAAGTCTCAGCACACTGCTGAGGGTCCATCCCCGATGTGGACTAAAGATTTACAGCTCATGACGCCTGGGTACAATGAGGCGTGGAGTTTGTTTTGAAAGAGCAACACAGACATAAAAAAAAAAAGGAGAAAAACACACACACAAGAGGTTGTATAGAGGGAAGGGGGGCTTTGTTAAAATATTTAATTACATGACGCAGAAAGATGAATTATCTGAACACACCTTGAAGCCCCCGAGGCCGAGAATCTAAGAACATCTTCTGTTGCATTCACACATCAGTCAACTCTCACACACACTCTTCTGCAGACATCCAGCAGCTACACACTCCAAAGTACGTTTAACTCTTATGCTGTGGATGTATTCATTTACTATTTTGATCATTCAATTTTACATTCCTTTATTTTCTGATGGTTTTATTTCTACCCAAACTCAAAGTTGTAATTTAAAAGTCATCCAAGCTGTTTTACCAGAATGTCTTGGACTGATGTGACCTTGAATGAACGAAATAAACGGCTCCAGCTCCAAGGATTGTTTCTGGTAAATATGTGCAATGTGGGGACTAACCATTTATCATAGTGTTTAATATATTTGTAAATTTATTTGGGTTTGGTTAGGTTTCAGTTTTGATATGATGGTGACTTGACATCATGTTTGGGTTTAAGCCACAAGGTCGAAGCAGTCGAGGTCGGGTGTTCATTCTCTCAAGGACACCCTGCTGATTCAGATGTTTTCACCCTGTTAGTTCCTCCACACTCACCGCGTCCTCGACAGTCCAGTTAGTATCATCAGCTGAGCTGTTTGTAAACGTATCTCCAGGTTTCTTTTTTTTCCCATGGCATCAAGAAGCCCTCGCCCAGCAACGAGCAACACGGGGACCTGCTCCCCATTAAACTAAAATCCTTCCATAAACGACAGCCAGAGGGACAAACTGCTGAGATGTAACTCAGGCTTGCTTCCTCTCACTGTGGATACAACTCTTAAAGAGGTTTACTGGAAATTTCAGTATTGAGGTTTCATTGCTGGAGTTTTTTTGGCACAAACTCTGAGAAGTTACTGGTGAAATCTGGTTAAAACCTTCTGGACAGCTGACGCGTACCTGGGAGAACTTTTTGCTTTTTGATATTTTGCAGCGCCATATATCTTGCTGTGCTTTCTGCTGTTACATAGACCAAGATATAGAGCTATCACATGTTTGTTTTTTCTACCCCCTACAGGCTCACCTGGTGGCAGCATTTGAACAGAGTTTGGGTAACATGACCATTAGACTGAAGAGTCTCACCCTGACGGCAGAGCAGAAGGTGAAAACAGACTGCTGAGCATTATTCATGTGGACATTTAAAGTCTCTGCAGATGATTTGTTGATCTGAACATCTCGGTGTCTTGTCTGCAAAGGATTCTGAGCTGAATGAACTCAGGAAGACCATCGAGCTGCTGAAGAAGCAGAACGCTGTTGCACAGGCTGCCATTAACGGAGTTATTAACACGCCTGAACTCGTGCCTAAAGGAGACCGGACAGGTACAGACAAATATTTCTGATTTCATTAGTATTAGGAAAAACTGTAGGAATCCAAAGTGTCCCTGCATTTTTTTTGTAAAATGAAATTTATGAGCTGATGTATGATATATTGTTGTCAGGAGGTTAAAAACCACTACGATGTAGATCTGGCCAGACTGAACATATTGAATGGAAGATTACCGTCTGACGGACACAAGCATGTTCTTTCTGTCATCTCAGCTGGAAGTAACAGCAGTCCGCAGCAGCCTGACCTGCGCATCAGGCGCCAGCACTCCTCCGACAGCGTCAGCAGCGTTGCCAGCGCGACCAGCCACTCCAGCGTGGGCTCCAACATGGATGCTGACGCAAAAAACAAGAAGAAGAACAAGAAAAACTGGGTAAGCCGGGGATTTTTAAACCAAAACCATAAATCTAAAGACGAGTGGAATTACTGTGCGCCGAGTTTCTAACAACCAGTCAGGAGTCTTGGTGGTTTATTGTTTCTGTCTCTTCATTTTCATCTGTGTGTTGGAGTCACATGTTTGGGTGTTTCTCCCTTTTAGCCGTCTTTCACTGGGGAAAAGGTGAATATGGAGGATTTTAAGCATACAGTTGTGCAGAAAACTAACACTGGATTTGATTTGGTTGTTTGCAAATAAAACAAGCAGATATTTTGGTTAAAACTGGGCTAAATTTGCTTTTGTAAACTTCCAAATCAATGCTTACTGGTTCGTGTCTAGTCCGCGTGGTAGCTTTTTGTTTTCAACAAAAACATCAAATATTCTGACTAAAAAAATTAAGATGTAAACTTTCCTTTTGTGTTGGTGAAAGACTTTTTTGTGCACTGGAGGACAAGTCAAAGAGGATGAAGTATGCAACAATTTTTTTCCCCCTCCTCTATCTTCCCGTAGACCAAAACCATCTTACCCCCATTTTTGTCAGATTTTAGGAAAAGCTGAATTTAGTTTCCTGCTTTAGGTCACAGTGAAAAAAAAAGACCCTTGCTTGTGTGGATGTGCATCAAGTCGTCAATGTGGTTTCCTCCCCACAGGAGGTTCCTGCATGCAGGTGTTGCTCACACTGTGTGTAATGTGGGGTGTATAGGGGCAGCATGTATTAGATCATGAAAGATCCCTCTCTTTATGGTGGCTGTGAAGTCCAATAGGCTCTAGTCTCGTCAGGGTTTCTAGTTTAATCTGTCCCTCCATATCACATGAACACACTCAAACCCATATGAACGTGCTGTTTTGTCTCTCTGTCTTCCTTTGCTTCGCTTCATGTGGCAGGTTTATGAGGTAAGAGTGGTATGCTGAGTGCATTAAAAGCAAGAGAAGCCTAACCCCTGCACCTTTTTATAGGTTACTAACCACAGTCCTTTTCTTTCCCTCCCGCCGTCGTGCCTTTCCTTTTCTCTCCTTCACCGCTTTCCTGAGAACTGCTCTTATGACGCTTGAGCTGGCCTGTTAATGGAAAAATCTATTAAAAAAATGTCACATATATATAAATATAATTTTTTTTTTCTTAACCAAGAAGCTCTCAAAGTTTGGATTTATCTCATTTGGGTTTTTTTTTTTTTTTTTGACAGATTATAACCTAAAATTACAAGATTTTGTTTCTATAAGTGGAGTTTAACATTTAGAGGGAAAAGGAGCCAATTGTGTTGCTACACCTGCTTCAGAGTCTGTTGAAATGGAATAAAATAGCCATTTGAACACCGACTCAGCCTTAATGTGGCAGATTAGTCAGAACATATCAAAGTTAATGTGATGAATTTTGGGCTGAAAGCACATTTTCTTTAACTGAAGGAGATTCACATCCAAATATAAGGAAGGAATAATTCTTCCTCAATATATAAGTACATCTTTTTCTGAGCTCATTTAACAACCATAAATGAAACATGTGGAAAATGGGTCCATTAGCAAACATCAAACTTTGCATTTATGTGAAGAGCTCCAAGTCAATAAGACAATCTACCAACAAGTCCCTTTTCTCCCTATAACCCTCATGCACTTTTCTGCAGCTGTTTTCAGATACTTTCTACCCTCCTCTCCCTCTCTCACTCCCAACCACACATTCTTACTCTTTGTTTTTCCTTTTTTTTTTCTCCCCCTGCAGCTGCGAAGCTCCTTCAAACAAGCGTTCACCAAGAAGAAATCTCCCAAATCTGCCTCTTCTCACTCGGATATTGAGGAGATGACGGACTCGTCGTTGCCATCCTCCCCCAAACTGCCTCACAATGGCACCTCAGCCCACAGCCACATGCTCAGGAATACACACTCCAACACGCTGTACGGCTCTTTTTGACTCCTGGGCACCAATCACGTACTTACACTGCAAGCCCTCTGAGCTACCTCTGAACTGTGGTGTGTCTCCATGTGTTTGTGTGCCCATACAGGTTGTCAGAGTGTTTGGACAGTGAGGCAGAGACAGTGATGCAGCTGCGGAGTGAGCTCAGGGAGAAGGAAATGAAGCTGACCGATATCCGCCTGGAGGCCCTTAGCTCTGCGCATCAGCTGGACCAGCTCCGGGAGGCCATGAACCGCATGCAGGTCTGTGGTTACTCTTTACCTTATTAGAGCACATCATAATGCAGACTGTAAAAGTTCTGTAGAAGAAAAATCGACACACTCATTTCAAGGGTTTTTATCGTGCGTTTAAAAGAAGCTAACTTGGCCTGCTTGTGCATCTGGGCAGGTGGAGATCGAGAAGCTGAAGGCAGAAAATGACCGTCTGAAATTGGAGAATCAGGGCAGCAGGACAGGCTCCCAGGTCTCCATCTCATCCTCTCCTCCCCCTCACACACACAGCCAGACCCCTGGGCCTGGCCCGGGACTCTCACAGCACAGCCTCAACCTCGCCACCAGCGAGTCCACAAGCCTCGGTAAGTCAGGGCAGATCTCATGGAACTCTGATGCCACGTCACAAAATAATCACCCTTAAGATTTACAACAGAGAAACAGAGAAGTCAAATGTCTCTCTTGCAGACATGCTGCTGGATGACACCGGTGGAGAGGGTGGGATGAGGAAGGAGGGACGACACGTGAAGATTGTTGTCAATCTAGATGAGGACAGCAAGTGGGGAGAGGTGATGCTTCTAAAAAAATTTGTCAAGACTTGTATTGTGCATGAAGTCATTTTAGTTTTTAAAATCTGGATCTTTTTTTCATTGCAGGAGTGCCGCAGTCGCCATTTTCTGATTGGCTGCATTGGTGTGAGCGGTAAAACTAAGTGGGACGTCCTGGATGGAGTGGTCCGAAGACTCTTCAAGGTAATTTAATGCAGATAGCTGCACCACACCATGACTTAGGATTCAAATCGGTACAGAAAGAACATGAGCTGGCATCAGCTTTAGAAAGCTACCTAAAGCTGAGCTCTTTCTCCGGCAGGAGTACATCACTCATGTGGACCCGGTGACTCAGCTGGGCTTGAGCACAGACAGCGTGCAGGGTTACAACATCGGTGACATCCATCGGCCGAGCGGTCCCAGCACGGCCAACACGCCTGAGTTGCTGCCTTGTGGATACCTGGTGGGCGATAACACCATCAACATCCAGCTGAAAGGTACCTCAGCATGCTGCAAATTAACTTGTGTTTTCATCTAACAGCATTTGGTTAATAACTTGTAAAAAGGTTCAATGTTATTGAGAATTTTTACGAAGAAGCTCATTGTTGTTCTTTTGTGTGTGCGTGTCCAGGAGCCAGCAGTGAAAATGTGGATTCGCTTGTGTTTGAAACGCTGATTCCGAAGCCGATGCTGCAGCGCTACGTCTCCCTGCTGAAGGAGCACAGACGGGTCATCCTGTCGGGGCCAAGCGGCACCGGAAAAACCTACCTGGCCAACCAGATGTCTCGACACCTGCTGCTGCTCGAGGGCCGACCTCTGACCCCAAATGCCGTTGTCACTTTCAATGTGGACCACAAGTCCAGCAAAGTAAACACACAAATTCAGTTTTTATCATTATTCTTTCTGTTCCCTTTACTGAAATGTTCCTATTTAGTTCTGTTGGATATAAATGGATTAAATATGAAAGGCACCAGATCAGATTATAGAAAAGATATCTAAAAGAACTTTGAGTGACTTTAACACGCTGGTGTGAGCAGTTTTGTTAAGGAAACAGTGACGCATGAGGATGAACTGAACTCTGTCTGCAGGAGCTGCGCCAGTACCTGTCAGGTTTGGCCGAGCAGTGCATCAGTGTATCGGGTGCAGACAGCCCCCTGGTGGTCATTCTGGACAACCTGCACCACATCAGCTCCCTGGGAGAAATCTTCAATGGCCTCTTCAACTGCAACTATCAGCACTGGTCAGTTCACACGCACCCATTTGAAGTGAAAACATTTTTTTTGCATGAATTTAGATGCATGTCCTCAAGTCCCAATGTGATCTGATGATGAAGAATCATTAGTGTTCATCTCTCCTTTCAGCCCTTACATCATCGGCACCATGAGCCAAGCCACGTCATCTGCCCCCAACCTGCAACTTCACCACAACTTCAGGTAAATTACTACCAATGAAAGATGAATGTTTATATAGTCTGTTTTATCCCTGCTGGAACATTTTCATATTTTTGAATATTGATGCATCAGGTGGGTGCTGTGTGCCAACCACACGGAGCCAGTGAAAGGGTTCCTCGGTCGCTACCTGAGGAGGAAGCTCATTGAGATGGAGATTGGCAGCCGAACGCGCAACGTGGAGCTGGTGAAGATTATCGACTGGATCCCGCGGGTTTGGCACCACCTCAACCGCTTCCTGGAGACTCACAGCTCCTCTGACGTCACCATCGGTAAGGAGACTGAGAAAGATTCTTGAGTCGCTCTACATACAAACCGTGTTTTACCTTTTGGCTCTGTGGCTTGCAGGACCCCGTCTTTTTCTGTCTTGTCCAATGGATGTGGAGGGCTGCAGGGTTTGGTTCACTGATCTCTGGAATTACTCCATCATCCCCTATATGTTGGAGGCTGTACGCGAGGGACTGCAGGTAACAAAAACACTTCGCTGGTAGATAGTTTAGGCTCTGGCTGTAGTATGATTAATGATGGTGGAAATGTTTATAGACAAATGGGTTGTGCGTGTGCTCTCTGTGAGATCAGGTATGCAGTCACTGCATAAAGGGGACCTGAAAAGGCAGAGCACAAACAAAACAATACAACTGTGGCTAAAATAGTGGAGTGGTTGTCCATTTAAAGAGAATTTCTTCTTCAACCCCAAAATTCCCCAGGATACAATATGAAAGTGTTTCTGGACAAGACAAGAAACTCCACATTTCCCCAGAATGTGCCTCTGACAGATCTAGTTAATAAATCCAGGCTGTAATTTAAATAATATTCATAGCTGAAAAACTAAAACTAAATTGTGAATGGGTACCATCAAAAGACTGCAAGCATAGAGGATGACACATCTAAATTGGTGTCTTTTTACTCTGATCATGAGCAACTTTCCTCTTTGAATTTCCCCTGATGCTGCTTACTTCCATACCTGTGCAAGGTGGCATCTTTCTATCAGACGCCTTAATGTTTTTATGCATTTTGAAAAACCTAAAGCATTGGGTTGCTTGAGGTTTTTTTTGGTTGTTTTGTATTTTTCAAAAATGAAAATGTGAATAAGGAGTTCATTCTCACCGACATGAAAGAAGGATCACAACACAAACCGGAAAGACCTCTCCCTATTTTTTAGTTTCCAATTCTCCAGAACTCAGCATGATTTCAGTCCACACTGCAACCCTCTAACTAGTTGAGTCATTGGTTCAAATTCACGTGGTAATTAAATAAAAACACAGCCTGAATTATATTTTCCTTTTGGTAGCTTTATGGTCGCAGGGCAGCATGGGAGGACCCGGCGGCCTGGGTGATCGACACCTACCCGTGGTCATCAACTCCCGCTCCAGGTGACTGGCCCCCACTGCTGCAGCTCCGCCCGGAGGACGTGGGATTCGATGGCTACTCCGCACCGAGAGAGGGAGTCAGGAAGGAGCCGCCGCAGAGCGACAGTGACGCAGACCCACTGGTGAGTCAGAATACACAACAGGCTGCGATGCCCTAACTCGGTATGTAAGACATGCAGAGATATTTAAAAGGAATGTTTTTGATGAAACACTGTCGCAAACTTCTTGTTTTGGCCAATAGATGAATATGCTGATGCGTCTGAAGGAAGCAGCAACGTCATCGAGCCCCCAGAGCTACGACAGCGATTCCAATAGCAACAGTCACCAGGACGACATCCTGGACTCTTCGCTGGAGTCCACCTTGTGATGCTGTCAAAACACAATTATATCACTTTTAAAAAGAACTTTAAAAAAAAAGAAACTGTTCTCATGATGAGAAGTACTTCAGAATATAATCTCATGCCACAAAATGCAGCCACCTTAACTTGGGTGCAGGTAACCCAACTATTTAAAAGGCAAGGTAGAAGGTATAGCTGCATTTCAATAAATGGGCAACAAAGGTCTCTACTGCACTGCTGGGTTTTTTTTTTTTTTTTTGTCTTTTTTTCACCGTTGTGGCCCATGGCTCCTCTGTCAGGAGCCTGACGTCTACTTCAGAAAGATTTAAAGCACACAGCCTGTCCCTGTTGGTGAGGCGTCGTCATTACCATCACCAGCCATCAGTTTACTGAAACACAGCCGTCAGTCCTGCCTGACTGCAGTGTACCAGAGCGGCCTGCAGATGGAGATACAGACCCTCATATCTGGAGCATCAGTGAGCCTGCACTACCACCTGCTGCTGGTTGGATGAACAGCCAGTTTATCCTCCTCTTCCACAGCTCATGTTTTTGAGACTTGTGATGGATAAATCAAGCCAAAGTGAGTGTTCAGACCTACATGCCTGAATCCATTTTAAAAGAATGTTTGTTCCACATTACCCAAAATCCTTGAGTTAAAAAGACCTGGTCTGAGGAGCACATGAGTTACTGCCAGATACATCATGTGTGTTAAGAGTTGCCATTTCTGTCTGATCATCACCAAACTGGAGGTCATCTTGTGATGAGATAACACCAGCTATGACAAGGTTTCCTTTCACTCTGTTAAGATGACTTTTGTTGTGCTTTATAAGTAAAACTGAACTGTGGATCAGACCACATCCATCCTAGAACTTTTCTTTGATTATTTTATATACCTGCAAAGTTTCAGTGCATGGTTTCAGCAGCTGTTTCCAAGAGCATAGCTTGCCATGTTGACAGACTCACAAGCAGGGTTGGGAAGAAGGGGGGGGGGGACGATTAAGACGACAGCTTTCTAAAATCTACCACTTGAATTGGGAATTTACATTTTTGCAATAAAATGTGATCAAAACTAAGAATCAGTTCATATTGGAACTGATGCTTTGTACCTTTTTTCAATGAAGATATTTTAACCTGAGATATTACAACAGCACGTGTTAATGAGGGTTGCATTCCACTTAGATTAAGTTTTGCTTACATGTTGGCTATGTTATATAACTTCCCATTATGTGCAGGTGCCAAAAGTGGATTGCAGCCCTTTCCCCTCACCTGAGTTCTGCATGTTATTTCAGGTTGAAATGTCTGATGTGGAAAAAGATTCAAACCATTTCCAACCCTGCTATGCAAGGACAGAACCAAGAACACTCACCAGCATCCTTGTCTTCTTTTGGAATTGGCGCATCACATTGCTCTTAACGTCCTCACTGGTAATATCCTTAGTCAGCTGGGAACCATTTGATCCCTGAAAATAGTTCCTTAAAGTGGAGCAGAAAGATTAAGACATCGGTTTTATTGATCAAGCACACCCATCAGAGCTGCTGAAAATGTATTACAATCCTGTCTAACACAGCATGTACAGCTAAATGTAAAAAGACAAGAGCAGAGTAAAGCTAACAAAAAACTTTTAAAGTCAGATTCTCTCAAACTTTCAAGAGGGAGCAACACTGATGGAAATTAGCATTCACTTTGGCAAGATTCATTCTTTTTTTTTTTTTACTTTCTTTTGGGATCATGTCATCCATTTGTGTCACTACTTGTGTAATTTTTACAAACATCACTTCCACGTTCTCGCTTTGACTCCTTAATAATGCTGAGATCTGCATGCACATTGGCCCGTGCAGGCTGTTGTAGCACAAATCTCTTCTGGTGCTGGACTGAATTCTAACAAAGATTGCCTTACTCTTTTCTAACAGACTAATGTGCATTAGCTGATTCTTTATTTGTCTAAATGGCTGTAAACTTAACAGGGCTGCGAGTCAACTCTCCTCGGCCAACTGTGGCTGTCGAGGAGCGACGTTGACCTCTCATATCAATCACAGATTGCGTGAGATTGAATAGACATGAATGAGAAGCATTGCTTTGGGTTTTAGATAAAGTTGTCTGCATGTGTGACCCAGTGCTGAGAAGACTGTAAATATTTTGGTCCACTTGCGAGAGAGGAAATTTTCGATGTGTTTTGGTGCTTAATATCAGAACCTATTGCAGGTTAACTGGGTGAGGGAAGTTTAAGATGTATTGATTTTATACCTCATCTCCCCTCCCCCTTCCCCCATCCATCCTTTAATTGTGCTTTTGCCATGCTTGTTTTGAATATGTGAACGAGACTCAAACACATTGAAATCATTAAGTGAAAACTAGTGTGTAAGCTGCTTTGTTTATAGTGATGAAATTAATGAGAGGTTAAAGTTATAAAAAGGTACTTTGGTTGAATGATGGTGAAAAGTTTGATGTATTTGTGACTTTAAAAATATTGTACTTTTTCTTTGTTTTAAGCCTCCCAGTCTGCCTTCGAGGAAGGGCAGGCAGATAAATCGGGGGTCATGTGGTCCTTCACTTTCAATATTTTTGTCACCAATCCTATGCAACATTCATTCTGATCTCCAAATTGAAGCCAAAAGCTGAACCTGTGTTTGTCCCCAGAGCAGTTTTCAGCACAGCCTTCAGAAGTTCAGCATGGCTCCAGATTTATGTCCAATAATCTTTAAGCGTGCGTGTTTATTTCATAAAGGCTGTCCTGCTACTGCCTTTGTAAGCACAAAGAGTGTGACTCCGTCTGTGTAAAGCCTGTTCAGAGGGATGTGGTTGTTGAAGCATTTGACTGGTCTGTTGTTTTACTACAAAAAAAACTCAATGAATGTTTTAGCTTTCTTAGCCATGTACATTTTCTACATGTAACATAACTTTGTAAATAGTTTATCTTGCAGCATTTTGATGACCTTTTCTAGCCGATTTGGTACAATACTTGAAATGGAGTATTTTGTGTACAGTCTCTTTACATCAGAGCGGATTGATGCAGTTTGTCATCACTTGTCTGTCCAGGCCTCGGAGAATTAAATCTATCACTGTACTAGTCTTAAGTTATTGTGATTCAATAAAATTAATGATTATTTATGATTGAATGTGGTTAATGTGCCCCTTTTCTTAAAAACAACCACATGCTTGTGTTTGAATTGTTTACACTTTTATTTGATGTTTGTATAAAAAAAAGTGAAATAAACATATATATACACAGCACATAATACAAAATACTTATTAAACAAATTAATATAAATTATTAACAAAACTGCTACAATTTCAATAAACAACTATTCAATGTCAAACCAAAAAAAAGTAACTCAATATTCTTGGCTTAAAATCTCCATACAAAATTGTACAAAATACTGTACAATTATACAAAGCTGTGCAAAACAGCAAACTGTGTCTTTGAAAGTAGATCCTGTCCAGCCCGCACGTGCACCAATGGAGCTATAAACAGTGACATTTGTGGTTTTGATGTTTCGGGTCAGCAGCTTCTTGCAAATCTGGTCACAGTCTCATTAAAACAAATGGCAGGATACGAGTCCATACTTATTTTTTTTTTTAATAAATTAAGATACTGTAATTTCTTCTTCGTCTGACTCTGAGAAGTCCGAGTGCTTACTGGAGAGAGAGGGAGAAGAGATGCTGGACCCTGCCGCTCTCATTCTCCGTTCATCATCTTCCTCCTCTTCTTCCTCGGCTGAGGACTTCTTGCCCACGTCGCTGAGATCCGGGTGTGGATTGGCTTTGGTGGGCAGAGTTTGCTCCCGGCATCCACCGGATGACAGCAGCTCACGTTCCTTTGAGTTCCTCCACTTCATTCGGCGGTTCTGAAACCAGATTTTCACCTGGAGGTGGGGAAAGAGTGGTAAGTAAAAAAAAAAAGTTGACGCATACCAGAACGCGCAGCCGCGCCTTGACGTGCGATGACGCTTCGCTCTGAGCATTTTGAACTCTCTAGTTACCTGCGAGTCTTTGAGGCCTAGTTTAGAAGCCAGTTTCTTCCTGTCGGGTTTGCTGATGTATTTCTGTTTCTGGAACATTTTCTCCAATGCTTTGCGCTGGACGTCGGAAAATACGGCCCTCCTCAGCATCCCTCTGCGGGGTTTCCCTCTGGCAGCCAGGGGCCACGAAAAGGTCCCGGGGATGGGAACAACGGAGGAAGATGCTGCAATAAAAACAGAGGAAATTTAAACATTTTCATCCTCAAAACCCAACCCATATGATATAAATTTAGTTGTAAAAGTAAAACAGCAGGCTATGTCAACTACTGCTTGGAAACCTTAAGAAAAATAAACCCCGCTTGAGCTTCTGAAGGGCTCTTGGATAATACACGATTATGATTCTTCCTTAAGAACATAGTTTTCCCATTTTGAATCTGAGCAATACGTCTCCGTTCTGAGTGAAATGGCACGAGGTGACTAATTAGCACATTGGCCGGTCCTCAACCGCATTGGTATGGTAAAGAGATGGAATATCCTTTAAGGAACCCTGTGAGGGCGGATAGAGGAGTTAATAAACCGTGAACGGTAATTGTGTAGTAATGAACTAACGCAGAAAAGACTCTGGACAGGCGGCGAAGGCCATATATTATCGCAACAAAGGGAGATTTACACTTTCAAACTAAACACAACTGCATACCAGAATACTGATGCCAGGCGGGGGAGCGAAGAGTGGAGGGGAATGGCGCATTTTCCCCCCTTCGTGCCCTCAAATCATTTTCATTAAATGAACACGAAAAGCTATTCAAGACGCTGGAGTTGTTTTGTTGAGGCATTGAGCTGAGGCCATGAATAGACTCAAACTCCATTATGATTTGTCTCAATGAAAGCCGGGACTAGCGACTTTATAGACTTTTCTAAGGGATTATTCTTTAGCTCAACTCGTTGATTGGCCCGGTTAGAGAATACAGGAACGTTTAAGGCACAGATTGATTGGGGGGTCAGTGGTAACCTATCCTATGGGCCTTGCAGCTTGAGGGGGGGGGGGGGACATGCTTCAAATGGGACATTTGGGGTGCGGGGGTTATTGTGAAGGTTGACTTTACTTTTGAACCCCACAGAGCAGGATACTTCTCTCTGCACTCTGCTCACTGGACTCACTGTAGCTGTCCTGCAGTCCCAGTAGAATCAGGAACAACGACGCACTATGTGGTCTTGTGAGAATATTGAAAACTCTCAATAGCGCCTAATAGGGAAATTAGTGCATGACTGGTTCACGCCTTTGGCCCGCCTGGTAAAAGTCACTCTCCTGGGTGTGTGGGTGGTTTGCCCGGTGGGAGCTGACCAAATTGGTCACGGTTTTGGGGGCTTTGTTACCGCCACAGTGGCCCGGTGGCCCCTCGGGCGCTGTGGGAAAACTCAGGGCCAGGGAAATGCCAAAACGCCCCCAATGGGAAGCAGGGAAACTATAACTCGCCACCCCGCCTCAAATTTAGAGCGTGACGATTTGGGATAATTGGTTAATTAGGGGGTGGGTGGGTTGGCCCTGGCAGGGGCCAGAGCCTGCGGTCCCCATTAATAAGACAGTGATTTCTTCTTTTCTGGCTGTTTGTCCCTTTTCTTCCTCCGTTTTAGTTAAAATATATGACAGGGGTGACAGCATTTAAATGCAATTAGCACAGGCAGAATTCTAAAGGCCATTGAGGAGAAAGACATCAAAGATGCGCCTACCTGGTAAATAAGGTGTCCTGAATATGGGGTGAAAAGCTCCCTCGAAGCAGGGGACGGTGAAGGTCTTGGAGTGCAGGCTGTGGACTGCAGGGTGTGAAGACGCTGTGGAGGAAACGTCACACGTTAAAATCATTCCTGGATCTGGATTTGAAATCCAAAACAATCATCAGTTCTAATTCAACATGCAAACACAGAAACTTCTGCCAACTCACCAGTCTTTGGTGATGGTGCGAGGATGGCGCTAACTCCAAACTTGAGAAAACTTGGGTCCTTGCTGCTCGTCACTGAAGTTTTCGGTGAGCAAGATTCGCGCGTAGTGACTAGTGCGCGCTCCGCGGATGCGCCACTGAAGGATAAGGTAGCGGTAACGCTGGGCAAAGAGGCGCTCGCTGGTGGGACAGTCCGGTTAATGAATGCAGTTGGGCGGCTTATGCGGAGCAGATCCTCTACTAGGAAGCTGGAGTGGTTTGGAAAAGCGGATGGCAGAGTCTGGTGAAGCGGCAGTGCCGCGGTGGGCCGGTACAGCCCCGGGTAGAGGGCCGGAGGTGCAATGACACTTGGGATCATCATGGTCCCAGCTTTACAAAAAGAAAAAGAAACTAAGAAATGAAAAAAGAAAAAGAAAAAAAAAGTCACCGTGTGAAATCAGAAATACTCCGAGTGTCAGTTAGGAAGGACTCAGTCGTGTGAATGCTGCTAACTGCTCTAGCTTCCTCACTCTGGGTAGAGGAGTTTTATAGCAGCCAGCCCCCCCGGCTCTCCTCTCAAGGCTGACAGCCTCAACAATAGAGCTCAACAAAGTTCTCCACATGGGTCGCTTTCATGCCGCATCCCCCGGCCCGCTGATTGGCCAGAGGACGCAATTTATGATTGCATTAGACTTCATAAGCAAGCAATACACAATGCAAAGAGCACAAAAGAGGCTCAGTCATCAATTTTGCATGTTGACCACTTTCCTTTCATTTTGTTTTGTTTAGCAGAGGCGAGCAGCCTAATTAAAAAGCGATCTTCTGATTCAAGTGTTATATTGGGACTTTTAATGACTTCTTAAAAAGATACTTTGCTTTTTTTCTCCATTGTGTTTTTGTTATTTGAGATTGAAAAGAGCGCAACATTATTTTTGGTTTCAGTGTTGCAAAAAGTTTGCATAAAAACATTTGGCACAAAGAATTTAAACGATTAAAATAACAATGATAAACCAAAAAGAAAATCCTTTCTACATTAGCTACAGGCTTTGGCAGCATCACATGTAAATCAGGTTTAGGGTTTCATAGGATTCTCAACACTCAATCTGGCCTTCGTCATGGAATAATGTCTTAAACGGATTTCTGCTATCAAAACGCTTTAACAGATGTGTTAAATATCACTCTTTTGCTCAGGCTTCATTCAGTGCGCACAGCCGCAGCTCAGAGCGCAGAGGAGAAGTGTGCGGCCCGGGCCGTGCGCTCCTGATCCTGTTAACCATGAACTAACTGTCACCCTCAGCTGCGGAGGAGGCGCCCCTCGGCCCTTTTCTCTTTCCCTCTCTCAGGCCCAGTGGAATTAAAAAGCTTCATTTCTAAAGACGGTTTTGTTCTGCTATTTTAACTGGCTGAATAAAAGTGCATCTGTGATTTGATTTAAAACGCATTCATATGAGCGGACATTGAGACCCCCATATAAAAATCTTATTAAAGCGACTTGGAGCCTGATAGTCGTGTTCTGTCAGCTTTCCTTCCCGAAAACCCGTTAATGCAAAGCAAACGGGCGAAAATGTGTTGAAGACTTAAAAGGAGAGAAGACTTGTCAGCAGTTTGACACCCAATAAATAACTTAGATAATTTTAAATCTTGTGTTTATAAATTATCGTAGGTATTTTTTCCATATTGGATTTAATCTGTTTTTGAATTTGTCTTTAGAGGTTTCATAATCCTATTTCTATGTTTTATGTTGCAGCCTACGCTAGTTTTTCTTTGTTGTTGTTGTTTTTTTAATGATGTTAGATTTTATAAAGTCTATTTCACTTTTACCAAAGTTAGAAAAGTTCAGGCTACTTTTGATTTTTTACAAAGCATAGTTTAGTTTTTTGGTCCACTGGCAATAT
The DNA here is from genome assembly GCA_028567055.1 of Leptatherina wallacei. NCBI lineage: Eukaryota > Metazoa > Chordata > Actinopteri > Atheriniformes > Atherinidae > Leptatherina > Leptatherina wallacei. The sequence continues at coordinate 4,524,872 of JAOXYM010000001.1, forward strand.
TAAGACCCAAAAAATATTAAAGATAATCAAATAGATAATTATATTTTAACTTCACCGCAGTAATAATTTGTGTGTAAAAAATAAAATAAACAAAAACTTTGATACAAGTATTCTTTTAAAGTAAATCTGTGTTCGTCATTAATCTCCTCTCCTGGTTGATGTAAATTGTTCCCTTTGTATCATTTAGATCAGTTCAAATAATAAAATAGCTCTACATTAATCAAATAAAAATTGGCTTCAATCGGATAATTAAAAGGGAACGCCTCCGTGAAATGATCCTATACAGAGAGTCAATGCTTATCAGAGGTGCGTCCTCTTTCTGGGCGCACGCAGGACGCACAAGCAGGCGTTAACGCAGCGCTCTGTCTCCGCAGCTACACCTTCAATAAGTAACGAGACCTTCAAAGCTTTTTTATGAGCCTATATTCCTTTACTCGGCTGCCCGAAATCCTTCTTTTGTGAGCGGTAAGCAGATGGTTAGCAGGAAGCATGGGCTGCTCTGGCTGACCGAGACTAATTTCTACGAGCTTTGCAAGCTTGCCACGTCCCCCGCTCCTTTACCAGGCCGAGTAAAAACAGCTGGTTGCGGCTGAATTAAAGCCATTAAAAGCACATCTCTGAAATATCGCCACCAATAACAACAATCCCTCCCCTTATGATTGTCCTACAGGGATTCAGCCGCTCATGTTTAAATTTAAACGGTATTAAATATGTGTCTTCATCAGGAGGTCTGGGATTGTAAATGATCAGCAATTACTTGTCAGTGAGAGTTTGTAGCCTGTTTTTTCCTTCTTTTTAAAAACAAACAAATAAACAAAACAAAACAAAACAAACAAACAATCGCATCAACTTAAATCAACTTAATTTAGTTAGATTTCAATTTACCAATAATATTCATACTGGAAATAGCTCATTATGTCCCCATATGGTAAACTAATATCCCCGCAGGGATTATCACATGTTGTACGAGTATAAGACGATACAGGACTGATATCTCAGTCCTTCTCCGTCATAAGAGTCCACCAGAAGAGTCATAAAAAGACAAATACACCATGTCACATTTTTCCTTCTCTTTGCGCAGCATTATATTCTCGAATAATGACTCACTGTCATTTTATTACGCTTGAATTCGTAGAAAATATCCTGTATGAATGAGTTTTCTACCATATTCTGGGACCCCACCTTTAAAAAAATAAAATAAAATTAGCACGTTTTTTTCCACAGATAAGTTGGACAGGGCCAAACAAGTTTACCAAACAGATGAACTTAACCATTGTTTTGTGTTTCTTTCTGCCTCGTTAAGTGAAAGGGGATTGAGTAAATATGTTACCCATGCATGAGAGGCTCTCAATGGGCCGTCTTATTGTGCCGCGGGTCCGACAGGTGGTTGACTGTTTATTATTCCCTCATTATTTATCAGTGACGTGAGCGCATCAAGGGAAGGGAACTCCCCATCTTTTCACTTAACTAGGATGAACAGATTGTGCTGACTGGTTGCAGCCTCGTATATGACACCGGTCAGCAGTCCATCCATCTCAACCCTGAAGTCATTCACTCTGCATCCGACTCCATCAAGCTTTGAGAAATTGCAACCCAGCAAAGGTACATTTGCCAAAACGTCATGGCATTAAAGACTCAGAACCTGTGAGCTTGTGAGCCTCATGGTTTTCCATTACCTGTTTAAAAACAAACAATCGTTGTAGCAACAAGCTGCTCACCTGTAAATAAGCAATGCAAAATTATTGATAAGTGATTTAACATTTTTCTCTCTGTTTTTTTGGTGCAGTGGACCAACATTTCCATTTTCCATTACCCATTCTGGTGTGAGACTGAATTTTTCTTTTAATTAAACTGTTTCTACTACTTATGCATTTTCTGTTGCAGAATATGTTCAAATAATCTGAAATACCACTTAAATATTATATTGTACATATTTTGAAGCCAATAAAATCAGAAAAAGGCAACTTTTCCACTTAATGGCCATATGAATACTTGAAGTTCTTCAAGCTCATAAATATTAGAGAATTTGATGGATATGTCAGTAAATAAAGATGAATGAGTGTCATAAACACATCAAATGTAGAGTTAGCATGTATAAACCAACAATAAAAGTTAATTTGCTAAGAAATGGTTTCATTACTTATTTGAAAACTATCTTGGTAGAAGTTTAGTTTTTACATAAATAAACAATAAATAGATTTGTTAGATTATAAGGTTGTCTACTGGCTTCACATTCAGCTACATTAAAATTCTTGTTTTATTACACATTTTAAAAAGTCAATATAAAAGAAAGAAATGATTTATTTGGACGCTCTAGCTGTTTGGACCACGTTTGCGTCATTCATCAGGTTATTCCAGTTTTTAGCCCATTGGTCATTTTAATGTCACAGTTTGAACATGCTTTAGATGAAGCTGCAGCCAGTCCTTGCTCCTGCCATGTGCAGTTAACCAAACATCTATTTCAGTGGTTTCAGTTAGTGACCGGGCCTCACCTCAGCAGCAGCTACCACTTGGGGTGTTTTGGCCGCAGCTTCACCTCGCCTCACTGCAGTACCGAAGGTCTCTACAGCATCTGGCACAGGCGGTGCAAAAGCTCAGCTCAACGCTGAGCGAATTAGCAATGCCACAAGATTCAGAAGAACAGTGACAAGCATTAAATCGATATTAACTTTGTATTAAACATGGGCCCCTCCCTCTACCCCAAATGGACTGGAGCCATCGGTGCACAAAGCGCTCTGTATGAACTCTGGGCTGCACCTGTTCCCTCTCACTTGGTCATGGGAGTTCAACTTCTTAGTTTCACCCCAGGCTCTTTTTTGTTTGACTCACCCCACATTGAATTCTTTCAGTTGGGCTTTTGTCGTCAGTTTTTGATCTCAACTTCACCCCCTCTGAATTTTACAACTCATAAAAATAACATAATTAAAACCATGCATTTCACAACCCCAGTACTGTCCAAACTTTTACTCAAAAGTACTGCTTTCAAGCTGCTGAAAGTTTCAGAGCTTAACTGCTCTTTTTGATCCAGACAGGGGACACTTGCCTCCCCCTTTTTCACTGTTCATTTATTAGCAGTTGTCAGTATGGATGTCGAGTGGTGTCCTAATCTTCTTAAAGTGCATGTTGGTACAGTTTGCATATCATTTTCTAATCTTGGAGAAAGGCCACAACCCTCTCTATTCACAGGGATTCCCTGTCCTCTTTCAGTGCAGCCACAGCCAACAGCATTAGCATAATCTGACAACCAATACCATTGTCCGTGACCTTGTATGCAAAGTTAATTGCTCATTAATACCAAACAAAACAGAGGGGTGCAGAGGAAGCACAGTAGTCCTCTAAATCCTTGTTTTTAGAGGGGGCCAGGCAGGCAGGTGGAACATCCTCTGCTGGGTCATTAAACTACCTGAAATGAATTTATTCACATCTGAATGTTTTAATTCTACTTTTACACAAAAACATCGAGGGCTGCAAAATCCAGAGAATAAGGTGTCAAATTAGTAGTTGTTTAACCAATCATTTAAGTTTTAGCAGTAATCTGGCAATACTGTTTAAAGGTCGACACACACACACACAGATACACACACACACAGATACACACACACACACACACACACACACACACACACACACACACACACACACCCCTAGGGTTGCACACACACCTTCAAAAGTATTTACAATTTGTCACAGTGGCTCAGCATTAATCAATTGCAAATGTATCTCTCTGCAAGTTTAATCTCATCTCTACATTAGTTTCACGGATCTGGGACGATTTGCAAGAGGAGCCTCCACTCCTTCCCCCCCCCCAACCCACAAGCACCTGGCAGTCTTTTGGGGTAGCGTCTCTGTAAACACCCACTGCTTCAACGGGTGCCCTGTCTGAGGACCCAAGCGTCACTGCACAGCACGGAAAAAGGTGGCCAGGCTGTGTGGTTGTCAACACCGGTTTAGTTTAGGAGCCCTATTGTGACATTAGTGGTGACTATCCTGGTTAAGATGACCCGCAGTACTTGTTTGATATAGATATTGCCGCTGATATCTGATCATTATAGAATGGACAGGCACTAGAAAGGGTTCCCCGCATGCAGCTGCTTAATACTGTCTTTGTGCTCTGCAGATATTCAGCCGGTAAAGCCCAGCCTGTCGGATATAAAACAGAAATGCAATGAAATACATGTGTTTTTCAGCTTTATGCATCAGAAACAATTAAATGAGGGAAAACTAATTCTTTAAAGTCATTCATAGTGAATGAAACAGTATTTTTTTTAAAAAAAAGAAAAAAAGCCCAAAACATGTTGAATAGTTTTTCTCGGGGGTAAAAGTTGGTATTTAAGAAGTCTGCTCTGAAGGCTTGTTGTTTACTACGGCTGGACGTCTGAGGAAGTGTGTGTGCAAGTGTGTTTGGGAGGGGCTGCAGCACAGGGGCAGTTGAAGAAGACGACGACGAAGAAGAAGCTGGTATGAATGGAGAAAGAAGGGGCTTGGGTGGAGGAGGGGATGCTTGACGGACTTCACTGCCTGTTGGCCCTGCAGCATTGATGCCGTGTTGGCCATATAATCGGATTGCCAGTGGGTGAAAGTGAGCCCGGGTGCTTATGTCAGTTTGCGTCTCGTCAAGCTGAATAATACGCATGGCCAGGGAGTGAAGCGGACGCTTGCCATTGAGGGCTCTCACCACTTGTGGCTAAGCATTTCTAAAAGAGAGAAAAAGCCTCATTGGATTCATATATAATTCTCACTCAAGCGTTTTGATGCATTTGCATAACAGGGGGAAACCAGTGATCTTTTCAGTGCTGCTGCTGCTCCTGCTGCACAAGTGTGTGTGTTTGCATGTGCTGCTGCTGTGTGTGCGTCAAGTTAAAGAGAGTCCTGGCTGAGCTCTGCACAAACAAGGCTGGACGTTGATCTTAGACTTGGCCTCTTATGATTAATCAAAGATCAGCAACAGTAAATCTGAGCATTAATCTTCCTGCAGTCATCGTTCACAGTTTAAGTAAAGCAATAAGTATTCTCTGTCATGAGGAAAGACGGCCAAAAAACGCACTGTTCATTCTGAGATTTTGCAAGTTTTACATGGAAAGTTTCAAGAAGAGTTAATAGAGCAAATCTGTAATGATAGGGCATGTAAAATCTGATGTTTAGTCATATCAGCCAAGGCTCCTGAGGAATGCAGCCTGTAGGGAAGTCAGAGATACTCTTTAAACTTATGAGCAATGGATGAATCACTCATTTGATCCACAAACTTGATTCATTTAAACCATTTTGTGCCGTTTTATCCCACTATTGTGTTGAACCTACAGTGCAGTGGAAATCAGTTTTGGCATTTTCCCATCTCATTAAAAATGCATACTTTCACATGTCGCATGATAGTGTTAACAATCACAGTGTCCAAGCTTTGAACACAAACCCCAAAATCCCAAACTTGCAGGCAGGAAGGAGTTTTTAAGGGTCGACACGGACTACGTTGGAAGTTCTGAGCCACACAAAGCAAATGTCTGAAATTAAAACGACCAAATTTGATTGAAAGCTGAAAGTGAACAACTGCAGTAACACATCCACAGAACATCAGACGGGAGATACTATTTGTCACTCTAACAAATGATTGAACACAAATTATTTGTTTGATAAGAGTACAAATTTGTTTAAATTAAAATTTGTTCCATAAATTTGTGGATTTTGTATAAAAACAGACACATGATACTGCTGACTTACTGCGACTGCAATAATAAACTGTCCCAAATAATAATGGACAGAAAATGTCAATAATTTAGTGGCTGTTGCGGCTGTAGGTTATCACATTGTAAACTAAACATAGTTTGGTTTTCCATAGTTAGTTGGAAGATGATTTTTAAACTTGACCTTAGGCTCTTCTTTTATTAGTGAAAACCCAAAGTTATTAATCTTTTTAGCATCACTGCTTTTCCACCGATTTTCAACCCGACATGATTGCGAGCTGTGAAATAGATCTATACATTTTTGTGCTAAGTGATCTCATGACAGAACGTGAAAATGGTAAATTGGTTCACAGCACTTAATGTTGCAGTTTAACAATAAAGGCTCAAAGAGGTACAGTTATTATGGATTGTTCCCTTCACAGATACAGTTTACACTTTGATTAATCAGCACATCCCCAACCTAACCTATATTTATTCTCATGCCACATCATGGCATTTCACTTTCCACACCACTTGTGAAGGCTTGTGGTTCAGTGCCTGCAGACATCTCCACTTTCCTTTTTATAAGAAACATGTAGCTCAAATCTCATTCTGAATGTTTGTCAGTGATTCCTCACTTTTCTTTGGTTTTCTCATCCACAAATGGTTCATATTAAATTAATATAGAAATGAATGAGACAAAATACATTATTAGTTTAACCCCCCCCCCCCAAAAAAAAAAAAAAAAAAAAAAAAAACAAAAACAAAGCATTGTGTCATGATAGGAAACCTGCCTGGTTGGCTTCTGTCGAAGAAATAAAAGCTGATTGGTTCAGTTTCATGAAACATCAGGGCTTGCTTTAATTTAAACTATGTCGGTCTAGTGCATTTTGAAATCTAACTTATTGGGTAATAACTCCTGCACCATCTTCAAAGCAAAGAAACACTATGTAAATATTTCCTTTCCATCTGCACAAATAAAATGGTCTTCCTTCTATGACTACTTTGCTGTGTTTTCTTATAACTAAACAACACTAATAGTTCATGTCCTGCAGTAATTCTACCCAATACCTCTCCGCTTGCTCTGCATACCCTTTTACTTAACATTTACTCCATTAGCTTAGTGTTGTTTCATCTGGAAATGAAATATTTCATGACATTTTGATCTACAAAGTTGATAGAAAAAGGGATGACTTCCACACACTTCTGTGCGGTTCAGCGTGAGTTGTCAGTTTGTAAAGCGGCTGACAAGGCCACTAAAGTTCTCTTCAACCCGGATGCAGACCACAAGCCGGTCCATTTACCCTGTTGAAATTCTGTGAGGCATGATGACGATCGGCGCGGTCGAGATCTTCGGTTCTAACAGACAGCAGTAATGTGGTCCGACTGACTTTCCACAGAGAGAACTGCTCCCCCCTCCCAGTCTAATTCCTGGAGCAGTCAAAGTCCTGCATCTCAAAGTCACATACAGCCATTTAGAACCAGTGGCCTGTGCTGCTTCTCACTCCCAGTGTGGCTTATAATTGATCCCATCATTGCATTATGAAGGATCTAATAGGCTCTAGGTGATCTGACCTCTGCTCCCCCAGGTCTCAATGCCCCCCCCTTCTGCTTGTCAGTTCTCTGCACCATCACTCATCTATTCCTTTCAACATCCACTGCAGTCCATTTCCCCCTTTCTCCTCTTCTCAGATTTAGCAGCCATGTTGAGTTCAGAGATATTTTAGCTTAACAAGCAGAAAACCACGGTTTATCCTGATCAGAGAAACCGTGACATGCAGTAATTTAATGTTCTTTTCATCCCTCTGATCAACTATGCCAACAAAAAGATGCCAGGACTGCAAATGGCCTGCACGATAAACTCGTGACCAGGATGTGGGGTCAAACCAGAAACAACATGGAAGGAGGTGGCACATATTTTTTTCTGTGAAAGATAAAAAAAAACAAAAAAAAACTTTAGGACTGTTGAAATGGACTGAAATCTGTTTCAACCAAATCTTCAAGCTTTCCATTAATCCCTCACCCATCGTCCTTCAAAGCTGTGTTGGGGTCTCCCCTTCAAAAGTACTTTGTATATTATTTTTAGCTTAAAAGTTCTCCTAAGACCTCTTGTACGACTTATATTCGAGTACAAAAGGAGAACAGAGCAGGCAGGGGGAAGGGTCACCTATAGTAGAGTGACCTCTGCTCTGCAGGGCCAAATGATAAGACACTTGAGGTCAAGAAGAGCACAAAGGCCTGAGAGAGAGTCCACTCCAAAGACAACAAGCCAGAGAACAGGAATGTGAGACTTTCACTTGCCTTCAGAAAAAAAAAATCACTTGAGGTAAAGCTTCAAAAAAGAAATAGTCTTTTATAAGCATGCAGCAGGTCAAGGATGCTCTTACACCTTGCATTCTTGCTTAGAAAATATTGGAGATGAAGAGAGAGATCAATTGTTTGCCTTGCCACACACAGAGAGAAAGATTTTGGTTCCAATTGTTTTGCTTTTTAGATTTCATGAGGCAGAGTGTGATTCCAGCCATTCTCCATGGACACGGTTTTCTCTAAATGTTTTCCCATCGCCTTGCCTCAACAGTTTGATGGATCTTTACAGTTCTCTTTTCTGGGGATGATACAGTGGGACAAGATGAGACTGATCAAGGAGGAAAGAAAATCTCATGTCACAGTGAGGGAGTTCAAAACCTGTTAGCTTTACGACGTGTGTCCAGTCAGTAAAGCCTCGGCAGGTCTCCGATCCCAGCAGATGTCTGGGAAATTACAGCCGCCACAGTTTTATACTCCTGCATCTCCTTGAAGTAAAGCTGTCTGAGACACTACATTTTCTGCATGTTTGCTGGAAAAAAAGACAGTATTTGCACATAATTACTCTTGTATGGGAAACTGGCAGCTTGTGAGGAGTGGTCTGTGAAGAGAGGAGAGGATAAAAAGGGGCAATCACGGTATAATAAAAGATTTACAGAATAATGACACATATGTTCCAGTTTTACACCATTCATTGAACTGGGACAATATTTCAAGGATTAGAGATGACAGGCCATGATAGGCCGTCTCCTGAGTCCAGGGATCATGCGCTGCATTCACATGCAAAGAGACTACATACACACAAACTTTAAAGATGTTTTTCTTCTAAATGAAAATTCATTTCTAATGACCAGAATCCACAGAAAATGTCCCCCACGACGAGCCGTTTCCTTTTAAACTGCACACAAAAGCTAATTAATAAAAACCCTATCAATTCATTCACTGTTGCAACATCAGACAAAGAGAGCAGAGAGGAGAGTGCATGAGAGCAAGAGACAGTTGGAAACGGTTGCCAGTTGAGAAAGCTCTATTCAGTCCTCCTGAGGTCCTTCATACTTATAGAGGAGATGACAAAGAGCACCAGTTAATTAGCAAGAAGTAGTATCTCAAGGAGGACTGGGTAGGAAAAAAAAAAGCCCTCCATTCACACTCGCCGCTCACCTCTTGCTTATGAGACTCAAGGAGGGAGGGGAGGTGAGCAGAGAGGAGGCTAAGCTTGAACTGAGAACCCGGCTGCAAGCATGGAGCTGCCTTGCTTGATTTAATTTGGACAGTCATTCCTTTAATTTGCAATGTCATTGTATCAAATAGGGGGTCTTCTATAGAGGCTGGTGATTATGTGAAAGCCTCGGAGTGCAAGTCAACGATGTCCCCCCTCTGTCTGCTGGTTGAGACGCTGTAGAGGAGGAAAGAGGATGAGAAGAGAAGAATAAAGCAGAGAGAGGGATTTGGTCAGAGGATGAAGCTTTAATTAAGGCACTTCTCTGTTTCTAAGCAGAGTAATTCAGCCATAGTTCTTCACAAGTGTACGAGATGATTGAAACAGAGGTGAGGGAGAGGCCTGAAGGGCAGCTTATATTAGATCTATTGTAGAAGAAGATTTTGAAGTGCACGGATGTATCATTAAAAAGAAAATTACGGTTGGGGGGGGGGGGGGGGGGAGAGCCATGTNNNNGGGGGGGGGGGGGATAGCCAAGTTGGTTTACTCTATCATTACCATGCATCTAGAAAACTCAAACCTTGAAGTTTAGTTACAAAATTTAATCAAGGAAGTAAACCATTTCTTTTATTGTTTTAATGGGATTAAAAAGCAAATTAGGAAATAATAAAGACCTGAGGAATAAGCATTTATCATCGCACCAGGAGCAGAAGGGTAACAGCTTGCACGTAAATCTCCAGCGGAGGGAACCTGGTTGGTCTAAAAGCTGGTTTTGTTTGATTTGTTTAAATGGAGGCCTGATCAGAGCAAAGAACTCCCTGAGGTCCACAGCCTGGGTGAAGACAAAAGGTAGGTCTGCCTGTGCTACAGTCTCTGAGGACTGAGGAATATGCAAAGCCCTGCACCTCCACACTGAGGATGAATTTGAATGGCTTAAACCAGGCTGCACCATAAGGAGGCAACATTCAGCTCTTCTAGCCACTTGGCTTTACATATAAAGGTTGGAAATGTAAATGTGTGACAGTGACAGAAGTCAGGGGTTTAAAAATTGAAATGCAAGTTTATACATTGACACTGTTGGGACAGGATAAGGGTTATCACAAGCCAAACAAATAAAATCTAATGAATAACTGTAAAAGTCTTTCAAAATTCCTCTCACATGTAACCTGCAGTGAAAAAAAAGGAGGTGAAAAAAAGAGCTGGAGAGTTGCGTTAATTGCCTGTGATAGACAGTGTCAATCAAACTGCTGTGTGGAAAGCCTCACCGCCCAGGTCTTTGAGGATCCATTGAGTCTGTTCATCTTCACTGCACCACTCAACACCATTGAGAGATGAGACCAGAGCAGTATTCAGAGAATTCACTTAGTTTTGCCTTGTGTTTTACACTGGAGAAGACGTTTGCTTGGCTGAGCTCTGCATAAACAGAACAATAACCTTCTTTTTTGCTCTTTATTCCATCTTCTGCATTATACCCCTCGAAAGCTTTTTAGCTTTTCTGAAGTTAGCTGCAATAGCAAAAGGTTGAACAATAGCATGCAACTTTCAGACTGAAAACTGACTGACTATTGCCAACATAATTTTGTTGTGTTGTCCTTCTGATACAATGACAATAAAGCTGCTGCTTCTTCTGAAAAGCTACAAAGAAAGCAGACGGGGCTAGTATCGCTCTTCCATGTGATTATGTATCCACTTCTGAAAAAAAATAGTCACAAAAAAATAATCTGTTTTATATGAAATGGCCATCTTCACAAATAAAAAATGTCCACATGAAGGGAAAGCTGATGCATTAACAGTAAAACACTCAAGCCCTAACATTGTATATTTTTCTAACTACATTATTTTCTTGTCCAAAACCTAAAAGATTTTGAAGTGAGAGAAAGAGAAAAAAAAAAGGCTGTAGAAAACATCATGAGACACCAGCACTTTCTGCCCCCAAAAGGCAGCAAAGTGGCATGACATGTAAACGTGTCTGTGAAGCCTGGATGCAGTGATTGTAGAGGTATGTTCAAACTTTTAACATTCTGCTTTTCAGTTCACAGCTTCTGGCTTTAAGATAAACTCAGACTTTACTTATTGTTATGACATAGAATATAATACTTAAAAAAAGCCAAATAATAATAAAAAAATGCTGTGGACAGGAATTTAACTTTTCCCATCTTTAATTTGTCTGACTGTCCTCTGGATGTGTGTGGGGGAATTAAATACTTAGGTCATGTCATATCTGACGACTGGAGCAATGATAAAGACATCCATCGACAGCGCTGTAAAATGTAAGCTGACATGCTGATATGGAAGTTTTCTATGTCTGCTTCTGTGAAGTGCTCCCTTTTCCCTGTCACACGGTTTTATACTGCTCAACTGTGGTCAAACTACAGGAAAATGAGTATGCCGAGGCTCCAGGTAGCCTATTATGATGCAATGAGGCTGCTGCTTCATGTCCCAAAGTGGCAGTTAGTTGTTTGTGATAAGTGTGATAATTATTGAGGCGCTCTTAAGGCAGCTAATGTACAGTTTTATGATTCGACTGAATAAGTCTGACAATCACATAATAGAAGCCCTAGTTAGCGCTCTGAAAAGCTGCTATGGATTCACTTCCAGACTGAGACAGCATTGGTGTAACAGCTTGCATGTCTCAATGTGCACAAAAATTTTGTTTAGGTTTATTTATTCTGTATTTTGTTTGTAGCTTGTAGGCTTGTGTTATATGGACTTTTATCTGCAACAATGTTTTGCATTTACTGTTTTTCAAATAAATAAATAAATAAAAAAAGGTAAAACTTTGGAGCATGTGCAGAGTGCCTTAGCCCTTTCTGTGTTTATTCAGTTTTGAGGTTTAATTTTGTATCAGTTTGGTTGGACAAAGATGTTTACATACCAAAATCTGGTTTAGGTCTGACTAGCAAGAGTTAGTTTCTAATTGTCATGTAAATGTGCCCAGTGTTGAATATCCTTGATGACAGTCCTTGTTGTTGATCACCACTCCCTTCTTCCTCCTGATGCTGCAGACTCATTTTCCTTGAGTCTTGTAGATGATTGTGTGCTTACAAAGAAAAAGTTGTAATCTTAATTTGTGTTTTAAACACATTTTGTGACCATCTCCCATTTTTAAGTTTCAACATGCTTAAAGTATCAATGTGAGGACAGGATGTCCCCCAACTTCAATAAAATTACAGTTTTAGCCTGGAGCTATAATGTTTGTGTCCAAACTGAACCAAATATGTTGTTCCTAGAGCCATAATAGCTTGTGTCAAAAACATTTTTCTTAGGGTGCCTTCACACCTGGATAGTCCAAGAAACTTGGTTTGATTGGTTGGCAAATTCCAAAATTTTTACACTTCACTTTATTCAATCACAACACCTGGACAATGTCACTCAGTTAGAACAGCTGCTTACAATGGGCAGTATTCCCTGAAACGACAACTGATAAGAAAAAAAAGCTAAATCAGAACGAAGAAGAAAATCTGGCTCACTGACCAAATGGAAAAATGAAAATCCTTCCCCTTCAGTCTTCTCATTCACCGGAAGTAAACAATGGATACACACCAAGTTCATGCATACTTGGACTGGAGTCTGACATTCATGCTGTAAGCAAACAGAACCAGGGTTCACATGTGAGTGAACTAAGACCCCCCCAGTTTTCAAGCTTCTTTGGGCCATTCCAGAACACATGAGAGTTCAAACTACCCCAAACGGACCGTACTATCGGTGGAAGTGGACCAGGATGCATCTAATGCAGACCAAACAGCGCCACTGTGAAAGCATCCTTAGCAAAAATGTGAGGAGTTTCTGAAAAACTTCACAGAACTTTCAATCCATGACCTTTTTATTGTATATATCACCTTTTAAATCAGTATAGTTTCATATAATATTTTATCATGAGTCTTGAGAATGTTAACTTGATTAAAAAAAAGAAAAAAAAGAAGCTCGTTATGTGTAAGTGGCAACATAGCTTACGGCAATAAAAACTTTTCATGGGCCACTTTTGCAGGATGTGAAGGTTCTGACGCGTTGAATCCAGTAAAAAAAAAGGAAGCAAAACGGACATAAAAGCGACTTCCGTTTATTGAAAAATTCCAAAAGTTACAAAAAATATTCATGGTAAATAAAGCACTAACGGTAGACCGAAATATTAACTGTAACCAAAACTAAACGGTCAGAAACCTGTTGCTCCTCGTCCTGCTCCATCAAGCTGACACCTTAACATCACACTAACAGAGTATGCACACTAATTGCCAAACTTGTGCATACCGATTAAAGGCAGGATGTTAAAAAGAGCCTAAATGACCAGTTTAGCTACTAAAACAGAAATATTACACATATATTCAACACTACAAAACATAATCAAATTTCTCTACCAAATTAGATAATATATTACTCTTTATACCTAAATTATTCCTGTGAGATAATATGAACAATATGAACGTAAATTCTATAGGGCTCTAACATTATGTATCAGACTTAAAACACAAAGTTTTCATTCCATCTGAAAGGAATATACACACGAGTCGTCAGCTCATCCTGTTGTCAGATTCTTCCTGCACTCAGGAAACTGCTGACAGGAGCCACAACAGTGCTAACAAGGGCCTTTACAGAAGCAGGCTAATGGTTAGCTTGCTAGGAAAACATCAGCATTTCAGCATCTGTTTCGTGTGACAACAAGGTGACGACGCTGGACAGAGGGCAGCACTTCTGTTTCCTGCCACTGCCAAACTTCATCCGGTTCAATTCTGAAAACTTTTGGGACCACAATGTTCTTTAGTTTGGATCATTTCATGTTGTGATTTTGTATCAGATGACAGGAAAAAATGAGATCAATATCAGGACGATGTTTAAAAAAATGCAAACACCAAATTTGAGATTCTTCTGAAGTTTAAATGAACCATAATGGCAGTCATCGGTATGTCATGAATATCCAAATAGCTTCTCTTTTTTTTCCTGCTTTCAGTGGTCAATATGGAAATTTTGACTTCCCAACGCTCATGACTCTTTGTGATGCCCGAACATTTGTAAGCCTGAAAAGGTTGAGAAAAAGCAAAGACTTTCCTTTAGGATAAGTGTGGAAAGGAGGGTTTCAGAGGTTGTGCTCAAATCCCTGGAATATCCAAAGTGAGCGAAAGGAGGGGGGGGGGGGGTGGATCTATCCGAAGAGAGGACGGAGGGGAGGGTGATGTATGGATGCGTAAGAGTAAGAGTTTATTCACTGGTGTCTGAGGGAGCCTTTCAGAACCACTGAGTGAGTGTCTATAGCGGGGCAATCAACCATAGGACTAGGAGGCTTTATCTCTAAAATACAACCCCATCTCCACCACCCCAGCCCCACCCTTCAAACACACACACACACACACACACACACACACACACACACACACACACACACACACACACACACACACACACA
>JAOXYM010000001.1:4541423-4559447 GCA_028567055.1 Leptatherina wallacei
TTGCTGGGATAGGCTCCAGCCCACCCGCGACCCTGCATGGATTAAGCGGTACAGAAAATGGATGGATGGATGGAATACATTTTGTACAATTCTGTTCATTCTGTACAATCTTGCTGCTTGAGGAGTTTCATATTGGACTGACTTCTTCACTTTTCATCCATGTCTGCAAAAACATTAAAATCATCTTTCTTCATCTCAAGTTACAGTTTTAGCTCAACCTGGCAATTCAATTGGTTCACCATTTTGTTCCATTAGCAGGGGAGGAGTAATTGACCAAGGTAAGCCCAAAACGTCAGCGTTGTGGTCTGTGTGAAAACATTCCCCTTCTTTTAACTATCTCAAAGGGATATCATCATGCAAATAAATATAGAATCAATATCAATGAATGCTGCATTATGATCAGTAATGTGATTATGCTGATGTACTGATCCGATAAAATGTGTTGGCATAGTGACACCAACATGGTGTGATCACCTGCAGTTAAATGTACAAGTATCTTCTCACTACTACAAACATTTAGTTTCCTGATGTTAGCTACCCCATGTCATGTTTTAGTTATTTTAGGGCCGTTAGTGTCTGGTTATATTTTCAATGACATTAAAAATTGTATACTAAATTCAAACTTTTTATTTAGCTGCAAATTTATTCCCATTCTACTACTGGTGAACCATTTGCCACCCTCTTCCATAGCTGGTAATGGTGTAGCCCACACTTGGATTATGAAGGAGAGATGCATACACTACTCACAAAGTTAGGGATATTTGCCTTTTTGTATGATGTCTGAATGTACCGAAAATGCACTATAACCTTTATTTGTGAACTTCATTTTACTGTATTTATACTTTTGAATGCACACATTCAGTGGGTAAGTACTTATTGTACAACATGCTGTTCTCAATAAGGTGACTAACCACAAAAAAAATCCTCAAAAGGTGCCTGAATCTTGAAATGTTCACTAAATGTTCTGGTTCATTGACAACTTTTTATCAAACGGCCCTCTTTATCTCACCGTTGACGTTCAGACATCATCAGACCAAGACGAAACCTAAAACATGACGAGTTATTGAGATGTCATTTTTTTTATTTTTGTGGTACACCCAGCTGTTTTCAGCTTTTCTTTCTATAGATTGTATGAAATGGAGTAATTACTACTGCAATATTCTAGTTACATGTCCTACATTCATGATATGATATCAGAGTAGCGTGAACATTTTGTGAGTAATGTAAATTTCACCCTAAAGCTGAACATCCCTAACTTTGTGTATTCTGACTAAATAACACACCGGGCATCTGAAAGTCACCCAAGTAGAGGTCTGTTTATGAATGGTAGGATTTGTATTCTTATAGTTAGGGGATATCACCTGGGGGAGGTACACCCTCTCCTAAGACAACCCCTTTGGCTCAACACTTGCCTGGTTAACGTGCTGTCATGTGACATGTCCACATTTGATGTCTCGATCAGTCCCTCAAGATGTCAACATTAAAAACCTCTCACTGCATGTTGATGTAGATGTGATTGTTGCCACATAAACGATAGCCCCTCTAATATCCAATTTATTTTGCGTGGATGTCGTTAAGACATGTTCAAAAACATGAAGCTTTGTAGGAACTTGAACCAAATGGTAAATTTTAAGCAGACTGTAATTCAATTTTTCCTGTTTTTATCCAAGCCTTTTTTATCTTGGGATAAAAAAGATTAAGTAACTTATTTTTTGCTTCAATAGAGACTTCAAATTTTTCATAAATGAAAAGGCTGCACCTTGAATGGCACCATTTGTGGTCTGAAAACAAAATATCTCTGTATCTTCTTGTATTCAAGGTGCTTGTTTATTCAACAGAGCAAAAGACTCGGTCAAGCTCCTAAGTGTGGGAAAGGCAGGAGGACCGTGGTTCATCTAAACATATGGTCCTCTGATTCCCTCTGCCTGATCTGTCATTAGCATCTGTTGCCAAGTGCACCATAAAGATGCAAACTGGGACCAACAGCATTGTTAAGATGTGACTGCTAGTGTAAATAACTCTAAAGGAAAATCGGGGGGGCACAGAGTTGGGTGCAGGGGTACAGACAGGGCACAGGGCTGGTGGCTGCTAGGGTAAAATGGGAGGGTGTGCGGGCACCACAAGGATGTAAAGAGAAAGGCACAGAATACAGTCATTACCCACCCAGGGCTATTCCTCTCTGGCCCATTAGCTGCTGGCGGCCGTGACCAATTGGGTTTTGTCGCTCGTAGCAGGGTCATCCAGTGGTGGTCTGGGCCTTTTTTATAATGGACGCTCACTCAGCCGTCCTCACACAAAAACTTTAGTGAAGAAAAAAAAAATTCTCTCCCTGACTCCCTCTCCTCACCCTCCCAGTTTAAAAAGAGCCAGTCAGGCAAGAAAGAGAAAGAGTGAAAAGTGATCATGAAAAGAGATTTGTTGCGATGTGAAATGTGCAGGGAAGTGATCGTTTAGCCACACGTGGGTTGAAGGGACTCCATGGCGGTGGGTCTTGTTAACCCTCTTGACTCGTATGCCAGAAACCACATCAAATTGCTCTGTGCCTTAAAGTCTGACGATGTGACTCCTTGTGGGATAAGCTCACAACTTCACAATTGGTGGAGTGTGTAATTTTCAAAGTGGACAGGAGGAATGTGAATGGGCCAGAGCAGATTATCCAGTGTGTATGAACACTGAACCTTGAACTCAGGTGGTTAAAATATAGTGCTACTGAAAAAGGAGACGTACGTCACACTACATATTCATCTTTAAGGAGAAACTTTCTCAACTTACCGTAGAACAAATGAAGAGCAATTAGCAAAAGCTCTTTCTCTTCCAATTTTAGGCATTTGTTTGCAGCACAAATAATGAGCACATAAAAATATATTCTATTTAGTTTGAGTTGTGTATGCCTGTCTGTGTGTGGGTGTGTTTTCTGTCCAGTCCTGAGCTGAATAAAAGGCCAGTTAGCCACCTAGCGGGCTACTAATTCTCCATGTCAAATACAATGGCAGCAATTATATGGTAATCAGTGTTGGTAGCTCATACCTTTCTGCTGCTTTCTGAGAGTGTGTGTCTGGCCGAGCTGCTCCTCAGGGAGACGGTTAGTCACGGCTTATTATTGACCCATTAGACACCCGTCCTACTGCCAGAAAGAAACCAGTCAGCTCACAGGCCGCGCTGCATTCACTGAACAACAATAACGAGGGGGAGACTGAAAAATAAGTTAATCATTTTGTTATCTGCGGACAAAATGAATGAATTCATCAGTGCCAAATTATGATAAAGATGGTTACATCTGTGGGTTTGCACTTTTTTAAACAGCTTTAAGAGGCAGGTTATGCTTTAGATTGTTGGATGTATCATCAGCTTAATATGAAAATAATTATTAGTAATACCAGAGGAGACTTAATTCAAACTTCATTGCCACTTGGTGATAATGCAGTTTAAGAAACTGCTAATATCTTACAAAAATGAACAGAAAAGACAGGCTGTCAGTAGAAAGACAGAATCTAGATCATGCAAAACTTTACAGGAAGCTATTTCACTTTTTAAACACCTTAACCTTGTTGCTAACATTGCTGCTGCAAATTCAAAATAGAAATGAGCATATTTTATTTTTTGACTTTTTTTTTTTTTTTACATTTATACTTGAACTATAACTACAAGTTAAAGATTATCCTGCAAAACTTTTATAAGGGACTTTTATAAAGTGACACAACCCTGCGAAGATTCTCTCTTTTGAAACATCCTCACGTCTTTGTTGCTACTTCTCATATAATCGACAACTGTGTTGTTTTGATATAATCCTCCAGATCTGTCAACTCTAAAGCTTGCCCTCTGCCCCACCCGTCCCTCCATCCTCCTGCCCCACAACACACCCACACAGACCCCTCTGCCACCTCCTCTGCAGTCCCCACCCCTCGAAAGCAAAGCTCTCTTTGTTAACCTAATGTGCTTTTACCAGTTGCTTTCTGCCAGGGAGACATCTGCTGTGTGCAACCAGTCAATATTGTGGGGACAGTTCAAAGCGGCCAGTTCATTATCTGTGTCAGCTTAACAACCCGAAGGTAGCGGTCTAAGGGACACAAGGAGGAGGAGGAGGGGGAGGAGGAGAGGGGTTGGAGGTGGGGGGTGACACAATGTGTGAAGACACAATGGACTCCTCATTAACCAGTGATTTATCATGATGGGATGCCCGGTTCAACCTTTGCCCCCCTCCCTTCGTGCACACACCTCTAGAACCCTGTAGAAAAGGATGCCATTGTTGGAAAAAGGAAAGAGGGGACTGTGAAAGTGGAGTTGAAAGTGAAATGATAAAGTTAAAAAGTCAAATGAAGAGTAAAGTAAAAGAAAATCGACCACAGTAAAAGCGTGTCTTTCAGCGAGGGCGATAATAAAGGCCAGCGAAGAGGGATTCGCTCAAACTTCTCTGTCTTTCAGAATTTTTAAAGTAAAAATTTTAAAAACAGAAGCTTGAAATTTTCTACACCATGATTTTCAGCTAATCTGCTTTGATTTCATTACACTTCAAATATTTCACTAAATGGGACCGTAACAGACTTTCTTTTACTTGTCAGACAGTAAAATTAATTTCTGTATATGTTATGAAAAAAGAATGCAGCCCAAAAATTCACCTTTATCAAAACGTACATGATTTGATTCATAGGATAGAAATTAGCCTTGCACCTGACACACCCTCCCTTTCCCGTTTCAGCCTGTATGAAAGTCAAATCTCTCAGTCATGATGATATCATACACGTCAGAAAGCCACTAAAGATGCTCCATGCATGCATATGCAGGGAGATCACAGTCCATCCTCAGCCGCTCGGCGCTCTCAGAGACGGGGCCTTCTCTTCCACATAAAGGCTGTATAATGAGCGTTTAATATATGGCTTCTCAAAATGCAAGAGAAAAGGGAATATTCACCGTGGCCCATGTGGTGGTTTTGTAAAGCTGCTGCACGAAGAAACACACCCCTTTTCACTTTCTCCTTCTGCATCCTTTCCATGCGAACCCCCTCCCTCCCTCCCTCCCTCTCTCCCTCCCTCCCTCCCTCCCCTGAATCCATTTGCTTAAATCAATCTCACAGGAGGCGGTCGTGGATAATGTACCAGCCAGGGTTTGTAAACCGTTTTGTTAACAATGCATTTTGAAAAGAAAAGAAAAGAGGAGGAGAGGAGAGAGATAAAGCGAGACAGAGAGAGTGAGAAAGGGAGACCGGGAGAAATGGGCAGAAGGGTGCTGAAAGAGGAACAGTTGGGTGGGTGTGGTGTGCGGCTCTGCTTGGGATAGGCCCTGTCGACTGGTGACACCCCGTCCCATCTCCTCCTCCCTGCATCCGCCTAATTCGGTCCAGTCCTCGCTTTAGTCACACCACCTGCTTTCACCATTCTTCATTACACACCCACCCATCCTTTGACATGAACAGAAGGAATAAACTAAACCCCTGTAACTCAGCCTAGACATCCCTCTCACAAACACACATTTCTCCTCTCAGAAGCCATGCTGGCAGAGCTCGAGTTGTGACGCTGATCAATAATGACTTTTACCGGTTTCTCTCAACTGTGTCAATATCATGGTCAGAACTAACATGGAAACACGTGATGACACTAAGGAGCTTCACTCCAAAAGAGTGAAGACTATCAATCTTCTCAGGTTACCTCAGTTTTTTGTTTTAAATAGGCCATGCTGCCTCATCTGCCAGAGTTCAATTACATACTTGAAGCTGCAACTTGACAGAAATATGACAGAATAGAGTTAAAGGCTGAGCCTGGTTGATAAAGTCTTTCTTTGCATCTTCAGCTGAAAACCCTGATTTATAAATGAAGACTGTTTTACTACAAAAGGCTGAAAAATTGTTGGAAAATTCTCCATTTTCCTTACTCTGCTCCTTACATAATCATTTTCCCCAAAGAAAGAAAAGTTGAGTTTTGGAGATTGTTGGTTTCAGACTTGTCCTGAACAATGTTTAGCATTCATAGTACTTCCCTCATGCTGTAATCATGCGCTTTTCTGAACCTCAGCCTTTGCAACAACAACTGGACCAGTTTAGTCAATCAGCAAAATCTTCAGATCTTAAAAATGCGAAACACCGGCATGAAATGAGCTGACATTTTGGTGATAAATATTTGCTCATCAGATTCAAGCCAAATTATAAATGAACTTTACAAAGAAAAAAAAAGGGGGGGGGGTATTTAACTGGATATAACTACTAAAAATTCTGCCATTTCCCCCCTTTCATTCTTTGTGAGCAAGGGTTCAGTTTCCTCCATACAAGTTAGAAGTGACACGTCCCATCAGCTGGGACCTGTTCACCAGGTTCCCTCTGTTGAACTACTTTGCTTATCAAAGCCTCTTTTAGCCTGAGGAAGCTGGGGCCAGGCTGACACCACATTCCCTCAGGACCCTCTCAGATCTTCACCAAAGCACCCATTACTGGATCATAAGCTCCAGCATCAGGCAACACTGGACAGGAATCCCCAGTAGAGTCTTGTGGATCCACACTGGTTTGCAGCGTAAGCCCCCCTGTGATTGCCCATTACCCTCCGTCCCCTCTGATGGTGGTTAGGTGGGTAGCATGTGTAGCTCCAACAGCTACTCTGCACTGCCATTGAAGATATGCTACCATTGCTTCCCCTAATTGGCTGTGAGGGGTATTAAAAGAGGTCATGGCTTTGGGGAATTAATAGTGACATCTGATCTGATGTCCACTTAAAATGAAGATGATGTTGAGTCATAGTGTGCTGACAGAACAGTATTCTCCTGGGATGCAGCTTAAGATCTGATGATTGATGGGTTATTATAAAAACAAACCTCTTGTGTCAAGACTCATTTTATTTTTCGTTCATTTCCTGTGATACACGTCTGAGTTGAAGCTGACATTACTGCTAATAAATGTGATCCAGGGCCTGCAGACAAATCTGAATTCACCGCATAACTGCTTGTAAACTGTTTTCATAAGATTACAAATGATATGAAACAGCAAAAGTCAGATCTTCTTCAAATTTTAAAGAAATTGTTGAATAAGTGGATGAACTGATTTTGCACCCTCAAAATATCTTTTATGCAAGAGATCATTTAACCCATGTCACGAGACATTTAATGCACACACAATTTATTTCAATTGTATCTATTTTTAGGATTGCCAATTGAAAAAGTTGTCTTGCTGTGAGCAATCACCTGGTACAAGGCTTTTATCATTAATAGATAAAAAGATATGCACAAATAACTTTCATGTTTAAATAATCAATCACACACAAACTCTTCGGTCTCAATCTACATCATGGTTTCCTTGAAACGAGTCAGAAACTAACACTTCCAAACAATTTGGTGCATTTTCGTAATATCTTTTTTACGCTTTTTTCTCATTGTGGTAATTAATTTCTTCATCATGAATTGTTTCTTTTAGAAATCAGAGGGCCAAGGCGGATGTCATGTATTCGGTGGCGTTGGTTTGCCCATCTGTCTGTTAGCAACATAACTCAAAAAGTTGATGACATTTTCAGGAAATCTTAGAAATGGAATAAGGGATTAAATTTTGTGGGTGATCTGGAACTGGATTTTTTAAAAGGATTCTATACTATGAGGAGAAAGGGATAATTTGCCATTAGAACTTCTAATCCATAAAACAATGCCCTCAATCAATGGCAAAAAAAAAATTCAATTCTTTTTTTACAGTGGCGGAGGTCCATACTCTCTGAGTGCTTCTACTTAACATGTAGCACTTCTATTACCAAAGCTGATGTAGGAGAAGTAAAAGGGAAGTAAAGCAGGGGACTAAGGATGTAAATTATAGCTTTGCTATATCCTTGCATATTTACATTATACATGTATGTCATTATGGACTGTCCCTTTGTAAAAAAAATTAATAAACTCAAACTCAAAATAATAAAGGCCTTAGAATGAGATTAAGCCAAGTCTAAATTGTTTTTCATACGTTATGATCTATCGTTTTAATACAAAACCCACTGACTGAGGGAGAGGGAGCACCACACAAGAGTTAAATGACGTGAATATGAAATATAAAAGCTGATTTCTCAGGTATTTAAGTATTTCAGGGTTTACAGGGTTGCTGTTATTTAGTTTTTTTTTCTCGATCATCATGCAAAAAGAAGAAAGAAAAAAACATTAACACATCCCTTGATAAAAACAGAAGTTTCAACCTGTCAGAATCTCAATGAATAAATAATTACCTATTATACCATAATACCTATTATAAAATTACTTGCTTAATGTATTAGTGTTAGTTTGAATAAGAAGCTGACAAGCTGCTGCGTGTGGATCAGGTTACAACCACATCCAGACTTTTAAGATATGTTAGAAAAAAAATAACATTGAGTAACTCCTGTCTGTAAACCAATGGCACAAAATTTTCATTTCAGAAAGTTGTATCAGTTTTTTAATTCCATCTGCAAATCTCTCTGAAATGTTAGTTTGGATATATCAAAACTGATCTGAAGGTGATTTCAAGCATGAAAACATTTGAGCTTTTAAAAGGCCTCTGCACGTACCTCTAGGACTTGAGAGGTGAAAGAAAAGCAACTCAGATCAAGTACTTTCAATATTTTTTATGCTTGTTTTTCCTCTTATTTTCTCTCTCTTTAAAATTATTGGAGAAACATGAAAGCACCTGCGTGATCTGTTAAAACTTTGTCCATCCACCATGGACCACAAGAGACCATTTGGTCTTTCCAGCCACCCAGAATCAGTCAGAAGAGGGAAGCAAAAGACCCAGGCAGGGTGCAGATCAGAGCATACAGACACTGAGTGTGGTCCATCAAAAAGCTCTTCCTAATCAACCCCGGAGACCCTGGCCTTTTAGCCGCCAGCCCTCAACACGTCTCGTTGTGTTTACACACACTGATTAGTTTGGTAAGTGTACAGAATGTCCCAAGAATGGTGATCTCTGAATCAATGTGCCCTTCAGTCCCATCCTTTATCTTTCCATCCCTCCATCACAAAAGCCAGAGATCCTCTTGGAAAGGGTGGGAGAAATTAGAGGATCAGAGTCGGCCTACTCCTGAGCAAACAGACTGAGCTAATGGACCGGCCGCTTTCTCCTCCCCTCAAATTACAAGCAGAGCAAGGGAATGTAGCCAGTCCAGCCATGATGTTAATGCTAAAGCTCACTAATCCCTTACACACACAGTTGCCTCGGACTTGCCTTGATACACACATGGCCACTTGGTAATCATCCCACCACCCAGGCAGTGGAAGAGGATGGGAGAGTGTAGTGGCAATTGGAATGAGACTGAAAATGAACACATGGACATGGTGGGGTTCCCAAAAAGCTTAAAATAACGTGTTGAATTTGAGAAAAAACAAAGCACGCCTGGAAAAAGATGCGGTTTATAGTCCAGTTCTCCAAACCTGGTTTGATTTTCATGGATGTTTCAATGATTTCTAATTATCAATTGAAATATTAAAACCAACTAGTGAAAAATGTATTTATTCTTTTCATTTTACAGCTGATTTTCTCCATCACTGCTGTTCAACTCATAAGAAATTTGACTCCCACAGGATCAGACAGATTCTCCTCCTCTGCATCAACACATCCCTCTGTAAGCTCTGGGTTTAGGGAAGCAACAGCTGGCTAAAGCAGAATATGTTAATGCCATTTCTTAGGAGGAGCACTTTGGGCTTATGAGGGATTAGTGCATGTTGGTCAGCCATGACTCCCTGCTGAGCTAGCACGCTAATACAGGTGTTAGTAAACTGGCATTAGACTCCAGCTAATTAGCTTCCATTCACAGAGTGATTGTCCAGCCAGCTCTGCCATTTGTAGTGGTGTTTGCTCATCGGCAGGGAGGTCTCTGTACTGTGGTGGGTCCATCATGATCCGACATGATCTCCCCTCTTCCTTCTTCAGGTCTCAAGACAACAGGGACCATCCAACAGAGATGAGCTGAGGTGGCTTTCAGAACCAGAAACCAGTGATAGAAGAGCCAGCCGCATCGTTACTGCCCGTGATAAAAATGCAAGAATACATCCTATTTTCCTTGACTTTGACCTTCTAACCGTTCTACACAAGCATTTTGTACGACAGTACACAGTCAAAATAACTTTTAGGCCTTCATCCTAATTGTAACTAATTCATTGCACAATACAGCGGTTGCTGCTAAAGGAACATTCTGGTTTGGTTTTTACCTTTTTTTTAACCACCATACCTTTGACAAGGTCAGATACGTTATTTCCGAGTCAGCATTCACAAAGTGGTCAGTGGACAGTCTGCCTTTTGGGTCAGGTGTGCCGAGGCTTCCTACATGAACATGTTACAGGTACCCAGTCCACTGCAGAGGTGTGGATACGTTTTTGAGCCAGTTTCCCTTAAAAACCAGTGTACAAGTCGTTCTACTGGTCCTCGTCTTTTCTGATTGGCATGATGTTGTTCATTCCTCCTCACACACGAGTTCAGTTCACGTTAATCCTTAAATTGATATGCTCAGTCAGCATAAGTTTTGGCTGCACATGGTTGGTTGTGAATTTCAAATGAAAAAAATATGAAAAAAAAAAACCATCACACTATTACTATTCCAGATTTGTTTGTGTTTGTTCCCTTTGTCCAACCAGTCAGTTGAGAACCAGTTTTCAATAAGTAAAATTGATCTTAAGACTGGTGTGGTGGTTTGTTTTGCCAGGTCTGATCTGAATTTTACAAAGTAACTGGAATGATCACCTCAAAAAATAGAGCTAAAATTCAAAATACATCTAATTGGCTAAAAATAACTACCCTTTAACACACTTTTTTATAGTTCTTTTATCGAATATCAAACTCTGGCTTAGGTATCGGTCAGCAGCCATGATACTGACATTAACCTTTGTTAACTGGAAGAATTTTGGTCCTCCGCTGTCAAATCTCAAACTACATAAGAAAATATATCAGCAAACAAAAAAAAGGTACACAAGGAAGAGTTAAATGCTGCATTGTGGAGTTGTATCCTGATAAGAAAAAACAAAGAAAACACATCTGACAGATGCAAGTCAGTGCAAAAGTGGAATGACTTTCAGATGATGGAACCTTACATCTTGCTGAACCATCTGATACATCTACTCTATTCTAATTTACATAAAAACAGCGAAAAATTAAAAAACAAAATCGGAAAATTATACAAATTTCCAGATAAAAGACAAACACAATATATAACAATTTCCTTTGTCTTAGACAAAATCTGGTAGTTTGGTTAAGAAGGCATACCATATTCATAGTAGAGAACAGACACTGTCATGTCTGCATAGACCCCCAAAGAAGTAAAAAAGTTGTTGAAAAAAAGAAACGAAAAAGGACAAGTGGATTAATTTGCAAATACCGTGGCTTAATTATAAAAGTTGTTTAGAAGTTTTAAGGGATATGATAAGTAAATAACAATTAATAAATAATTGTCACAAAAAAGAAAAAAATGAGTTAAACATAAAAGCAACACAAAAGAATTTCTATTAGAAATAAAAAAAAAGTAGACTCATTTGATTTCCACAAAAACAGTAAAACTGTGGTGGGTCTATGTTCCATGAATTTTGTGCGATTGCTGTTTATTCCAATAATCGGCTCACGTTTGCCAATATGTGACATGAAAAATGATTAACTGATTATGAATACAGGAGATGGACAGGAATTGAAAGCTGGGTATTACGTGCCCTTCGCTATTGCTGGATGTGGGAAAGAGACTAAAGGTTAGCAGGCTGACATTCCCGAAGCCATTCTGCCAAGGATGGCGGCGGTTCAAAGGACTCATTAAGCTTCAACCGTCCTGCCACAAAGGGGAGATTTAAGACAGCAAATAGATCTGATAGTGAAAACTCAGAGCCAAACACAAATATCCACTAAGAGGCTTTTGCGTATTATGCCATTATTATCCCATAGAAAGCCCAACATATTTAACTGTTTCAAGTTTAATTTTCTCCTGGGAAAGTCCCATTAAAACTGATCAGCGGATGAACAATTTCAATTATATTCCATTAGGCCCTGGAGGTCAAAAACAGTGAAATTGTGCTCGACAAGAAAACAACTAAAATATATTCTTACATGTATTTAATAGAAAAACTTTGAGCGAACTCACACTGGAAACTGGTTTAACCTGCCAATTACCTCATAGACTAACCAAGCACTGGGTTTAAAGGTCTATATAAAAACTTGGTTATGGTAGATAGTAGTTTGAGCAAAATAAAGCATATGCTGCTGTATGGTTTGACTGGTTTGAGACTTGCTGATTTAACTAACTCATTATGTACAATATACATCTTATATAAAATTTCATTATGACATTTTGCTGCAGACCACAGAATTTCTTTTTCAGGTTTGTTTGTGTTTTAACTCAAAATAAATGTTTTACCAGTTGCTTATTAAAGTTTTGTCTTAACCCAGATGAAAATGAACTGAGTACTATTATCTCTATGATCCATTAAATCCAGTAAATGATCATATCTGGTGTGAAAAACTCTAATATCAAGTTTAGTACGTAAGGTTGTTAGAACAATTAAACATATTACACAGCTTGTTGCAATGCATGGTTTAAAGAAAAAACAAAACATTGGGGGTTTTATACCAACATATGGTTCTGTTTACACGACATACATCGTTTACTTCACCAGGTCTGTTGTTACGGAAACACATTTTCCTTTGGACTTTCCACATTTTGACAAATTTAAATGATTTAAAACCAATTTTTAAACTGACAATCTCGCTCCAGCCATGGCAAAAGACAAACATGCGGCAGAAATGCGCTTCCCTATAAATACTATACAGACATTTTTGATTATTTCTCTGCACAAAATTTAGAATTCCATATTAATCTTTTAGCTTATATTTTACAATTAACATCAAAAAATGCTTAAAAAGACACTACAGACTCATCAATTAAATGTTTACTGCTTAATGGTATTTGTAGTTAGTGTTTTCCAAATCAAAATAAATGCTGCAATGACTTTTGCTGAAGTGGGAAAAAAAAAGAAGATAAAACTAAATAGAAACATTTGACTGTCAGGATGTCCAGATGTGCAAGTGCAGTCTTATCACTTCCTGCTGGGAGCTCAGAGGTCCTCCAGACTCTTTTTAGGACCATCTATTGAAAAACACTGATAATCTGTTTGCTCTTTTAATGAGATCATTGTTCCTCAGAGGGGCAAAAAAAGCAGGTCTTATTGCTGCTTAGCTGCAGCTCTTTAAGCAGAAATCCTCCTCTGGTACTGCTGATGCTCTGAATTGCCTTAAACATATTGTGAAAGACTGAGCCTGCAACAAAGCCAGAAGCCTCTGAGCCTCCGCCTTACTGCATCTTACTTTATTTCTTTACAGTTGAGTATCTGCCCTTTACATGGCTTCATAAGCCTTTTGATGTTCCAAAATATTTTAAACTCTTTAGTTCATATGACAACTTACCACTATACTACGTGCCATGTGTTTTTGTGTGTTCTAGGTAAGATAATATACTTAGTTTTTAACCTCAGATCCTCAAATCAGGTCCTCAAGGTCCATTGTCCTTCAGGTTTTAGAAGTTTTCTTGTTCCAACACACCTGATCCAAATTAAATGGACAACTTGTTAAGTTTTGCACAAGCCTGTTCATGAGCCTTTAATCTGAGTCTGGTGTGTTGAAGCAGGGAAACATCTAAAACCTGCAAGAAAGCAGACCTCAAGGACCACAACAACTGATCTTTGACATACTTGCTTGTGTACTTGTCACCGGAGGATTCCACTAGGGTGCACATCGGAGAAGTCAAGCTGGATGGAGTTGCTGAATTTGTCGGGTTTAAACAAAACAAACATGGTGACAATAGAGGCTTTAGTGTCAGTATATCTGTGGTTACTGAGCCAACTCAGGCATGTGATGACTGGTGGACAAAGCATCCCATCAGCACCATCCGCACTACAATTCTCCAGAGTCGTCTTCTATGCATGGACGCAACTGTTTGACTTGTTTCCACTTTTGCTTTTCTCCATGTCAACTTCTAAAATAATACTGATCCCTCTGTGAAAAGCTTGTTTTTGAGACTTTGCTAAATTTTTTACCGCCGTTGACCCTGTGACCATCAGGTGAAATTGGTCCCTACATTGCCCATACCAGCTACTCACATATTGCAGTTTAAAAAAAGTGTACCATTAATTTCTGAGCATTTACACAAATACATCAAGTAAATGCAAAATATGTGAGGCAGCCGTGTTAAACGTGTATGCATATTTAAAAGCAAGTTGCTCTCAACCTAATATGTACAACATTAAAATGAGTTAAAACTGTCTAAACATAAAAACAACTCTAGCACTGCAGTTGAGCTTACATATCACACAAGATATTTCAACTAAGGGAGCATCAACTAAAACTGGAAATTAAACAGTAAAATTATTGCTAAATAAATGAATTGCTTTTTAGTAATGAAACTGCTCAGCAACAAGATGACTGAGCTCAGCGAAATATTCATGGATTTGTTATTATTTGGACAATAAAACACACTGGAGATTAATTAACATTGAAATGTATGACAATAAATGGATATCTGAC
The DNA here is from genome assembly GCA_028567055.1 of Leptatherina wallacei. Lineage (NCBI taxonomy): Eukaryota > Metazoa > Chordata > Actinopteri > Atheriniformes > Atherinidae > Leptatherina > Leptatherina wallacei. Next base: position 4,555,894 of record JAOXYM010000001.1, read on the forward strand.
GGTGAGGTCATACAAAAGCAAAAGGCATCATCTTGTGTATTGTTCACACCAGCTGCAGCAGTAGACAGCAACAAATAATGGCAACAGTCTGCTTTAATGATGGAGACCTCTCTTGTAACACACACTCACACTCACACACAAACTGCATTTTGATCAGACAGTGCCTCTCTAATTGAGCTAATCCCCACTTCAGGATCAGTGCCATCCCCTGAGGTCTGACCCTCCACCCCTTGCCGTCTCCTGCTCTCACTGTCTCAGCTCCCAGCTTAAACCACCGTGGCTCATGTGGACTGTAAAGCTGTTTATTGGGAGACAATGGGCAGCAGATTGTGCTGTCAGGCTCCATTAATTACCATCATTAGCATCACACTCTAGAGTTTGTGAAGCTTGACTGCCAAACCCTAAGCGTACAGGATGCGACGCATGTATGCAGGCACACAGCATTTGATTTGATTTGAAAAAATTCTTTTTTTTAAATGAAATAAAAACCACATTAACTTTTTTACAGTTAACAGTTTACAGTTTAATCAAGTAACCCCCCCCCCTTTTCTTTTGATTGTTTTAACATATTCAGTCATATGAGTAAACTTACAGCATTGTATTACCTTAAATTAAGGGAAGATTCAACATATTTTGTCCTGCAGTATGTGGCTAAAATATAAAATAGCCTATACCCCAAGAGATCACCCCAATCACAAAGCTAAGTACAGAAAGCACAAATTCCATTAAAGCCAATTGTATGTTTGATAATTGTTTTTTTGTTTTTTTAAAGAAGTGATTACCATCAACTTCTAAATCATTTGGTTTGTTTCTTATGAAACTGTCCACTTACATAGTCAGTGGCCTCTTCCCCAAATCTTTCAGATTAGGACTGACTTTGTTGTTGATCAGTGTGATTATTTGTGAAAGAGTATAGGTGGAATAGTGGATCAAAGTTAGCCCACCTTTGAGCTTACATGGTAGGTTTTGAAGGACAAGCTTGCCTTGTGTCAGTTTTGAAGCATCGAGCCGGCATTGTGACATAAGTGTGTAAAGTTGTGATGACGCAGGATATAGTATAGCATGCCGCAGGGTAAAAAAAACAAACTGGAATGGATCTGCTATTTGAAAAGCAGGTTAAGAAGACCCAAGACCATTAAAACATTTTTGAAATTACTAAAAGAACCTTAAAAATCAATCCTGAAATGCACAGGGAGACAACGCAGCAATGTCAAAACCAGTGTGCTGTGTTCCGGCCCTGTTATCCTCGTCAGCACACGTGCCGCTGAGTTCTGAAGTAATTGTAGGTTAAAAATTGAATTTTTGGGAAGACAAAAGAGCAGTGCTTTACATTAATCTATTCTACCACAGTATAAGCATGCAAAAGCACCTCCGTGCTGCACAAGATAGAAATGGGCAGACTGTCTATTATTAAGATAATAGGTCATCAGGAGACAATAATGTAAAACTGTGTGTTGTCGCATAGCTATGAAAAATCAATGTTGTGCCTCCTGATGACATCTCCAATGGTAGTGTGTACAGATTAAAAAGAATTGGGCCTAAAATGGATCCTTGGGGCACCCCACACTTGATTTCATGGATTTTTGAGGAGCATATGTTTATACTTACGAAAAATCATCGATCTGTCAGATAAAACCATTTAAACTCTTGTAATGTGGTTGAAAGCTGCCCATGTCTTTAGTTTGTGGGTCAAATATGACTCGTAATTTAACTTTACCAAAATACTCAAAATAACATAGTTATAATCCAATATTATGACTTGATAGCTGACTCAGTATGTATTCATGTCCATCTAAATATTGTTTGGAATGTTATTTTTTGGCCACATAGACCTTTTATTTTAAAATATACCACTTGTTTTTAATTGAAAAAACTGTTTAAATTCACTAATTTCTTATAGGGCTGAGAATTGGTAAAATGATCTGAATATTATAGACTTGTTAGAGTATAATTACCAAAAAAAAAGGCTTTAAAAAAACGTAATTGTAGTGACATCTATGGTGTTATGGATAAAAAATGACTCGTATAGATTTATGTGGGAGAAAGAGCAAAAATGGTTTTCATTAAATAAAACTGACTTTATATTACTCAGAATAGCATATGCTAATCTAAAAATCAAACCATAAATTGTGGATTGAAAAATATAATTGTCTGTGTTTGTTTACATGCATGAATTACAGAATGTGATCCTATTTGTGTGCGCCTTGTGTTTCTGACATTTGATGACATTTGATAGACAGTTGCTCCGCACATTTTTGTCCCAAACATTCCAAATATGGGGGAAATTTGGCATTTACATGCAATGTAACTCTTGTCTCCTGGCAGTAAAAGCTGATCATTTCTGACAGCACATGAAATGTCTGAAGTGACATGCTACCACGAAAAAAAAAAAATGAATAGCCATTCCATAAACTGGCAGTAGCCTTATCACAAGGTCTGTACACCCCCAACAAGAAGCAACAGTTCCATGTAAGCACCCAGCTGACTTTTGTTAATCTCAGTGCAGTTGTTGCTAAACACCTTTCTCCCTTCCACGTTGGTCATCCCAAACAGGATTTTCAAGAGTTAGTGGTCAATCGTCTTGATTTCTTGGGCATGGGACATGCGACAGCATATTTAAAAAGGCCATGAAGTCATTCTGATAGTGTTCCCTGTTGGTGCTCTGCAACGTTAGGAGGACTTAATGACCGTGAAATGTCACATTTCTATATTTGAAGACCTCTCTTTAAACATCCATGTCATATTTGAGCCACAGAACAACCTATTACGTTTTTAATGATGCATGCAACAGCCAGTATTCTCTGCCAGGTCTAGTTTGACTGTGGGAACACCCCAAATGTCACTTCTTTTTTTTTTTAGAGACCTTCTGAATTTACCAAAATTGTGAATTTTTTTGTTGTGTTGATATAGCCGTTTCTGAGGATATCATGAAATCTCCTGTGTTTCCTCAAGCGAAAACAGTGTATCAGATATGTAAAAAAAAAAAAATTGTTGAGAAACTTTTCATTATCTTTATCTGTGATATCTGTAACTTGTCTCAGCTGTTTAAATGTATGTTTGCCGACAACACGACCTTAATCTGTTTGGGTAAAAAATTAAACAAACTTTTGTTGTTGATAGAGAAAGAATTGAATCTACTCAAGAATTGGTTTGACAGCAACAAGATGTCACCTGAACATTTCAAAAACAAAATTTATGATATTTGGAAGTAAAAAAAGAGACACTTAAGGAAGTAAAACTAAAAATAGATGGTATTGAAATTGAAAGTGTTTTTGATGTTGAATTTCTAGGAGTTGTAATTGACTCAAAATTAACCTGGAAGCAACATGTACTGTATATTACATTAAGACAAAAATATCAGAAACTCTTGGTATCCTATACAAAACTGAAGATCTACTGACGAATAGAGTTTTGTCTATAATTTATTGTACCTTAATACTCCCGTATTTGACTTACTGTGTTGAGCTATGGGGTGGTACCAATGACTGTAAATGAATGGACAGACCATCCGGGAGGTTTGTGAAGAGCTAAAAAAGAAGCTCATTGGGAGGTTC
>JAOXYM010000001.1:4632298-4645617 GCA_028567055.1 Leptatherina wallacei
GGCAAAACATCTCTTTATGTTGCAGAATTCATCCGCTCGTTTGAGATTTTTCTGAAGACAAGGAGCCAAAATCCTGTCAGCTTTAGGACTTTTAATCATCTGCTCCAATAGTAATCATTATTTTCAACAATCACCAGTGCTTTATTATTCAAGCATTTCCTTGTATATTTATTTATATAGTTTATTAACTCGTGAAGATGACTGCAGCACAAACTCCTTAAAGTTTAAGTTTTTCACAAGTGTCTCTCAGCCTCCATCCTCCATCCTTCATATCAGGTGTGAGTCATCAGATCTCGTTGTTTATCTGAACACTTACATTTTCTGTGTTTAACATCTGAGATGGTTACATTTTTCTTTTTTTACCCTCTTAGAAATGTCATTTTAATGGTGTGTCAAGGTACCAAGCTACTTAACTAGTTTTGCATTTCCTAATTTAACTCTGTACCCCAAATTTTTTTAATTGCCCGTCTCGGCCGTGATGTGGAAATTGCTCAACGCAGAAGTGACAATCAATCTCGCTTACGAGGCGTTGTCATCAGAGAGGCACGTTGAGGATGATCTCTGTCTCTGCGACTGAGGGAGGTGAATCCGCTCTGCCTGACGAGTAATTACGGCTAATTTCCTAATTACCTCAGCACTCGGCTTCTCTGTAGTATTCATTAAAAGCCATAATTGCATTGGGTTGACATGCTCTTTTATCCACTTTGGGTTCTTTTCTGGCAGTTTAGCTGTGAGCTAGCTGCGCTGCCCCTGCCTGTCTCAGTCGATAAAGGTTGATTGAAGCCTTGGTGTGGAGTGTATTGAACACGGCCTCTGATAGCACTGTGATTATCAAGATTGGATGTGTGTGGTTTGTGTGTACTGCACATGGATGCATTAAGAAAACAAATCTGTTTTTTGTTTTTGAATGGTGCACTATGGCAGACTTTAAGAGAAGATGCAGTTTGTTTCTGCAGGTGATACAAACCAGTAAAAGAACTGTTTTTTTTTTAAAAAAGGAAAAGAAAAGAAACAACCTCCCCAGTGCTAACATCATTATGTTCTAGATTTTTCCCCATCCACCTCCCTCAGTCCCCTTTAAGCTTTCTGTGTTCACTCTTCTACAGCTTTCTTTCCCCCATTCCTCTCCTGTGTCTCGTATTCTGCTCTTTCTCTCCCTTTCATTGATTCGGCTCTTCTTTGTCTCAGAGAACCGGCCTCCAAGTTGTCAGCTGCGTCAGGATTAAAAGCTATTAGTTCTGCATCATTGCCACTACAAGTGTGCTCCTGAGATTGATAGAGTGGCTCTGCTCCTCCTCGGTGGGGGCAGAAATGGGAGGAAAACAAGCCTGGGGGGTGGTTTTTACCTCACAAATCTGACAACGGTCACCTAAAGGTGCACTGGCCTTGGACTTTCCTTCAGTTTGTTTTAGATGTGTGAATTGGAAATCACTCAAATGTGTTTACAGCTTTGGGAATCATCAAGACTACAGAATGATGTTAAAGGTAAAAAAAATAGTAAAAACAAAAAAAAAACAGTGTAATGGAAAATAAGTTTATCAGTTCTGGTCATATGTAGGATCTAAAGAAACCCTCAGAAAGGTTCAGACTTGTCTTGTTTGCTGGTTCCATAAGAGTTTATCAACATAACGACAGATTCCCCAGGACTAGTTGTCTTATTTCCTTTCCCCTGGTGGGCAGGGCATCATGCCAGCCAACACCGAAGTGTTTATTTTCCCTTAACTGTTTTTTTTTTTTTTTTTTTTACACCACTGCAACACTGGCACCCAAACAAGCAGCGTTTCTAATTTCATGTACAAGAGCCAACAGGATATTTCTTTTAATTAATTGTCAGCAAAACAAATTCCAGCGTTGTGGCCCCATAATATATTTCTTTTGTCCAGTGACGAGTCTTTGATGAGGTGAGAAGGGAGCACAGGGCACAAGCTGTTGACTCAGCCTACATGGGGGGAAAAAAAATGTTTTTTTTTTATGAGAGGTTGCAGAAAATGGAGTGAGCTACTCAAATATGTCCGACTGAATGTGTAGAGCACACATGTTCAAAACAACATGGGAAGCATGTGAAGCAGGAAAAAAAAACAACCTCTTCTTGAATTTTGCCGTGTAAAAATGCAGCGCTGCAAAGATAACTGGTTTGGTTTTTACTGCCTTATTCCTGATCACAGCATGCTCATTTAGCTCATTCTGCTCGTTGATACCTCGACACGAGGTCTACCTCTCAGCTCTGCATGTCAGAGCTGCTGCGTAGTCAAACAAATCTAGGGGTTTATTGTACTGTCACTTTCTAACACAGCCCTCATATTTCATTGCAGGCAATTGTCGGCTACTTTGACATTTTCTTTGACAAAGGCTGCAGCAACAAGGTAAGCAGCAGCAGCAACAACCGAGCCATTTAACGGAAACTCAATTACGTTCACGGTTTAGCGTGTTCCTCCTCCCCGAGGCGTTCGCTGGCAATCGACGAGCGTGCTAGCCAACTGCTGATACAAGCACTTACCCAGCAGAGCCCAGCCAGTTGGAACAGCTGATGCCAAGCTCTGTGAGCAACACAGACATGCCTCTTGATTGCACTTCCTATTGTACCTGAGATTCAGGCTGTGGCTGAACCAGTAAATTATCATTTCCACTGGAGGCTAAAGCTGGAATAATGATTACAAGGACACAAGATTATCTTTATCATAAATACAGCACAGTTTTATTTATAATACTAAGGTGTAAATGATTTTAACAATCGAGAACTATAAAAATTGATTTACTAACAGAATGAAATAGAAGACTGGTTTACTGCTTTATTGTAGTTTAAACAAGATTACAAGAAATGCATTGAAATATCCTCAAGTCTCTCGATGTTTATTTCTCCTAATATTTGTTTCCCAGTAACTGTAATACACAGAAACACATTCCCAATAGCAATTATTGATTTGTAATGGGCTTTGTTTTTGTTTTTATTCATGTGTGTTTTGTGCCAGGTGATGTTCTCCACAGGTCCTCAGGTCCCAAAGACACACTGGAAGCAGACTGTCTTCCTTCTAGAGAGGCCTGTGTCTGTTCAAGCAGGTCAGTAAACACACCTTAGATATTCTCAGAAAATAATTGTTTTTTTTGTTTTGGTTTAATTTGTGGATTACAGTTTTATTTAGATGGGCAACCTGTGTTTACATTTTCTGATTTTATTTCACCCCTGTGGACCTTGTTCACACACCACAGTGAACCGCAGCGGGTAATCTGTCTGTGGCGGAGATGTAGTCATGCTGGTTGACACCTGTTATCTGTCACCAGCAGCGACAGGGACGGATCAAAACAAATCACATGCAGCCATCAGAGACGGCATGTAAAACTTCATCTGATAGCAGCTCACATGCTTCTGAATCACGAGAATGAGAAAGTCTTTGTGACTGTCACATAAATATTTATAATAATTACTTGATTGGTAGAATAATCAGTTTTAATGACTTTTTTTATAATAATGTGGTAAAATGTACCATCTTACCTTGCACACCCAACAGCTGTTACTCACAGCAGTGAGTGTCGCACTTCGGTTTACTTCAACAAGCATCTCTAGGTAGATTTAGGGCCTATTTACACCCAATTATTGTTTTTATGTTTTTAAAACGCAGCCAGCAAAAAAAAAAATCCAGCAACTTTTTGGACAAAATGCACTGTGAACGTTCCCAGAAAGACGCACATCTCACGGCCTCGTATCTGTTCAGCTGGCAGACAGCATTCAGCCAATGAGAGGGATTTGTCTGCACCTTCACACCGTTGTTTTTACGACTATTCATTATAATTGAAATGCAACCAAAATGACACTTACAAACTATTATAGTTTTTTTTCAATTGCTAACAAGCATTGGTCGAATCTGAAGTCACATGTTCAAAACTCTAAACACAGTCTGCATTTCCATCATTCATCTCAGATAAACAGTTAATCTCATCCACAAAATGGTTTCTGGCCAACGAAACACGTCTTCAAATAAGCTCCTTCACCCACAACACCAGCAAATAGTCTCACTTTGCAAACCAGAACTGTCAGTCTTTGCACACTGAACTACAAAATACCAACAACAGAGAGCATCACATAAAATCAATTTTAATCTTTCAAGTTTGAATGATTTCTTTTTAGATATATCAGTATTTCATTATAAAATAAGATCTTTGCACTTGGAGGGTTCTAAATGATTATTATATCGCAACAAGAATGAATCACGAATGCAGCAATTTACTTCAAGAACATCTATTTTCTCTGTGCCTTTGCACAGGTACTTTGGGACCTTACAAAAAATAAAAAAAGTGTACTGTAAACAAAGAAATGCAGAATCTCAGAATTCAGGGGGCAGAATAGAAATCAAGAGACAAAACTCATAAACCAACAACACGTGTCGTGTATGTTGTAACATTCATACCCTATCGTCTGCATGTTTCCATTCACGTCAGATCTAATGTCTTCTCTGGCGATGCACTGTGGGTAAAACCTTTATGAGTGTCTGATCCACCCCTGGCAGGCTTCGGGAGAAATATCTCCACACCTAGTATTCATTGCATCCAGCAATGAGAGCTGGTTGTGTGGAGAATGATCATGAATGAGGCCAAACACAGATCACCTGACTCAGTTTTCAGCTGACAACTGTTTGGAATTACATCATTTTTTCAATTTATTTTTATTATCAGTATTTTGATATGATTTAATATAGATTTCAGTGTGGTTGCAGCAGAAAATCCCCATAAAACCCCCCCCCCCCCCCCCCCCCCCCCCCCCCCCATCATTCTGTTTTGATTATGTTTTATTATGTGTTAGCATTTGAAAAATGTGCAGAAAAAGTGTTTTCCGGTGGTGAACTAGTAACTGAGAAAAAGAGTTCATGAATTTTAGAGGCTGATGTCACTGAATGCATTTTGTGTGACAGCAATTGAAAGTGATTCACAGTTCAGTCCACATGGACTACTGTTTTGCAGACTGTGTTTAGAGTTTTGAACATTGTGACTCCAGTTTCCACCAATGCGTGTTAGCAATCGAAGAAATTGTGTAATAAATCTCAAAGTGTAAATATCAGAAATAGAGAGACAACTAAGAGCCTTTTGGATGAGAGGAGAGACATCTTCAAGAACTTAGAAAAGAAGTCCAGCTGCCTTGTGCTCCAATACTTCGGATCCTGTGTTTGTTACTGCTCTGAGCTCCGGCCCCTTTGTGCACGTTATCACAATGAAAAATCACGGCTGCGTCTGCTGATGTGAAGATGGATGAGCCTCAGGACCGGCTGTCCACTCACTGACCACTTATCAGATCTAGTCTACTGTAATAAATGACCTGCGCAGGGATTGAAACGGTTGACGTTTGCGGCCCTTCGGCATGCTCAGCCTCCACCTGCTGAACCCAGACGATAAGAACGTCAAAAACACTGACGCAGCGCGAATGCTATCGCAGGCTTCGCGCTCAGCTGGGTCAGATAAACGCATCGGAGCACAGGGCACAACACTATACTAATGCATAACACAAGTGGGGGACACTGCAGAGTAGAACAGTGTCTTTTTGCCCTCAGGATTTTTTGTGTAAATGTTGAACAATCCTAAACACTACCAGGCTGATATCTGACTCAGATCAATGGCAGAGCGCATCAATCAACCACAAGATTAAATCCCCCGACAGGTGAAGCGTGTCCATTATCCTGTTATCCATGTGGATGTTACTATGACATGTACCACCCACATAGATAGCATCTATATCTATATCAGCGCCACTTTCTGATACAAGTCACCTCCTCTAATCGGGCAAAGTTTTCTGCCACATTTCATAAACCTGCTGATGAATGCAGCAAAGAGCCCAAATCATTAACCCACCCTCAAAACCCTTCACATCCCCATCCAGTTGAAACGCGCTTGGACAATCCAGATTCACACTGATCCGTGTCTAACATCCTGTTTTGCTGGAAACTACATAACACACTCAGAGATCTGTTCTGGTTGTCCAGAGATTCTGGGCACCAGATTTCCATGACCCTTCTGACTGCACGGGGCTTTGTTAGTGTCTTAAATCAAGAGTGTAGAGCGCAGGCTTGTTTTTAAGCTCAGATATCTCGTACTGCTCTCCTTTAAAACTCTGCTTGCGTATGCTAAAAGTACCTGCTTGCACTCAGACATGTTGTGCTTCAAATCCAAGCTTTGCTCCCTTTTCTCAGGTTACGTGTTGCTCGAGCCAACCTTGAGCTCTTCTCCTCACTCTGTCTCCTTCTGTGCTCTCACAAAAGTTTTTTTATTTTTTTCTGGGTGTTATCGTGGTTTAGAGGATCCTGTTTTAAACTAATTCAGCCAACAAGCCCGATAAGATGCAATTAAAATCATTGAAATCGTCACTTTGTCCTTGTTCCTCCTCATTTTACTTTACATCAGACAAGCCGAAGAACAGCTGAATTACCCTCCAGAAGGAATGAGTGGTTGTCTTTTCATGGGCCACTATTGGCCGTGCAGTTACCAGTTCAATTCTGCTTTATTTATACAGCACCAATTTACAACAAAGTCACCTCAAGGCACTTTACAGACTCACCCAATTTCAGCCCATTCATTGTGATCCAATCAAAACAAATCCATATTAGTCCAATTTAAAATCACTATGTTCATGCAAGCCAATTCATAAAGAAATGTTCTCTTTGACCCAGAATACAAGTTAATGACACCAATACTGTCTTAAATTTATACATGGAAACTAAAAAGCAAAGAGATGAAAATGGAAGGATGTGCTCAGTGCATCATGGGACATTGCAGGTTTATCATTTGCATGCACTGAATTTGAGAAAGAGGGAACAGAGTTTTGAATTCAAGTTTAACATTCTTGCATACATGCTGCGAGTGCGTAAGCAAATGTTTGAGGGAGACCAGTACAAGGTTTAAGCTCGAAAACAAGGAAGTGAGATAGAAAAACTACAGTTAGTGTCTCTTGATTAAAAACACTAATTTAGCCCCATATGAACGTTCCTGTAAGAACAGCAAGATAAAATCTACATCCGAACGCAGGAAATATTAGAATATCATGTAGAATTTACTGAGCACGCCCTTAACGACCCGTAACATGTGGGAGCATTAACTAAAACGTGCACAAATAAAAATGCACATACATGCTTAAGTGAGTCCAGGTGACTTGTAGTCAAGCTTTTAGGGTTACAACAATCTAAGCATCTGACTGTGACGGTCATACACCGAGCCATTTCAGTCTGGAACAGTGCAGATATAACTTCTGAAGGATCCATCAATGTGTCGAACCTTTGAAGCAGCAAGAGCTGAAAAGTTTAAAGGAAGAGGAAAGTGAAGGTCGTAGTGGGAAACAGGTTATTGATGTGCTCACAGTGCCCGGAACTCTTAACTGTCCCCAGCTTCCTCCCAGAGCCATAAACCAGAAATGAAGTTTTTAACAGCATTCACCCACCTGCCTGCGAGGCTCGTAGTGTTCTTTACAACACACGCTCTGCTCCTTTACACAATGAAATACACACAGATGTTTTCCTGTACTCCTGTAAACTGCCCTCTTACTGTAGGAACAAACTTTCTTAAGTCACCTTAAAGATGATAGAACTCTGTATTACACACACAGCGAGTGGCCCGTGCTCCTGAGAAGCCCCTTCGGGTCGGGTCGGCTGCAGTGATTCTTAGCATAAACAGCCAGTTGTTTGTTTTAATATTGGCTCTAGCTGCGGTGATTTATCGTGGCAGAGACCAAATCTTATGTGATGAGTTAGTACGAGTGCAGCAGTAATTAACTCTGAGGCTGCGTTTCTGTGGGAGGTGTTGCTGGAAGAGAAGGGAATCGGGCAGCAGCCTGGAACCAAACATCCTTTCAAATCCTCCCGACTGGCAGCGTAATAAATTAAACAGCAAATCATTTGTCATGCTCTGGTGTGTTTGTGTAGCTCTGGTATTGTAGAGGAGGGTCCCTTTTTCCCAGTTTTACCTACTTAATGTTCACTAGAGAAAGGAGGTCACTTTTTGTGTGGAGAAAAAAGTCCCATCATGCTCAAGGTGAGATGTTGCCCTGGTTACCTGAGCAGTGGAAACATGGGCGTGAGTTCCTACCCCGGCTTTCATTGGTCGGTCAGGTAGTCTTTGTTCCTGCCTCCTTGCATGACTCACCTCTTCTGTCCTGAGTGGAGTTGGAGCTCTTCCAAATCTCCCCCCATCCCTCCACCCTCATTTGTCCATGTACAGTTTAAGCACCTCTTTGCCTGCTCACTCTCCTCCTCTCATTGACACCCTGAAGGTCCTTGAACTGTCAAACGGCACAAACCAGTCCAAGCTTCAAGCTGCTGTTGTTTTGGGTTTTTTTATACCTGGGCCACGAGTGTCTGCAGACTGGTGTTTCGGATCATCGGTTCATCATCTTTGGACGCGGATCCATACCTGTTGTCAGCTCCGATATGTTGGTCTCACTCCTCATTCCTACATTTCCTTTCCTTACACCTTTGGGAAAACTGTAAAGACATTTTCTTACATATGTAACCCTGGTCTTAGAGAGACTTGTCCTCCCTGTGTGGAGGTGCAGATACTGTAGCAATGTGAACAAAGTGGTTTGTAATGTAAATGACAACAGTTTAAATGACTCACTTATGTGAGCCATGTATTTCCATTGTAATTTCATGGAGAAAGGCTGCGTAAGGCTGTTTCCATGGGCCTGGTTCTGCTTAATGACACTGGCATGGTGATATACGACACTGCAGCTAAAACCCGGCTCCATTCCACGACTCATTTCCACACATGGTTAACTCTTTCTCCCAGTTTCTGAGTGGCCAGTTTACAGAAGGCATCGAGGACTCTCTTCCACGGGGAGCTCAGTTTGACTGATTACAGCAGAGCTGCTGTGGTCTCACAGCGACTTTACACACACACTGTCGAGAGTTGTTTGAATGCTTCGACGTCTCAGGCTGAAACACGGGGGGTTAGTTGGACAGTTAATTGCATTTTTTTCTCCTCCTTTTTAGGTTAAAAGTCTATGGGTTCAAGCCTATCTTTTTTTTCCTGTTTTTTAACAGAAGGTTACTAAAGGTCAGGCAATTATTTCTTTGGCCTTTACCAGCTTTTCGTTGGGTTCATTCTGACTGCTTCCCTACTGGCTCCAGACTGTTGCTTTTACCAAAATAATCCCAATGTGAGATTAGGATTTGTAACGTCAGGTCGTGTAAATAACAGTTTGCATTTTGTTTCAGGGTGAATTCTTGTACAGAAATGAGGTAGAGCTAGAAGATTATGCATTCAACTTTTGATTAATGCCTGTCCTTGATGCAGATGTCCCAAAGTCCTTTAGTGCAACTGAACCATGCACCATCTGCATGAGAGGTAGAATCTTAAACACTAATTCATGGCCGTTTTATTTTCAGCTCTAAGACTTAACCACTTTACGCCTGACTTTATTTACAAATGTTTAAAAACAAAATTGATACAGTAAAAAAAATAAGGGAAAAAACAACAAAAAGAATAGACTAAGATAAGAAACAATTGGTTATTAAATGAATTAATGATAATGAATAAATAATGTTTTACCTATTTCATTAAATTTAATACTGTGGCTACATCTTTTTCCAGCTTTTCAACATTTCTGTGTGTTTGCCACTGTGAGGCAACAACGTGAGGAAAAACCTGTTTGTTCAGACAAAACAGAATTTTGCAGGAGCTCCATTGTTTGTTGTTCGTCATGATCCTAACTTAAACTCTTAGATCATTTCTGCCTTCTACTTTTAACCTCTACTGAAATAAGTTGAGTTTCATCAAACAGACATTCATTGATTCATTCAATTGTTTGTCCATTTAGCATCTTTACACTCATCACTTGTGTTTTTTAACACCAATTTAATTTCTCCGAGTAAATCATTATGCATCACTTGAAATGTGGAATTTCAAATTATTTGACACAGATCCCAACTCTAGAAAATGGAATCTTTCTGAAAGAGATATTATGATTGCTTTTTTTGAAGTAGGGTTGTTTGAGTTAATTGTGGGCACGTTAATGTTGGAACATGCAGACGTTTTGCAGGAGATGGATGTCAGAGTGGGCTCAGTTTAAGGAATCGGGTTGCTTAGCTCACCATCCTGATGGTGAACCATTACAAGAGCAGAACCTTTTACCATCTGAACTAACTTTGATCCAAAAAACAGTAAAAAATAAAAAAAAGTAAACACTTTCAGTACAAGTCCAGATAGATATAAACCAATTCAGTCCAATTATAATCCAATTTATTATAACTCTTCATTAAAGTGCAATTCCCATTGGTTTCCTTTGCAAGGAAACTTTTAGATCACATTCTCCTCCTCCTGAGTATACGCAGGGTGGTGACAGCATGAAAGAAAGAAAGAAAACTCCCTCTAACAGGCAGAGACCTGCAGCAGAACCAGCTTCATGACAGGTGGCCATTTGCCTCACCTGGCTGGGAGGTGAGGGAACAGAGACATGATCAAACGTAGGTGCATCATGGGAAGGTCCCCCAACTGCATTGTCCTATAGAAGGATAGCTCAGGGTCATGTGACCAAGCCATAACTACAAGCTGTTTTAAAAGGTGAAGTTTTAAATCTGTTCTTAAAGATTAAAAATCTCCAGTATGTTTTAGTTTGAATTGAAGGCAAAAAAAACCAAAAAAGCTCTTGTCATGGTCTCGAATAGATTTTAGCTTAGCCCTTCTGCCAGGATTGATTCACATTCTTTAAACTGACAGCTATGTGGTGTAGCTAGGACACTAACCAATCTTAAATACTACACATAACCTGTTTTCTAAAGAAAAAGAAATCTCTTGAAATATCCCTCTAACAATATAATTGTCAACAGTTGTGCATGGTTTTGAAGACGGTACGGCTTTTTTTTTAGTTTCAAAATGCTCCTTTCTAACGTAGATTCTTTTATTTGTCAGCCACCTTTCAGAAGAACGACTTCATGTTTAGCACCAAAGTCTAAATAAAGTACTTTTTGGTTTAGCTCACGCTCATTTGTTGCAGACCGCTTTCATGTGAAACACTGGGGCAGCCTGGCCTCTCTGCAGTGGATTGACAGACCCAAAGAGCGGCGCCAGCATCAGACTCGGTGACAGTGACGTTGGTACGGTAACGAACGAGTCGTGGCAGCAGTGATGGCCGACGCTTAGCTGGAGAAAATGAAACAGTCAGCATTTTCTCCCCTCGTCCTCCTCTAACCTCCAGCAATGAGCAGCGTGCAGGGTAGAAACTGCTGCAGGTTTGACAGGAAGCCTGTTTGTCGTTTGGGTAAACATTCATTTACCTCCAGCAGTCCAACATAAAGTTAATTAGAGTGATTATGCGTCATAATAAGCAGCGTTCTCTCTCGCCTGTGCGTTGTACTGTAAAGAGCGCCTCCTTCTCACTGCCATCTGGAGATTTCAGATCATCTGCATTCATACACGTACACACTCGCGCGCAACCCTGCTTAATAACATACATTAAACCACATTGCTATTATACACATCATCATTTCTATAAGCAGCAGTGCGCTCATGCTGCAGAGGCCTGAGCTCAGCAGTACTGTACCACTGCAGGGCATCAGGAAGACTTTCATTTTATCCTAAACATACTGATCGATGCCTCACACACTGAGATTGTTTTCTGTCCTTTTGATTATTTCCATTTCCTCAAGTGTGATATACACACGCAGAAGCTTCATGGTTGATTATGTAAAAAGTTATGAAATGGATCAAAGTTTTAATCATATGAACTTTAAGTAACATTTTCTCTCATTTCTTTTTGTTTCTGTGACATTTTTTTGTTTTAACTTTTTGTGCAACTTTGGAATTAGGATTATGTTGAGATGTGCACCTTCAATGGTTTATGTCAGGGATGTCAAACTCTGGTCCTGGAGGTCCAGAGAGAATACCTAAAACCAGCAGGACTGTGGCCCTCGGAGACCAAGGTTTGACATCACTGGTCTATATGATCTCATGGCATTGTGTATGAATTGCATGACACTTGAGGCACATTTTGTGTCATTTCTGTGCTTTGGAAGCTTTTTGCGAGCCATTTTACAGCACTGATATGTTTTGAAATGGTTCTGGATGAAAAACAAGTCATAGTCATTCCTTAACAGTCCCGACCTGCAATGAGGGACAAAATACAGACGATGTTGATAAGAACTAAAGTTAAGGCTTAACAGTGTCTTGTGTTTGCTGGTGCTAAGATTTTTAACCCATCTAAACTCTGATATAATGTGCAGGCCTTCAAACAGAGCGATTAATGTGATAGTTTGTGTTCAGCATAAAACAATGTGCCGATGTTTCTCTGCTTGTTGTTTTTCCTCAGGGGAGGAGCTCCAGGGAAAGATCAGCGTGCGTAAAAACAAGAAGGATCCTCGCTCGCTGTTGGTCACCATCGATGTCCGAGACAGGAAGCAGACTTACAGCCTGCAGTAACGTTAGCCATCACATGATGCAGCCAACAAATTTAGTTAGCTTCTCTTTTTACTGTTCATGTACTCGCACATTTAAAACAAAACAATTAAATACTTGATTTTAACATTTGAAATGCTGGATTGTGCCTGCTGTTTGTTTTTTTTTAACTATCATAATGACATTTTATTTTTGTGAATGTGTTTAGATGATAATGTATCAAAATGAAAAATCTTAGTCTCTGTGTAAAGTGTTCATGTTGTATATACATGAGAATGAAGTAATGGTAGCAGCGGGACTTCAAAGTATTGGATCCAAATGAAAACTTGTTTTGTTTTAGAGGAAAAACACACAAGATAACACACCGACTGCAATCTAGCAAAGAAGAAGGAAACATGGTAGTCTATATACGGAGAGAGAATGCAAAAACGCAACTGAATTGTGGTGTGAAATAAGGACAGAAAGGAAAATTAAACCAAATGTACAAGGGAACCAGCTCTACCAAATAAAACAAGCAACAAAAGCTTTTAAGGATCCAAAAGGAAAACTTTTTCAAAGAATAAAACCAAACTAATGTTGACTAAAACTACAAAACATGATCATGTAAATGACAGCGTTCACACTAAAAGAAAGAGACAGCCTTGCAAAAAGGTTTTCTTCATGCCTGCTGGAACAGCTGCATAGTCTTTTTCCACTTGGTGAGTAGCTCAGGCATCCCAGGAGATCCCAAAATCCACCGTTTAGCCTTCAACACTCATCAAGTCCTCTGCTGCCGTCAGTCTAAAAGATGCAGCCGAAGTTTTAATGATGGTCATCAATGCAAGATGCTGCTTGGTAAATTTCTTCAAGAAAAAGCTCCAACAATGAAGGCTGCTGGGTTGTTTCCCATCTCTTCATCATCAGTTGACCCAGTTTAAATGTTTCTTCAAAGATCTCCTCTTTATTTGGCAGCATTCATC
>JAOXYM010000001.1:4658519-4669187 GCA_028567055.1 Leptatherina wallacei
CTGAGGCGGCGGAGGCCAGGGGACGCGGTGCACGGGAAGGCTTGGACCCCGGTATAACTGCTTGCAGTTCTAGTTATATCATGTTTTTCTGTGCATTAAAACTATAATAGTAACTATTTGTCCATTGTGTTTTGAAAATAACATGATTTACTTGTGAAAAAGAAAAAAAAAGAAAAAAAAGGAGGCAACATAAATTCAATTTCAACCCAGAATAAAGCCCTTTTTAATTTTTTTTCTATCAGCTGTCATCTTCTTCATGTCTCCCTCTGCATAGTTGTTTCCTTATGTTGTCGTCTCTCTGTTTAGGTGGTTTATTTCACAGCTACATTTCCTTACGTGGTGCTAGTCATCCTTCTGATAAGAGGAGTGACCCTTCCTGGTGCTGGTGACGGCATCCTTTATTTTATCACACCCAAATGGGAGAAACTTAATGATGCAAAGGTACGTCATGGCTGCCCATTTAATACCATCCAGATCATGTTCATGCACTAAAATATTTTCCAGTTTTTGCTTGTTCTGTACCCACAGCTCCTCTTCCCCCCCCCCTGTTCCTCAGGTGTGGAAAGATGCAGCCACTCAGATCTTCTTTTCTCTGTCGGCCGCGTGGGGAGGCCTCATCACGCTCTCCTCCTATAATAAGTTCCACAATAACTGCTACAGGTAAACACTCAAAAGGTAAACTATGCTTCTGTCAGACAAATTTGAACTGTCACAGATGCATGATGCTGTGTCTGTCTGATAGAATGTCAGCGTTTAATGTGAAAGCTCTTTCTTTTCTTTTCTCCTTACTTACAATTCCAAACCACTAACATAGATATTAGCACTTTTTATTTATCATGTTCCTCTATTTTCATTCCAATATTACTTTTAATTTTGTTGTACTGAGAGAACAAAGCAAAAAAAACTGTTTTGGCACCACTTTGTGTACAATTTCTGTGAAAAACAGCCCTGTATTCGCAGGGAGTTCTTCTTGACACCAGAGGGCACTGTTTTACCTTTAATTTTTGTCCATGTAGGACAGGGAAGTCCCGTTTTGCACAGTAGAGCATACCAGCATGTTTTACACGTTTCATGTTTTGAATATTGTAGCATTCCTGCAGGCACAAGAGTCTATGTTAATGTAGTGCCCTCCGTCTCTCTTTCTTCTTTGTCATTGCAGGGATACCATTATAGTGACTTGCACAAACAGCGCCACTAGTATATTTGCTGGGTTTGTGATCTTCTCTGTGATTGGCTTCATGGCTCATGAGTTAAAGGTGCCCATAGAGAAGGTAGCAGATGAGGGTAAGATAACCCAATTAGCTGCTCTGTGAAACAGTCTCATCTCTAAACCAAGACAGTGTGTGTGTATCCACATTTGTGTACATAATATGCATATGTGTGTGTGTGTGTGTATCAGGTCCAGGCATAGCATTTGTGGTGTATCCAGAGGCTCTGACCAGACTTCCTCTGTCTCCTTTCTGGGCGATCATCTTCTTCCTCATGCTCCTAACTCTTGGACTGGATACCATGGTAACCACTGCACTTTCACTGTGTGTGCACTGCTGTATGGATGCTGTATGGATGCTTTGGATGCTTTTATGCAGTTCCCCATGATAAATTATTAATAGAATAAAAGACAAGTTTGCAAGTTTAGAGCAAAAAACAACAAAAAACATATTTATGAAAAAAAGGTTTATGAGGAAAAGCAATGTGTCTGATCGCAAGATATGGGAAAAGCGTGAACATTTATAAATCCGAGCTCCAAGCTATACCAACCTCTGCGGAGGACACACTCAGTTTTGGGAATTAAATTAATATTGTCAACTGAATCTGGGCATGACAAGAAAACAGACTTATCAGCAATGTGGAAAACTGTAACCCCCATGCACACGAGACAATAAAGTCCAGGGTTCTGATCGGATAGTCCTACAAATGACCTCCTTTGCCTTTTGTCACTTTTCATTAACCTCAATAGAATATTTCATGAACATAAATGCCCATCAGCTAGCCATCTCAGTGATGCTCTTTGCATGTTCAGTCAACCAATGAAACATTCAACCCAATTGACTAGAAAAAATGTCTCATAGTTCTGGAAACCTAAATTGTCTATTTTATGTACATTTGTCAGCAAAAGGAGTTTGGTTTGTCTGGCACCATGTGAGACGCAATGAAGGTTTGTCAGTAATATGGAGGTTATGCTAGTGATGCATCTAACTTAAAAACCTTCTTTGTTCTAAACTGAACCGAGTGGCTTTGGCTCATAATGGCAAAACAAGTGGAACAACCAGATTCAAAACCAAAACAACAGTAGAACGTCCGTTTTCTGTAGTATAGCTCAGTTCAGTACATCACAAAATCAAAGGTCAACAAAAGAAACATTTAATTGAAAACTGTGTTTCTATTGGCATGTAATTACTTTACTAAAATAATTATGTTTTCATTATCTTAAAATGAGCCATTTATATCTACTTGCTTTGAGTCCACATACATACATACATGACAGCTGCCATTTTTGTGCCACCATTTTTACTACAGTGTCTGTGAATGAACAAACAACTCTGTGGGTGAAGTGAGAATGCTCTATGCTAAAAATACATTATCAGCTTTTTTTGATAGGTGCTAGGGCAATGTTTGGGATAAGTAAAGCCTAAAAAGGACCATAGAAGAAGACAGAATACATTTACACAATTTTGAAGTAGTAACCTGTAGTGCAGTCATCGCTGCACCCGAGGCCACTGGATCCACCCACAGATGAAAACACATTTATTTCTGGAAGAATTTGACCACAGCTCGCTACTTTACGTTCACAACTGAGCTTGGCATTTGAACTAATTTCTTTGCCAATCTTTACCACTAGATGTCAGTAATTCTCATTGGAACTTTTAGCCAAGTTCACACAAGATTTTAAGCTTACAGCTGATGTTAAAGAGCAGGGATCAGCAATTTTGTGGGACAGTGTCCTGCAGGTTTGAGATATTTCCCTGCTGCAAAACACCTGACTCAAATCAGTGGAGTCATTAAGAGGCTTGTGCAGAACTTGAGAACCGTTTGATTTGAAACAGGTGTGTTGCAGCAGGGAAACATCTAAAACCTGCAGGATACTGGCCCAAGAGGTTCGGAGCTGTTGATCCCTATTTTAGAGCAACCACCACTTTGCCTTTACGCTCGTAAGAACCCATTTGTTGGTTGATAAACTGGATGACTGCACGTGCGTTAAATGTACTTTGTTGCCTTTGTTAAAAATATTCTGTCATCACCAATGTTGATCATTTAAAATGATGAAAAGGGGATAGAACCCCACCAAAACCACAATGTATTGTTGTCATATTAAGAATTGTGTGGCAGTTTTATGTACTTTGATAAAGGATGGTCTAGTGTTTGCAGCGCTAAAGTAGATAATTTCTCTCATTTCTCATGAAGAATTTATTCAGCTCTTATTGTCTTGGAAGCATCCAGGCAATTTCACTCAATCAGGAACATTAACCAGCGGAAATTACATTTGGAGCTGGCCCTAGTTTTTGTCTAGCTGATGAATTAATATACAACGCCATTATCTGAGGCAACATGTAAATAAAAAAGGGGGGAAAAAAAGCTTTTTTATAAGATTAAAGGAACAGATGAAGGAAGACTGCAAGTTAAAAGAATTTCATTGCTTAGTTTGCATTTATTTAAAAGAAAAAATATCTGACTTGTGTTGTAGTTGTACTAGTTTGTCCTATTTTTCATGACTATCATGAAATTTGTGAAAAATTGATGTCAAAAACATGGGTCTCTTGACTTTTGTTTGCACCAAAGTAAACACTGAATTATCGCAGCTCCACTGAATGATACATAAACACTGCAAGCAATTGACCCAATTAATATAATTACCCATCTGTACCACCTGCTGTGGCTCATTTCAGCTCAAGTGCTGGAGCTCTCCAGGTATTTGAGCTGAGGATGTCTGTGTGATGTGACTGATTAAAACTAATAAGATGAGGTTAAAGTTTTGGAACAACAATGAAGTAAATCTAACAATTCAGGCATATTATGTTGATTTGGTGGCCTTTTTTTTCTCAATCAAACTTTTTTTCTGACCTTATTATGACATAAAATGTCAACTAAAATATGAATATAAACTATATGTATGTGTATATGTATATATATTTATGTGTATGTATATATATATATATATATATATATATATATATATATATACATATAGTGTGTATGCTAAATTATCTAGCATGTTCACCTTAAAAACTCCTGTAATGTAATACTAAAATAAAGATCTTCAGATTTGGAGTTAATACAGGGCAAACAGTTTGTCACCTCAATTCAGTTCCATTCTGAACTTTACTGATCAGATTTAAATGCAACCACATTTCAGCACAAAATTGATATAAAAAAAACAAAACACCAACCCCTTTAAAATGATAGTTTGTTGGTATTTCAGATTAAATTAAAGTTTTGCGGCGTTATTGCTTTGGGATAGAAGTTGATTTTCAGTCCATTTGCCCCTGTTTTCATTGTCCTGAACACAGATTTTGTCTGTAGTAATCAGGGTTTTTAAATGAGGATAAAACATAAATGAAGAGGGCCATGTTCATGGTTTAACCTCAGTTAAACTTCTCCAAACTAATGAGTCATTTACACCGGGGATGCTCGATCCTTAAATGGCTTCTTATGGTTGATTTTGTCCCAAACTTTTAGTCATTACAAAATAATAATTGGTTAATTTTCTCCTAGAAATATAGCAATTTGAGGACTGGCATTTAGATCACCTAATAGAGCAGCCACCCCATAAGCAGAGGCTGCTTGTCCCCTCTTCTCTCTCTGACCCCCTTTCCTGTCCAGCTACTGGTCCATCAAGGTCACTAGAGCACACAATCTTAAAAAAGAAAAAGAAATGGACTATTTTCCTTTAAAAAATGACCGTATGAGTCATTTGGCCATTCAGACAATGTTGATTTGCTGCATAGTTATATTCAGTGCAACCTCTAATGGTAGTCAGAGGAACTACATAGGAAGTCTCAAAAGTCATTCGTTTCCACATACAAGCATGCTTACACTTACAGCATTTACAATCACCACTTAATCTAACATACATTTTTTTGAAGTGTGGGTGGGAGTCCCGGTTTTTATGTTTCCACCAGTCTTCAACACAAAATAACTAATTTGCCTGAAAAAGCTAAACAGCATGATTAATGAATCCTTAGAGAAAAAAAGATATCAAACAATCTTTTAGATTTGTAACTGAAAATTTGAAAATTGTCATACTTACAAATCACTTATTAAATACAACTTAAATGAAACGAATTTACATGAAACTGCAAAAACACTGGTGGAAAAACCTCACATATGCACACTCAGATGCACACATACATACATGGACAAATAAAAGACTATGTACACCATATAACCATAAAAAATGTGCTTCCAAGATGGTACCAGGATTAGTTGTCAACTCCAGATTGACAGCTACAGCTGTCCTTGATTCCTACATTTATCTTTGTTGCTTATTTGGGTAAATTCGGTCTTTCCCAGCTTCTCTTTTATAATTTGCAATCAATATCTTTAACCAAGAATGTGTCAAACAGTTATGTGCTTAACCAAGTAGGCAGAGACCAAAACTGAAAAAGAAACTGAAGTAACTTTCATCACATTAATTATAAAGTTGCTCTGGGTCATCTTAGTGTTTGAATAAGAAGTTTTTTCTGTTTTCTCTATAACTTGTCAGTGTTGTGTTTGCACTTTGATTCGTTGACCTCAAACAGCCATGAAGTCAGTAAATGTTCTTATTATAGCAACGTTTCCTAACAAATCACCATCACACTGCTGTTCCCAACACTAATTGTGCCAGTTGCTGCACTAATTCACCGGATGCATCTTCAGTGATCAAACACTTCATTCTCTGGGATGTTTTCAAAGTCCAGAGCACCTCCAGGTATGATCCTGAACAAACAATTTCTCATGCACTAACTCCTTCAAGTGATGCTCCTGAGCCGAGCAGAGGAGCAGAGGGCACAGTGGCACATTAAGACACAAGTCAACAGTAGCTGTAAATGATGATGTTACTTTGCCTTGGCAGCAGCAGCTCAGAGGAGAGAGGCTGGTGGCTTTGTTGCAGGAAACAGCTCGGTGGTAAT
This sequence comes from Leptatherina wallacei, assembly GCA_028567055.1. Lineage (NCBI taxonomy): Eukaryota > Metazoa > Chordata > Actinopteri > Atheriniformes > Atherinidae > Leptatherina > Leptatherina wallacei. The sequence goes on from JAOXYM010000001.1 coordinate 4,664,630, forward strand.
AGGCTTGGGGTGTTGACAGGAAATTAGTTTTGGGAGCTCGGGAGGATGGAGAGGAGCACAGAAGTGGCAGATAGCTCGGCGCCAGTGCGTTTCTACTGTGTTCTCATGCATACGCTCAGACGACACCAACCTCTCTCAATTTGCCTGTTTATATATTCATCCACCAGTCTCCTCTGGGTTCAGAGCCCATTTCAGCATTATGTCAGATTTGCTGTTCTCTGGGTTGACTCCACCTGTCACGGCTCTTTCCTGTAAAGTTAATTCTGAACACTTTTTTTGTTTTCTCCTTCTCAGGATTAGATAAATGCTCTTTTTGATTGTTTTGGAAATTAATTCAATTATGGTAAATTGTGTTCATTGGATGAAAAGAATAAAAATGCCTCACAACTCAGGATACTGAAGTTTTGACAGCAGCAGCTGCTCTCATTTAAATAAGAAAACCACTGACTGACTGAAGGCTGTTCGGTTGACATGCTGCAGCAATCTGGCATCATTAGACAATTTTTTCTTTCTGTGGTTGTAAAAAAAAAACCTAGCCAAGCAGGATCTGTGGTGAACTGTTTTCTATAATAAGCCTGAAAATAAAAACTCCACTCACGTGTATTCAATCAAAAGAAAATTCAGCATGATTTAATTTAGTTAATGTTCTCTGTGAGTAAAATCAGTTTCTTATCCCTGAAGGACAACAATGACTTCCTCATCCCTTCATCCCTTTTCGTTCTTGTCTTCTCACAATTTTTTCCTTCTTTCTCCCAATCTTCTCCATCCCAGTTTGCAACCATTGAGACCATTGTCACGTCCGTATCTGATGAATATCCAAAGTACTTGAGGAAGCACAAAGCACCCTTCACCCTGGTCTGCTGCGCCGCCTTCTTCATTCTGGGCTTTCCCATGATCACAGAGGTATGGCACAAGCACAAAAAGGCCAAAATCCAGTCGAATGTAGGATTTTTTTCTTGTCATTTCTTATGATGAGATACATGCTGGTGAGAACGTAATAGTACGAAACAACTTAAAAGGTAAAAGACAAAAAAATGAGGGGAGGGATATCGTTGTAGGATAAGGTCTGAATTGTGTTTGTGATATTTCGTCTGTATGTAGAGTGGGATGTACATGCTGCAGTTGGTGGACACATTCGCAGCCTCCTATTCTTTGGTCATCATTGCTATCTTTGAGCTGGTGGGGATTTCCTACCTCTACGGTGAGTACGTGACCAACCTGCAAAGAGACCTTTCAATCTTGTTGGTCATGAACTTTGAGCAACAAGTCTGAAGGTCGATGGATCGCTCAGTGGTTCTGTTTTTTTGCAATGTTACACCAATCCTATTCTACAACACACAAATTAGACAAATGGAGATCAGCAAAGACAAGTACATCAAACAAAGCTAGAAATATCTTAGAAGAAAGCTTCCCATATATGACTTGTATGTTACCAGTACAGTAACATAGGTGTTAAATACAAAAATATTAAAAATAGTTTATCATGCATAAAGTAAAGATGCTTACAATGCAGAACCACTTGGTAATGATTATCCTTACCTGAGAATCCCAAATTCTGTGTTGTACTGCAACCATGTGCATGGTGAAAGCATGGCCTTCTTCCTCTATCCGTCTACAACTACTTGCCTTAGTTGGAGGCATGATGAATAGTTAGAGTTGGGGTCAGCCAATCACTAGTAGAGTAGGACAGGTCATCTGTGGCTTGCCTGCTCCACTGGTTTCCCCACTGGTTTTGGAATATCCTACCTTAACACAAACATGAAGCAAACCAGAGACCACACTACAGACACGAAGACTGGGTCTTTAGGTCTTTTCTATCTTTAAATAGAAATAGATTAATAAAATACTGAATTCTTTTTAGGTCTAATATCAAAATATCAAAATATATTTGTTATAAGTGTTTTTTGTGGATGTAGAAATATTAAAACCAGAATCTTGGAGCTCATTACAGCTGAACACAAGGGGGTTTTCTGTTTGATGAATTCATTATGTAAAAGGAAGATGTGTCCAATACAACATTTTAGTTTCCAAATTCATGGACCAATGGGGTGGTCTCAGGGCTTTCCCAATGTTGACTCATGAGATGCATAAGGATTCATAGAGGGATTGCACCATATTGTTTAGATATAATTGTTCAGCCCCCCACAAAATACAATAAGGTGTGCACTCTGTAGAGATGAAATCAACTATGAAGTGAATCAGTGTGTGAATGAATGTGAATGTCACTGCTCGCTTTTATGGCTGTTTGCTGCATGTTTTGTAGAGTTGTTAGTATTTTCAGTTGTCTGCATAGGAATGTATTATGTTCATAATTTTCTAATATGTATGAAGACTCTAAAGGGGAGTCTAAGCTTCAGTGGTCACTTAAAACCATGAACTGGAAAGTGACACTGAGCTACATGTGGCGTCATGGTGGTGCGCTCCATCCTTCATTTTTATACCATCTTTAACCTTCATGAACTCACACACTTGAGCACTACAGCTGAGACATCAGTAACGGGTTTAGTGATTAGACTTTTCAGAGGAGATGGGAGAATGCCCTTCATGCTGGTCAGTAATTCTCACTTGGTATTCTCTTTGTGACCACTAGGGGTCTCTGTTGTAATGCATAATTCACACATATAAGTCTGGACTGGGAGCTCAGGTGTGTGTATCATGAGGCTGTTACCAAGAAGGAGAGAAACTGGCTGTGCTCCAGTTTGTCTGAGCATCAGTACAAGTGACATATTGAAATGACTGTGTGACTCTACCTCTTCATGTCACTCACTGTTATCCGTCAATAAAGGCAGAGGAATGAAGCCATCTGCTCCCTCACTTTTTCCCCCAAGGAAAAAAGAAGCTGATACTCTCTCTCTCACACACATGCATGGACATAAAAACACACCACAAAGATGGATGGAATTTGCTGATCCCCTTTTCAAAGGGACCTTATACAACCCGGGTCACTCTCTGTGTCTCCATTTTCTGTCTTTCTCTTCTTTTATTTTATTTCTCTTCCTCTTTTTTTTCATTGCAGGTCTGCAGAGGTTTTGTGAGGACATCGAAATGATGATTGGTTTCCAGCCAAACCGATTCTGGAGGCTGTGCTGGGCCTTTGTGACTCCCACCATTCTGACAGTATGTTTGTTTTTGCTCATCTCATTCTCATCTGTTTCTCTCTCTCTCTCTCTCTCTCTCTCTCTCTCTCTCTCTCTCACACACACACACACACAAACATTTGTGAACGAATGAGGTTTAAAATGTTTCCATTTTCACCATCTCCTTTCAAGTGCATTCATTTGTAGTTGGGAGGGAACAGAGGAGAAATTGCTCCTCTTACAATGAAATAGAAAATTTTTTTCCTCTTCCTTTCCTGTCGTGCCACCAGCTCTCAAGTTGTTTATTTCTAAAACTGACAAATACTTTGTGTGACGTCTGTCAGAGCAGCTTGAATGTTGGTTCTTTTTGAGCACCTATAGTGTGGCATCGGTTTTTCTGCCTCAAACATCCAAATGTATTTATTTCCATAAAACATGTTTTTACCAAATGGGACACTTATTTGTCCACGCTGTGTGGCAGAAGTTGTAAATTCTAATACTGAGGTTTAACCAGTGTGTCAGAGCAGGACACAGGCCACCACTAATGTTTGCATTGCAATGAAAACCCCTGCACCTCCAAAGCAGAGGCGACAGTGACAAATGGAGCTACAGTTGGGATGAGTGGTCTACTCGTCTGAGGGAGATCAGATTTCCCCAGCGAGCTCGAATCACAACCTGCAGCTCCTCTTTTAGCAAAGTCGGCTTAATATCGTTTTTTCTCACTCTAGATTTTTCTTATATAACACAGATTTAGTCATTTGTTTTGAGTTAAGTGTTGTTGATTTGGAGTGAATATACAGTAAAATCCTCATTAGTGCTGTAAATCATTCAGAAAGGCAACACAGTATTTGTGCCATTAAGTTGTGATTTAGTTATTTAGTTATTCTTATCAGTTCCAATTTTTATCTGACCGCTGCTTTATTAAAGTATCTCTAAAAAAATAACTTAGATTATCTTTCATATTTTAAGATCTAGCTGGACTTGTTGGAGGAATTTGCTTTACTGGTGGATTTGAAATGTATCTGCCCCGATTTATATTATACACTATTAAAATATAACCTAATATCTAGTACCTGCTGTATGTGCTTCTTGAGTAAGTTGTATCATAGTGTGCAGGAATAATCATACTCCACAATGTGTCACATCTATGCTGGTCTGTAGAATAAAAGGCAAAAGAGTTGAGGCTTAAAACCTTTTTATTACATTTTCTGGACTTAAAAAAAGTTGTATGTCTACATCTGCCTTTCAAAATGATAACGTTAGACATGTGACTTCAATGCATGACTAGAAATTGTTTAATGAATAAATTTCAAGCTTACAAATACATGTAGCTACTTTTTCTCTTTTGAACTGTAACATGAATGCATTTTGCTTTTAAGAAACTGGCACAAAAATGTTGCATATATATATATATATATATATATATATATATATATATATATATATATATATATATATATATATACACACATATACACACA
>JAOXYM010000001.1:4677479-4692532 GCA_028567055.1 Leptatherina wallacei
TTATACACCAGAGTTGTTTACTATTATTCACCGACTTCCTCCGAATCCTGAAATAGAAATAAAAGTGTTTCACTACATTTTCAATGAAGCTGTATCACAAAACGTATGTGTGCCTGGTCCTGACATCTGTCAATTGACACCTCAACTGTGCAAGAGCCTGCAAACAATCACCTCTGTTAGTCAGCCAAGATGGCAGATGTCCAAGCTGTGGAATCTAACCTTGAGGTAGCCTTTTATGGAGTCCATGTAATAAAGTCCAGTGTGAAATAAGACAGCACATTGGTGTGGTGGTCACAGCAAGAAGGTCACCTCAGCTAGGAGGAGTTCAAACAGGGGCTTTTTTCTGTTTGCATGTTCTCCACGTGTAAGCATGAGTTTTCTTCGGATATTCTGGCTTGCTCCCACAGTCCAAAGACATGCATGTTGGGCTAATTGGTGTCCCTAGAAGTGAGTGTGGTTGTTTGTCTCTCTAAGTCGGCCCTGCGATGGACTTACGACCTGTTCAGGATTACCCTGCTTCTCGCCTGCTAATTGCCGGGATAGGCTCCAGCTCCCTCAGGACCCTGAAGTGGAATGGATGGATGGTGAAACAAGAGTTTGTTTCCCATCTGAATCAGTCATTTTTGCTTTTATTTTGCTCCAAACAATCTTTCATTTTTAGTTTCTGCTTCCTTTTCTTTTAACTTTGCCAGGCACATGAGCCACGTCACTAATGTTTCCACGAGTAAGTATTTACGTCTTATTGGCTGCTTCATATTAACCAACAAGAAAGGGAGGTTGCATGATAATCCCTAACTAAATAAATAACATAAGAAATCCATTTAGAAGTATTTTATCACTTCCCAAGAAACAAAACCTTTCAATTAACTTATGGAATGCCTGCAAAATAAGTATAAATATTACTTATATTACTTATAATAAGTAATGTTACAGTGGTAGGGTAGTAAGCACGGTTGTCTCACAGCAAGAAGGTTTCTTGTTTAAAAATGAAATGGATGTTAGATTGTTGGAATAATAATAATAAATAAGATATAGAAAAATCATCAAACAACTCACTTATTCACTTGTTTTATCTGGGCATTCCTCTGAAGAAAACATGTTGGTTTTTTTCCTGACAGCTTCAGGTATCCATTCTATCTACTATAAGATCACATTATCTGATGTGAAGCCCTGCAGGTATGATTACCTAAGCTTGGTTCATCCTACAAAAGGATAAAAAAGCTTAACTGACATTAAAATAAAAAGGAAATGTGGAAAATGTGTCCAGTCTTAAGTTTTGTTGTTGAAACTAAAGTTAGAAAACAAACTTCTGAGCACAACTGCTAACCTTTGAAAGGATCTCATGTATTTCAGGGAGGCAATGCTATGAAAAGCTGTTTTTGTCAGTCTGCCAAATGTTTGTGAGTGTTATGGAAGAACGCATTAGTGAATGATCCACACCTGCAGTGTGCCCATTTCTTGGGCTTTCGTGAGACAAAATCAGTCATGAATAAGTGAGATAGTCCACAGGGTAGACTGAGGGAAAATGAATATAAAAGTAATAAATCAATTCTCACACCAAAAAAAGGAGAAAAGAAAAGAAAAAGCCCCAATGAGGTCAGTAAGGGTCACAAAATCATTGTCATAGCATCTGACTGTTTTTTTTTTTGTGTGTGTGATGCAAGCCAAATTGTTTTTTGTAGGATAAACCTGAAGTCATTGGTTTTATTTCAGCCATGGTATGGATATATATTGCATATGTATTTCTGAAACCAAGGATACTCTGGATGTGTGAAAGAAGTCTCAAAATCCCACATACAAAAAAGCTGAACAAATGCAATCTGACTCGCATTCAACAATTTGTATGCATATGAACCCCTTTTCAACACAGAAATCATCACATCTGCCACATTTAAGTTAAAAAAGGTTTGAAAAATGTGTTGATGTGTGAAGTCATTTTACAAGTTCAGTGGGTTAAAAAATGGTCTGTATGTGAAAATCTCTCATAATCATGTATTGCCATTTTTCAACCGTCTAGAAATCTCTCCACCAATGTGCATTTGATTTTGTACAGAGTGAGTCTGTTAAGATCCTAAGCCAACCAATCAATGTTAGCATAACTTCCTAATAGACTAATTTTGTTGAATGTTGTTTAACATTATTGTTTTTAGGTAACTCTTTAATCACATTAATAATGGAAGCACTAATGAATTCATCTTTTAAACTTTAGTAAGTTCTCTCCTTTTTTCTTTTAAGTTTTGAGATGCAACTATTGATCGGTTTTGCTATTCAGTTTAAAGCAAAAAAGCAATTATTCGGTTCTTCCCTACGCAGTTGCAGTTTCCATTGAACTGTACTTTTCACCCTCTGTACTATGGACTCTTGCATAATAATGTCCAACACCTGTGAATTTGCCCGATTAGACTAATAAGCTTGTGGCAGGACAAAGGAGGGCCCAGGTGGGGTTTGAACCTCAGCCTCCCAGGTGAGAGCCATGCACGCTGACCAGTCAACCAAAGGGATATCCATGTGGCCAAGTAGCCAGGGCACGTGATTAATCTGAGGCATAGTGACAGGACCTCAACTGTCACAAGCTGACAACCCACCAATTTGCAATTTTGAGTGTATGCAAAGATGCAACAGGTGAAAAAACTCATGCACAACTAAGCTGGCCCTATATGCACCATACAGTGATGCCTTCACTGACCTGAGCAAAGCATGTTTACATTGCGTGGTATTATTAGTGTATTTCTGTCTCTGTAATTCCATGCGAGTTTTCCACAAAACTAAATGGGAATATTACTGTTTAGTTTATGTTTTACATCTTGTTGTGAGCATTCTCAGTTGGGCTCAGGTTGGGGTTTCGTTGTTTTTGTTTTTATTTTTATTTTCATTTTGTTCTGTTCTCATGTGTTGTTTATTCCTTGGACCAGTTTATATTTTTAGCCTTGCTTCCTATTTAATTTTGTTGTGATTTCCCCTTTATGTATTCTTTTGTATTTATGTCCTGCTTCCCTGTTTCAGGGTCTTGGTGATTACAACACCTGCTCCTTATTTAATCATTAGCTCCCTAATTCTATGCTTGATGTCATGCGCTCTTTGCTAGAATCTTGTCTATCATGTCTTGATCATCGTTGCTTTACTTTATCAGTTTGCTTTAGCCTATAATGAGCTAATTAGTTTTTGGTTCAAGTACTTTGCTATTCCTGCAACTGCAGCACCTTAATTTATTTAAATAAAGTCTTAATTAGATTTGCTCTGCAAAATAATCTCTTCTCAGTCATGGTTCATGACAACATACCATTCAGGAAGGATGTACACACACATCTTGAAGAAATAATCCTTTTAATGAACACTGGGGGCACACTACGTATCTTACGGCGACCGCAGGTAGATGGAAATAAAAAGAAAAAGGAAGTAGGAAATGACTCGAACCTGAAGCACCAGATAATTTCATGTAAAGGAACAAACTCTGAGCAGATTTTATAGCACCGACACAGGGACCCATTTCAAGGTGCAAGTTTCACGTTGTCATGTTGAGGCCTGATGTGGACATCTGTCATGCCCTGAAGCTCAGTAAGCATTAATGGCAACATACGTACTGATGGATATGAAGTACTTTGTGGAAGCTATTTGGGGTGTTCGTGCCACTCATTGCTTATCAAGACAACATACCTCCTCAAAGATCCAGAAGTCCGGCAGCCCGCTGAAGTAAACAGCCTGTTCAGGTAAGATCTAACAAACAGACCTATGTTGAGGAAAGACTTGTTTCAATTAGCTTTTTTCCCACTCTCTTTTTCCTTTTTAATCAGAAAATAACTCCCAATTTCTAGGAAAATAACTTGCTGTAGTAGATTATTATTTATTTTATTTATTTATTTTTTACCAGATGGGTATGTGCTTGTGTAAAGAGGAGCGAAGAACAAGCTGTTTTTATTCTCTCTTTTAAAAGAAATGTCTCTGTTATGTTTGACTGTTATTGTTTGTAGGATTTGCATCAGCTGTGCATTTAGATTAGTTTTAGTTTTACTTTGGCTGGTTTTATTGAGGGTGTTAAGGTGAAAACCATCAGCTGTATTAAGGAACTCTAGCTTTGCAGTATCTGGTAAATATTAAAACATTTTTCTACTCTATGACAATGAATATTAGCTGGATATCGTTCTCACTCATACATTAGGTTTTGAAAATTGTATGAATTTGTGAGTGCATGTATTTGACCATAAATATGCCAAGCTTAACAGAGCCTTGGAGACCGCATGCATGTACTGTTTGTCTGTCAACTTGTTAAAACATAACTCATCCCTTTAAACACGACTTTACCTTCACAATGTCCAGATGACTTTAATGTTTGGTATTTCTCTGTTGCGATAGATTTACCTTTCCCTCAGAAAAATGAAGGAAGTTAAAATTGTGAGATGAGTAGACTTGTTTAACAAAATATAGAAATATCAATAAATCTGCTTTGGACTTAGATTCCCATGTAACCAAAAACGCAGCTCTAAATATGACTATTTTTCTCCAAAAGAAGTAGTGTTTAAGCTTTAATATCAAATTAAATATCTCATTTGATCTGACATCACATCAGATAGCAATTTCCCTCCCGGATAAATAAAGTGTTTTTTATTTTTTAGAAATCAAATTAATCTAATTTCCTTACGTTTTGATCTGGGTCTTTTACAAGGATTTGTAAAACCTGTCATTACTAACCTTCATGTGAAAATGGACAGTGATTTTAAACTTGACAGGCAGATTAACAGCGTGGGGAATCTGGTTTTTATCAATTTCAGCTTTTATCAAAGATTAAACCAGGTTTATCTTTTAAACATCTTGAATGAGTAAATCATGCTTTTATTACATCTCGACTGGAATACAGTTATGCTCTGTATGCTGGGCTCAACCAAACCTCCCCGGCTCACCTACAGTTAGTCCAAAATGCTGCTGCTCAGCTTTTAACTGGCACAAAAAAGCATGAACAGATCACCCCCATCCTGGCTTCACTACACCGGCTGCCCGTTAATTTTAGAATTAATTTTAAGATTTTACTGTTTGTTTTTAAATCCTCACCTTACATATCACACCTGCTTAAATCACACACTCCATCAAGGGCCCTGAGGTCTGCAGGTCAATTCTATCTGGTATTCCCAAAATCCAAGCTTAAAACCAGAGGTGACGGAGCTTTTTCATTGCTGGCACCCAAACTATGGAACTAGCTCCCCACCCAGATCAAACTGGCCCCAATTCTGGAAACTTTCAAACTACGTCTTAGATTTTTACTCCTTGGCTTTTAACACAGCATGATAATTGTCTCTCTTTGTTGGTCTTTTAGGGCATTTGAGCCTTTTTAAATTTTTTGTTATTTCTTTGTGTTTTTAAAGGGATTTTAGTCCTGGAATTTTCTTTATGGCGTATCTTTATGTTTCAATTGATTTGTATTTCAAATTATTTTAGTGTTGTAGTAACTTCTTTTAGTGTATTCTATCCTTTTAATTTATCTTATTGTATCTTAATATTTTGATTGCCTTGTAGCTTTCTAGCCCTGGTAAGTTCTTAGAACCTTGCTGTTTTTACAAGTGCAGACTGTTTGTGGAATGTCTTTTGTACTATAATTGTGTTTCTCAATGCACCGCACATTGGTATCGTTTTTTAAAATGAGCTATATAAATAAAGTGGATTAGATTTTGTTGATGGAGCATAAGCTTCACCACGTACTATACAATGTTACCCTTCTGAAAAAGAAAGTAAATCGGTCATAAGAGCCTGGTTTGTTGGTTTAATTCATAGCTACATATTTCATACTTCTCAATAAGATTAGAAGGAAAACTGTGACAATCTAATTTACCATCAACAAGTGGATTGGAGCGTGCTGATGGATACACAGCTGGCTGTGTGGATGGATTGACTAAAAATGTCTGATACTTATCACAGAGGCATAAATTTAATTATCTAATTTTGAGATAATTTCATCACCAAGCACAAGGGGAACGTTTACCAATATTCTCCTAAAGACTTAAGATAATGCATCTGTGTACTTTTCCTGTTACCATCTCAGTGCTACATTTGATAACATTGATTACAATATTCTGTTACGGAGGCTTGAATATGTTATTGGGATTAAAGGAACCACATGAGGCTGGTTTACGGCATATCTGATAGATTGCAGTTTGTTCATGTAAAGCGTGAGTATTCCTCACACTCCAGAGTAAGAGTGCAATAAATTATACTGAACTGGACTGTATCTTTAAAAGTGCCTTGAGATGACTTGTGCTCAGCACTATACAAATACAGCTAAATTGCACTGAACTGCATATCAATTGTGTGTATATGTGATATTAGTATATCGTGTAAAATACTTTTTACCAGCATTCATTTTGTCAGGGTCATAATCCTGCAACTTTGTGACAGGATGATTGATACGTAAGAATTTAAACCAATCATGAACTAGACTTTACCCAAATGTCACTTATGTTGTGGATTGGATGTAAATATAAAGAAAATGACAAAACTAGTCTTTTTAACAATTTACCTGCCCTGTCCGAATAAATAGAATAAATAAACCCACACTTTTTGCATTTGTTGTATATCTCAGCTTAAAATAATTTGATATATATTGAAATGACTTTATGTCTCACTCATAACAAATAACACTAACAGTATTTGTTTAGAGTCTGGAATTTAAAGTTCTGCCTAGCCTGACAGCAGAGGCACAGTAGGGGAGGGAGAGTTGCTTGTTTTGTTAAGAACTACTGGATTTTCCATTTTCTTCTACAGAGTTGAAATCTTGATGTTGGATGACGAGTATTTGTGCCTGCCACTGTGCAGTCTTGGCAATGTCAACCTGTCAGTGCTTTCTGTTGCTTCTGTGGTTCGCTTGATGATAAGACCCAATTATTGCAAGATTAACATTCCTGGTTAAAATAAAATGAGTATCTTTCCAGTGAAATCCATAAAATGACACTTTATTAAACTTTACTGCAAAATCACTCAATGTGACACTTGTGGAAATGGAGACGTGTGCAGACTGTGCTGTAAAAATTGAAATGCATATTAAAGTTGTATCACATTGGGTTGTGCTGGATTGACTATGGTGTGACCATGAATGCAGGGAATAGATTCAACATCTCAAGATATAATTCAACTCCATCATTCACATTCTGTTGTAACTGTGAGCTGCACACGGAAACTTGAAGAAAGCAGAGCAACTTGGATTTCTCAAAACATGTTTGCTACCAATTCAGCAATGGAGAAAAACACCTGGGGTCTGCCTCAGTGTGTAATACAGCTCTTCAACAGACTACACCTGTTCTACTGACAGGAGGATATTAAATCTCCTTCAGTAACAAGAGAAGAGGGTGCAGATGTGTCCATCTTGGCATGCTATGATCGAGGTCAGCTCTGTGTTCACTCTAATGCTGTTTTCTGAACTGTGTCAGGAAATAAAACGGCCTCTGTGTTGTAGGCTTCATTCATAATCATGGTTTTAAAATGAAACTGGACACTGCTCAGACAGGTGTTGAGCATCATTTTAGATGTTAACTTGATCCTCTGTATCAAGCCAAATAATGTACTCAAAAGTCTAGACAAAGCTACTGGATCAAAATCAGTCAAAAGGTCAATTTAACCTTTTCAAGGATTTTCTGTGTTGAATGAATGAACTAATCTATGGTACCCACTACCCATGTCTGTGTGTGATGTCTTGGCTAATTAAAAAAAAATGTCTGCCTGTCTAAGCCAAATATTTACAGTTTACAGAAGGTAAAGGAAGTCAACAAGATGTCACTTGTTGGTTGGTGAACCTCCAGATGAGAGTTGAGTTTTTTTTTTTTTTTTAAAGTAGGTGGCTTTTTTGAAAGTATGTGTTTTTTATTTTGTGGACTGATCATAAGATTATTAGAAGCACCATCAGTACAACAATTTGGAATGAAGCTCACAAATGCCACCATGATGATTTGTGGGGAAAACTTATGGACTATGATTTTTAATAAAAATTGTGGCTACATAAATATCGGTCAAGGGGACATGGCAAAGGCCGGCCATCCATCCATACGTCTTATACCGCTTATCTGGGATTGGGTCGTGGGGGCAGCAGCCTGAACAGGGAAGCCCAGACTTTCCTCTCCCCAGCCACATTTGCTAGCTAATCGGGGGGGGATCCCAAGACACTTCCAGTCCAGCCGAGATATAATCACTCCCGCGTTTCCTGGGCCTACCCTGAGGTCTCCTTCTGGTGGGATGTGCCTGAAATACCAGGGAGGTGTCCAGGAGGGACCCGAACCAGATGCCCAAGCCACCTCATCGGGCATGGCAAATGGATGACTAGTATATTAGTATTTACAAGCAATGCCTAAAATACTGCTTCATCAACCATAAACTAGACAATAATTGTCCATCAGTCTTTTACAAGTAACTAAGGCAGACTGTCCTTCTCAGAATTACACCCAGATAGGTTGTTTGTACATGTATCATATTACGGACTATTATTACGTTTCCAGTAAAGCGCCCTCTAGCGGTCATAAAAAAACTACTGTAAGCTGTAGTGCTGCAAGAGTGGTGCGTTCAAGTTTTCTTGTAATTCCAAGCTTCCAAGAGTAGGTGAAGTCTTTCCCTGGTAATTGACAGTCCAGCTGCTCCAGCTTAAAAATGTTGTGTATTGTGTTCTCCTCTCACTGCTTAACATTCTACATTACCCATTCCAAGTTAACCTCTCATAGTAAATCCTATGAGAAGTTCTGCACAACTTTTCATGTGATTTGCTACGATTTTCCAGAAAAGGGAGAGATCAGTGCATTCAGTCCTCGTCAGAAAAATTTGGAAATACTGACGGAAAACTATGCTTAGAATGATGAGAAAAAACAACAATTTCTAGATGAACTATGAAAGTTTTACATATAAACAGACACATTACAGTGGGGTGCAGGAAGCATTAAGAAGAATTTAAAAACAAAATTAATCAACAAAATTGGATAATAAAATGAATAAAGAAAGAAAACCTTCAGAAAAAAAATATCACTTGTTATCATAAAAGGCAGCAAATAGAAAAGTTTTTGACCCTGATTTAAAACTGCTGAGAGTCTCAGCAGACCTGCAGGTTTCTGGGAGTTTATTCCACATGTGAGGAGCATAAAAACTGAACGCTGCCTCTCCGTGTTTAGTTCTGACTCTGGGAACAGAAAGTAGACTTGACCCTGATGATCTGAGGGATCTGGTTGGTTCATAACGAACACGAAACAGATATTTTTGTTTTCCAAACCCTAATTCAAAAGTCAAGAGAAGACTACAATCATGGTGCTGATTTGATTTCAGCTGCATGTCGCTGCTTCAGAGTTGTAGTTTTTACATAATGAGTGTTTTGTATAAAATCTAAAGTTGTAAATATAAAATTCACAACATAACAGGGTGTTAAAGCAACTGTGAAACACAACTGTGGATTCAGATTTCAATAAACTAATTGTTACATGGGTGAACATTTATTTTATCCACACTTTACAGCGCCCCCAGATGGTGGATAACACATGAATTATTATATGACAGCTCAGGTCAACAGCTGGTCCCATGTCTTTATCCCATTTTGTTATTGAATTATGAGCTTTCAAATATGCACTTAGGTCAAGGTTCAAATGCCAGTTTTTCAAAAAAGGAGTCATGTAAAGTGTTCATACTAACATATGTTATTCTCCAGATGAAGAGCTTTCCTAGAATGTATTTGGTTTAGTGAAAGCCAAAGTTTAAATTTTTCTAGTTTCAGTCACAGAGACCCTCAGAGGATTAGTTTCAGAGAACACTTGCAATACCTTTTTAATTAAGCTTATTGTTTTTTCCATAAGGTTTTTTGAGAAGTTGTATATTCCTAAAGGATTCCCTTTTGGATTTTTGATATTATTTACTATCTAAGACATTCATAAGTTTGAAAGAAGACATTAAATGGTGGATTTAGAGTCAGCACATGCGCAATCTATGGGTCAGAATCAGGATTGCATCACAGATTATCCTCTATGTGCCCTTCCATACGTTACCATTTCAATAAAACTTGAGAAATAATGTGGGTGAAAAAAGACAAAGGTTTTAATAAAGTGAAACTGGAATGCAAAAACTATTTAGAGAAGACAATGGCAGCATATCGTTTTTAAACTGGACATGAAACATTTTCAGTATTTGCTTGTGCAGAAGTAATTCGCTAAATGATGCACCCCTGGGGTTTTAATGCAGTGCAATAAGTCCAGTTTGATTAAATACATGAAAGTAAAGCATGGTTTAATGAGAAATGTGGTCTATAAAGACCTGTATCGTCACATATTGATCATGTTTTATTGCAGTGTGTAGTTATAGTGTGAATATTTTAGGAAAGAGCAAACAAAGTTCTTTATGTTTCTGAAATATGACAAATATACAAAGCCTACAAACTACCGCTGCATGAGTTGCAGTTTGAAATGGAACGCAGCCTATTGCTGGCAGACGAGTCAGTACAGGAGTGGAACGTGCCATGCACGTTGAAGCATGCATAGCAACCACCTTAGCAACAAACTTGCAAGACCTGAGATAATAATTGTGAATGAAAAAAGACGGTTTAGCTTTTGTATTCAATAATTTAAACCATTGGGAACAAGAAGGAGCCCTTTCATGGTTGTTTTGATATTGTCCCAGTTTCAATGTTCCACATTTATTTCCTTTTTCCTGAAAATGCACATTAGCTAATGCTGAGGGTTTGGTCTGCTGGCGGAGTGGATCCCCGTTGTACAGGATTGAGAGGCTTCCTGTATTCCTGTATAATACTGCTTGAAGTGATATGGACAATTTATAACGGCCCACTGTACCATATGACTCGAATGAAGTTGGATAACATGATGATTTAATTGAGTGAGAACCTGAATCTGCAGCTCGTTCAATTCGAGCGGCTCATTGTCACTTCTTGCTATTATTAGCAGTGAAATGATAACAGGAAGATAAATTAGAGATTAGAGAACAAAACTTTCAGTGTTGGCCAGAGTTAATTTAGTAAAATTACAATTTTAAGAGTTTTATTTATTCATTTTTTTAAAAAAATAAATAGGTCTATGCATTTTCTGTCGTCTTTTTTGTCGTTTCGGAGCCAGAAAAGACTCGCAGACAGCAGAAAGCCTGCGCCGCCGCAAGGTTTGCTGTTGCAGATTACGCTTTAATGGATTGTAATTTTAGGTGGTACGAACGACCATATTTTACGTCTGATTTTGGAAAACTTGTTGAACTAAGACACTATGCAGGAAGATTGTAAATAAGAATTTGTTCTTAGTCTGTATATAATAGATTTCCAATAGCCTGAGTTGTCTAAACAGTTCTTCTGATACATTTTCCCAATCCCATGCCACATGTTGCCACACCCCCCAGTTTGACAACCGCTGCATTACAGGGTCATGCCTAATACACTGTATGTATAACATTGGTATGTGTGTTAGATCTGAAATAGAGTGTATATGACAGTCTGACAAAGTTCAGTTTTCAATAAAATACAACATGATATTTTGTCATGAGTTTAGTGTGACAAATTGACTCGGGTTGTTTTTAAATTGATCTATCATTCAGTTGATTAATTATTTAGCCATTTGTTTGTTTTGGAGTGAAGCTTTATTCTAGCCAAACTTGTAGTGACTATTTTGTACACCACACTGTCAGTTTTAGGTGATGTTACTCAAAGAAAATATTTGTATTACTGCACTGCTATATTACCTTTATCACTATATTTAAGATTGGTGACATTTTCATGTTTTTGTGCCTCACATCTTTTTCTGGCACCTGAGGACGTTCCTGTTTTTTATTTTTGTCTTGCAAGGTGTTATTGCTTTTTTGATGCTTTTTGCAATTGGGGAGAGAGACAAATATTGGCTCAATACCAGATGCAAATTCTACTTAAAAAACATGCTGGGAGAGATTCGTGGATCTGGAACCATCTTTTAAATTGGATATATTAATTTAAGATGAAGACAAAAAACCAAGAACCAGAACATTAACATATTCTCTATGGATGTTATGTAAAAATAGAGGTACAGGTTGTGCATCCTCACAGTGAAATGAGGAATCCATCGAAAAAGGCACTTTTATCCAGTTTTCATTTTCAACTTATTTAGTGATTGCAGACAGCAGGGATTTAATTTAAACTTTATTATTTATAAAGAAATAAGGCCACAGTATGCTTCAAATAAAACCTGCTGTAAACTCAAGGCTTTCTCTTTTGCATGTAACTTTGCTCATTTAAAAAATAAGAGAGGGTATTTTAATTTTTTCCCCTCTTTTTATCTCGTGTAACAGTTGAGATGTCGTACTTTAAACAGGTCAATATAGTGTTGCTGATGATTTACCAGAAACCTTTTTTTTTCTGTTTGTGATTTCAAGCTAAACATAGACTACAAGTAATATTGGTCAAATAAATTACAGGATATATCAAGAAAAGCATGCATTTCTTCCAAGGGGATGATGATTTACATACAGTCAAGCCAGAAGTGTTTGGTAAAAATATGCCAGCAAAACTAACAATGTTATCCCTTCAGAGGAACTTTGAGAATAAATTGCCTTGGCAAAACAAGAGCATTCTCTCCGCAACTGGCAATTTTGTAAGTGCTTCAAAAGCCTGTGATTGCTTGGAAGTAAACAACTGTTAATTAATGCACAATGGATTGACGAGTTGGTAGAAAATTATTCAGTATTATTCGACTGTTTTAAACAAAGCCTGCTGAAAGAGTTCAAAGATTAACAAACACATTTTTCTTTTTTCTTTTTTATACTACAAGTGAAAAGTCAAACCATGGTGGTAGAGGATCAGAAAAGAGAAAAGGAGAAAAATCCATCCTTGATTTTATAATCAGCGTTAAGTGTCTGACCTCTGTCTGGTCTCTACAGCAGTCTGTGATCAAGCAAATTGGCTTATGTCTTGTTTCAGTTATTGGTTATTCTGTCATTTACTTTACATGAAAATGTTGTGAGAGTTAGAAAATATTAATCTCTCAAATCAGCAATTAGAAATGTCTTAACACTGAATTACTAATGAATGGAAAGGTTAAATACCTGCCCGTTTCTGCATAAAGCCAGTATTTTGTTATCTGTTCCAACACATTTTTTATCTTTTGTTTGGTACAATATGCAGTACTGTGCAAAAGTTTGGAGCAACCCCAAGTTTCTTTAAATACCATCAATAAAATGAGATATAAGTAGTTTGAAACATATACACATGGATGGAAATACAGCATGTAAGAAACAAAGTTTGTGCAACACTAATAAACCTCAAAATCTGTGTTTGGCTTGATCACTTTTATTCTTTAACACAATCTAAACCCTCTTAGGCAAGTTTTTTTAAATAATTTTTTTAAGTAGTTTAATCTAAACTGCATTGACAATGGGTGAGTGTGGCTAAAATTGTAGCCCCAAACCATGAGAGATCCTTGACATAACTGTAGACACTCACTGTTGTCTCTTGTGTCTGACCTCCCTTATATTTTTACATTATTGATGACCATGTCAGACCAAAAATGCCCAAATTGGATGCATCATTCAATAAGATATGCCATTTCCAGTCCAGTTCTACCCTTTAGGCATACCTCAGCCTTTCCTCCCTGTTTCCCTTTCTTAAGAACAGCTACCACTCTTTGATGGAAACCATTTATGATGAGCCTTCAGCCAGCAGTAGATAAACTGAGGGCCCAGACACATCTCTTAGGTCATATGTCGAGTTTTTGATGAATTTGTTTTCTTATTTCTCCAGGCAATGAATTTCATACTCTGTTCATATGCTGTAGTTTCTTTTAGGTGTGCCTCTTTTTTTTGTCCAATTGTCCTGTTTATGCACATGTTTTTAAGGTAACACGGTCCACCATGCTAAGATTTGCTAAGTTTAACCTTGTTGGTATAGAAAAAGTATGCCCATCAAGTTATCTTCAGTATTTTTCATGCATGTATAGCTTAAGAAACTTGAACAAACTGCTTTTGCAGCATTCTGGTAGTAACTGTAGAAGGGATACAAACTGTCAAACAATAACAACCTAAAGGTGAGGGAAGTGGTCATGTATAAATGCCAATAGATGAATCACACGGGCCAAATATTTGTTATGGTGTCCATGTTGTTGCCAGCTAGAGACTTGTGATGGATGAGTAGGACAATTGACAAGAAGGCATGTAGGTTACCATTTAGTCAAGACGAGGTCATTTCACTCTAAAATCAATTGAAAAAAAACTTGTTTTCTGTTTGTCTGCCTTTGATAATTTGTTATGATACTGCTTGATCACTCTCTTCAAAATCACTTGTGTGGGAAAAAAAATGGATGAATAAAAAAAATGAACAGCATAAATCTGGCAAATATGGTGTGTACACAGATTGGAGCCACAATAACGGACTTCCTGGTTTTAGTGTTTAGTTGAGTGAAAGCCTAAAACTGATAACATCCAATATCAAATTCCCCCTGGCCTGGAGCTAAGTGTATCTGTGCCTTTCCTTAGAATTAGTTGCTGTGTGTTAAGGTCTGGTGCTGAGAAGCAACAATGAAGCTCAGAAATCGATTACCTTTCTGTGTAAAAGAAATTGGTGAGCAAGGGCATTCGCCAGACCAAAGGTGGATCAAGTAGAATTACAGCTTTGGTTCCAAACCTTTTGTTTTCTTTTAGGGATGTGTTTAGGGCACAGCAGATCTTTGAACTGCTGGCATTTTTTTCCTATCTATATTTTATTAGCATTTAATTTATTATCAACATTTCATTTTATTCCAAATTTTTAGCGTTTACAATCATTTTTTTCTGGTATATGGAGCAGTTCAATTCCAAGTTTTATTCCAAATTCCAGACATTCCTAAATGTTTTTACAGGAGCCACTTGCAAATCTTTTTTCAGAAAGCTTTTTATGGCCTTTTAGACTAACTTAAAGTGTAACTACACCCCCTGCTTTTTGTGTAACTCCACCCACTGCCAAACTTTTAAAAATGCCACAAACTGGGAGGTGTGGGGATGTGGGGTTCAGCCAATGACTGTAAAATGAATGGACAGACTATCCGGGAGTTTTGTGAAGAGCTGAAAAGAAGCTCATTGGGAGGTTCCAACCGTCGCCATCTTAGCAACGTAACGAG
>JAOXYM010000001.1:4712873-4727664 GCA_028567055.1 Leptatherina wallacei
AAAAAAAAATCGCAAAATTTTACCCGTGATTCAGCCGCGATACGCCCGTGAAAGGCAGTGTGACCGGGCCTATAGGCTCTGGATATTGTGGCGCTGTCTTGGCTGACATGTTTCTTTGATAATGCACAAAGGTCTTAGACAAAGCCTATGGAACAGCAAACTAAGGTGGTAGTCCTCATGTGCTCCAACTGGGTTGATCCAACTACTCAGCTTCCCAGGTGAAGCTTGCCAGTGTTGGAAAGGAAGCTCCAACTGATACATTGTTGACATCTTTGTCAACTCTTTGTTTCTATTGGAAATAAAACTTTGTTCTGGTTTTATTCTCTCTGTGATGTAGCTTGATTTTTGTCTGGGTTATTGTTTGTCTGCTGGACCAGACTTAAATTGACATCATGTTTAGGACATTGGGTGCCCTTTCTAAAGATCAGCATTGGCCATTAAAAAATGAAAAACTATATTGTTCAATTTTCTAGGTCTGATGCATGTATGAGTGGAATGCATTGACATACTTTCTTAGACACCATCTGCACAGAATCATTATGTTTATCAGAAGCGTACAGCACACAACTAATGTACACACAAACAAAAGAAGCACTCAGTGGTGTAGGTACCTATTGCATTATATTCATAGTGATATGTTTGGGGAACAGAGGCACAACATAATTTGAATTAATGTCCATCCTGGTGTGTGGGCTTATGAAGAGAACAATGGATGCAGGTGTTTCTACATGTCATAAACTTATTTTAGTCATTTATAAATCTCTTAATGGTCGTAGGCCTTGTTCTTTATCTGATCTTGTTTTAAATTATGAACCCCCTTAGACCCTGAGGTTCTCTGGTACTTTAGTTCCTAAAGTTAGGACTAAAACATACGGTGAGGCCTCATTTCACTATTATGGCCCTCGTCTGTGGAACAGCCTGCCAGAGGGCCTCAGGGCCGCAGAGACTGTAGATGCTTTTAAAAAGAGGCTCAAGACCCACCTTTTTTGTTTAGCTTTTAGTTGAATTTTATTTGATTCTGTTTAGTCTTTGTTTATCTTACTTATCTAATCATAAACTTTATAGACTTGTTTTATCTTATTTAACTGTTCTAATGACCATTTCTATTTATTTATTGTATTTTTATTTATTCATTTTAACTTTGTTAGTTAATCATTTTTATGAACTCTATGATTTTTATTTTTGTTGCTCTTATCTGTTATCTTTTACTTTTTTTACTCCAGTGGTTTCCGCAGGGGATCCTCCGCACAAGGGGCTTTGCTTGCGCAGTTGGCAGGGTCGTTGCCATGGTGACTGCTCTTTCCTGGGTGACTGAGGGTCCCGTGCTGCAGCCATATGGCTGTGGGGGGACCCTGCCCTGCCCTGGTCTGGGTGGTCCTGTGGTAGGCTGGCTCCCGGTGTGGACGGATCCCCAATATATCGTTCCCACACAGTAGCGTCAAGCCAGATTTTTATGTTTATTTTACTAATATATGTATATATATATTTACTTTTACCTTTTTTGAGTTAAGAGAGACAGTCACTAGGGACTAGAGTTTATGTTTGTGAAGTCTGGGGTGGGGGAGTTTGGGCGGAGTTAACTTTTTCTTATCTTCGTGTGTGTGTGTGTGTGTGAGAGAGAGAGAGAGATTGTGTATGAAAGAAATTATAATGTTTGTGTTTTTATATTGATGTTATATTTGTTGTGTGAAGGCTGTTTTATTTCTCTTTTATGCATGAATTGTTTTTAATATGTAAAGCACTTTGAGTTGCCCAGGCCTGAAAGGTGCTTTATAAATTTGATTTGATAAACTGGCAGTGGGTGCTGCCAGTAATATCTGCAAACCCTGTGTACACTATCCAAAAAATGCTCTGATATTCAATTATTTCTCAGAAAGCTATGAGTGGTTGGAAAAGGCCTTGAAATAGCCCTACAGATCAACACTGCTAATAAAAACAATCGACTTAAAGCTGACAATGCTAAAAAAATATGAAAACTAGCTGTTAAGTAATTTTTGTTTAAACATGAAAATTCAGAGTGCATACTGGAACTGTTTTTAATGCGCTATAGTGATCCTGAGTCTTTCAAAGGTGCATATAAAGAGATCATACTGGAAAGAAAATGGATATGCAGTGCATGATGACACTGCTGCTGTTTGAGATTGTAAATGAAAGATGTGGAAGGCATATCTGACCAGACATAACACTTTCACAACAGCATACAAATAAATCTCATCATTTACACTGATATACTGTATCAGCTATTGCATCCCCCCCAGCTCCATACTCGAACACAGAACAGACAGAAGTTGAAACATTTTCTAAACTACTTTCTTCTATTTTCGTAGATTTTTCATTAAAACACTGTTCTTGAAACTGCATACATTAGTCAATGACTAACCAAAAATTATTTCCAAACAGCACTGACTGACTTGGGGATAGTCAGTAAATTATTTCTGTTTTATACATTTGGTGAACTGAGTTTCTTTCCTCTAAAAAGCTTTTTGAAAACATTTATTTCTATATTTCTTTAATAAAACCATCCCTACAGGTCTGAATTTTCCAAACCTCAGGCACGCTATTAAAATTTAGCCAGTAAAAGATATACCAGAATTCAGAAATAAGCTCTTAGCTTGTTTTCAAGCTAATGCGCTTCTTTCTCCTTCTTCCTTTGCCAGTGTGGTCTCAGACTATAACATGTTCTTTTTGATATATTAGCTCTGACACCTGGGTCATATTTTCATTAATTAAACATGGCTTTGTAATAATTTCATACTGATAGAGACCCATTTCACCGCAGACTTTAGGCACACAAGATATGCTTTTGCCACATAACTTAATTAGAAAATGATAAATGCCTCAGTAGTGAGCACATACATTTCCTAAAGGTCAGGGACACCTCTGGCTTCCTCATTTTAATTTATCACACATTTGCAGAGGAGCTGCAACTCTTACCTTTTTGTGCCTCTCAGGGCCCATCGCATGCGGTAGTAATCGGTAGACTTTGTTTAAATCTGGGCTTGTTTCTTGAATCTTGCTTCTTCATTTTTTTTAAACTTAAAAAAAAAAAAGCCCTGTGGCATCTTGTGAAGCTGAAGTATCACTACTCAGATTATTAATGTGAGAAAGTAACCCTGGGTCACCAGTCATGCTAGACTACAGCAGCTATATGGGGCTGATGAAAGACCTTTCACTTATTACAGTGACATGCCCAGAAACAGTGCTTGTTTCATCCAAATTAGTTTTGCAGACTTGAAAGGACTTGTTTTTGCTTTTTAAAATTTCCTTCAGAATGATGGGTGATGCACTATCATTCCTCTACATCTTTTTTCCTAATTTCTTACTAATAAAAAGCAACACTACTTCAAATTTTCCAGCTGTCATCTTGCCATGTTTGGCTGCATTGATCCTTGTGCCCGTTTGCCGGTAAGGACTCGGGGTGTAAAAGCATTTTGGCCTAAGAGTGGCATAAACTGGACTCATGCCAAGCTTGTGATGTGTTACTGAGTACAATTTGGCAGAATTACTGTTTTGGGGGGTCTGCTGATCCAAAGCTAGCTTAAGAGCTGCCAGCAGGAGCTGATATGGAGCCCAAATCAGCCAGTGTCCATAATATCAAATCATAAACAAAATTTGCCAGCATTTTTTGCCAGAATCTTACTTGATCTTTTAGCAAAGGCTGTTATTAAGAAAACCTTCAGGAAGAACATAAGATGGTATGGCAGATTTGCAAATCAGTGAAAGTTAATTTCACATTCAAGGTCTGCCACTTATAGCCAAAAATTTAAATGCATTTGAATTCATGTTCAGGCATCTGTAATGATGCATTAACCCAACAATTAAATTCTGTTGTGTATTAACTACAACTATTACTACACTATTTTGTCCCCCGTCTGTAGCCTTATACACCTGAACAGTCGTATGATGATCAGAGTTCCTGAAGTTCCTGAAACCCTTCTCCTAATTTAATATGGACAGGCAGTATGTCTTTTTATTTTACTTATTTTTCATTTTATGCAGGAAAGGATTAAAAGCAATCGGGCCTGACATGGTAAAAGCAGATTTTCAGCAAGCTCCTGCTGTGCTGTCATTAATCTTCTCAATGCATTTACCAAGAGCCTGTACTGGGCCTCGGTCTCCTGGTGACATTGTAATACAAACCTGCGAATCATCTGCATCGCTATGGTAACTAATATTGTTGTTCTCTTTGACCTGTGCCAGTGGGAGCATTTAGATGTTAAACAGAAAAGACCCCAAGGTGGAACCTTGGGGAACTCCACATGTAATTCTTGTCCGCTCAGATATAAAGTTATTTATTGACACAAAGAACTTCCTGTTCTCTTAGCATGTTTTGAACCAGTTTAGTACAATGCCAGAGAGGCCCACCCAGTTCTTTAGGCGTTTGAGTAATATATGGTAGTCAATTGTATCAAATGCAGCACTGAGGTCCAGAAAAACTAAGACTGATATTTTTCCACCCTCTGCATTCAAACATATGTCTTTGATTCCTTCGGTCAGAGCAGTCTCAGTGCTGTGGTTCTATCTAAAACCTGACCGGAAGACCTCGTAGCAGTTGTTTTGTGTTAAAAAGTCATTTAGCTGGAGAAAAACAGCTTTTTCCTTTGATCTCACTTAGAAAATAAATAAATGGAAAAAATATAGCAATCCAGTTTCTTGATAAGATTAAATAAGCATTGAAAAGATCTATCACTAAAGTATTTACACCATCTAAACCACAAACCTCCAGTGCTTAAGAATGGATGATAATAAAATGTGCTGTTAACTTAATCACACAGTAAGGCAGTTTAAATACTGCGCCTGTAATGCAGGTAAATGTTTACTTCTGATTCATAACTGCTCCCACTGACACCAGAGTCATTATTTCCCCTAAAAACTGCATAACAAATTTGAACTGCGTCTTTATTTCTATTTCTTTATATTCATTTTGGAGCTTTGGCCATCTGATATCCTTAAAAGTTGAATATAAGTGCTTAAAATGACCTCTTTGTATATAAATTTCTCAAATACAAACATGCTGTGCTCCATCAATGTCATAATCAGATTACCCAAAACAACTTTTACTGGTTATGGTACATTTTATGGTGTGTATATTTTGTAAGTAACCTTCATCTTATTACAAAGATAAATAAATTTCTTATTAACTTGTGGTTAATTGTGATTTACAAATGTTAACTGTGAGATGGCTCACTAAATCCATTGGTGGCTCCAACAAAGAAAATCCTATTTTATTTTTAAGTTTAAAAACAAAAAAAGCTGTTCATTAAAAATAAGATGCTGAGGTGTCTTCTTGCCTTAAAATGGTGTAGGTGTAACTCCAAGCTTTTGTCTATTTAACATGGTCTATAAATATGTAAATTAGCCTAGCCTCATCCTTCCACTGCTTGTCTGCACGCATTCCTCTTTACCTCTGTGTTTCTGAGGAAGCTGTACAAAAAAAATATAAACCTTTTGATTTAGCCATCTCTCATTCACCAGTTGTGACAAGTCAGCCCCACCCTGCCCAGTGACAGGACTGGCTACTCGCATTGATGTACAAAACTGAGGGTTTTTAATCTGTCATTTAGAGAAAGACATTTGCATGCTGAAATTCAAAGAGGGTAGGCCTTAGCCCCAGTGTCGACAGCTTCTTTCTTTTATAATATGCCCTCCAGGAAATGAAAAACACTTCTCTCTTTAGATTATTGGGATTGCTTGATGGCACACATTAATGTGTCAGAGTCTACCAGATTTTAAACTCAGAATACAAGGAAGGAGTCTTCAATTCAGGAGAAATTCTTAAGACTTTTTTTCGATAAATACTCCCATCTTTCACTAACCATAACAAAGCAGGTTTTTACAGGAGTTTAGCCAGGTCGCATCCTTAATGGCAGATCAGAATAAAACTGTTTTCTGTTCCTTTAGGAGCAGAAAGGTTTTGGAAGACAGTATTATGATACTGTGTTGAATTGAGATAAATCACAAAATGCTCCCTATTGTAATTAGCTTCTTAGTTTGGAGACCTTGCTTAAATATAAAGACTAAGAGGAAGGATGAATGGAAAAGATGTGGAACCATGACCAAAAAAATTAGTTTACAACACAATATGCTGCTTTATAACTAATAATTTTAAGAGAGCGTCACTATGACCACTTGGAGCGGATTTACTTCTTAGAGCAAGCTGACGTGCAGTTCGGTCACACAACACTACCAACTCTAAAACAAAGAAAAACATGTTGTAAAAATCTAATTTGTGAGCCTTATAAGCCCAGTCACATCACATACAGTAAAATAGCTGGTATGCTGGTGTTCTGATCTGACCTCAAAAGGGCACATTTATTCACAGAAATCAGGATAAAGCTTGCAGCACATTCTGTCATTACTCCCATTTAAAGCATGGAAACGCCAGAGGCAAAGCCTTCCAGAAAACAAAACCTGTAGTTTCCCTGATAAACTATCATCGCAGGGTTTGTCATTGAACTTAAGGATTAACATTTTTTTTTTGCATTTAACTTAGAATTTCAAGCTTCTCTTTTTCAGTGAAATTTTATTTGTCCTTTCATTGTCTCCAGTGAACGTCACATCTTCCAAGTACTAAGGTAGAAAAAAACCTCCCACCCTTCAAGACACACAACTGCTATCACCTTGTAAAGTCATGAATTCATGCTGTTGTCTTGGTTTTTTTTGCCTTGGGGCTATATATTCAGAACTTATGTAGATTTATAGCTAAAGCCAAGTACGCTCAGAGGCAGAAATGTGCATGTTTTCATCAGATTTACAAAGCAATGCAAAACCTTTGTCCACTTTAAAAACTTAGTTACTGTGAAATTTAGCATTTGCTCAAATCAGATTCCCACTCCCTTCATCTGCATATTAACACATTGTTTGAAAATGTTTTGTAGTTCATTTACAGTATTGGAAAAGAGCAGCCTAGAAGTACAATTTCACAAGATTTAAGATTTCAACGCTGATTGGGAAAATTAAGAAAATTAAGTTTTTTGTATGTTGGTCACAGTTCTGGTATCAGCAAACGAAAAAATCCTGCAGAATGAAAAAAGTCACTGAGGCCATCAACTGCATTCAGAGCAAAAATTCTTGGCAGAGGCAAGAAAGACTTGGTCAGACTACAAATGCATCACCAAGGTCGTCATCAGAGCAGACATCCTGATGCTCCTCTGTTATACATGTCTGCGGGTACCATCACAATTAATAAACAGAGATAAAAGTAAATAACAGTGATGAATTAGTAATGAATGCTGTGTTAAACTATAACTTACCTTACTCTTTATTTCCTTCAGGATGGACATTTAAAAAAAAAAACCCTAGAAGAAAAAATATTTTTTTCTTTTTTAAACCTTTATTCAACCAGGAAATATTGACACAAATTATACAACTATTGACAACCACTCTTAAACATACACTCCTAAAAATACCACACTTGCCACATCTATAGCTGAGTCCAGGAAAATACCAGAAATAGACCGGCCTCCATTGCTACCCAAAGATGCCAACCTTTGTTGCTATATTTAGCGAGTATTCTCACCCTTAACCACTCATTTTCAAAAAAGTGAGTAGCGACAAATCCATATTTTTATCAAACTATTTTACAAAAATATTGTGATAGAATTTTTTGGCAATATCACCCACTCCTACCAATAAGTGAGAATTGAAGGTTTTAGGCTACTGTTTAAATGCCCATCAAAACTGGTTCTGCTGCATTTGCAGTCTACCAGAGGCAGTCCAATACTTTTTTTCCCCACATTTCTCTGAAGGCCATATTGGTTGTAACTTTCAACAAAGACATCCAGATCCAGAATCTGTTTGAATGCAACATCAGAAACAGATCTCCAAAATAAGTTACTGCATTATTCAGAAAGGGGTTATTTTCTCCACCTTTGGATGCAAAGGTTCTCCTTTACCTTGGGTCATCTTTTAGACAATGAAATGACATCTGTTCATGAATCCTGTGGGTGACATTTACAAAGAAGCTTGAAACCCGTAGGTAGTGCGAGGCGGAGTCAATGCTTTGTGTCCTGAACAGAGCTGAGACTCAAACCCATCCATCACTGCAAGGGATTGTTGTGCACATTGACATTTTATATGCTGTGAAGGGAGCGAAGTGGGCTGCTGTTGCTTGTGATTCATTTGTTGTTGTTTTTCATTGGGATCCTGCAGAGGAGTTGAGGAGTCTGTGCTTTGTTTGAATGTCAGCAGTGGAGATAGAAAGAGACTGCTGTGCCCACTGAGCTATGTACAGTATGCAGCCAGGATTATGATGGATTGTCCACTATGAGTGCACATTTATGAATGCTAAGAGCACCTTTATTTAAAGTGGATGTTCTGAAAGTCAGGCTGTCATGAAGAATACTGAAATGTTGAAGTATTTCAGGCTTATTCATATGGAGAAGACTGAAAACACCTCCTTTAAAAATGTGCCAGCAGGTGCAGCCGATAATTCTTCTAATTAAAGGGTAAAATGAAAATTTGTTTTCAACTTTCAGTTTCTTTATTCACACACTTATCAAGCCAAGACTCTCCACTGATTAACTTCAGTATGATTACATTTTAAAAGGAAAATTTTCCACCTTTCATATGGATGTTCAGTCTGTTTTGATAGCAATTGTAGTAAGAACAGAAACTTCTTAATGACAGAGAAAGCTGACTTTCCACATGCTTGCAAAGATGTTATAGCAGCGCATACATGCACCATGCATTGCACGAGAGCTCCTGAGCATCAACCCTTAAATCCTCCCAAAACTTTCCCATTGAGTGGCCTTTAAAAAAAAAAAATGGTGTGCTGGTTGACTCTGTATACACAAAGTAATGGGATTATATAAAACCTTTCTTCACTGTCAAGCTAGCACATCAGTCAATTTATTTTCAGCACCACTGCACCACCTTAGTCTAGATCATACACAAATAGATAAATTCAACCAGATAAATGTACAAATTGGATTGTGCCTGGATTGGACAACTACAGCAGAAAAGTAAAAGGATAGGATAAATGCAAATGGCCATCGCAAACCAAAGAATTACTCTTTTCAAACCCAGCATTCGACAATAACACATTGATTTCAGAACTGTCTTTTTTGTTGGGGCTGTGTATTTCAGATATAAACCACAGGAACGTGAATTTACAGTTGTTTAGTGAATCCTTTAGTCTCTGTGAAGGCAATTGCTGTTTCCATTCTCTTTGGATGTGATGGTCATGGTGAGGGGGTTCTGGGAAAATGGTGACTGAATAGAGATGGGCTAATTTGAACATAAGTTTGGAACTGACTTGAATAATATCTTTGCCTTTAATTCTGAGTGGATAATGTAAGGTTATTATTACACAAATTACAATTTTACTTTTAATTAACACGTAGAACAAGTGTAGAAATATATCTTTGCCAAGTTGTCTTTTGTGGTTTTCTTTAATATGATTTTTACGACCTTTGCACAAACAACTATTTTTAGATTGTATCTTAAGGCACTTAGTTATAGCAGCCTGTCATGAAGAGATATTTGGCTCCAGTTTTGTCACTGATGAAAAAAAGCCAAGGGTAACTCAGTTTGATGGACATAAATTATTATTTTTGCAGCAACAAGGTGATTTCCAAAGAGCTATTAGCTGAAAACTTAGCATATCTCTGTATGATATGCAGTGTCATCTGGTGTCTCTGAAACAAGAATTGATAAATATATTTTTCAGCTGTGAACTAGAATGTAAGTGTTTAGAGACTTTTTGTTTTTGTTTTTTTTTGCCAATGATTGTGGGCATCAGTTTTGAGGGGGCATTTTTTCCATTAGAGCATCCATCTCGCTATAAAGAATCCTTCAAAAAATTCCTGGATCCCGGCGGTGATCCAGATCACCCCCAAAATCTGATCACTTGCTCCTTATTCTATTTCTGAGATTTCCTAAAAATTTCATCCAAACCTGTCCATGACTTTTTGAGTAATGTTGCCAACAGACAGACAGACAAACCAATGCTGCTGAATACATGACCTCCGCCTTAGCTTAGTGGAGGTAATAATTAAAGAAAAAAAGCTTCCCTGGCAAGCTGGCAAGTGATTACTGTCTGTACAAACTGCTCCTAACAGGGAAAAAGCATTGCAGATGTACACAGCTCAGCAAATGAATGCTCAACTTTAATCGTACAAGTAGCTTATTGATTTGTTTCTTTGAATTTTCTTGTTGCATTAATGTTAAGTGGTTAAGCTAATCCACTGCTGTGCTGAGTTGATGTTAGTTGTGCTTAAAATAATCTTGCATACAAACTAGCCATCTATTTAACCTGAAGATTTAAACACAGATCACACACATACTCATAAATTGGCTTTTTAACAACAGCTAGATGCAGAAGGAATTGAAAAACCCATGTTTTCGAAAAGATCTTCTGATCTGTTCTGCTTTGTGAAGGCAGCAGAGTCATAAACAGGTTCTTTTTCTGACCAAGACATGCTCCTTTACACATGCACACCCTGCTTTATAATGAACAATTAGCTTTTATATAAGATGTTTTGCCCATAATTAATCTTTTAGATAAATGCTTTAAACTGAATTTGCTGATCTAATTTTAATGGTGCACATGAGTAAATGTAGTAAAAATATGAAAATTCTCAACTATCATCCTTAACATTTTCTAAAAACTGATGTAGTGTTTTTAAATTTTCATTGTTTTAATTACAGGCTAATTAGTAATCATCCAATTTCTGCTATTTTTCCCACAATTTTTCCCACTGAAGTTGGTTTCCAAATTGCAAATATTCCAAGATTGATGACACACATAGTATACTGATCCACAAATGTGAGGTACAGTTTTGTTTGCATCAGCATATTATTTAATCAATGAGACAGGCTTGTTGACATTTTGGAGCAGGTAGACCCAATGTCCAGCTCCATATACACTCAGCAGGCCTGAGTAAATTTACTTTGTGCTTGGGTGCTTCAATCTACTCAGGCTGCTGAAGCTCCTACAGCTCAGTAACACTGTGTACATTCATGTTTTGTTCTGTAAACATGTCTCTGTTGGACACTGCAAACTCCTTGTTGTATTTTGTAGAACAAAAAGCCACAAGCAGGTTTTTACCAAATATACTTACTAAGAACAGCCCAATTCTATTCCTCTTCTTAGTAATACACAAACTGTGTTATCATGCCAGTCAGTCAGGGGCTTTTGCTGTACTTTATTTTTTTATTGACATCCCCTTTGATTCTTCATTGAACTCTGTCCATTTGGGGGATAAGAAACACTTGTTCCTCTCTTTAGCTTGGGAGTAGCCTACCTCATCAGGAAGGGAAACCCAGGAGAAGGCAGTGGTTGTTATCGATTGCTCTTGTTAACACTCAGCAACTCTGATACTTCAGACTGGTGTTGCTTCTAGCCTGCTGACTCAGCCTACACATATACAGTACAAGTCCTGCTTGTGTGGGGTCAATTTGTGCTTTGATTTAAGCTGCACTCTTCATCTTGGGCAATATTTTCCCCCAGATTCCCAATGTTTGACTCCTCTTATTAAGCAGTTTGAAAGTTGTGCTACAAATCCTTCAGACTGGCAAGTCCACAAAGGAGTCTGGTGTGTGTTATGAACTCTTAAAAGGCTACAATAATAAGAAAACATGTTTTGAAATGCTAGCTCCTCTGACAGGGAAAGCAATATTGATTGCAGTTTTTTGGGCTTGCACTGAAGAAACTTTTCAGGGGTGAAAGGAGATCAGAGTGGATGTGAGTAAACCTTTGTTAGAAACTTGTCATGTCATCTTTAAAGTCACATCACATCCTAATAATTAATATATTGCAAGTTTAACAGAAAACTATCATTATCTCGATGCAGCATGTGCAGTTATGCTAAAACCCCCAAAACAATTATGTGGACTTTGTTTTCCATTTGGACAAGATTTACTTGCAGCATAAAGAGCTGCTTTTACAAACAGAAAGTGATTCCAAGGTTAAATCGGTTGCTGCTTAATTAACAAGGTAACCTTAATTCATTACAAACCTTCAGAGTGATACACACGTTGAGTTAAATGCCTGGAATGGAACATTTTTCTTCATTAGTCACCAAAGGCAGTGTGTGTTCGAATTGATAAATGATTTTGGCTGCCAATAAAGCAACTGGTTTGTAAACTTGCACATGCAGCAAATGGCCAAAGAAAGTAAGAGTCTGTGTTGTGAAGAGGCAGATCATAGGTGTGAAGGTTGTTGAACTGACATTTAAGGTGTGAAAAATCCTCTGACTGAACATTCTTGATTTTTGTGTTCCAACTGTTTGAAATTGTGTCTAGGAATTATTTCTTCTTAGAACGTTTTAGTAATCCTCCCATCCAGATATACCAAGATCTAATCAATCCAGATAAATAAGGAATATCTCTGTGGGAGACTGCAATGGGGGGAAATGAATGAATGAACAGAGCAAAGGATTCTCTGGTGGGGCATAGTGGGATGTTGAATGTGTTCAGGACTGGACTGCAGTCTCGATAAAGATGTTTTTTTTTTTGTCTGATTGGTATTGGAGTTGCTCAAACTTTAAGTCCGATCTTTGTTGTTTCACATCAGCTGCTTCATAACACGGCTCCCCCACAATGTTGTGGTAGGAGCTTGTCAATAGATCTGGGATGTGGAAAACAAGAGCAGCCCAACAGTCAATATCTGCAATTGGAGCATTTTTGCAAGACTATAGTTACAGAATGTCATTCAATAAAACTAATCTGATTAAATACCTGAAGTTTAAACAGTTGAAAACCTATTCACTCTGCTAATTTAAGCTAAAACTTCATTGAAGCATGATGTTTGAGTAAGCTTTCAATTTCCAATCTTACAAACGGATAAACAATTTACCTATTAGAGGCCAGTGTTACCAATGTGATCTGGAAGAAAACTTAAAAAGAGAAGTTTCAACATCAGGAGCCTGGATGATATTATGTGGGCTGTTCAGGACTGCATCCCTCTCCTATTGCCGCCATTTACCTGGATGCAGAAGTAGTTCAATAGGGTGGAATGGTATTATTTCCACACCATCCTGGAAAGTTTTGGTTTTAATGAAAAATTAAATTAGATTAGATTCATTTACTTTACAATCATCGAAAGCATCGGTCCTTACAAATGCCGTTTTTTCCCCCTTGTTCAAGCTGGGTAGAGGCACTGAGCAGTTGGACCCACGTGGCCATGAAGTATAACTCCATAATACAGCCACTGATTTTACCATCCATTAAGGTAATTTGGGAAGGTGAGCTGTCATTCACAGAGGCAGACTGGGGTAAAATATTAAAAAATGTGGAAAAAAATGTTGACAACTGCAAACTAGACTGATTCAATTAAGAATTCTTAAGAGTCTATTGGACTGCATGTAGACTGAACAGAGCTGGCCTGGTGAACAGCTCAGAATGCTGGAGGAGCCATGTGTGGAGCTGCTCTAAAATTAAGCAGATTTGATTCATTGTACACAGCTCAGTAGAAATTATTGGTTGCAGTATCCCTTTTACATCACTCTGGGAGACACTGGTGCATTAGATTGCCTGTCCCTACCACTCGTTGAGTGGAGTCAGACTGCACCGATCCTGTGATGGAAACTTATTAAAGAATGGAGACCCTCTTCTTCACCAGCACCTTCCCTATGGTATTCCTCTCTTGGGCAGCTGGCTGCCCTCAAACGTCTGACCTATAGGCTGCATAGAGTGGAGGAGTACACTCCACTCTATCCTGTGTATTACTAGCACATCAAGCAGTGACATTGCCAGCTCAAATGCATGGAGCAGATAAACCTCTAAGGAGATGCAGAAAACTACTAAAATTCGGCTAACTTTCCAATGCATTGTTAAAAACTGGAGGGATAGTTCTAGTTCCAGGACCATGTTCCCCAGGGACTCCTGTGGGGGGTGCATTGGGAGTACAGAGTGTCGGACCTCCATGTAAGAGCTGTCTGGTCCCTTTATGACCGGTGTCAAAGCTTGGTCTGCATATCTGGTGGTAAGTCGAACTCATTTCCGGTGAGAGTGCCCTTTGTCATTCTGTTCATAACGTTTAGCCGAGGCGTTGAGGGGATCCGGTTTGGTGGCCTCAGGATTGGGTCTCTGCTTTTTGCAGATGCTGTGGTTCTGTTAGTTTCATCAGGCCGTGATCTCCAGCTCTCGCTAGAGCGATTCGCAGCCGAGTGTGAAGCGGTCGGAAAGAGAACCAGTACCCCCAAATCCGAGACAATGGTCCTCAGCCGGAAAAAGGTGGACTGTGTCTCCGGGTTGGGAGTGAGGTCCTGCCCCAAGTGGAGGAGTTCAAGTATCACGGGGTCTTGTTCACGAGTGAGGGAATGATGGAGTGAGAGATCAATAGGCTGGTCGGTGCGGCGTCTGCAGTAATGCAGACTCTGAATCGGTCTGTCGTGGTGAAGAAGGAGCTGAGTCTAAAGGTGAAACTCTCGATTTACTGGCCAATCTACGTTCCTACCCTCACCTATGGTCATGATCTCTGGGTAGTGACCGAAAGAACGAGATTCCGGGCATGTCCCACCGGGAATAGACCTCGGGGTAGACCCAGGACATGCTGGAGGGATTATATCTCTCAGCTGGCCTGGGAGCGCCTCGGGATCCCCCTGGATGAGCTTTCCGATGTGGCTGGGGAGATGGAAGTCTGAGCTTCCCTGCTCAGGCCGCTGCCCCTGCGACCCTGGATGAGTGGAAGAAGGTGGGTGGGTGGATGGATGGATGGATGCATGGAAGGATAGTGGGAAACCATCGTCTTCCAGGAAGAAATGTGGTCGGACAAAAAGCCTTACTAATGGTGATAGGCAATCACTCATATAATGCTAAGGGAACTCAGGGGATTGATTAGTTGTGT
>JAOXYM010000001.1:4870910-4884825 GCA_028567055.1 Leptatherina wallacei
GGAAACACCTGATTGGACCAGAATACCTGTGGACAGGTGTAGACGTCTGATGGAGAGTTACAGGAAACACCTGATTGTTCTACTAAACATCAGCTGATGATGACGTAACCTTTATTTCTTTCTCATATTATTTGCTTGTTTTTTTCTTTATATTTCCATTGAACCACAATTAAAAAACAATGTCATGATTTTCATCAAATTTGAATCTATTATTACTTTTGATCAGTTTCAGCTGGTTTTTCCCTTTAATGGAAGGTAGGAATCATTCTGCAGACATGAGGCTTGACATGGCTGCAGTACCCGGTGCTGCCTGTGGGGGGAGCTTTAGCAGCTGGAACGACTACAGCTGGCAGCTCTGGGGACCCCTCCCACACTGAATGATGCTTTTTATGATGTGTGTGTTCCTCTTGTCCTTATTCTACGACACCGTGTGAGACGTATAGCTTTCATCTCACCCACACACACAGACCTGGAACGTTTATGGTTTTATTCTAGATGCTGAACAGCCAGTAAGCATTTACCAAAGTCGGTCTCTGAGGGCCACAATCCTGCAGGTTTGCAATGTTTCCTGCTCCGACACATCTGAAGTTCTGACCCGTTAATTGGAGTCAGGTGTGTTGGAGCAGGGACACACTGAAACCCTGCAGGATTGTGGCCCCTCGAGGACCGGAGCTGGACATATGCTAAGCATATGCTAATGCTTATGCTAAACATATGCTAAGCATATGCTAATGCTTATGGGCACATAAATCTATGGAGAAATGGTGAAAGACATTTCTGTGCATGCTCCAGTAGCCGTGCCAGAGACATGTAGCTCTTTGCTTTAATACCTAAACAAAGACTAAAGCTCTAAGTGTCATTATCTCCAGGACTTATAGGCTCTTAAATGTGATGATCTGAGTTTAGATAGATCAGTTTGCTTTATGTCTCCTACAGCTGTGACCTGGACTGAATAACAGAAAGATGAGCGGAGAGAAAAACATCCCAGCAGCCTCTGCAGCGTTGTACGAACCTGAATGTATTAATAACACTGCAGACATGAATGGATAGCAGGCAGCATCTGTTCCAGCTAACATGCTTACTGCTGCAGCTATATTTAGCTCTGCTGGGATGCTGGAAGAAGGCGTGGCTGCAGAACGAAGCAACCATGGGATGCTTTAACCCTTTGCAGCTTTGATTCCCATTAAACCCACAGCAGAGCTTTGCCTGGAGCCTGTCCCTCTTAGCAAGGTTTATACATGTATGATACGTCCTCGTATATAATTACGTAAACACATCTTTGGTACGATCGTATAGGGGATAAACATGTTGCCTGTCAATCCCTTATCAGAGTCTATCATGCTTTTATCCAGAGGTTGGACTGTAGATTGCAACGAGGAGATTGGGATCGGATCAGAAGAAAAAAGGCTTTTCTGCCAAATTCATGTTGAGATTGTTGATGCAATCTGGAACATTTTCATGAAACTTTAAATGATCTTATCAATTTTTTTTTATATCTACCATTTATTACCATTTGATATGTCAAAATGATTGTAGTTTATTCTTCTGCTTGCCGGTATCCATTAGGGGGCAAAGACAAGTATAACATTGTGTCCTGCAGGGTTTTGAGCAAAGTTTTTCCTATAAAATGATGCAAAATGTTTCAGAAACTCTATGTTATCAAATATGATACGTTTGGCTTTATTGGCTTTAACAACATCCATTTAATTTAATTTCTTAAGACCCCCATTAGTGACAAATCATAGCTATTCTTCCTGGAGTCTCCTCTACATGCACACACACACAAACAAGACATATAATGCAACAGCTCAATGCACTAAAAAGCCAACAGAAAGCAAAATAAATAAATAAACAAATAAGACTACAAGTCATGTTCTCTTTCATTGCTACAATCCATCCATTTTCTGTACCGCTTAATCCACGCAGGGTCGCGGGGGGGCTGGAGCCTATCCCAGCAAGTATCAGGCGAGAGGCAGGGTACACCCTGGACAGGTCGCCAGTCTGTCACAGGGCCTATTTATTTATTTATTTTTATTTTTTTGTTCATGGTAAAGATTTCTATATATCTGTGGCAAAATGAGTTTTGTTCTGTGTAGCGTAACCCCTACTCCTATGAGGATTTGTGAAGCTGTAGAAATGTTTGTCTGTTTTGATCTGTGGGTCACTGACAGTGAAGAGGATGCTGCTTCTCAAAGGAAACATTTCTGCTGAAGTGGAACATGTGAATATTCTCCAAATCTCAACACATGAAACTAAAACCATCTCCATGACCAGATGCCATAAGGGTAAAAGGGTGTTGTCTCCCTTTCCATAGTTTGTATTTTATACTAAATATCACATTAGTCACTCCTAAATGTTTCAGAATGAAGTTGTGATCAGGTTACTGAGTGTTGAGACCTGTGTTTTGTTTTCTCATACAGTGTGTCGGTTATTATAAAAGAGATGCTTGAATGCAAATGTAGCTCAGCCAAGCTACAATATGCTGAAGTTATTTTGAGACACTGTTGTGTGAGTCAGACTCCCGTGCTGAGTGTAATTAAATTTGGTGAAGAGGACAGATCCTTTACTGGCTCGGTGCAGACCTGTGCTTCTTTGTGACCAAGGATTTGTTCTGAACCTCTGAATCCTCTCTGAAGGCCTTATTAGAGCTCTCTGCTGATGCTCATGCTTTTCC
The DNA here is from genome assembly GCA_028567055.1 of Leptatherina wallacei. NCBI lineage: Eukaryota > Metazoa > Chordata > Actinopteri > Atheriniformes > Atherinidae > Leptatherina > Leptatherina wallacei. The sequence continues at coordinate 4,873,585 of JAOXYM010000001.1, forward strand.
ATTATAACACAGGCCTACTGTTCCGCCAACTAACCGAGAGCCGCTGTAGCTTTACAACTCAGCCAAATCCCATCGTACATTTCCTCTGTCCTTTAGTCACTTACTTCCATCCCTCTCTCAGCACAATCAAACCGGCCCCTTTTCCCTCCAGCCTACTCTGCCAACTCGGTTTCCACAATATATCCTTCGCCACCGCCCCCCACCCCCATCCCCACCCCTCCTCATCGTCAAAGTGAAAATGTCTTTTGAATGCCAGCATTTCTCCGAATCCATTGCAAAAGAGTTGTTGTGTTTTTTGGGTTGTTTTTTTTTGTCCTTTCTGTGCCCACACTGAGAATGTGGAGGAAGGTTTATTGCTGCTCCACTTGGCTGAATACAACAAAAGGAGATGATTTCTGCCCAGGCAGCAATTTTCTTGGTCCCAGGAAGGCTTTCATTGTCAGCAAGAGGCAGAAGCTTTGTGATGAACTAACTCAAAGCCTGGTTTCTCCACTGCTCTTCCCACCTGAGCACTCAAACTCCAAAGATGCTCAGTCTGCTCCTCCAGCTGCTCTGTTCATCTATCTGCCCTTTTCACTGCACAGGTCTGTCGCTCCTTCTGCGACTCAGTTCATAACTGCTTACAGGTTGTTCTCTTTTATGAAACATGCTGAGCAGAAAATGGGACTTGTTTGTGGAGACTTTTCTTCAGTAAAAGTTTGTGAATCTTGGTGAGGAAGGGATGCACTAAATATTTGACTAGCTACAGAATTCTTTTTAGAAGTTTTTCAGCAGTTCCAAGAGACTTGCCACAAGTCTAAGTCTCTCCATGTTGCACACAGCATGTCAGCGTTTCTTTAACTGCAATCTGGTCTTTAGAGTTAAAAAAATTGCATCCTGGTATAGAATGAATGTTAATTGTCCCTGAAGGTTTAAAAAAAATAAATAAATAATAATATTTATTTTATTTTGTACAGGCTTGTAAAGTTACAAAAACTGGAACAAGACCTCATTGTTTTTCCCAGTGTGCTTAAAATTGGTTTAAAATCCCCCAGCATGAACAAACTAGATGGCTTTAGATCTTGCTGTAATAAATCCCAGGTTGAGGGAGCAGAGCAAGAGAATGCCCTTTTGTTGAGCTTTGTATGTTCTGAGGAAACACTGCAGGTAATAAAGGTCTTGGAGTGCAGGCTATGACTGCAGTCTGTGTGACATGTAAGATGATAATTATGTTTGCAGCTGACTGGTACGACTTAGTTTACAAATCCATCCTCAGTGTAGAAATCTATGCATGGATAATGACCAGAGTATAAAGTGCAATGATGAATGAAAGGTGTTCATCCTGTTATAAATCCGATTGTTCCATGATGGACAGCATCCAACATGTGTAGAGAACTGGCAGATGTATTCATATAAACAATGTCACTATAATCAGAAGAGGTAAACCAGTCTCTTTCTGGCATTGAATGAAAAACAAGCTCCGTTCCTGAAGAGGAAACCTAACTTTAGTTTCAACTTATTTAAAAAATGTTCAATGTGGAACTTGAAGGAAAATGTATTAATCAAGATGCTTAGATATTTATGAGGCTACAGACTCAAAATGGGTGCCCTGTGTGGTTGTAATGGAAGGGAGGATTGCAGGCACCTTCTAGAAGTAGATCACAAATAAAATGGAACAAGAACTGATTCCATTGAAGAGTCTTCTCCAAGAATCTGGGCTCTCCAGGACTTTGCAGCCACAGTTTGTTGCTACGGTTTCTACCTGTTTTGTTTATATCGAAAACTCTGAAAATGTTTAGAATTTTTTAAAAATTTGTCATGTCATCAGATGGGTTTTATATGTGACTGTTTGAGAAGAGGCACCTGCCGGCATCGACGCTGAACTGTTGATCTGCCTGCGGAGTGGTGCTGATGGATGAGTTGCACCCTTTCATCTCTGTAAGACATCAGTTTGCTGACATGAAAATGGATTAGTGGAACTCAAAGGAGGAAACTAAGGCCACATTCAAATTGGCTACATTTGGTCCATTTACAAACGAAGCCTGGTCCCCTTCTTCAGATAGTAGAGTTCATTTGGAGTAATGTGAAGATTCATTTGCACTTTAGTGCAGACCAAAGTGTAAGCCTGGTGTAGTTTTGCTTGTAGTGTGAAAGCAAACCGACTATCAAGTGAACTAAAGAAAGGTATTGATGTAAAGTGTGTCGTAATGCAACCTGTTGGACTGCTTTGTGCTTCACCTGCTGCTCACACTGGGCAGCTTTTTGTAAAAACTATGTTAGGTTTGAACACCAATGAACATAAAGAAAGAAACGTCAATACTGCTTAAATTTGGTGTTGGTCCATTGTTTACTTGAGGTCAACAAGCCGGCTGAAGGGGAAGGTTTTCCTTTCTTCCTTTTTTTTTTCCACTTCTTGTTCAGTGGGCAATTTGGGCAATACTGCCAACTGTGTGAGATTGCCTTGGTTGTTTGCTCCACTTGAGTCGAGTGTGAAAGCAAAACTAGCCAAACAAAGGTGCAGCATTTCTCAAAATTCCCTGCCCACATGAACAGAGTTCTCCGGACTCTGCTGGTGTGAATGCTCTCCAAGTAAATGTTACAAGTGAGCCAATGTACACAAGAAAAACACTGAGAAAAAAACATTGAGATGAAGCTCAACAGGCCATCAGAGTATCCATTACCTGAACATTAAGGTGCCCAAACTGGAAACGCATCGGTTGGAGTGCAGTTTGACAGTTGCTGTGAGCTAGTCTTTGTACTGATGTGTTAGGTTTACAAAGTGCAGCTTCACCTTTGGAGAAGCAGCCTGCAAGGGAGGAAGTCCTGAAGAGCATGGAGTCAACAGGAAAAGAAAATACTCACAGCACAGCAGGTGCTCTCCTTTCTCACCAGCAACAAAAATTAATAAAGTCAACCTGCTTTATATCTAGAAAACTGCTTTATAACTAGAAAAAATGCTGCTGAGACAGTCAGACCACCTCCCCCTGTCCAGCAGTCTTTGACTCCAGGGACTTTCACTTGCTTTTGACTGCCTTTCTTTTCAGAAAAAGAAAAAGCACTGTCACAAAAAACATGAAAAAAAACCCCCAAAAAACAACAGCTCCAGAGTCTCACTCAGAGTGACAGTTAATAGCACTGACATTTTTTTGAGAACATGGATGGCTCCATTTTGACTCCACTTTAGTTGGAAATTATGATTAAAAAAAAATCACCACCAAAAAAAATCACCATCTTTCATTTTGTTCTCCTTATAATAGTTAAAGTGAGACTTCTTTATAGTTTTTAACAAGATTTGCTAAGAAATGACTGAAGCCGTTCGTATTGGGGTGACCTATGTCAAGTTTCTTTAATTTGTTTATAAGGTTTTGGGGTTACTAGGTCAATGGGGTTCAATTACACCTAATTCACCAAAGCTGATTAATAACCTAAAATGTATTGTATGTATCCCTACTGAAATTATAGTCACATAATCACTTTTAAAGTTTATTCATCAGTAAAATGGGAAGACAAGATCAGGTGTTATGTAGCCGAGAACATTTTATACAGAGTTTTAAAAAAACTTTGAGCATCAAAGAACACCGAATAATAAATGCTTTCATTCATCCCAATTGATAAATTCTTGGCATTTAACCGATATTTATTGCATCTTTGGCCCCTTCTTTGCCAGACAGATGACTTGAACCTGTATCCTCCAGATGCAAATCCACCTCTAACCCCAAGGCCACCGCTTTCCCACATCACATACAGGAGGAAATACCAGAACATGGATCACTTACACACCCAATGCATTTGATCTGTTGGCATTTTTCTGCCATACCACCTCCCCGGTTCTTTTAATTGCTGCAGCTTTAAATATTTTTTTGATGAAAATGTTTATATTCTTTGAACAGCTCTGTCAGCAGTGTTGGATCTGCTGATGAGAAGTGAGACTATGGAAGTCTGCCTTGAACCTAGATTAGAATAAAGTTGAGCTGCATTCATGGAACGATTTGAACCTTACTAAAGAGATTGTGCTGGTTTGTGACTTTTTCTAGTGAGTCTCTTTCTTGAGCGACTTTTATGGACTCCCTAATGCATCTCGGAAAGTGATTACTTATTAAAACCCATTCAGTGCCCAAATTTAGCAAATTAACTGGTTTACTGGCTCTACACAATCAGGAACTGTGGAGTCAGAAATGGTTGAAGACATAAGACATGACTATTCCTTAGTTATGTCTTGGATTTCTGAGAGATGGATCACAGGTGATGTGTTTTAATCACTCTTTTGCACCCTGGACACTGATTCCACCCTAACTTGTTCATTTATAGTTTACACCTTGATCACTAAGACTGAAGTAGTCTGTCTCACACTCCAGTTCCTGCTAAAAATGCCACATTTAACACAGTCCAAACTGTGAAAATGAGAATTGACTTCCTCCTGCAAATCACTTCTCATTAATCAATAAATCTCAAGCTATGCTGGGCTTGAAAGTGTCATCTATCTGCCTATTCTTCCAGTTATGATGAGAGAAGATTTGTTGAACCCAAGAACTCCTATCAAGGAGATTCATCCGATAACAACTCAGGCACAATGCCACACAACCAATCCTGTTCAGATTTTCCGGGTCAGCACCTGAGGCATTGGAGTGTTTTGCCAGGGTGGTATCTGGTTTACCTCCTCCTTGTGCTCCACGGTCAAGCTCCAGAGGGCTGACCCTTCCTATTGAGCAGATAATTGGCTGTCAGCTGTCCTCCATAAAATAGCTGCGTGACACTGGAGGTGAGGAAAAAGGACAGGATGATATACAGGCAACCCAGCACTCTTGGGCAGCCTTTCATTTCCAAAACTTTTTTTTTTACAGATGATACCACTGCATTTTGATGAAGTCCACTTGTCACCTCAACAGCTTCTTCCCAGAGCTGCTGTATTATTTTCCAAGACCCTTCTGCTGCCCACAATCTTTCTCTCAGAAGATAGTGTGCAAGCCTGCAACTGTGACTGTTGGTGTAGCTCTGTTTGAATCATTAGCACCTTTTCATGTCTCATAATGGGGATAATACATTAGCTCTAAGTTTTCTTATGTACCACAACATGAACAGAGTAATGCGTTCTTCTGTCATGCAATGGGGTTGATGATACTGGAGGCAGTAAATGTATCAAAGAAATAGTAAAATCAGAATATTTCATCAATCCTTTGGGGTATCCATAGCTCAGTGAGTAAGCTCAGTCCTTCAACTAGAACGACAGTAGTTCAATCAGCAGCTCCTCCACATGTTGAAGTGTCCTCGGGCAAGACTGTGAGCCCCATGTTGCCCTCGGTATGCTCATCAGTGTAGGACTGCAGGGGAAATAGTGATGCAATCCCTATAGAATGCATATACAGTATATGAACCCCTATGAGTGTGTTTAAAATTTGGTATATGAGAAATGCATATAAGATGCTTTTGTAGAAATTATAAAGGGTTAAAGGTACTATTTTTAAGTGCATATCATTTACCATTATCAAGGCTTTTTAAAGGGACATTGTGTAAGATTTACTATCATCTAACATTAGAACTTTCTCAAACACGTATTGCAACAAAGGTAGCCACCGTGTGTCAAAAAGCCTCAACAACACCACCAAAAGCATGTCATCCGATACTTCATGGAGTGTTCACTCAGGCGAAGAGATTTGTGATTTTTATAAATATTGCAAACTGCATCCCATCGTGTGTGTGTGTGTGTGTGTGTGTGTGTGTGTGTGTGTGTGTGTCACACACCGTAAGTTTAAATTTAATTTTCTATTCCTTGACCAGTGTCTGGTTTGAGTCGCTTTCTCCTGCATTATTTGGAGAACTTTGATGATGAAAACCATCTTGCGAAACTTTTAAGCTAAACTGTCCGTGTAAAGGATCCATTTCAGCTTCAAAAACACAAACTGCTTTCTGTATTCCTCCCTAACATTATTCCGACAGTACTGCGTTAATCGGGTTTTAAAAAATACCAGCGTTAAAAGGACTTTGTTAACTTTGACAGCCTTATAAGTGATGTTCTTCAGTGTTACTTGGCTAACATTCTATCCATCTACCACCAAAAAAATGTTCATCTCAGCATAGAGCCTTACCTTGTAACACCTTAGCTATTTAAATGAATACACTTATTCCTTAAACCTCATTCATGCACGTATTCATATTTTGTTCCGTAGAGAACTACACATTAGTTTAGTTTTGCTATCACATTGAATCTAAACAGTTTTTCATCTACACTATTCCCTCTTTACCACTGTTTTTTTCCCTCTTTTGTTTGATATGCAAACATGCTTTTCTTATTCTGAAGGCTGTGGATGCTCACAGTTGGAGTCTGTTGGATCCATGCAGTTGTCATTAGTAAAACGGCAGCTTTATACAATGCTGCTTCTGAAAATATCACTGAGAAAAAAAGCCTTTAAATTCTTTAAAAAAAAAAATTTTTATAGTTTTTTTTTATACAGAGTAGCAGCAAAATGTCATTTTTTTGTGTCATAAGGCACTGTTCATAACAAACGGACTGGCTGTCGATAGACTGCCCCCATCTTCATGAAATATTTTGTAATATGGGCATACAATAGCTACCAATAAATACTTCATAAAATCAACACTCTGTGAAGTGTAGTTAATGCCTTTGATGATTATTTCATGAGTCGAATCGTGATAACTGTTTCTGCTCGTTCAGTGATTTTGGGCCTCTCGAAGCCCTGAGGAGGTATCCATCAGTGGGAGAGTCAAAGCTGGAGAGCTCTCGTTCTCATTTTACTCCTCGTTCAATGCAAATGATTCTTCTCCAGCTGACAAGTATCAGCGGCTCTGCCTCCTGCAGCATGATGGAGATGGGCTGTCAGGTCTGTGCCCAGTGCAAGCACAGGGTGATGTATTCATTTAATTTCAGAATGATGACATGCTATACAAAGATGGTCAAGCTGGCCAGTTATACATACACTGACTCTACTCTGTTCTCTCACACACCTGAGCAAGCAGCTACTGCTCTATGCATGCAAATGCAAGACAGTATCTCATAAATGCATTTCTCTGCAATTCTTGTTAATTTACTGGGTGGTGATTGCTTTAGTATTCACATTGACTGCTGTGTGGGGAGGGGGGCTGATGGGCCATCATCAGCTGTGTAGAAGGGGTTTGAGCTAAGATGAACCTTAAAGATGACAGACATGATTATCACCTCATCTCATTCTGTGTGCTCTCGATTACAGCAAATAATTTAACTCAATTCTTGGTACATTGGAAATATAAAGTTATGACTGAAAGCCAATCATTAAACAACTCAAGGTCTCCTATTTCTGCATATTAATATCTGAAAGTCTTGGAGAAGGAAGGTAATTTTCAATTCTAAGTTAAGGATTCCTTGCACAAACCCTTAAGTCTTGTTATAAGGATTTCCTTAAAGATGTGTAAGATTTTCTCCTTATATCGACCTTATACTTGAGGAATTCTTCAGTTACTCAGATATTGGCATTTAATCACCAATACAAGGCTTCAAACCAGGAGCAGGACGTGTGGAACAGATTAGTGTCCATATGAGCTGCAGGAGTGTGCCTCACTGAATTTCAGCATGGTGCCTATTTTTGCCACGAGGTAAGCATCAGGGAAGCAATTCTCTGCTAAATACACAGTAAAACATTTGTAGGTCAACATTGACTTCACATCAGCAGTAATACACCTTTCATCTTAATTTTAGAGTGTAGGCAATATGTCAGAGATTAAAATACAGCCCACCTTACGATGGTGAAGACTGATTAGTTTCAATGATTTTCTGTTTATTTTGGGAACTGAATGGGACTGCACTGAAGCTGCAGCTGGATGACTTTCATTTGTGTTTTAAGTCATATCAACTATGGATTATACACAACTCTTTGTATTTATAGCCATTACCAGAGGCATGCTACACCACAGCAGAAACATTGTTTGTGCTGTGGTGCCGCAGCTCAACAAAGCACACATTACTCGTGCAATGTTGTTGGTGTGAAGGTGGTCTGAAGTGCCTTTAACTGTTGAACACGTGCCAGTGTTTATGGCAATAATTGAAGAACATGAATACATCCAGAGAAGAGTGTTCCCTGTCCACTAAATGAGTCATTTGATTTTTTTTTTTCATTGTTTAACTGGCACACGGTTAATGATTTTATTTGTTTGGCCGTTTTACAGTCAGATCTACATTAACTGTGCTCTGCTTGTGTGTGATTGGATTGGTTAAAGCAACATCAGATATGCTAAACATTAGAACAAGGAAAGTAAATGTCTGTGAGGAAAATGTAGAATTTTATTTCTACAAAAACTCTTCCTCGAATGCAATACATGTCGATGTCCCTTACATAGGGACACTTTTTATTTTTATTTTAAGTGATTTATTTATTTATTTTTCTCATTTTGCAACACCCTGGGGGGAGCCTCTCACCTGAAGAGAGGTTAAGTGTTGCATGTCACACCTAACTGGAAAACTTGCTTTCAGAAACTGCCTGCAAATGTGTTTTTTGTTTTTGCCCCCCCCCCCCCCATTACCAGTGGCAGTTTTATTAATTTTGCCTTTTACATATAAAATCTGACATTGTTTCCTTCTGAAGTAGCTTATAAGGTACTGAAGTGTTTTCAACCCAGAGTTTACACTGTTAATGTGGCAAAACACAGTATAGATACAACCACACACCAAGCATGGTTTGCAGGTGAGGCCAATGCAAGTCCAAAAAGGTGACTTGTTGCTTCAGTTGTCCTGCTGTAAGCTTTCAAAGTTTTGGATGTTGACTGTGAATGTGTGGAGCCTAAATAAAGAAAACTGTTATTTTGATTTCTGCACCAGTAAGAGGTGTCTGAACCATGATGTAAGGAAGGTGATGCAAAGGTGAAGGATTTTGGAGACTTGCTGAGACTTGTATGTGAGGGGAGAATCCTGTCTTACACTCTGGACGTTATTTGTTGTCGGGGTACATGTGAGGAAGGGCAGGGTTTAGTGTGGGTGAGAGTCCGCCAGTAAAAGTTGACTGACATGGATTTTTATTTGACAGACTTGGAAATCAGAGCATCCAGTGACCGATCACATTGTTTTTGTATCTTGTTTAGCAATCGTATCATCATATGCTGCTCCATTTAACTTAAATATAGATTTTTAGGTTTTAAACAAATGAAGAAAAAAAATAAGGAACACATGATTAAACCAAAAAGGTTAAGCCAACGTATGTCTGCTTGATCATCAGTGTTTGGGTAAGCTTGTTTAGTTGACATTGCTGCAAACACAAAGTATACAGACAGTATTAATGCACAGGTTATTAAACTTGTAGATGAATTTTAAAAAAGTTTATGGTAAACATCCTTCAGTTAATGGACCTTCTCATCTAGGTTTTACCACTGTGTGCATTGTATGTTGAATTTCAGTTCCTCTCAGTTGTATTCATCCTCCAGAAAGGAAAATGGATGAATCTGGAACCCAAATTGATATTCTCTAAAGTGGTAGCATTCTTCCTTTTACATACACATGCATGAGGGAGGATGAGCTTTGGTGTTGAATGGGTTTGATTATTTTGTGTATTTGTTGTTATAGTTATATCGGATTGGAAAGCGGTCTGTGCTACATTTAAATTGTGTGTTGGAGGGAAGCTATTAGCGTTGCTGACGATGGAGAGTGGAGACGGCTACATTCACAAAGAATGTGATGTTATGTTAAACTGAGGCAAAAAAAAAAAAAAAATCAGTGTATTTGTCTTTTTTCGACATTGGTGATACCCCAAAACAGGATTTGGGATTGTAGGTCGTTTTATTTTTTTTAAGAGGATTAAAAAATGAATAAGGAAAATAATGATGCATATAACGCATACATTAATAGTATTTTAATGGCATCATTCCAAATTTAAATGATTTACACACCATGTTGGAAGGAGCAGACTCAGTTGAGTCTGTTTGAAAGACGTGGAAAAGGAAAGTATTGACGTCAAGCATTTTGAGACCTGTCTTATCTCCAGTTTCAAGCGCATAGATTATATAAGCCCACTGGGGATTAATTTGCTTGTGCTTGATAATACAAGATAACCCCCCCCCCCCCTTTTTTTTTTTTTTACAGTGTGAAACTGTCCTGCAAAATGCCCAGATAGTTTTCTTTTAATCTTTTCATTTTCTCTTATTAAACCATCTTGTAATGTAAAAGTTTAAATAATTGGTTCATTAAATTCAATTGTGATTATAAAATCAAACTGCGTGTAAAAACCTTTCTAATCAAATTTCCCAATATGACATCTTACCTGCAGTAAGAGGTGTACAAATCTGAAAGTTATTTAATTTTTATAGTTTTAAAGCTCCTTTGTCTGTGTAAACCTGCAGTAAAAGTTGATCTGTTGGAAAAATTAATTTTGAGATTGTTTATATTTTTTGTCCATTCAAGACAAAACTCTTTGATCAGCCTCTCAGTGAGGTAACAAAGCAAATTTGTGAATGTGAATAATTTATGGTCCAGCTGGTGGTATGCAATTTAAAGAGGTGACCCAACATCAGGTCTAGAAATAATAGAGAGCTTTATACTTCTGCATAAGAAATGCCTAAGTGGGAAATTCACATTTATTTGGTAACATGGAGCAAGAATTCCCAACCTTTCAGCCTCTCTATAAGATTACAGTAACAGACGTCTGACCTGTTGCTTACCCCTAGTGCTGATTTTGATTGGCTGTTTGGTGCAGTGACAGAAAGCATATGGCTAACTCACCTTGCCATCCATGTTTTCTTTTACATTTCTTAGACATTTCTTCTAATTCGTCCTCATTTTCAAAAAGAAGCAAGACTAACAGCATCATGGCCATCTGGAGTGAAGAAAATCCCAACCAACTGATAACCATGACTCAAGAGAGACCAGCTCTTGTTGTTGTTGGTTTGGTGAATAAGAGCTGTTGGAGTATAAGCTAGTTCCAGAGTGTTCCTCCTATTTATTTTGATTTTGTGGTCACCTCAAGTCAATATTTCTGCATCATGACCTTTAAACTTGCTGATATTATGGAATGACCTGAAACTGGGTTTTTTTTTTCAGGAAAACAAAGGCAACTCTATTCACTGTGGAGCATGGGCGTCTGTTCAAGAGATGCATTTTTCATGAAAAATGGTTTTAAGATAATGAATGAACCTATTTAGGAAAAGTCGTTGCATGACTTTCCCTGAGTTTGTTCAGGAAATTGAACCTCTCCAACCTTTTGCCCCCCCCCCCTTGCAGTTACTTTGAACTGGAGAGCAGCGGTGTGAGGGAGGAGATCCGCTACCACTACCGCTTCAAAGGCAAGCCGC
>JAOXYM010000001.1:4959581-4986596 GCA_028567055.1 Leptatherina wallacei
CAAGGGCAGCGGCAGCCTGCAGAGCCGTCACAGTAGAGATGAAGGTGTGTCTTGAGGATAACTCTGCTTGTGTGTGTAGTCATCCTGGGTTTTCAGATAAGCTGAGGGAAACATGATGTGTCTCCACCCAGAGTGCAGCACCTGCCTTGTTCTGCAGGTAATCTACAAAAATGAAATAATCCTGACAGTTTCTGCTTACTTTTGGTCACACAACAACTCCAGGAACCACAAAATCACTAACATACACCCCATTAATGTGTTGAAGGTTTCACTTTTCTTTTCTTTTTTTTTTATCCATCATTGGCTACTTTACTGTCATGTCATTATTACTTGTAATGTTCTCACCATAGTCAAGAATACATTCCAGAATAAAGGAGATAAAGACTTGATGAGGAGCAGCCCAAATAATCTTCATTTGTCTTTACTGAATCTGCAGCCATGAGAGCAGCAGCATGCATCAGCATTGGCAAGGGCTGCTGACTGAATTGGCTCTCACTCTGTGGCATTAAAGAGTAATTGGCTGTGTTTGTACTTCTGTGAATCAATCAGGTTCTCTGTGGGTACTCTGCCTCTGCTGTGGTAAAACAAGGATGTAATGACAAGGAACGAATGAGCAACAGCATCTTCTCCCTCTGTGTTCTGTACATTAGAAAAAGAGGGGGATGGGTGGGGTTAGTAGAGGAAAATGTGAAGGGAAAGGCAGACAGTTAGGTGGATAAAGACAAGGGAAGAAAAAAAAAGTGTACTTTGTAGAAGTTTTTGTCCTACTCACAAAAAAGCACATGCTTAAGCAGTCAATTTCAAATCTTAGGCATCCCCCTGAGCGGGGAAAGATGGTACAGATACTGAAAATAAAGCAAAAACAAAAGATGCTGTTTTGTCTCGGGGTTATTAGAAAAATATTTGTCCTGTAGAGATTGAATTCCAGTGACAATAAGTCTATTATAGTTGAAGGCAATGTGCATTATGGATGCCAACAAACTGTCAATATCCCCATAAAACATAACTGTTGTTCCTCCAGTTGTTTAAATTTTTCATGTAATATTTTCCATTTGTCAGACTCAATTTGGTTCTGCCTTGAAAGAATGAACAGCTGTAACACCAACACCAAGACCAAAACCTGCAGCATCATATTGGTAAACAAAAAAATCTCTGACTCGCCAGTCGAACCAGTGCTCAGGAGATATGTATCCTCCCAGTCTGAACTGAAGAGAGATGTTTCATCTAACCTACAAAATAAGCTGGAGGGGGGGGATTAAGACAGAAGCAATAACCCCTCTCTAATTTTCACTATGAAAGTGTTCTTCACACCTGACTGCTCCTGTCTGCCAGTTAGTGATCTAATGTTACACCAGGCAGCTTCCATGCAATGCAGAAGCACTGATACTTAAAATGTAACCCACAGTAAAGGGTGAATAATTATGGAACTACTTTATGGGCTACAAAATGACTATAGGCTCATGCCTGCCTTTTCAAATCATGACATGCCTAAATATTGCTTTACTTGAGCTGCCAGGCATGATCAAAAACTGCAAAATTACTGGATGATAGTTTAGGTTCAATGATAATGAGCCTGGTCCTCTCTTCTGTTTCACCTCCGTTCCTAAACGACTTCTCCACTCATTCAGAGACCTATTCCCACATTGACCCTATTGCTCATCTCGCTGGCACTCACCACCACCGTGAACTCACCTTCCAACAGAAGACTCAGAGCTCCCCACTGGGCGAAGGCTCAGACGCCCAGTGGGAGAGCGCTCTGCAGGACTGCTCTATTCTCAATATGAGCTCTGAATTTGAGTCCAAACAAGTCTTTGTTTGTGGTTTTTCAATAAACCGTTCTGTTCGCTTCATGTTCAGAAATTCTTGCATGGAAGAAAGATGGTGTAGAACGTGGTGTTAATTCACAGAGTGATGTAAGAGATACAAAGGTGATCTGATATCATCCTAAAGCAGTTGGTTAGGGTTGAGAATAAAAACAAAGGGTACAATTAAAAAAAGAAAGAAAACACGGTGTGACTTGGTGTCACACTATGTAACTTTCTAATCAGAAAAATGTGTTTCTGACTGATTTTAATGGCACACTGACATTTATTATGTACATTCCTGGCGCCATCGTTGCCCAGTTTCTCTAAGCCTGAGAAACTGCACTTCTGAACTTTTTTTTCTAGGACGCTGGATCACCTTTCAGCTCTGTGTCACATGGCAATAACTGGACATCAACACATTGGCTCGAGGTCCAGCTGGGTTTGGTCTAAAACTCGCCAACTTCTGTTTCGTTGGAGTGTTGTTTTATGAAGGATCGTACTCCAATAACGCACTCTAATGCTCTATTTCTTTAATTAATAAATGTTCATTAATCAAAATAATGAGATTGCCTACTCGGGGTGTCTAACCTCTCCTTTAGAAATAGGTTGAGAAGCTCAGGAGGGGCTCAGAGTAGAGCAGCTGCTACTCTGCATCAAGAGAAGCCATTGAGCTGGCTTGGGCATCTGGTTAGGATGCTTCCACCCTGGTGAGGTGTTGCAGGCACATCCCATTGAGAGCAGGGCCCATTGAAGACCAAGGACACGCTAGAGGACTATATCTTCCAGCTGGAAAATGGGAGATATTTGTGACTTCAAACCAAGAAGATAGTGGCACACAATCTGACACTGCAAGACATAAAACCCAGTTCTCCATCCATAAACCTTATGGTTTGAGTCAGTGAAGGGAACAGCACAAAGAACCCTCAGTCATTTGACAGAATGTCGACGTTACAGAACATTAATCTGGCTTTTAGTTTTAAAACCCAAGCTTCGTGCACCAGAATTTTTAAATAAACTAAAGCCATCATTGGGAAAATTATAAAGACAAAAACACCACTTGGAAAGGATTTTTTAATTTTACTTTATCTTTACATTTATTTATGTTTAAAAAAAAAATCTTTCTCTATTCAAAATGTAACAGGCTTGTCTACAGAAAGAAAGAAAGGAAAACTTGCAGAATATCTTTTAAATGAAACACTTGAGTGCATACATAAAATGCAAGAATAGAAGAGAATTGTGTAACTTTACACAATTAAGAAAATTGTGTAAATATTTCTCTGAGGTGATGTTTATACATGCAGCAAACTTATAAAAAAGAAGCCAGACTGCAAGAAATAAGAGTATTTCAATATTAGGCAAATATGTTTGAAAGTGACTACAAAATTTGAAATAAATATGAAAAAAAAAACATATTTAATGTTAAACAGACCAACAGATGGGGAGAAAACAAAAAAAAACTATTTTATGACTGCCCAGACCGAGATAAGACAAGATAACACAACTCTGTCATGTATATTCATCATTGCTAGCCAAGCTCGCTCCAAAGTATTTAAAGTTGCAGAGTGCGGAGGCAAGCTTTTTTTTTATGCAGCTGTTGGATTGATTCAGCCTGCTGTGTAACTCCTGCAGTCTGAGGTCTGCTGGAGTCACAGTGGGTGAGCACTCTGTTAAAAGGTCAGTGAAAGACCTGTAATGAATTACAGTCATTTCGCTGAACGACAGTGTGCAGCGTTTCGTTGTGCTGCTGCTCCTCAATCCCTCCTCTCCCTCCCTGTCCCACTTCTCAAACACTCTTCTGGGTGGCATCCATCTCTGCCATCTGCACTTCACTGACTGCATGTGTTCCAGCTCAGCCAGCGCTGTCCTTGGCATCACTTCCTTCCCTCGCCTCATTCCTCATATGGTTATTTATCCCTGCTTATTTCCGTTCAATTTCCTGACCGTTTCTGAGCTGTAGGGGATTGAGCTGGTAATCCCCGAGCCAGAGGGTTTGCTGGCTTGCTTGTTGCTCTGTATGGTCTGTAGGCTAAAGTGTTCAAATTTTCACTGGAATTGGGCCTGAAAGCTTCCATGCAAGCCTGAAAAACTAATTTGCTCTAAGTAGCCTAATGGGAGTGGATGCAGATTACCTAAAGGTCTGTTTTATTTAATTAGCATGGATCATTGTATTGTACACTTCTGTGTTAGTGTGCTGGTGTGTGTGTGTGTGTGTGTGTGTGGAGTGGTGGTGGGGGGGTGGGTTGCTGCTTCTTGTGATGTATTTAAAAAGCCTCTTGTGTTCTTTAATCTCTCTAAACTTGTGTTTTGCTTTTTATTTTGTGTATGAGTTGACTCATGTTGAGTTTGCAATGTGTCCTTACAGGGATTGTTTGACAGTAAATAGCAAGTAAGGAATTATCAAACGAGAGGAGTTTCTGACTTTTAAGATTAATTTTAGGACATTATTCCTTGCTTATTCACTTATAAGCTATATATATATATATACACACACAATTATTTTCCTATATTTTGAGCAAGGCTTAAGCAGTTTTTTTAAATTCTGTTCTTTTCCTCTCTCACTTTAATCTACAGTCTGCAGTGAAGTCCTGATCTGGCAGTAATTGATCACATGTTAACTGTCAACTGCAGGGTTGGGTTTGCTTTTGGGACAAAACAAAAAAGGGGACAGAAGCAGAACACACAAAACCCTTATTGGAACCTCCTCCCCACCACTTCCCATAATGTGAAGCTGTGGTATGGTCCAGTTTCCTGTTGTCACCATTGACCCCTGCTTCAACGTTTTTCCACCTCTTTGTCAGCCAAGAGCGAGAGAAGTGAAGTTGCAGCTGAGGTAACTCAGAAATCAAAAGAGAAAATTAAACCATCTAATTAAAAAATGACAAAACATTGTAAACTAAAATGTGTGCATTTATTCTAGAATACAGTGTTATGTCATTGTGTCAGTAAATTAATTCCCAATCAAAACAATCGTGTAATGCTCTGTAAATTAAACCCTTTACTGAAATTAGTAAAAACAACAGTTGTGTATAATGGCGTGTTTTACAGTTTGCTGCCGCTCCCACCATGCGCATCACACACTGCACATAGGGCATCAGGTCCCAGGGAGGGCACCGATGCAGGCTTATGATTAATCATCATCACAGCATATCTAAAGTTACACATTTTCCAGCCTTCTAAACAGCAAAGTACGATCCAGTGTTGTTGATGCCTTATAAACAAGAAGACACGGACTGCTGTGGGCTGCAACAGCGCCACTAACGAACACAAAAGCTCTATTAGCTGCTGACAGCAGTAACATCAGCCCATGCCGTTCTCTGTCCACACAAACGCACAATAAACATGAAGATAACACCCCCCCCACCCCAAACCTTCAGCCAGTCAGTCTTTAAATGAGTCGTGTCATAAATCATTGCTATGATTGAGCTTCTGATAGGTTCAGTGACACTCTGCCACAAAGCAGTTGTGTTTAGGGCTATCAGTGGCCCTGGCCATTACACCTATACAGAGTTATTCAGCAGCCACTTTCTGATAAGTTGAATGATCTGTTACCTTCTTCCAAAATGCCTCAGATTAGTCGAAACCAGACCCAAAATAGAGCATTGTTCTTTATGAACCTGGGAAGTTTAACATTTGTTTGCTGGTGTTCTAGTTTTATCTTGGTATATAAAGCTTTTCCGAAACTGTGATTAACAAGTTGTTGGAGCATTTAACATACAGAAACCAGGTTTTTCAAATAGACGCTTAATTGAGAAATGGTTTTTAAAAAAACTGTTGTTTAAGGGCATTTCCTGTGTGTTTTAGCCAGAAGGTGAAAACATTGTCAGTAAAGTCTGAACGCAGACCCTCCACCTCAGTCTTCCCTCAAGTCTTTGCCAATCTGTTAATTACAGTACAGACCATAGGGACTAATGACCATGTTCCACAGGGTGGTAATGACACAATTATAAGTGCGAGGACATCAGTCATCTCCAGTTACCTCATTCAGTGTCCTTGGACTTTTCGACACGCAGATAAAACGGAAACTTAGATGACTCTGTGTCATTGAATTAAATTATTCCACTACACAAAGTTCTTGAAGTGGCAAGGCTTGTTGAGGTTTCAAGATTGGTTTCTAATGCTGCACCAAGTGGACATGCAGGTTGCAAATAACAACATTTGTGGTCAAACAGCATAGTACAATCAAAACAAAACATTTTGTGGGTAATCGTTAGTTTTATTCAGGAGAAAAATCCCTGTCTTGTGTGACAACACTCTTATTAATCCCCAAGTTTCAGTGTCTTCAAGAATTGATTTTTAGCTGAGTCCACATCAAGGATTTTGCCTCGGAGTAGTGATTTTCTGCTCAGTTCCACAAAGGACGACAACTCAGAGAGGTTTATGACCCGAATGTTCTGCAAGGCTGTCTTACATTCACACCAGATTTAACTGCTGACAATTAAACCCTCCAACAACCTTTTGTCGTAACTGTCACTGGCACTAATTTAAAGCTCTAACGCAGCCAGGATGAGTTGTGACATTTCAGGGAAGCGGGAATGATTCCACACAGCCATCATTTATGAATCATTTTTTAAACTGTTTGCATTCAAAACTAAAAAAAAAAAAAACCTTTTTCCTATCCTCACAGGTTTATGGTCCACTAGAGCAATGTTGATTTAATTATTTTAAGCCGTCTCTGGTTATTTTAGTCTTATAACTTGGTTTTTGCTTATATTTGTGAATCGTGTCCATCAGTGTAAGGCAGAGAGAGTTTATATTGTACTTATGTGTCATATACTGTAAGTGGAATTGCCATCATTTTTACATAAGAAAACTTTGTGTTTGTGCAAAGGAAATTTATTTAGATACTTCTTTGATCCCGAGGGAAATGTGCAGCAGGCTATCACTCATATTCACACCAGTTACAAGGCAGCATCAATAGAATCAGGTTAAAAATGCATAGAAACAGTAGCAATAAGTAAATGCATCACTAAAATCAATAGCAAAAGAGTTGAGGCTTTTTTTTTTACGCATAGCCATGGAGGGAGTATCAGGATGGTGGTCGTCAGGGGGGGTCGAATGGGAACTGAACTGGTTAAAAAAAAGGAGTTCAGCTCCCCAGCTCTAAGGAGATTAACACAGCCCTCATTGGCCTTCTTGCCCATAATGGTCTTCATACCGTTCCAGACTTTGCACATGTTGTCTCTCAGCTTCATCTCCAAATTCTTGCTGTATGCCTCATCAGCCTACTTCAGGCATATTTTCACTTCTTTCTGCACTTCTCTCTTCCGACCACAGTTTTTGCGCCCAAACAGCCCCTTCTGAAAATAAAGGCTGGTTCAATTAAATTCAGGACTTTCTTCACCTCACAAGTAATCCACAGTTTGTTGTTGGCAAAGTACGCCATTGTTTTAACAGGCACCACCTGGTCCAGACGAAAGGGAAAATACTCAGTCAAGCCCCTCACTGCACTGTCTAGGTCCTCGCGATTGTTGTACGTTGTTCTCAGTGATGATTGGGTTTGAAGCATCATGTTTGTTTTGATCTTTTCTATTTGTGGGGCCAGATGGGAGACAACTCTAAGACCAGCAGCTGATTTATGTGGGGACCCTTTTTAAAATCCCAGTTTTGAAAGAAAAGTTTGACAGAAACTGCAGCTTCAAAATGCTCTTTAATTTTAGGAAAGAAGCAATAAACAACATAGGCTGTAATTTCCTGTGGACCAGAATTACTTCAGTTGCATTTTCTTTGTATTCTTAGAAATAAGTTTGCAACTTTTTAAAAAGGATCCTGTAGCATCCTGCAGCTAGAAAAGAGAGCACAGCTTGAGGAACTTTAAGCTCTTACTATGAATTGCTTCTGGTCTATATTTTATTATGAGAAAATCCAAAGCATCAGTGGGTTTTAGTGACAAATATCCAGATGATGGAAAATACTTCCAGCCAATTTCAACCAGGGTTTCACTTGATGTTTACATTTGTGACTTTTGTATCTGAAAAATCTCCGTAAAATGCATCTATAACCAACCCTCTTGAATTGTAGTGATTTTTGTTCAAATTTTGGATGCTTTTACCAACTTGTTCCACCCTTTCTTTATTTTCACTTCCTCTGCAGCATTATTATGTTCCCATTGTTGACATACTATTATTATACATCCAAATGCCTGAAATTTTAAAAGCTGTCATGCTTGTTGGTGTCAACAGCCCTGACTGTAAGAAAGTGTATGGCACTCAACTTAGTCAAGCTTAGTCAATTTTCAAAAGTTTCATGGCAACAGGAACAGAAGGAGCCTCATTTACTGCCTCCCCCAAAATGTTTACCAAATGCTGCCAGCGACTTATTATGCAGATGCTCAGAGTTCAAAGGACCTTACTTCTCTGCACCTAAAACCTAAAGCATGCCCATTAAAGTTGTCTTTGAATAGTGTATTTTTGCCGGAGTGCAGCTTTCAGGGCTGCCAGCACACAGAGTGGAAAAGATAGTTGATTTAGTCAAGGTTTCCAAAACCCATGATAAAGCTGTGTTATTTATAATTCAGGGAAATCTTAGTTTCCCTCATTCCACAGCACAAGTTTCACTCTAGGGTAATTCAGAGGTTTGTTTAGGGAGGTGGAGATAATTATCTTCTGTTTACTAGTTCAAGAGAAAGCTGGCTTGCAGTTTCAGGTGTTTGACCAGAGATTCAAAACTAAGATCTCCAAAAATTCTGTTTGCTCCTTGCAAGAGTTTGAGGTAATGGAGCAGTACAGTTTTTAGTTACCTTGCAGGATATGTAACACAGGAGGATTTTCCAACAAAAGTTCGAGGATTTTTTTTTTTTTTTTTTTACCCTGAATGTTTATGTAGCTGCACTACAAAGTTCCGTACAATTTATACTTCTCGGGCTCATGCATTTGTTGGAATGGCGGTCAGACCCACTTCAGCTGTTGTAGTTCTTGAGCTCCATATCTTGTTTCATTTTTTTTTTTTTAATCTCTTCCCAAATTTGTTTGTGTGCAAGTTACATTCAGCTTGCCGGCTGTTCTTCCATACACACTGTCGTTTTGAGTTGCCAGCTCAAAGTCACACTGAATGAAGTCGTCTGCAATGGACCTCCTCCTCCATCCACTTCTCAAACCTCTTATTTTTTTGGCTCCACTGTCCAAACGACAATGGTAATGTTGATGGAAATGCACCAAGGTGAAAATTTAAAGGTTCCTGCAGTGGAATATAGTACAAAGTTCCACAAAACCCTCCAATCTGCCAAAAGAAAATAACTTGATGTGTCAGATGTTTTCCTACAGGAAACTTCTTGGTAGACTTCTGTAGAAAAGCAATTTGAAAAACTAAAAGTAGTTTACAAAATATAATCAAGTTATTACAAGCTGCTATGAGGGAACTTCAACTAATCTGACCAACAAGCAGAGCTTCTAGCATGTAGAAAAAAAAGTTTGCTTTCTAGTTGTCTTTCAGAAAAAGGCTTTAGCATGTATGCATTTTAACAACTAGTTTTCCTAAGCCTAACCAAGTAGTCTTTTTCTCTTGTACCTTATCAAATTAATTTCTAGCCTAAACCTGAAAAATGACAAACAAATAGACTGCAAAATAGTTTAATTCAGCCACTCTAAACAGTCTAAGTTTAGCAGATGTTAATATTTTTTCTCACTATCTTCAAATACCACATTATTTTCATTTAAAGCAAAACATAACACAATTCAGTTTAATTTCGAGGAATCTAATTCACATTGGCAATGTGCATACTTAATAAAAAGTCAATATTGCAACAGAGATAAATTGAGTTGATGCTAATCGGAACACATCCAACATGCGCAGTAATGATCAGGCGGCTGGAGAGCATCAGTTTAGGTCTTTGAGGAAGAGGTTGGCTGGTATGAGGGCAGTTGAATGACTTGATAATTGATCCCTTGGATATTCACACATTGGATCATTTAATGAGTCAGATAGCGGACAGAGTATCCTGTGCTTGGAGCTGTTGACTTCATTAAGAGCAGTAATGGTGTGTAATGATGTGATAAGGCTTTATTCTGTCAGAGTACAGCAGCAGGGTGTTGACGCCGATCCCCATTAACATCACGACGGGCCACATAGTGTTGTGAAGGCATATGCTGTCCATCTGATCAGCTAAACTCTGAGTCGGCAATCAGGCTGACAATGGAAAATGCGTTGGGAGGTTCATGCTGCTTCTTTCTCTGGATTAAAAATCTGATCATCTCTTCTCGTGAAGTATAATATTTATTTCTAGTTCTATAATATCTCTTATTCTCAAAGATAATTAAGTTGTTATAAGACTGAAAAAAAAACATTACAATGGGCATTAGAAGAATATAATTTTGTATTCCATCTTTAGCTGCTCATTTTGTATCTTCTGCTGTCTGACTTTGCAATTTATATAATGAAATAATGCAACAGTAAATATGAAAGACGGTCACTTGTTCTTCTCAGGCAAATCCTTTGTTTTTTCATTTGATTTTCCTCCAGTGTCCCAGGTTCTTAATCACTGGTTAAAATCAGTTTTTAACGGCAGATTTTGTGGCAGGACTGTTATGAATATTTGCAGATTTATTTTATGATATCGAAATGCTTAGTAAATGACCTATTTAAAAATCTCAGATAAAGCATTACTGTAATTGTATGGCATTTCAATGAACTGATCAACAGAAAACACAAACACTGGTTTTATTTAAACATGTTTGTAGTGTTCGTAGAATTAGTTCCACCAAAAAAACTAATGCAAGATACAAAGATTTTCATGAAAGCCACAGTCTTTGTAAAAAACAATTGTATGTAGGACTTGAGAGAAAATTTGTTAAGAGTTGTTGGTGAAGGGGGTCCACGCAATGACTCTAAAATAAATGGACAGACCCTCAGTCACGTGACACGTAGGTTTCTGAAGAGCTGAAATGAGGTTCATTGGGCGGTTCCTTCCGTCGCCATCTTGGCAACGTCACAAGTCTTGTCACTCCCGAAAAATACAAAAATGGACGACAAGGTGGCGCTGAGAGGGGGGTTGTCAACGTGGTGATGGATGATTGACACCCATCAAACTCTGAGCTAACAGGAGCTAAACAGCTAATGGAGGTAGGCGGGCTAAAGCTAAGGCTTTAAAACCACAGCTGTGCTCCCCTCTGCCTCCTTTTGCCGGATATCTGGCACCTGTCAATCAAAAGGACACATCCCTAATTATAAAGAATTTCAGATTAAATAACATCTAAACAAATGAGTTAAAAAAAAAAAATCACTCCGCCCACAGTTGTCACAAAGGTAAACTTGACCTATTAAACCTAAAATGTTTTTTAGTACCAGGCTGTAAACATGATTAATTCTGCTGTGAAGTTGGCCTTTTTAACATGGGAGTCTATGGGGATTGATTTCTTTTTTGGAGCCCCTAGTGGATGAGGGATGAACTGCAATTTTTGGCACGTCTGCATAGGCTTCTCATTTCTCCGCCGGAGGTGGTTGCTGCTTGGGTCCACTCTTCTTCTTGCAAAGCATCAGTACCACCTTTTTTCCTCATTTCTGTGAGGGATACCTGACACATCAGCAATGTGGTGACAAATAAGCTAACATCAGTGTGTTTGGCTGGTCACTTATTAATGTGCTGTCATCCGTTGTCTTATTTTTTCCTTCAGTGCAGAAGGTGCAGGGGGCTTGTTCAATCTCAAGCTTCTCCAAACATCCATAAGGCATGACAACTACTAAACCTCAGCGTTATCACTGTTGATTCAGGAAAAAAGTAATCTAATATTGCCAAACTCAGTGAATACAAGGCAAACGTGATGTCTTATTAACTTTCAAACAATCTATTTTGTCTGAAGACATTAAATTTGGTCACAGACGGCGGCTGCGCTACTTTCCTGAAGATTATTAATCTCCTGTGAAATGGAAACAAAAGTTTGTCTTCCTCATTTGCAGCTTTATGAACTGAGACATGAGATGCAGTGCAGCAGCTGCAGGATTGCTCCCAATTCGAAGTTCAGAAGAATGCCAAATAATGCCTGCGGTGATGATTGGCAGATGGTTAAACAGTCTCTTATCTTCAGATACAGGATATATAATCGCAGAGGGATGCTCACACCACATCACCCCATCTCACAGGCTTTCTGTCTGCAAAGCTCTTTAAAGGGAGCTATCAGGCTATTAATCACAGGCAGAACAGTGGTGTAGCTGCGACATGGTTGCTAATACATCTAGTACACATCTTCCATCAGACTGGAGGTGGATCAGCACTCGGTTCACTCGCATCACTTAACCCAGCTCCCACCCTCTATTTCAGTATCTCTGCTTTTTCTTTTCACCCAGCTATTATTGAAAAGAACATTCACACTTTATCCTATTTGTGGGTAAATGTCAGGGGCGACATTTACATTCATGAGCTCTTCTGTTGCTCAACAGTACTGTGGTTCGAGTCAGTGTATTTATATACACAGCATTTAGAACATTTCAAGTAAGCTCGGGGTCTAATTATGCAAAGCCCTCCTTTGATGTGTAAAATATTACCATATTTTATTTTTACCTGTATTTAACCTTGCTGCAGTTTCAGACCAAATAATTTAGCTGTTGCATGTGTCAATCTAAGTGTTTAACATGTTTGCCTGGGAATGAGCCTCAGGCCCAAAAATATGTTTTTGTTTCTTCTAAACATCTGAGTCCAAACGTCCACATTATCATAGTTTGTGTTCAAGGCCCCTAGATTATGCATGTCTCACAATCCTACTTCTTTTCCCTTATACTGGCAACCAGTTTACTCCATATTGCGCCTTGCAAACTCACACCATTCATTTTCATGGACCTTCACAAATGACACTCCAAACAAACATGGGATACATGAAGGCTGCCATTATACACTTTGCACAAAAAGTAATGATATTTATGTTTGTTTGATTTGCTTTTTTTTTGCAACAATGCTTCTTATGCAGTTGTTACTCAGGCCCCTGTTTCTTACATGAACAAGTTAAAATGCAAATATGTTTCTCAAGACTTCAATCATCCGATCCATTCGATGACGCCAAACAAAAATGACTAGTTGTTGGCAGAGAAGATTTGGCTTGTTTTTCATGGTTGAAGCCAACATACTCAACTCTGTTGCTCATCCTACACATACACTTAAGTTACAAATGTGGCACCATTTGGGGAAACAAACAGGCTTTCCAGTTGTATAAGATTTATTACCAAGAATAATTGTTACAACAAAGAAATAATCTAGCAAACACAAATTTTCCCACTTTTTGTACAAAGTATGTCTATAAATGGATGATAACAAGGCAGCATATTTTCTGCCCTATTACTGCTGCATGTTGTTTTAACGTGTTCAGACATGTTTGAAGTAGCTTCTAATCTGTGCTTGGGTTTCCACTAGACTTGTCAGAAGTGTCACTGAAGCATCTCTTTGCTCTGCCCTGCTAACATGTGGATAGTCTGTTTGACAGAAACCACTACAACAGGCATGGACTGGATAATTCGATAGGAAGTCAGACGTGGAGACAGCATACAGATAATTGTCATTTATCAAAAAAATCCACCTTTCGTTAACTTCTTATTGCTTATCACATCACTACTTCAACAAAGCTTGCAGTCAGATGACTTTAACTAAGGATAACAAGGGGTTCAGGACTTAGGAAACAAAAGGATCTAAATCAGGGCAACTCAGTTCGGTCCTACAAGGGTTTTCAATATGTCCCTCCTCCAACACACTGAGTCAAATTAATGTCATTGTGCAGAGCTTCATAGGCTGCTGGATTCATTTAATTTGAGTCAGGTCAGGTGTGTTGGAGCAGGGACACTTAAAACCTGCAGGACTGCAGCAAGTCCTGCTCTAAATGATGCCTGATATTCATTGTGTCAAGGAAAAAAGTACATGACTAATTAGTTAATTAAATCAGCTGAAAACAAAAGATAGGACCACCAACCTTCCTCTCAGTTTTTAATAAAACCAAAAGTCATAGAACAGTGCAATAAAAGTAACCTTCATTTCTTTTATGATTTTTCTCTTTATGATTAGATTCTTCAAAACCAGTTCACTGGAAGGGAAGGCAGAAAGTTTAACACACTCCCTAAAAGAACATTCAGCCTCTGTAAATGTTATGCACTATGGTTACCATGTTGAAGTAGAAAAAATTGTCAAAATTTGAAAAAGTTGTTCAACTCTTCAACTTCAACGTCCACAAGGGGAAACTTTGTTTACAGACAGGCCTTTAAGTCATTACAGCATCAACAATAAAAAAATCATTCACAAACTTGAAACATGATGGTACAATAATATCACCAATAAAAACCGCCAAAGAAATAAGAACCACCAAAAAAAAAAAATCATAAAAAGAAATAAGGTCACCTGCAATTTTTAAAAAATGCTAAAATATGCGGAACAAAGTTTTTCTTTTTTAGTCTGTTACTTTTAACTTTTGCGGTTCTGTATCTGCTGCCTGAGGGAAGCAATTCAAAGTCCTTATTCAGAGGATGGTTCTGGTTTCCCATGATGCATCTGGCTTTTCTCACCACCTGCTGAACATATACCGCAGGTAGTGAGGACTGTGTGATTAAGTTGTTGCCCACCCTGCTTGAATTAATTGCATCCTTGGTTGCAATACTTCCAAACCAGGAAATAAAGGAAAATGTGTAAGACTGATTCAGTAAAAAAAAAGTCATAATTTTTACTTCCTCAAGAAGTACAGGCATTGATAACTCTATCACTGCTTCCACATTAAGATTGAAATTCAGTTTATCTAAAACCACACTGAGGTATTTGTACTGTTCTACCTGCGCTGTGTTCATTCTGGTCTGTGAAGGAGGGTGAGAGGACTTCCTGAGATCACCATGTCTTTAGTTTTTTTCCGTATTAAGGTGCAGGTGGGCTTCGTCGAACCATTTGACAAAGTCCTCCACCGCTGGCCCATAACACACACAAATGAAATGATGCACATAACTTTGTGTCAACCTAAATGTTTTTTATTCATTTGTTAAACCTGAGCCTGAGCAACATGCGTCTGCATTGTATAACTGTGAACAATAGTCATGCTTGAGGTAGAGAGGCTAGAAAACCACTTGTATTAAGCAATGTATTTCCCCAAATCATCATCATCTTCAAGTCTTAACTAGGGACACAGAGCTGCTCTGACCTTCACACCTAAGCGTGTGTCCTCAAACAACAATCCCAGCGGCAGCAGTGTAACAGCCTGCCAGAATACCATTCAATGTTTTTTTTTTTTTTTTTTTTGTAATTTCCAATTGTAAGACCATGAAAAACTGGTGAATGTGGATTTTCTAATTAATGTCTTTGAAAATTCATGAATTAGTCATCATAGGGTTGGAAATCAAGACGATCTCGCTGGAAATGTGTGTATCAGACTGAAAAATTGGCTTCCTCTGAGCTGTAATTATTTAGATGTGAGATGTGCCAAACATCTCACATCTGTCAAGACCTCTCAGATTGATTTTATGATAATGAAAAATGTTTCATAACACTTCTGATGAGCCACGTCAATGTTTTACATATTTAGCATCACTGAATCATGTCTCCGTGCACCTCTTCTTCTAACGGGTAAAAATCCTCTCGGCTCATTCCTGTAAAACTGTTTATTCAGTGCAGCAAAATTAACACGTCATATTCCAGTGTTCAATAACAAATTGTACTTTTAAACTATATATGTGTACAGGCTTTTAAAAAAATGATTCTTTTATAGAATATTCACACTAAAACAAAAAACATCCACAAATGTCTGCCTCCACCCACACACACACACACACACACACACCTAAAACAATTTATCAAAAACGCATTTAAAATAAGTACAAAGTATCGTGTTGACTATACTCAGGGGTGCTAAGGTCTATAAGAGTCACAAAAACAACTGTATTAAATACGCACAAGAGTGGCCTCGAATACTGTTTGCAAACAATGTCTTTAAAGGCAGACTGAGTGATCCGTTTCTTTGGGAAGCACTTTGGAAAGCACTTTTCCACATCCTTAAAATATTATACCACAATTTCTGTCAATAGTCGGAACTTTTCCAGCACTTTTTGTCTATTTTTTGTCCCCGTTTGAACAAAAACTTTTTAACAGTAAGAGTTTAACAGATGAAGCAACATTTCTCTTTGTACATTCATCTCCAGCAGACCCATTTTGACTTATATAGTCAACAAATTTAGTTAGACAATTTAGAAAAGAAACATCACACTACACTATCATATAAGCACTGCCATCTGTGCAACAGATTCTTACCAATTCAACCAAACGTGCTGCTCTTTCCTCAGTTCCCTCCTGATTTCCGCTGCCCTCCCATCAACTTCACTGCACAGCCATCTCTCAACATTTTTTAAAGTTTCTATAATGCATGAATTCTTGTCATTTTTTTTTAGATCCAATTCAATCTGGTTTACAGCTGCTGTGACAACCCCATTCCCCTCACATGCTGATATCCATCTCCGTCTCAACAGTGCTAGTAGTTAGGTCTTGAGGCACTCGAGTGCATCAAAAGGCTCACCCCTGGTGACAGTAGTGATGCTTATTGTATACTTCTCATTTCGTTAAAAGTAGCTGGACTAAGCTGTCATAAAATTGGCATTTTCTACATCTAGATTAAATGCTTGTACCTTAGTGTGCCTTAAAAGCCAAATCCATTATATGTTTTATCTTAGAAGTCTGCACTGATGTAATATTTGTGCACTCAGAGCTGACAAGATAAACTGTAGCAGGCTGAGGTGGTGTGGCAGAAAAACACCTGAGATGGATTTGTTTGTAATCCATGCTGGAGTCACTTTACAGTGACTGTTGGAGCTCAAACTTAAGAAGCAAAAATGTATCTCAGCATGATAAATGCTGCCTGAAAGCAAAGTGGGTTTAGACTTTACTGCTGAGACGAATGGAAATTTAGCAAGTTGGTTTGCTGAAGTCAAACACATTTATGCACCAAAGGTGTAAATAAGTAGCATTTCATAATGACATCAGTCTCAATATTAAGAGTAAATCTTGGTTAGAATTAATATGCATTTAATTGAAATTATAATGGTATAGAATAGTCTAATATATCAGTAGTTATATTCCAGTCTGATTACCCAATTGTGTGCAGTTCTACTTGGATCACAGTACACACATCCAAGAAGTACACACTTCACATCTCTGAACAGTACTAAGACTGGATCCCACCTTCTGCTTAAGATCAAGTGGTCTTTTTAAATCAGTCTTTGCTCTTCCATAATACTTTTTACAACCAGTAAGTCAACGAGCATCATTGCAGACTGAGAAACCGGGACCGTAGCACCATCCTGTGACTATGACTGCAGCTCTCCTCCTGGGGCCTGACATCAGAGCCAAGCTGACGCATGGCTCTCACCGAGGTTAATCTGTGCAGCACTGAGGCTCAGTGATTCCTGGTTTATTTTTAGAGAACGTACAACACATGTTCCTTTCGAGGAATCAAGGAACACTTTGAATTGGTAACGACTGGTAAATATATTAAAAGCTTTAGTAATACATATTCAACAAAAGTTGGAAACAATCCACAACGACCTGGTTTTCCTTTCACATTGTTTTACATAACTACAGGCTTTTATTGTCATTAACAAACCTGCATCTGCTGTCTAAGTATATGTCATAGTACTCTGAGACATTAAAAACAGATTTGTCAAGTTGTCATAAACGTGAAAAAACTTTGAGGCAACAAAGTGTTCGGCCAAGGAACGAAAAAGGCAGAACTAAGCTTGTGAATGCTGAGGTTGTAGTTGACATGGCCTGCTACAGCCCTTCATGGAGACTTTGGTTCATGCAGCCACTCAGCAACAGATACGGTTGCTTTGATGCCATTTACTGTAGCAGTTCCTTAAACTTGTTAAACAAAGTGTTTTACAGCAAGTGCTGCAATAGATTGGTGACTTTTTTTTGCAAACCACACATGCTCGCCTTCCAGCAGTGGCCCGGTCTCTGGAGGCCACGTTGCTCATTTGTTCCACAAAGTAAGCAGGCAGGTGACCTAAACCTGGAGCTTTGGAGGCTGCACGAGGTTCTGCAACAGTAGAAACAGAAGCAGGAGGAAGTTTGGAGCCAGGCGTGGCGTCAGAGTTGGGAGGGGTCGAGCTAAGCTGCGTGTCAGATGGCACTGCAGGCGTGGAGGCGGACCGGACTCTGAATGGAGATGCAGGGGGCATCTTGAAAGGAGAGGTAGGGAAAATAAAGTTTTGCGGGGCCGATCTCTGTGGAGAAGACCCGATCTCAGCCAGGGACAGGACCAACTGCTCCCTGAACTGTTTTTGTGTGACTACGGGCCGATTTTGCAGTTTGCACATTTCTTTGTGGAGGATGAAGGCGTTCACTGTGGCTATGTCCACAAAGTGGTAAAACAAAGTTTTGTACCATCTCTGTGTTTTATGAAGGACATTGTAGTAGCCAATGAGTGCGTCTGACAAATCAACACCCCCCATGTACTGGTTGTAATCTCGGATACAACTTGGAATAGGCACATGCTTCACTGTCCACTCTCTATCTGCATTTTTCACTTTGCGCTTTGCCATGTCACCGCTGTAAGCTTTGTGCATCGTAGAGCACATCATCACCTCCCTGGTGTCGAACCACTTCACAAACAGCAGCTCTTCTCTTCTGATCCACCGGATGGTTCCCCTGGCTGTTTTTTCTGGCATGTAATTTCCTTTCGTCTTGGGATAACCAGCTACGTTGGAGCGAATAGTGCCGCATGCCCAGATTTTTTTCTTAAGGAGCTCAAGGAAGAGAGTCGGACTGGTGTAAAAGTTATCGACATAGAGCTTGTACCCCTTACCTAGAAAGGGGATGTTCAGCAGTCTCATCACAGCATCGTAGCTCAGCCCCTTCCCTGTGGCTTCCCCGTCTTTTCCCACATACACGAAGAAGTTCAGCGTGTAGCCACATGTGGAGTCTGCTAAAACAAAAAGCTTGAACCCCCATTTGGTTGGCTTATTCCTGCAGTACTGCTTGAACCCAAACCTAGCTTTACTCGCCACCATTCGCTCATCTATGGAGATTTGCTGCTTTGGGTGAAAATAAGTGTGACAGGCTTCTAAAATCTGCTCATACAGAGGCTTTATCTTGCAAAGTTTGTCAAACCCGGATGTTCCCTTTTTCTGATCATTAGCTGCTTCAGCATCAGGATGACTCATATGCAGACTGCCTGAGATGGCTAGAAAGCGTCTGCAAGGCATGATGGAGCCAGGAAATGGCAAGCTGAAGAGTGTGGATCCTCTCCAGAAGTCTCTCAGAGTTTTTAGAGGTACGATACCCATGTAGAGGACGAGGCAGATGAAGGAGTACATGTCTGCTGCTGTGACAGGCACCCAGCTTTCCTTCTGACCTTGGCATTTCTTTTCTCCATAGGCGTTGGTATTTTTGACCAAGGTATCAATAACTGTTGTAGAGAAGAAGAGCTGGAACAGCTCCAGTGGGCTGTAATGTGCTGATCTGTTCAGCTGAGGCCCTACATCCCTCTCAGGTCTGAACCGTGGCTGAGGAGGCTCAACATCCTCCTCATCTATATTACGCCAACGATCTTCTTCATCCTTTTCTGAGGCCACAACCCGTCTTACTGCTTGCTGCTTTCCGCTTTGAGCTCTCTTGCATGGAGTGGAGAGTCCCTTGCCGGAATTGGGGGAGGAGGAGACTTTTTTTGTGGAAGTTGTTGCAAAGTGGAGCTTCTTTCTGCAGGAAGTCTTGTCCCACTTTTTTGATGCAGGTTTCAGGGATGATGAAACTGGAGAGGCATAAACAGAGCGGCATTGCCTCCTGAAAGCTCTTCTCTTTGCAGGCCTGCCGTCCTCATCTGAGCTGTCCTCATCAGCGATGTCTTCCCTGCACGTAAAGTGGATAAGGAAGCG
This sequence comes from Leptatherina wallacei, assembly GCA_028567055.1. Taxonomy (NCBI): domain Eukaryota; kingdom Metazoa; phylum Chordata; class Actinopteri; order Atheriniformes; family Atherinidae; genus Leptatherina; species Leptatherina wallacei. The sequence continues at coordinate 4,979,195 of JAOXYM010000001.1, forward strand.
TTAATGTTATTGTAATTTAACATTTGAATAAAAATCAGTGCGTTTAAGGTAAACCATGCTAAAATACCACAACTAAGAACAAATTAAACTAAATGAAACTGAATGAAATAACTCTGATCTCCTCTGCACTGGATCTGTTGGTGGTACAAAGTATTTCAAGGACAGAATATGTAGAAAGACGAGGCCACGCAGTGTCACTGTGACTTAAATGGAAAGCAATTCTTCATTTCTGCTGCAACAAACTTTGAACAGAAGGCTTAATGACTCCAGTATCGCTGCTTGGCTGTTATGATTGGTTGGAAGTAAAGTCCATTTTTTTATTGAATATTTTTCCGTCTCATCTCATTTGAGCTTGGTAATTAGAGTAAGAAAACATTTTATACAAAAATCTCTGAGTATAACCAAAGCTTTTTCAGTTACAGAGTTACAGCTCTTACTGACTGAATCTGAGGAAAATTTAAAAGCACAAGCTTGGAAAATATTTTGGGGCTTCAGGAGTTAATGAAAGTTTGTTGCCCAGCACTGTTCCAAAGCTGAGAAACCAAACTTGGTAACTTTGTATTCCAGCCTGTAGCATCACGTTACAGCAGAGTTTCAGCTTTGTGCATCGAATCAAGCGCTAGCAACTGGATTTCAACACCCTGGGAGTTGCAAACGTGCACTGTGGCTGATTCCTAAAAAAATAACACAAGAGGTAATTATTAGAGGAGAGAGGAGAAAGAGACGAGAGTGATGAGACGAGATTCAACGTCAGGCTGACTTTAACTTTTCGTGTTGAAACGAGTACAGCGTGTACCTGTATGCAGCCACAACAGTGGGGAGTGAGCAGAAAGCAGCATGCAGGTCACACTCATGTGCACAGCAACAGTAAACACTCCAGAATATTTGCTGACATATTCGTCTCACCAATTATCTGGAGTTTTCACTTGGGGCTTTGGTCGAATATACCCACAAGTCAGGAGTGAATGTTGCAGACATTGGTGTCCAGAACAGCTTTAGTCCGTGTCAGTGCTCCAGTGCATGGGTGAAAATGATTATGATGTTGAATGGCAGGTAGTGAGTCAGTGAAACATTAAATGTGTCAGAATCATAAGCAGCCATTGGAGAACAGGATGGCCAAGAGATGAACCAGCTGGCCTGGAGCCTCGGTGCAAACCATCACTCTCTTGCTGTACGTACATTTGATCAACATTTCTCTGCTGAAGCTACACCACAAAACAAAGCCACACACAATTCATCAGGTTGTACACTGCAGCTTGACATGCGTATCCTAAGACATTAGAACACACAGCATGGCTGCAATCTACAAAAACTGCTATCAGCCTGCTAGATATGCAGTTTAATGACATTTTTATTTGCTATGTGACTCAGGTAAGGATGATACTTCCATAAAACAAAAGATATCATACTTAATCGACTGTAACATTGTCTGGTTTGTTCGGAACGCAAGCGCAATATCCAGAATCCTGCTAATGTAGCTATAAGCTGTTTTTGTTTTCATAGCTCGGCACATCTAAGTTTGGATAGCTGTACACACCATTACCTCTGGTGTCTTTTCTATTTTCTGTGTCAGTCATTTCTGTAAAACTGTTTTTCAACATTTAAGAGCCCAATATTGTGCTCTGGGTGTACTCATGGATGCTGTGATGAGATATAACTGCTATTTTCAGTTGCCGATGTTTGATTCACAGTGGCATAAAATCCTCTCCAGCTTGTGTTTTGGTGTAGAAATGCTTATAGCGAGTGGGTCACATGGGCACAGCCTCTATGTAGAACTATAAATCAAATTTCTATTCATGAATAGTCAAACTAAAAGTCCTTGAATATCTGTGCAGGTTGGGGATGCATGTACCGTCTCAGTCACTATCAAAATGCAGATTTGTGTACTACTCATGGAAGTTAACAGAAACAAAAGGAACACTTTTTACAGATTTGTATGTCATTGTGTGCAGCGTTGCAAATCATTTGGCAGAACTGAGTCATGGCAGAATAGTTATTTCCCTGCATCAGTGAGATAAGGTACCTTCACTTTTCAGGTATTTAATTTAGCAGATGAGCCAAAAACAAGCAATGCCATCTGCTTATTCTATTCAGAAGAGCTTCAGAATTGGTTTTGCTGAAAATATTCATCATCACAATATGCTTTATATTAATCTGTCCCTATAAAATCAGATTTTATTTTACCAGGAAAATATTTATTTATTTTCCCTGGAAAAACGATTAAGCTGCCAGTGTGCACTCGCGTTGTCGAGCAACATACAATCTAATAAAAACTAATCTGCAAATGTTGAGAAACTGTCAGGAAATTGAAAATATGCATTTGTCAACGGGTAAAGAAGTCCGTCACTAACGAGAAAACACATTTACAAGCCCACATCTTCTAACTTTTAGTTGTCAACATTAAGTTGCAAATTACACATTGGCCCCATCATGTGCACGTCCAGGTCCTCCATATTCTGTTCCTAATGTAGGCCCCAAGGCAGTGAGGAGGTTGTACAGCCGTTTTCCCTGGCTTATTTGTGCTAAACATAAAGGTGTAAAACAATAGATTGACCCTTTAAAATGAGACACACAATGCTCTGCCTAATCTCACATTTTCATCTCCCCATAATGATGCATGAACCCTACACTGATCAATATTTCATTACCTGGGCACCAAATAATGAGAATGTCATGCAATTTATAATCGAATATAGCTTATAGTTTAAATAAATAAAAAAAGGGGGGTGGGGGGTTAGGGGAATGTGACAGTTGTGTACCATTTCCAGGCACTTGCATTGTTCAATCCTACTTTATAAAGTTTCTCAGTAGCTGCAGGTGTTCTAGGAAGCATGACCTCGTACCGCTGCGTGCACGCGCTTGAGCTAATGTCGCAGGAAAAGCGCAGGTCGGCGCACGCCAAGTCGAACCAAACGCATCGTTTCTTGAATGGAATCGGTCTGCGGCCTTGCCTCGTGCCCTCCCGCAGGTTTTTTAGCAGCAGGACAAAAGGGTCGAATGTGCACGCGAGCAGCTGCAGCGTGAACAGGTTCCTTCCTTCACACGTGCACGACAGGCATCAGGTTTGTAAGCTCAGTCGGCACCACTGGTCCTGCTGCGAAATTGGCTTTGTTGTAAATGTGGAAAAACAGCAGCCTTTATATTGTGGCTACAGCAGCCTCACCGGGCTGGTGTCAGGCTACAATGAAGAGAAATGGACGGGTTTTGTTATTAACTCCGCTTTTAACAAGTCTCTACGCATTACACCTCGTTAAAACTGCGGCATTTCAGTGAACCGAGGCCAGCCCGTTATTACTCACTTATCTGGTCCCGGGGCCAGCCCCCTCGGTATGTAGTCCTCGTCCAGACTCTGACTGTACTCGCTTTCTGCATCTGAAAGGAGCTGTTGAAACTCATCCTCAGACTCTGAAAGCAACATGTCTAAAATCTGCCGAGCTGGAAGCGTTTTCCTTGGAGAAAAGTTGGAGGTATTTAAACTTTCCAACTGGCTTCTTTGTCTTTCAAAACGACCTGATCGACAATGAAAGACGATTCTTACAGTGGTCTCCGGTCCGAAAGGATGTCCCGACTCCTACTTCCCATATATGGTCAAGTCACTTCCGGAGCTGTTTTCATACTGACAATAGTAATTAGCTGTGCTCGGCGTGTTAATATTACTTACTTGACGTGCTAATGACTAGTGAAAGTAAATCTGTATTTGTAATGTTAAAGCAGGATATGGGAACATAGAAATACTCAGGAAAACCTTCTGCAGAGCATAGAAATGTACTTCTTTTTTTTACTACACTTTTAAGGAATTATAAAATAGAAAAAAAGAAATAGAAATTATTTATATGCTGATAGTTTATCAGGGTTTTAGTTTTTATTTATTCATTTGTATATTTATTTAATTTAGCAGTTTTATTGTTAAAGTTGCACCTTGTAACCTTAAAACTCAGTGTTCCTGATTTACTCTCGATGGCACGGTGACATTTATTATGTGAATTTCTGGAGCTGTCTGAGAAACTGCCCTTCACAACTTTTGCTTCCGGGATGCTGGGGTAACATTGCAGCTGAGTTTCGTTTCACCCACCGTACACTAGCAACACACCAGCCATTATGATAGTGCACAGTGGCTGATCAATCAGAAAATGTGAGAAGACATTAATAGGGGAAGAGAGGAAAAGAAAGGGAGAAAGACGGAACAAAAGATAAGGCAAGATGGATGCCGAATTAGCTGTTGTTAGGGGGCATGTCACTGAGAAGAAAAGTTCTGTAGTGCTTCTTTGATAAGGGGAAAAAAGAAAAAGAAAACTAAGGTGTTTTATTCCATTAGGACTAGTTTGTTTTGTTTTTTTGCAAAAATTTACATAACGAACGCCTCAAATCAGAAATGAAATTGGGCTAAAGTGGAACATGCTGATTTTAAGAAACAGCAGAAAGTACGTTCTACATTTTGTCTCATAAGATTAATTTCATTTGTTATTTTGCATCCAGTTTGCATTTCAGTCTTGCAAAACTTTTTCAAAAATGGGATTGTGGTAAAATAGGGATTGCAATGAGGTAAAGAAAATAACATCATCGGTTATGCAAGGATCATGGTTATGCTTAAAACCGGTACCTGTTAATCGACATTCAACCCCATTTCTGGAAGAAATGAACACCATGTTATCTGGACCAAGGGCATAAAGAACCATCAAAATGGTTTTCAGGTCCAAAAGGCAGCCTGTGATGGCAGGAGTTTGTATTAGTCTGTTTTCTGCGCATTTGTGTCTGTACGCTGTGCCAGCTACTTGGTTATTTCGTTCCATGAATTCTTCTCCTGTCAGCAACTTACACCCTGCTATAAGGAGCTGGATTGTTTCTGGGCCTCTTTGCACGACCTGCACCTGGGGTCCTGCCTGGTGTGGTAGATGTGGGCCTTTATTGCTCTGATGCTCAAGGCTTGCTCCTGTGCTGCCATGATCGGTGCCTCTGTGCTGTCCTTCCAGCCCTCTCTAGCCATGGGTAGGACTTGTTCATATCAGCCACTTCAGTTATCTGTCACTGATGCATCCCATGCAGGGGTTTTTCCTCCCCTAATGGTTCCTCCAACTCCTTCTCCTCCAGTTTTCTCTGCCCATATAGAGGTAAATAAACACATACAGAGATGTTTGCAGGTATTTTGTGAGCATGTTACTTACTGAGAGTCTGACCTTGCGACTGCTGAGCGACCTTGCCTCACCTTCCTTATTAAAACAGATTTAGCTGTAGTGAAGAGGCAGGGAAAAAAAAGTCCCACTCACTTTCACAGTCTTAGTCCTCAACAGAGTGTGGAAGGTGAGGGAAAAAGCCACAACTCATTCAGCATGTGGACCTTTGAGAGGCTTGGAGCTCATTGGTAAAGGGTTTGTGTGCGTCCTCTGCACACGCTGGACCATGAGATGTTTAAAACGGGTTTTAAAAAAAAAAATCTATTCACAGAAAACATTTGAAATTTCTGATGGCAGTTTAAGCTAAAATACTCAAAAACTGAGAACATGTTAAGCTTTTGCAGGTTTACTAGCAAAATGAATGCTTCGATAATGAAAGGTCATCTGGAACAGCTAGATTTATTCCTGCTACATAAACTATATGTTTCCACTCCGGTAAACATATTCTCAAACTGTCATTTCAGGGTGCAACAGAATGTGCAGTGAATGACTGTAAAAACTGTTCAGTCTTCCTGTTTGGAGCCTGAATCTTGAGCAGGTCATAAATTATTCATTCAGTTGTAGCTGAGAGTTCAAATTCTGGAAAGTTTAAAGGCCTCATTTTACTCACATTTCAGTCTTATGAGGATTTGTTTTCCGTTGTAGCGTGTCCCAGGATGCTGCAACTGTGCCTCATTACTTATTTATATCAAACTGGTGGGTATTCATGCACAGGGTTTGCAGAAGGTGCAGCTCCTACAAGGTGCAATCAATTTAAACATAAGCTAATCTGAGCCTGGAGGTTCACACACAGTACAACAGAATATCAATTCATAGAGAGAAAAAGCCGTTTGAAATTTGAAGGTGAGGAAGTGACGTCGCTGGATCGCTTGTTGTCTCTCCTGCTGCAATTTTGTGTTGCTCCACTGTTTCTATCCACCCCATGAGCCAGATGAAGGGGAGAGATTTCCCCTTTCGGTCCTGGTCAATTAATGAGCTGGATTTCTCTTCTTTCTCGTGTTTTTTTTCCTTATTTTTCTTCTTCAGTGGTTGTTTCAGGCAATACCTCCCCAGTTAAGCAATTGTTGTAGCTGTGTGATGATGTTGTCCAGACATCTTCGTCCACTTAAGTGAAGTGCAGTGGAATTCCTGCCCTGCCCTTAGTGTCCATGCAGATAGAAATAAGATGACTCAATGTCATGAACTGCCACTAAGCTGCAAATAAACAATTGTGAAAAGACTCAGTGAGTCGGTGAAGTAACTTTTTCATCTTGGAACACATTCTCAGAAATGTCACCCTTTATGAAAATAGGCAGATGATCTCCAATATCTACACATTAGTGTAATCATTGACACAAAGGAGTCGTAAACGTATGAAGGAATATATTTTTTGCTTCTTTAACAGTTATTGCATAATTATTAAATACCTTCTCCGGTTGAGGGTTGGCTGATTGGGGTCAGTTTTACTCATTTGACAGCTGTGATATGTAGTTTTTCGGCTGGTTTTCTAAGGCGTGGCCAACCAGACGGATCCTCCAGGTTGGCCAGGTAGACAGTGCGTCTGCTTCCTGAACCCAAACCCAAACTGGGAGCTGATAGTAGTGCTTTCACATGGACACAGTTCTGGCTCCGTTCTCAAGTCTCTGAACCTTGGTGCTTTCTGTCAAACTGGCCTACATTCACACCAGTTTAACAAGACCTGGATGTTGTTCTCTGGAAGTAAACATAAACACGTTGGAGATTTCATCCGGAAAGTCAATGGTTCAGTCGTCAGGCTCCTTTTATCACCTACAGTTTCCCAAAATAAACAGGCTATATTCAGATGTCACCTGTCAAAACGTATGTTCGGTTACCAGGCAACATAATGCCCATTCAGGTTTTAGGAAGAGCAGTCGTCTGCTAACTGGAAAGTCTGATCAATTCCAGGCTTCCCCTGGCTACATGTCGAAGTGTCCTTGAGCAAGACACTGAACCCCACGTTGCCTCCCGACGTGTCTATCGGGGTATGAATGCATGTCATAGGTGAAAGCACTTAGTATCTCATAATAGAAGTGCTGTATGACGTGTGTGTGAATGGGTGAATGTGATGTAGTGTCAAAGCGCTTTGAGAGGTCATGTGACTAGAAAAGCGCTATACAGTCCAATCCCCATGTAACCAGAGCCGCCTTAACCTACTGTTAGGCCCCTGGGCTGAGAAGTTTTGTAGGCCCTGTCATGTCCCCCAAATTTAGTCTCCATTATAGAAAATACCT
>JAOXYM010000001.1:4993682-5005775 GCA_028567055.1 Leptatherina wallacei
CCAAGATTTAAATGATATATCAGAGAATTGTTTAAGATTGGGAATAAAGTGCATAATATGTCTCCTTTAATAAGATTATTAAAGACCTTCTGCCTGCAAATTGTATCCATATTAAAAGGACAGGGATAGCTGTAAGTCTGAGTCATTTGACTCGGAAACATGCCTGAATTTTTTTTATCTTCAACTGGGTTTTTTTTTTTTTTTTTTTTTGATTTTATGAGATCTTATACTCGCTGCTCGCTGTCTCCAAAACATTTCCTGACAGTTGATAAAAAAACTGGTACTATAAAAAAAAATGCTGAAGTTATTGGAGGCCAAACTAGAGAGTGAAGGAGAATGAATTTTGGATGATTACTCTTCTACAAATGTGCACCAGGGATCAGTCTGAACGACCTACATTGTGGATTACTATTTTTTAGAGTTGACTAATTTTTGTTTGGGGCAGGAGGTAAGTGATGTTTCTCTACGCAGAGATCCAGAACTAATGCTTACAGCACCAGAGTTTGTACCCATAGTGTAAGACTGGAGCAGCAGTTGGCAGTATTTCACTCAACCGGACAACAAAATCAAGTTGGATGAAGTTAGCTCTATACGGTTTAAACAGCACCATAAGGAATCACTAACTAAATCATTACAAAAATGTGCATGTAGCTCACCTGGTAGAGCAGCCTCCACATACGGAGGCTACAGCTCCTCAATGCTTCCAGCCCAGGTTTGAATCCTGGCCTTTACAAGAGAGAGAAGAAAAAACGCTTGTGTTTGTGGACCCAATAATGATGAAGTCATGACTAACTTTATTTTAGTTAACCTGACTTGTTGTGACTTAGGGATAGGGATGTGATTTAAAATTCACATCCCTATCCTCTACCCCTAACTACTATGTTTTATTTGGCTAGCCGTCTTCTTTTAATTTAAACTTTTTTTAAATGTATTTTAGCAATTTTCAAAAAGAAGTAACAGACAACAGGAAAAAAAAAGGGGTCAGACATAAACATAAATACAAAAGATATGGGTGGATGAGTAGATGAATGCATAATAAAACTGCCATTTACACGTATACAAGATATACACACTGTCTCTCAACCAAGTCCCAGAGAGAGTGGCGAGGTCGGGCTCTCATCATGTCCAAGTAGGCAAGGAACGGGTCCCAAATAGCTGGAAATTTCCCAAGTGAATTAGTCCTTATAAACCTGAGTCTTTCCATTTGTATGACAGAAGTCATATCAGTTAACCATCTCTGAAAGGAGGGGGGAGAAGTCAATTTCCAGTCAGTCAGGATTGGCCTTTTGGCAGCAATCAGGCCCAGCATCAGAGACTGTCGCACCGCTGTAGGTAGGTTTGCTGTATCCTGCCAGCAGCCAAGGATGGCAAGTTCAGCATCTGGTTGTACAGATATTTTGTAAGCCTTAGAGAACCAGTCAAAAAGCTTTTCATTCCAACTTTTGTTGGGTAAGAACTGACACGGCTGATGTCCACTGTATAAACACAAGTCTTTGTTCATGTGCCAGAAAAATCACGGTCAGAAGTTTACATGTCAGCAAAATCCATATGGCCAGGGTTGTGTTTTTGACATGTCCACGTAAACCATCCAGTCCATTGTGGGTGTATAGTCGCTTGTGTACAGCGCTTTTAACAAAGGATAACTCTAGGTCAGGAGTAGGAAAGTTCGGTCCTAGAGAACTTCGATGTTTCCCTGCTCCAACACACCTGACTAAAATGAAATGGAATCCAACACCTTATCAAGCTGTGCTCAGTGGCCCCTTCATTTGAATCGGGTGTGTTAAAACAGGGGAACATCAAAACCTGCAAGACTACAGCTCTCTATGCCGAACTTGCTCACCCCTGCTCTACGTCGTACACCAGGCATATCAGACCAGACAGAGCATCTGGATTTGCATGACGTTAACAAACACCAGGTCAATAAAGGAAGTTAGTGTCTGGTTTATGCTAATGAACAGATTCTTGGTCTTAGGGGTTTTCCGTCCTTGAATGGTTTCAGACTAATCTCACAGAAGTTTCTCTGTCAACATTTGGGATTTTCCCTCCTCTTCAGCCCCCCTATCATTTGAGGTTCCCCAGGGATCCATCCTGGGTCCAATTTTTTCCCTCTATTTTTTCTTCCTTCAGGTTTCTGTTTTCAAACAAACATGGTATCTCGTATCACTGCTATGCAGACGATACTTGGACATACATATCTTTCAAGTGCAACATCCAGACTCCTCTAAACACCTTAATAAACTGCTTAGATGAAGTTAAAGTCCTGGATGGAAAAATGTCCTACTCATAAACAAGTACAAGACAGAAGTTCTGCTGCTCAGGCCTCCAGACTGCCATGCTGGCATTGCCCAGAAATTTGATCTTGGTCCCTTGCACCAGTATTGCAAAACCTCCATAGAAAACCTGGGAGTTATTTTTAACAGTACTCTTTTATTTGACATGTGCTGCGGTCCCGAGAGAGTTTTTACCAGCTGAGAATTATGTCAAAAGTCAAACATTTTCTTTTTTATCCAACTTTGAAAATGTTAATCATGCTTTTGTCTCGTTGAAACTTGACTACTGTAAAAGCCTCTATTCAGATGTGAGCCATTTCCTCGTGCACCGCCTGCAGTTAGTCCAAAATGCTGCTGCACGTATGTTAACAGGCACTTGGAAGAGAGAGCACATCACACCTGTTTTGGCTTCTTTACAATGGCTACCTGTTGGTTTTAGAGTTGATTTTAAGATTTTATTGTCGGCCCCTTCTTGTCTCGCCGATCTTTTAACCCCACACTCTCCCTCTCGATGGCTGAGGTCTGCGGACCAGTCACTTCTTGTTGTCCAGAGGTCAGGCTGAGAATAAGAGGAGACAGGGCTTTTTCCGTTGTCGACCATAAACTGTGGAACAGCCTCCCCCTCCTTATTAAGACCTCACCAACTGTGGACATTTTCAAACCAGACTGAGCGTTGGCATTTTTTTGTGGATTATTTGTTTTATGTGTGTGTTTTATTCATTTTGATATTTATGTTGTTGATTTAGTCCCCCTTTTTATTTCCATTTGTATCACTCTTAGTTGTACAGCACTTTGGTCAACATCTGTTGTCTTTAAATGTGTTTATAAATTAAGATGACTTGACTAATGTCACAACAGAGTGAGAGCTGCATCGTTGGAGATAGTAATGGAACACAAAGCGTTAATTTTTGAGGACGTGCACAACTTCTCAAAGCAAATGCAAGATATGTGATGTCGCCTTTTATAAAGACAAAGAATATTTGAAGAGAAGCAGTTCCTTGGTAATTAAAAATGACTCAACAGCAATCTGTAGAAATAAATTGTAGCAATGGTTGCATCAACTGTCATCACTGTATCGTAACTCTGTTCCATAGCATCACTCACATTAAAGACATTTTAGCTCCACGATTGTGCCTATACACAGAACTCGTGAACACAGCTTACAGTTCCCTGCTGAGCCGTCACAATCCGAGGAGTTAGAAGTTTCAATGTGTGTCTTTATTAGCAGAAGTGTATTGAGCTCCTTTTATTTAATGCACCTTTACTTCTCTCGCATCATGTCGGGTATAGAACTGAGTTGGAATTCTGTAAATCTACAGAGAAATGCAGCTCAGGTCGATCTGACATGTTCGTCTGATTGACGATAGTGTTTAAACACATACTGAGAGGCGTCTACCTTGGATCAGATTAGCCAAAACACGATAATATCCAATGTGAATAGGCCTCCTGATAAACCACATGAATCAAAGCATGGAGGCATTTGGTGTAAGATGGTCATTGTGAAATAAAGAAACAGAAATGGACAGATGATAAAATCGGAGCTAATAATCGGTCCGTGGCTGTGGCCAACAACAACTTCTTATTTTCCACACTTGGATGCAAAGGAATGTGTATCACATATATCCTCCAATGCTTTATCCTTATTACCTCTCCTCTCTTTCTCCTCATCACCACAGACTCAAACTGCTGTTTTTCTTCCAGGTGTTTGTTGTGTAATACTCAAGAGTGGAGTGTTCATAGCCGAGTGGCCCTCTGTGTTCTCGTATCTGACCTGGGGCTTTAAAACATGTTGCAGCCCACAAAAAGCATTTGTAGTCATGTTACTTTACAGAAGGTAAAGGGCTTCAATCCAGGAGCTGTACGGTGTGCTTTTTATTTTCATTATCTTGTTTTTCTCTGCAGCGCATGTTCTACCACAGTCTACAGTGAAGTCATTTACTCTCTCACTCTCTCTCTCTCACACACACACACACACACACACACACACAAGGAGACACCCTGAAAGTCCTTTGTGTTTGTGTGACTCTTCTGCTCCACAAAGCTGCTTGCCTGGATTTACAGTTCTCATCACCTGCTGAAGCCGCATGCCGAGCTACACGCGTCACACGCAGGATGATAAACACACACACATGGTGAATAGCATGACATTAGCATCCCCAGCAGAAGCCGGAGCACATCTGAAAGCCTCCTGCCCCCACCTCCCCCCGCTCCTCTACTTTCCACTGCCTATATAAGATATTTATAAGCATTTTGATAGTTTTCTTCCATTCTCTATCATCTGAGGTGAATGCTGTCATGTCACATTACTCCATCAGCCATGCTGCTGCTCTCCTACTATTCACTGAAGGCTCCAGCCTACCGTCACATTTCTGTTTAGACCCTCGTAGGGTTTGTTCTGAATTATTAACCGCATTCATGTCATTAACCGGCTCGCAGAGCCTCCTGGGCACAGGACCCCTGGCTTTGCACGGAATAGAAACAACAAGGCACTGATTAGATTCTCAGCGTATAGCTCAAACCCTCTGCTGCACTGCACGGAAAGTTGATTAATTAGTTTATAGATGAATGAATATAGCAAAAAAGTGTTAAGTGTTGCACTTTTTCACACAGCTGTACACTGGCATCTTATATCATCCTTTTAAAAAAAAAAAATTGGGGGGGGGGGGGTTCATGATCACTGATCATGTGACATCTTCCGCCCAAAAGGCTTAATTCTTCTAAATGTATTTTCATAGCATTGGTGTTACAGCAGAAATACAGCAAGGCTGTCACCTCATGAGCACAGCTGTATCCATGGCAACCTGTGTATCTCCAGCATCCAAATTTACAATGTTGCCATTTCCTGTTATCAGACAGAATTGTCAACTCGTTTCCAGCTTCCTTCTGTCATTGTCTCAACTCAGGATGGTTTCTGTGGAGAACCTGACACACCTACCTTAGTTTAGCAATATTTCTGTCTACATGAATGCATCTCCATGACAACACTTGTTTTGGGAGTAAAGCAGAGAAAAATAAATATAACTCAGCATGTTGAATCATTCGTTGTCCTGTAGCCATGCGTCTAGAATGCCGAGAAAAATAACAAGTGCTGCTCAACACAGCTTGAGACCACTTGACAGCGATGTTAGTCCAACCTACACCACCGATTGGCTCATCACTTGATCTCCCGCAGGGATAATGCCGAGAACTTTGTTCTTTCAACTGAGAAAATGCTGTATTAATGTTGCAGTGGCAGACAAATCAGTCTGATCCAGAATGATAAAAATTTAAAGTATCCTCCATCTAATCTTGCAGATAAATCCATCATTAGCAAGAAATAGGCATGAAAAAAAAATGTGATTGAGAAAGTGTGAAAGCGCTGGTGGGGGGGGGGGTTGTTGCTTTTTTTTGTGCTTGTTTCTGATTATTTCTCTGATTCATGCAGCATTTGTGATGATGTATTTAGTCTCTATACATACAAGATGACTTTGATACAAGAGGAACAGACAGGGACCTCAAATAAAAGTGCTCATCTCTTCCATACCAACAATTTCACTCTAAATCTAAAATAAAATACATTTGACCATGATTTTCAGATTTTGACAGGAGCTAATTAAAAACCAACAAGAGGTTCTAACATTAAAGTAATTTCCTGACATATGATGAGTGGACATTGTGACTTCCACTCATGCAAACATGCCTGTATCCACTCAGCTTGCCTCTTTATCGCTGAGTCTCAGACACATATGCACACCACTGGTGCACATAGAAAATGGGTTTTGCCAGTGACAATAAGAGATGAATGGAGAAGTGCTCGGAGTAAATGAGGTGATTTCCATGATGAAATAGAGCGATAAAAAGGCAGAGGAGAGATCACTTTTCCTCTCCCCTTCTCTCTCTGCTTTGTTGGCCGCCCATTTATCTTGACATCACAGTGATGGAGGACAAGCACACAAACACACACATGCAGGAGATGAGGTAGAAGCAGACTGCTGAACTGAAAGCATCCAGAGAAAAGCAACTTGAAGTTCTGTGCTGAAGTCTGGCTGATCCTGTATCCCACCTGCAGGTGACCTTGATGTCGCCGGTATCAGCAGCTCGGTGTGTCGCTGTGCATGGATAACAGTCGACTCCTAATGACTGAAATAAGGAATTATTAGTGAACAAAGGCGGGTCCAAGGGCAAACCCTGGAGTACTCATGTGTATTTGCAGCGGCTCTGTAAAATATGTACTTTTCACACTCCAATGGGAGACTATAGGACTTAACTGTGTGGTTTAATCAGTGTTTCCAACACTTTTTGTGCTGCTCTGACATTATATCTCGATCACTTTAAGCAGATAATACTCGTGTAGATATTTATAATCCTTGGATGACAAATTACAGCCGGGATTCACTCCAGCGCCCTCATAACCCTGAACAGGATAACGCTGGTATGAGAAACTCGAAGAATGAACGGGTGTTGAATTTTAAAGAGTTTACGGTTTCACTAAACTAATACCAAATTCCACGGGACATATTTATCTGATAAACATTGACCTAAGAGGCACAATCCCCATCCGAATGTTTTGTGCTGACACCTGTCCTTTCCTGTTAGGCCAGTGTCAAACCAAAATTTCCGCTTGTACCCAGATGATCAGCAAGGTCAGCGTGCAAGAGCCTGGCTACAAGAAAACACAGGTCACTACTCTCACACAACACCCCCCACCTCCCCATTAACAACTTTAATAGTTTACATGTTGAGTTTCAAAAATATGTATATTTTAGTCCAATCAAGTATCTCCACTTCAACCTTGTTATCTGAATATGGTCATCTCTGGCTCAATGTCCAAATGCCAAACCAGAAGCTACCAAACAGCATTTCGCAACCCGCTCATTCCCGTGGAGACTTCCTCTAGAGTCTGCTCTTGTGCACAAGTATGTTTTTCTTCGGACTGTTTTTTTGTTGTTGTTTGTTTGTCTTTCCATTTTTATACAAATAAAGTGTTGATGGAATGTTTTTTTTTATGCTGTAAGTTAGTTTTGGGATTAGAAAACTTATAATTGATTGACAGTTACATTTGAATGATTGATTTGAGTATATTGTCCAGCAAGTGATTCATATTTACTGGATTTCCATTATTGAGACTTCTTTTATTTATCTTTTAGCTTTATGAAACTGCTTATTGAGCTACTTTGGATTTTAGTGCTGCAAGTTGGGAATGAAATAAATGGTAAATGGACTGTACTTGTATAGCGCTTCTAGTCAAGTGACCACTCAAAGAGCTTTGACACTACATGTTCATTCACCCATTCACACACACATTCATACAGCACCTATATTGGAGCATACTTGGTGCTTCTCTAAGCATTCATACACCCGATAGGCACATCGGGAGGCAACGTAGGGTTCAGTGTCTTGCCCAAGGACACTTCGACATGTAGTCAGGGGAATCGAACCGCTGACCTCCTGTTTAGTAGACAACAGCTCTATCCTGTACATGAAATGTGCTATACAAATAAGTAAAAGGTTTTGTATTTGCCATTTACACAGAACATAGTGCACTGATTGGGTCATTTAATGACATTCTTCAGTTTTGCAGAATAACATGCAATTTAGTCGTTTCCATAAACTACTTTATAACAACAATCTGAGGTTATATTTTACAGAGTTAAGTCTGTTAGCAGTAAAGTTATTTGAACAGAAATGTCAACATAATCAGTTTTGTGTGCTCTGTGTGGCGCTTCTATTGTTGCTACTTGAAACTGGAATTATTTGCTAGACTTTGAATTTTTTGCAGTTTTCCAGTGAGTTTGTTTGAGACTAAAGAAATGTGATTGTTTCCCCACGACTCCTTCAAGATTTCATTACTATTTAATCCATAGTCTATTTCCTCCTTTTGTCTGTAGACGCAATTGTTTGCTTCTGTTTCTGGGATATGCAACTGACACCCAGGCTAATGTGTGCAGGAAAAACAGAAAACAATATACAGCCAGGCGGCTCCATATGATTCGTATCACAACCGCCCATGTAGTCCACAAACAGCTGAATCAGTGCCACTTGGACTCACTGCCAGGAAAAACATTTTGTTATTATCTATCCTTGATTTTACCCCCAGTTGTTTTGCAAGAGGGCAAAGCACCTTACTGGTTTGGGTTTGTGTCTGACTGCACATAGATCGTTCTTCAGCTCAGACAGAATTGATCTCAAACACCTCATTTACATGGAAATTCCTTTGGGAAAACATCTTCAGTGTAATTTTGCTGGTGTATAACGGCACTTTCAAGAGTGTTTTTAGTATTGAGTTACTCTTGTTCAATTTCTGTTTGTCACTTGATGAAATCTGAATATGTTCATGTATCCAAGAAGAAGAGTTGGAAATGAAAGGATGGTATGAAGTGTGTGGAGAAACAAATTGCTTGAGGGTATGTTCGAGACTCTAGTCATTTGCATTGAATGCATTTTCTGACAATCATCTGTGGCTGTGATTAAGAGCATTTGGGGTGTTTGTGGAGGGGCATCTTGTAACTCTGATCAAACACAACTTGAAAACAAGCTGCTTGTGACAAAAAGAAAATTTAAATTTAGCTGGATGTGTTTTAGCTGCAGGTTATTTTCCATAAATGGTTAATCCAAATGAATATTCAGCAGCACTGTGATGTGATTTTCTTTTCTCCAGTTTTAAACATTGTCAACCTACAGTGTTTCCGCTGGCCTCAAGATGATAACGTCTTCAGTATTTTGATTGCACTCAAAAAAAGAAGAGGTTGTCTTTGTTTGATACCCTAAAACCTGAAATCTATTAAAGCAGGGATTATTGATGTTTGCAAATGTTTTAATGTGTGTATTTTCCTCTTCACTGTTGATGGATAATTGAATTAAAGTTACTGATGGGGCCAATGGGGTCCAATCTGTAAGCACAAAATATGGAAGCACCCCACTAAAGATGTTGTAAATAAATTACATGAAAAAATTATAATAGCTTTAAGAGTTCAACCTAATGGGACTCAAAAAATACAGTCAGGTGTTTTTATGTTGTACAAGGCATGTTGTCATCAATTGTCATCAGTGTTGTGGCAGTGGATGTTTCCATAGCAATTTTTTTTCTTTCTCAGGATTCAGTCCAAACTGCATACAGGGTGAGGCTGTACAGTTAGTTGGATGTGTGATAGGGGAACTGATGAGATGAGAAGCTATGAAGAGAAGGCCTACAGAGTGAGTTATGACAACCTAGCTTGCAGACGTAGGCTTGCTGTCAGGAAGTACCTTGATCTAGCCAATACTTTATAAGTGGTGATTTCTAGAACTGTGGGAGACCCGGGCTATCTTCTTAAGCTACAACCTAGCAAAGATGGCTAAGCCAACCTTTATTCATACAAGCAACTCTTATCCAAGAACTTCTTGCAGCTTTTGAGATCTCAGCTCATTTTCCCAAGAGCTTACTCATCTAGCTCTGGAGTTCCAGGGTGAGTAGTTTTTTGGGTGGCTCTTGGGCAATCACTTTGGGATTTTAGAAAACCGGAGCTCGAAGTTAGTTGAGCTAACTCCCCATTGCGCACAGACTGGGGCCGTTTCTCAATTCAAAGTACGCTGAGAACGTACTTGTGTACTTACTAGTACAGACTTGTCGGAAGTACAGACGTCTGAGGACGGAAGGACGCGAGTATGCATATTATGCATTTGGAATGGAAGCGTACTTTGTTACGTTAAAGATGTTGCTCCAAGAACAAAACTATTTGCAAGAAAACCGGGGAGGGGGTAAGTTTTTTCTCCAACGTCTCTTTTTTTTCAGAAAATGCACAATTTGAATTATTATACTATATACATTATATTGTTATATCAAATCTCCGCCATCTTTCGAACGTGATCAATGCCAGAAGTCCACAGAAGTCACCACTGAAGCATCCTCAAAAAAATGAGTACACTTCCGGGAATCTGGGGCATACTTGATGCGTTCTTTGTATTGGAACAGTACTGGGACCTCAACTGATGACGTTTCAAAATTACACAAGAACGCAAGTACGGACAAGTACGCATATTGAGAAACGGCCTGGTACTCCAGAGAAAGCTAAGCTACTGGCCAGCTAAGCTGGAATATCCAACCTAAATGCATACCTGGGAACTTGTGACATAGCCAAGTTAGCGGCACAATGATTTTGGATGTTTCTCAACCACTTAGATATGCAAGACAAATGTGCTCACCACCTGAGCCAGTAGCATACTTGCTGCAGCTCTTGGTTAGCAAGCATTGTCGTTTCAAAACTACTGAAAGCCATGGAAATGGACTAAATTAATATTCTGGTTCTTCCACTTTTCTGTAATTTGTGATCTTGTAATTTTGCTCACAATTCTTGAAAATTGCTCTGTAGTTCAAACATTTATGGCTCAATTGATCCAACATTAAAAATGCAGAGCATGTCATAAACAGAGTCCAAGTCAAGAAGGAAGGCCAGTGTCAGCTGTGATGGTGGAATTTCTCTTATAAGAAAACAACAAAACAGTTTTTTAACGACTCCTTTGCATCATAAATCAGAAGGTTGACTTTAAAATTAAAGGGGCAGATTGTCATGTCCTGGAATAAGAACACCCAATATCAGTGCAGCACATTGACACATATATCAACAAAGGTACAGATAAACATAACAAACCTTAAAAGAGGTTAAAACCAATCGCATTCATTTGCTGGATGGAACTGTCCAGTATCAACAGTTAATTGTCAACATGTTGTTACCTGTTTGCAAGCCCAGTTAAGCTGAAGAGTCATGGTTGTTTGAGCCAAGTCTGCGACGAGCAACAAAAGCCTGATGAGTAATGAGTGGAGGTAGGATTAATTTAAATAGTCATATCTTCTGGGAGTTAGATTTCTGTCCCTGTCCTTACATGAAGTTCAGCATTGATAGCTCAGAGGTGATATCAGGACTCTCTATTACTCACAGTGACATTTAGAGCAAAAAGACTAGGAATT
The DNA here is from genome assembly GCA_028567055.1 of Leptatherina wallacei. NCBI lineage: Eukaryota > Metazoa > Chordata > Actinopteri > Atheriniformes > Atherinidae > Leptatherina > Leptatherina wallacei. The sequence goes on from JAOXYM010000001.1 coordinate 5,004,876, forward strand.
TGAAGTAAAAAAATTTTTATCTTAAATGTAATTTAGAAGTTATTAGATTGTATATACTGTGCAATAGCTCTGGTTAATCTTCATTTCAGGGAGTGAACCTGGAAAATTTCACCTCTGCAAGACTCCCAAGTGCTCACACTCTCCCTTACCCCCTCTGTCCATTTAACAACAAACTTCTTCTCTTTATATTGAAAGAGAGTTGTCACCTCTTATCATTAATCTTTGTCTGGCCGTTGAGCTCTGTGCCCTTGTAGAAAGGTCTCACACATGTGAACGTGTGCTCGACTTAATACACTTTCCAACATTTTGCAGCTTCTAGGTAAAGTCCTACAGCATGCATCCTGTGGAACATGAAAAAAAGATGAGCATTAAAATGGCTGACCTGGTGTTCAGCTGAATGCACCCTATCTATGTCCCCTAGCCCTGCCCAGAAACTACCTCTCCCTTTGAGGGTGACAGGAGTTCACTGTGGGGGATGGGGATGAAGGACAGCAGAGGTCTAAAGCAGCTGAAAGAACACTTTACATTGAGTTAGTCTGCAAAATGAGCTACAGAACAAAACAGGAGCTAAACTCAGTTTAACAGTTCTCAGTACTGTAAAGAATAATGCAAAGTCCATGTGGAAAGGGAAATATAATTTTCATACATCTTTCAACTGTAAGGCTTTACCTTGTACTGTAATGTTTTCTAAATCAGAACATGATAGAAAAATCCCCCCCGTCCTCATCACATTTTATGAGATGAATACAACCTTGGATTAACAAGAAGAAGTGACGTATTTAACGGTCATTAACAAAGCTTAGTGTGTGGAACATGCACCTCCATGAAGGCAAGGCAAGGCAAGTTTATTTGTATAGCACATTTTCAGGTTCAAGACAATTCAAAGTGCTTTACATAAAA
>JAOXYM010000001.1:5047653-5062230 GCA_028567055.1 Leptatherina wallacei
CAACACTACATGTTCTTCTGCCTAATTTCATATTCTGGTATGTTGATCTGAAAGGAGAAATGTTACAGGCACAAACGTACTGGGCTTGCTCAGTTTGCATGGTGGCAAATATTTGGACTGCATGTACCGGCAGACTGATAAAGATGTCATTTGCATGGTAGGCCTTGCAAACAAGAAAACACTTCATTTGTGAATTGCCTGTAAGACAAAGCATATACCAAGGTTAGAAAGAAAAAGACTTGGAGTGCAGCATGAGCAGCAGCAGAAAAGTACCTCTTGGTGTGCTTTATGATTTATTGCTTGCTTTCAATATTTAATAGGCAGTTTTTCCACACACTCATTGTTCATCATTTCAACAACTCCGTCTGCTGGTGTACACTACTTTATAAATTCGACTTGGCCTGCAGACATTAAGCAGCATTAATAAGCACCTGTGTCCATCAATGTTTTGATTGTGTTGTTCTCCCCTTCATCAGCTCACACCCATTATCGCACTGGATATTTAATCATGTAACACCATTAATGGAGCCTGCTTTTCCTGCCCCTTCACATAAACTGTTTCACATCCCACCAGCACCATAAACGTCCACCTCCACTTTAAAGTTCAACGCAGGGAGGAAATCCACGAGACGAGAAAAAAGCTAAATAATTTCTGCTGGTCGCTTGGGGGCTTCAAGAGCAGCATTAATTAAGCAGAATGCATTAGTCATGACTCCCACCAAAGCTTTTGTATATTAATGAGGAGTGTGTTGGAGTGAGTGTGTAGCAGGAGTAGCAGGCACAGGCAGCTGTTAGCCACATCCTGACTGGCACTTTCAGACGCAGCTTACGGTTTGATATAAAAAGAGATACATAAGCAAAGCAGCTGCGTTGTAAATCTTCATCCCGGCATCATCAAAGGGTTCTCTTTTATGTATTGTTTATAATCACTGAAATCATGTTGGATTCTAATTGAAGATGGATTAACTGCAGCTTAATCACTTTGATAAGCTCAGCAGTGAGTCTTGAATCAATAAACATGTTGCCAAAAATCTATTAATCTCATATTTATAAGCAAGGATCCGTAATTACTAGTTCATGCTGTTGTAATGATCTTCATTCTGACTCCACTCATTAGTTTCCTTTTTCTTTAACAGTACATTACCACTTAAGCAGGTGGGTGGTGGCCTGAGGTCAACTCCTAACAGCCTCATTAGAATGTTTCATGGTGTTTCCAGACGGTTTGACATACTGCAGCAAACTGAAGCTTTTCTCAAAGTGGCCCTGAGGAACAATATCTGATAGAAATATCTCTTTCACTGTCGATAATACTGACTGCTTCTGCTCCTGACAATATAATGGCAGACGTTTGAGGGTTTAGGGGCATTTCGTACTAGGAAAAAAAAAAAAAAGCACCTTAACTGCACCCACTGTGCAGGAAATGACAGCATTGAATTTATAACACGAGACAGAACTAAGCTTGATTTAAAAGAAACACATTCATGCTGTAATCTTTTAATCTTGATTATCTTCTTTTCATAATCATTGGAAGCCAAATTAATAAGTGAAAATAAAATTCATATTTACACAAACATGCTGCTTAAAGTGATCAAAACAAAACAATGATGCTTCAAGCTTTCCATCAGACATGACTGGCTGTGGTTTAAAGAGACAAAGCATCCTTGTGACGCTAATGAGTTATTCTGATAAGTAGGGGTTGTGTACACTATCAGTAATGGAAAAAGAGAATTTCCTCCTCAAAATGTCCTTTTTGTGTAAGCAGAAGCTCAAGACAGCCAGCCCAAATCCCATTTCCCAAATTGCATGCACTCGATTCCTCCACTCGACTCCTTTATTTCCATCTTAGTTCCTCTCATCAGCGGAGGAGTAGGGGGCAGACACGAGGAGACAGGAGTGAAGGTGAGAGGCATTTAACAAAATGAGATGTCCTCGCTTCAGAGGGTCTTTTTAAATGGACAACAACTAAATGACTTGTGACACAACTGTATCGTCTAACTATTGATTAGTTGCAGCATACACTACTTTTGCAAAGGATACTGTGGTCTGTCCTCATTTAGAGCGATTATAGAGAAAGATTTTCAGGTAAAGATAAAGGTTAAAAATATACAAGATGAAGTAAGTCGTTATGTCTGCAGTTCTCCATAGATTACATTTATTTTTAGCTAAATTCTCATAAAATTTCTTAAAAAATAAAGAATGAGAACCTCATCCTGGATCAGTGATCACTATGTACAATATTATTAAATAGAATCTGTTCACAAAAACAACAATTCAGCCAAACATTAAGACTGAGTAGACTCAGCTGGTAAGTTTTGCTTAATTCCTTTAGCTGTGTGTCAGTGAGATGTACCTTTTATTTAGCATAAGGTCTCTTGGTGGTTAGTCATACACCGCTTGCTATATTAAACCCTCCCCCTTTTTCTTTCTGGCCTCTGGCTGACAGTAAATGTATATAAAGTCAAGAGAGCAGTTCATAATATAGAGCAGGATATAAAACACTGACCCAGAGACTGTATGATGCATACACTGGAGGACTGCTGCATTATTAGTAAGTCATCTTTTCACAGTTCAACGCAAACTGGCTACATTTTCACATTGCTGATCTTGCTTTGTTTCTACAATGGAACAGTCCCTTAGATGTATGGTCAGAGAATTTATCCAGGCTGCTGAGAACAGTATGCATTTTAAAGATAGGGAAAGAAATAGCTCCAGTAAAACATTGGTGTGAAAACATTCTTGTTCAAAAGAATAAAAAGTTAAACTGCTGCAGTGCATAAGCTGAGGTAGAAATTTTAACTTTGCCTTAGTGATGGATCATTATCCCAATATTGTCTGTCAATGCCGCCAATTACAAAAGTATACTGAAGCTACAGATGTTCTTATTCTCTCCTATGTTTCTGCTCAGTTTCTTCCCTTTTGGCTTTTCTTGGTGGCTAGAAACCAGCTTAGAGGTGCATCACAGCTAAATATTGAACTGGAGCATGCAGAGTGATACACAGCTAGCCCTGTTGATGGACTGAAAATGTGCCATGCTTAACTGGAATCACTGTAAATTTAATCTCAATTTAATTTGATGTTGTATTGGCCAGCCCTCCATCCTCTGCCTTTAACATTAATTCATTGTCCTTGTCAAATAAAATGTCTTTGTGCATCTAAATTTGGTAAGACTGTAGTTTCAGACATTTAAAAATTACAACAAAACAATAAATTTAATCAGTGATCAAGGGGTTAATGGCATCAATCCAAATGATATATATTGATCAAACATCAATGCAATGATCAATTGGAAGACATACCTAAGAAAGAACATGTGAAGTTGTTTCCATTAACAACCAAAGTGTCTTATTTTACCATGGTGAGAAAACAGCAGATATCCCAGGGTAACTAGAGGTAATAATCAGTCAGTACTGTACTACCGTGGTTATTATAACTAAGGTAGTACAAGTCAAACATAGCTCCAACGGTATCCAATATCCTTGGGTTTTTGTTTCATTTTACAAAAGTAGCAACACACCATGTGAACAAGCTAACGCTAAAACAGGCAGTGATGTCAAAGTAATATTTATTTATTTATCTGACCTTTGTTTTACCGGATAAAACAAAACATATTCTTATTTACAGTGTTGGCTTGGCAAGTGTCAGGAAACAGTAATGGGACAGGGGACGAGGATGAGACATAAAAAAAACCCAAAAAACATGAAAACAACACATTTGGGCAGATCATTAAAAAATAAGTAGTGTTAGATTTACTCTAAACTTACATTAATCACAATAACTATTTATAGTAAGATATTTTTCAGAACCCTTTTGTTTATATAGAACCATGTGCAATAATTGAAAGCATTTGGTTTTATTTGTCATCCGGTACCTTTATATGAATAAATATTTCTTCCAAAGACATGTTAACATAAGAACACAGAATTTAATAAAAAATAACTTGGCAAAGGAAACCCAGCTACTGAATAGCTTTCTACTGCTTTGTGTAGGAAACAGTCCATCTGCTCCTCTTCGTAAAGGCAATAGGATACAATTTTTTAACCATAATTGTGCTATGTCCTTAATTACGTTTTCAGCCAGTGTCAATAAATAAACAACATGATCAAATTATTCTTTTAAATTGAGAGTTAAGATCAGTCAAGAATAGGAATTTACAGACAATTTGGCCTGAAATCTACAAGATGCCTAGTAATTCACTTTTTCTTTTTTCTTTTTTTTACAGTTCTATCAATGTCTGTCCCTGGGAGGGCAAGCTGATTTAAATATGCAATTATTAAGATCAATGTATCCGATGGAAAACTAGCTATAAGTTGCCAGAGGCTACTAAATCTTGACCCTGCTAGCTGGCAACTTTTCATTAGTCAATATCCCTGTGGAAAATCTTGCACTGTCCAAGCCAAAAGCATTAGACTAATTGATGCTGATACTGAGAAGTCAGTCAGAACACCTGGTATATATCAGCTGTTACCCCGCATGCCTATACAGCTGGCTGGTGGTGGTTCTTAAGTAAAATGAGGACTGGAGAAGCAGCAGTCCCCCTCATGTCAAAGCAGCCACTTCAAATCCATTGTGAGCATGCCAGGCAGAAAACATGTCCAGAAACATGCTTGTTCAGAGAGCTGGCTGTTGACAGAAAATAATCTCAACCGTGGTCTGATTTTCTTTGTCAAGTAGCCATTTGACATCCTCTAAGTGCAGAGTTTATATTACCTCTCAGCTGAAAAAGAAATGACCTCCTCCTCTTTCGCACAACAAAGACACATATTCACTGCAATTCTGACAGGAGTTCCCCTTTTCCTCTCCCACAGAGCATGACGAGTGTGCCAGCAGCCAGAATTTGTGTGATGAGAACGCCATCTGCACCAACACCATCAGAGGACACCTGTGCACCTGCAAGCCAGGCTACGTGGGCAATGGCACCATCTGCAGGGGTAAGTTCCTGCCCCGGAACAGCCCTCTAGTCTCAAACACAGACCCAAACGTTCCTTCGCATCCAATTTCACCTCATTCTCTGCTCCATCACGACACGGTTCACCCCTCCTTCAAATCACCTAACCAGGCAGCAGCTGTGGCAGAGTTGATGAAAATTGATTCTGGGCCTGTTTTTTTGTTTTTTGTTTTTTTCTGCAACCTCTCCCTCATTGTTTTGGCCATTGACCTGTTGCCCTGGCTCCTCGCTTGGCTGGCGCCTGATTATCCCAAAAGAATCCTACAGCTAGAAAAAAAGAGGCAATTCCTGTAATGTTCATAAAGCCAACAGTTGAACTACGTTTACTCATGCAAACATTTTAATTCATTACACCATTACTGTTTCACTTTCAACAGCTCGTGTTTTTCTGACAGAAGTTTTCCATTTTTGCTTTAAACCGACAGTCAAGACACAGTGAGACTGTAGAGGCAGCAGCCAATGGTCCTGCCCTCCCACCATGCTACCTATCCATTACATAGTTTCTCAGTTCAGTAAGCTGGATACAAGGTTTACATAATTGGATGCAAAGCTTCATATTGGTTGGAAAATGACCTATTAGATGCAGAAACCAGTAAAGTCCAAGTAACCAGTTTGGAGCTGATCCCAGAGAAACCAGGCCAGCTGGGTGAAGCTGTGAAGGGACTGGGAGAACAGCTTCATACACAACCATTCAGTTCACCAGCAGCTAGTTGCTCTTTACACATTGATGTAATAGTTTCTCACTATTTTTTTGTACATGGGTCATTCTGCTGAATACCACAAGCAGGACACTAAGAACAAATGAACTGTCACTGCAGCAGAACTGACGGCTCATAATGCTGTGAACTCATTAGGTGAAGTGATAGTTCCGGTATGTTAATGGAGGCCTTTTTGACAGCTACTTTACCTTTACATAATGTGTTACATGGCTCAGAAATTAACCCCATGAATCCATCTTGCAGAAATACATTTTTTGACAGCTGTATAACTTTTAATTCCCCCCTGACTTATACACACACAATCCCATTGTTTCAAAACCCATCTAAACCTCATGTTCTTACTGTATATTTAAGTGTGTGTTTGCACAGATAAACAACAAAGAACAGCAGCAGCATGTGAGGCAAAGCAGCCCGGTGCTGCAGCAGAAGTGGAATGATTTGCTCTGGCTGTAACTTCTGAATTGTTGTTTTAACCTGATAGTAAATAGTGTAGATTATCATGAAAGTATGAAGTGTTTTCCCTCATAAACTCAGCTAGACGGTCCTCCACAGAAAACCCCTTTGAGTAACTTTGACTTACTTACCAAGTAAGTAATTAAAATAACACACACACACTTATTGTTCAGTGGTGGCAGCCATCATCATTGTTGCGGTTTATCATGAGAATTGACATTTAATCTTTGTTTTATAACTCCAGGACACCCTTCAGCAAAGGACTGAGAACCCTGAGGGGTCCGACACTAGTTTGGTTGTTTGAATACTTTTGATCAAGCCTTTATATACTCCATTAAAAAAAGAGAACGCTTACTACAGCCAGGTTTGGTATTTTCCTCAAGCACAATCTCACCAATATGATCTTTATAATTTGACTTATTTGATTGATGTATTTTACAAGATAAACTTACAGTAAAACATTTACTGTACAAAATTAACAATAACGGAATAAGATGTAACAAAAACACTTAGAATATTGCACAAGTAAATAGACAAATTTAGTCAAATGTAAAAAAAGTTTACATCATGCACTGACTTACATAGTCAAAGGACCAGGTGATTTACTTTTTTTGTTACAGCATTGTAAATATGTCACGTGATCCAATCATGCTGTCTTTGCCCTCTTACATGTGGACAGTATTGGAAGTAACAACATTATTTATACAAAATAATTTACTTGATAAATATCTGGTTATAAATGGTGTTAAAGTTAACCAGCTAGTTAGTAAGTGGAGAAACTGTTACAAATGATCCTGATGAGATGGATGCTCCTACTTTTGCAAACACAGTCCTGATACATGGATCAATAGATGTTAGCTTCAGTCTCGGATTTGACTCTCGCACCATCCTTCTGTTTCTTTTTTATTACAGCCAGTGAAGGGAAGCCTTTATCGCAGAGTCTCATGATTTACAGATTAAGCAATGTGTAATGGCAGAGACATTATCCTTGAATCTGTGATCACACTGTCATGATGTGTTCATAGCGCTGGAACAGAAAAACTAGAACATCTGGAGCGGATGCTGTCAGCTTCACTCGAAAGTGCAGATTGAGAACTCTCTTCCAGCCTTTGTTTGACGTTGATTGACCAAGGGAAACCAGATACATAAGGGTTTGAAATTGATGAAAATATTCATAATTTACAGAAGCCACTAGAGTACCACTAGAGGGAGTGAGTAACACCAGTGGTGCACATACCACAGTTTGAGAACAATGGGTATAAAGCTGTGATCCTCAATCCTGGTCCTTGAGGGCTGGTGTACTCCTTTTCTTTTTTTTAAGTTTCGCTGCAGCAACACACATGATTCAAATTTGTGCAAAGGTCTGCTAATTACCCATTGATTTGAATCAGGTGTGTTGCAGCTGGAAATCTTCTAAAACCTGTAGGCCCTCGAGGCCTGCATAGGCCCTCTAGGACAAGATTTGAGGATCCTTGGTATAGTGGAACAAATGTCTGGAGTGCAGTTTGAAAGTCCCGAAGTTCAAAAAGGAGATACTTTCAGACTTGGTGGAGAATGACACAGAGAAGATGCTGTGGGACTTCCAGATCCGAACTGATGTTGGCTTGCATTAACAAGGAACCTGGGAAAAGACAAACATCAAGGAGGTACAAAAGATGTGAAAAGTGAAGATGATGGCACTGTCAGTGGTGATTGGGAGAGTGGCTCCTACAGATTACAAGAACAGCAGCATAGATCTCTGTCCAGAGGAGCACAGTCCCAGGAACAGCTAAGATACAGTGTATAAACCCTAAGACTTCTGGGCCTCTGGTAGAGAACCAGATTTATAAGAAAAAAAAATCTATTCGGCACAAACTTGCCACTGAATAATGTAAATAGTTTGTAAACCAGCAATTTAAATTAGAACAGGATTGACTGATGAATTAAGTCAGAATCTTTCAGTGTATTCACTTCTTCAATTGAGCCAGTGCTAAAAAAATCTATTTGATCAATTTGCAAGCCTGTGTATGCCTAGTGTTTAATTTGTAAATAAAGACATCTCCGCTTGCAAGAAGTTCTTTCATGAAATTTTCATGACTGCCTGCTTCTGCTTGGCTGCTGTCCAAGAGATGGGGATATCATTAAGTTTAATTAGGCCTCAGTTTTCCAACCTCAGCATGATCTCAAACTTCCCGCAAAATATATTGCAGGAAAGGTTTGGGATATCAGTAACAGTGAAGGAGCTGAGTTTGTCATCAGTATTGAGTGTCTTCTGAAGTATTTTGATTACCTTTGAACTTGTTTAGCAAATGTAAAAATTAAAAAATGGTCTAATTAGACTCTGTTCCACCATGATTTCTTACTCATTTGTCATGTTCTGCCCTTCTGTTCATTACCATGAAAACTAATAATGCTGTAATTAGAAGGAGAGAACAAATCAAAGCTCGTCAGCATTATGAATAATGAATGAGGAGACATACTGCAGGTGTGCATCTATGTGTGAAGATAAGTCATTGAAAGGCAAGCATAAAATGATAGGATGAAAAATAAAGTACCCACCCCACCCCCATCCCCCCTCTCTACCCATCTATAAAACAGGCATTAGGATGGGTAGCAGGTAGGAGGCAGGTCTACGGAGAGATCAATGCAATTTACAAAGTGCCTTTAACACAATTTAAGGGTCTGGATTGTCTCCAGGCTCATGCTACGCACACAGAAGAGGAAAGTATACAAATTAAACTCAACAATACAATTCACCTGAAAGAAGTCATCATCAGCGTGCATATGATAAGACAGAGAGGTGGATGTGTCTCAGAATATGAATTGTTGAATGTACAAAACACAGAAATTGTCTAAAGTGGTGGAAAGACTTCACTTATTCTGTAATCTAAAATACATTTCATGGTAAATGGGTTGAAGAAATATAAGGGCACTTGAATGTCACTAGCGTGGGGTTGGTCATGTATATGAAGATGCATTATACTGGTTGAATGCTGAGGTGGCGTGCTCCGTCTGCTGTCTGCACCTGCAGACTATGAGGCACAAGCTGCTCTGTTTGACTGGAGGAAAGAGATGATGGAAAGAGAAAAGGGACCTCAAACTGTTTGAGGTCTCATCACTTGTAACATTTCTAGTCAGATCCTCATTTTCATACTGAATACCCGACAACTTCCATTACAAAAATCCTATGTTCAAAACGTCTGTAGCCCGATCAAGTGACCTCACCAAAACATGTTTAGTATCTGGTGTGTTGTTGTTGTTCTTTGTGCTGGCTGTTTGTGCATTCACCATGCGAGTGTTCAGATCTTCCCTGCTCACTCTGTATTTGATCAAGGCTCCACAAACTTTTACCAATAGTCTTTCCTCCTCAAAAAAATAAAAAGATTGGCTGTAATATGCTGTATAAACTTACTGAAGTATTTGTTTGTCATGTAGAAATAAACTGATGCATGGTTTTAAAATCAGTGTATGCACAAAAAAAGCTGATCCTTCTTACTGTCTCAGTGTTATGGGGCTCCTCACAATGTGGCCTGTAAACAAAACAAACAAAATTTGAAATAACTTGATGTAACAGGAAAATCATCTTATCATCCCCTGGGACCAAAATTCACATTCACCATCAATTTCTTTGAGCAGCTCTTCTTAAAGGGCCAGTATGATAGATAGTGATGACACAAAGTGGCCAAAACTGCTCATTTTCAACCAGTAAACTTCTCCACATCCAACACAAACTGCTGTTGCCTTTATAAAAGCAAAACACCTTCTTTAGAGCCGTCATATAGTATGTCTCTGATGGGCTACTGTGGTAATTTGGTGGTTTAACATGAAACAAGGGCAATGGCCCTTAGCAATTTTGAATATAAATTTTAAAACACATTAATTCTGGATGAAAGCAAGACAGTCTAGTTGAAAATAGCCGCAGCCCTCACATAATATAGTCATTATCCAGTATAGAGGCCAGTCATAAGTGTCACCCCTAATCACTCATGATGTTAGTCAGCAGCAGGTCAGGAAATACTAATAATGTCATTAAAATTTGCTGCTTCTTACCTTTTCTGCGCTGACCAATTAGTATTATGTGAGCAGGGAGTTAGAGGAATCTTTCTCCATTTCTCCGCCCCCTGAGATCTCATTACTTTGTGATGGCGACAGTGTTGGCCAATCGACCAGTGCCTCCCATCTCCTTCCCCTCATACATCACCGCTGCCCCCACAGGAATGAGGGAATTAGTCTCAGTGTGACGGCAGCGCCTCAGCCTGTGCCAGCTAATATTAATATCGGGAATGAGTCTGCAACGAGCAGCAAATGTGTTTGCAGATGCAAAAATGTAAGATTAATTGATGTGTTAGAAGATGAACAGGTTACGAGAGCCTTTGAGTAATGACTTTGTGTGAAATCAGACATGTTGGTTTGCTTCTCAAGGAGACGTGTTGAATTAGTAAAAGTTTAATTTGACCTTTGATTTGTTTGTTTTTATTCTTTAGATTTGAAGGATAACAAAGACGGCTTGCGGAGGCTGTTTTTAATCCTGTGACTTTGAAACTCAAAATTTCTCTTTTATTTAACTTAATACAGTTCGTTGTGATACAAAGAATCTTTAAACTCTCATTGACTGATGCTTTATGAATTAAAGGTTCCTGAATATCTGCTTTTCCTTGAATGCCTCTAAAAGCTCTGCTGTAGAGGAAAACTTCTTTTAATCGCTGTTACTGAACAGACTATGTTTTGGATAAGATTTAATGGGTTATTCATCTGCAAATACAAAAGTAATTGCAGAATAAGTATTTCTGGGAGTAACTTCCGGCCCATCTCAGTAGCATATTTGATATATTGCAACGGCAGATAATGAAATATCCTGTTGACTGGAGGAACAGTGTGTAGCGTACAGCTACCTCCAAAGACGAGATGTTCAAATGGATTATTGTGAACTAACTGCCTTTGTTCCCTCAATCGGAAACATCCCCCCACCCGACTCAACAAACAATGGCATTTGATTTAAAACTTGCCTCTAAACCAGAGATAAACCAAAAGAGGACCTCCTGCTTTGATCTTGGAATACTTCGGACCAAACCAGATGGTCTGCTCATCACCACTTCAAAGTAACAAACCTGGACCAATCTCTACCCCCCTTTCTCTGGGAGAAAACACAGTCATTATAGTATGCTAATGGCCTGAAAACAATGTTTCTTAATTTCAACAGACATATTACAGAATGATTGTTTGTTTACTCTGACTGTGTTCAAATGCAAATGTCTCAAAGTACAAGAAGTCATATGTAATATTCCTCAAATTTAGGAACAGTGTGGTTTAAAGTTTAATCTTTGAAAAGGTGGGTGTTTCAGAAGCCCCCCCTCTCTCGTTTCAATCATCCCCGGGCCAAGCGCCTCGCACGTGATTGGTCCAGAGTTTCGTGGCTCTGCCCACCTCAGAGTAACATTCTGAGACCTTTGGAAATTTAATTCAGAGTTATTCGGACCAGAGGAGAAAGTAACTCTCCGTTTCTTTGCGTGGTAAACACCAAGAAACGCCCCTTCCCCCCTTTTGTTTGTCCTCGTGGCATTTGGGGCTCTGTTCCTGTGCTCATTTGATCATAATTTTCCAAGTTTTCATTTTTGGTTAACCTAATTCTAGATACCCGGACGTTCCCGTTGCTTAGTAACCGTAAGCACTCGTTGACTGGATTAGTTCACCTTTTTATCAAATTTTCTTGTGAGATAAACTTTGATACTCAATCAAAGTTTTACTGGGACATCAGCTGCTTACCAACTTCACTGAGTGACGGAGTAGAGGTTCGCGACTTACCGAGGCCGTTTTGAGGACCGGAGGGTGCAAGAACGGAGAAGACCGGAACCTTCCACCGGTTTTCTTCCGCATCTGAGTGAACGCTCCCTCTAACAAAACCTCAGGCGGGTGAGATCCACATGGCCCATCTCCTGAAGGTTACTATTTTATGAGCTGAAGTGTCTTATAACAAGTTAATGAGATAAAATTGATGTTACTGTAAAGCCCAATCTGAGTGTTTTCAAGCGTTAAAGCTTTACACATAAAGATTAGTCATAGTTCTTTAAAGTTAAATATATATATTATATTACCTTTTATAATTCAGGACACACTATTTCACTCTCTTCCTAACCTAACCATCAAACCTCTGACATACCGCGCTGGTTACATTATCACCATCACTCTATATACATATTTGACCTAAATATGAGCTGTCTGTCTTTTCAGGTGTTTTGATTTAATAAATTGTGGTTTATTTCAATAAGTTGTGGTTGTGTGTTTCCTGACAAGATTTTGGTCAATTCATATGTAAGACTCTGATGCCTTTAAGATTATGAGACTTGAGCATAATTGGTAGCTAAATAATTAAGGTTTTTCCAGATCCTACCTTCCTGGGACACAGGTAACAGGAGATGGTGGTGCCCCGACTTTTGGTATATTAGTATAGATATTAATATCTCGCATTTTTATATTTATGTTAATATTCCCATATTCAGAAGCTAGTAACGCTACAAGTGGGAGCAGTTTATGCCACGGTGTTAGCCGTCAGGATCCAGTTTGATTCGGGCTTCCTTTTACACATAAACAACTCTTTACAGGTTTTGGGAAATAACGTTTGTAATGTGGCTGCAGAGGCAGGTGTATAAAGGCAGATAAATGGCCTCAGGTGACCGGGGCTGACAATAAGTTAGATGTTACTGGAAAAAAGACGAAGAAAGGGGGAAAAAATGAGGTGTTTGAAGTAAATGAATGCGAGCATCACTGACATCTGTGGCCTGTTTTTGTCTTCTCAAGGTGACAGTAGCTTGAACACGCCAAGAGACACTGAAACCTTGAGTTTAACTGAAAGTGTGAAGTTTTTTTAAATGGAACATGATATACAAAAAGAGTTTGTTTTTCTACACTTACTAGAAAAAATGGTGCGGTAAGTCTAATTCAGGTCAGATTATTATAATAATAATAATTATTTACTAATATCCCAGAATGCTGACGGCCCTAATCAGCTTTTTTTTATTCTAACCTGCAAATAGTTTGGGATGGGAGTTTTATGTGCATTGTTTGGATTAAATGCTCCAAATACTTGGATAAAACATGAAAATTACACATTTCGTTGTGTACATGTTGGACTCTTGGTTCACAGTTCCTGTTATGTGATGCCGATGCTGTCCTATGAAAACTAACAGCAAAACAAATGTTCAGCATTGAATTGTGACATTACTAGGTTTTCCAGATTTGGACAGATGTTCTTATAACACCTGATTTAGTAATGCTGGAGATCCTCTCAATGCAGATGAAGTCTTTTTGTGGTGTGATACGAGACTGCTGGAACCCTGCGATACACTGCTTACTGTATTTGGATCTGACTTGAAGGCAGCAACAAACATAACATCATGTTTAGCCTCCTTTGTCCTTGTCTCTAAAGTCTGCAACATAACACATAAAGTCATGTTTAAAATACACGACTGGAACATTATTATTATTATTATTAATTAGTATTTCCTGTGTAAATGCGCACATTTTATCAGCAAATGACTCTTGGTTCAGTCATGATATAGATTCATTGATCTTATCTTTACCTTTACCCTTCTTGTCTACACGTTGTGAAAACCAATACTCACCTGATTTGTTGGAGGCCAGCAGATTACTACCAGGGTGAACCTATTAGATTTCCCCTGATGGGCTTCTGTAGTGGATGTGAAATGTGACTCTCTGCAGGGTGATTCCTTCTCGCTCCAGCTGGATCTTTGCCTCAGTGATCTCAGGGGGAGCTCTGCGAGGCCAGACACATTTGCCACAATCAGTCAGTCTGCCACAGTCGACCTATTTCTGCACTCATTGACTGAGTGGTGATTATACCTCACATTTTGTTTTTATTGCAGGGGAGTAATTACAGCTAATGTTGTTGCTGCAGCAATGCAGCGTCCCTTGAGGGGACTGGTAGCAACACTGCTGCAGATATTATGCAAACAGAAAAAAAGACAACTTTGGTCTTAAAACATCATTCAAAAAAATAGTTTAAAGGTGCAGTGTGGAACACGGAAAGGTCAATGAGACAAAATATATATATATATCATTAAAAAACCATGTTTTATTGGTATCTAACCAGTTTTCTAATATGTTATGTTATTATTGTCTTAGAAGGAGCCATTCATGTCGACATGCCGTGGGTCCGTTTTTACTACGGTGTCTCTGAATAGACAAACAATTCTTCGAAACTATGGGTGGGGTCCAGGGGGCGAGGCCCACCCACTCAGAAACTAGCCTTTTCATTTTAATCTATCTACTTTAAAAAAAATCATTTTCATTTCTAATTATTTAACATTATTTTTATACATATACCAAATGATCATGAATAGAATAAGTTCTTGTGTGCGCTTTTTCAGCTGTGTGAAAACTTACCTCGAGAAGGTGTGTGTGTGTGTGTGTGTGTGTGTGTGTGTGTGTGTGTGTGTGTGTGTGTGTGTGTGTGTGTGTGTGTGT
>JAOXYM010000001.1:5062330-5091955 GCA_028567055.1 Leptatherina wallacei
TCTGTTTTGCAGCCAGCACCTAGTGGAGGAGGGGGGAACTGCAATTTTTGGCACTTCCGCATAGGCTTCTCATTTCTGAGACAGAGTTTGCCCCTTGGTTGTACTGTGTAAACATTACGTCATTGCACGTTACAACAAAGTAATTAATGACCAACAAGAAACACAAAGCTGTGGACAAAATAATCCATTTGGCTGGAATTACTCCTGGTAGTAGCACAAAACTCAAAAAGATGGATCCAAAAGACCAGAATTGAAACTCTGACAGGCTTTCATTTACATGCAACCTTTATGCCTAACGACACCACACATGATCGAGCAATTTTCCTATGAATCCGTGATCTCAAAGATGCAGCAGAGAGGACTGCGCTCCGCAGTGCAGAGGTCGGAAAGAAACTGCAGCTCAGCCGGAACGCAGCACGTACACACCCGGTGGAAAGCGGCCTTTTGCAAAGCAGCAGCCGCTGTGATCACAGGCGCTCGTGTCCCTATGTGATGGTGGGCGTGGCTGTGTGGGGCTGTGGTTCAGGGAGCAGCAGCAGGTGTGGCAGAAAGTAGGCCCAGAGGTAAGAAGATAAGGTTGAGAGCAGACATGCTAGCTGTCCTGGTTTCCCTGCCGAACCCAATAGAAACTTGTGGAAAACTGAGCAGAATTTGTGTGATTGCTTTGCTGGGTGAACCCTGATGTAGCGACACTGCTACACCTTTTCCTCTTCCTCCGGAGACATCATCTGCAGCTGGATTAACCTCAGCCCCACTCATCCTTCCAAAGTGTAGTAAGTTTCTATTTTTACAGACAGTATTTTACTAGGTTTAACAAAGTTGAAGTAAGTTGCAGAGAACTAAACGGGATCAGTTTGGTTGATTGATTTGGTTCATTTCTCTGAAATGAACTTAGTAACTAACCTGCATACGTTCTTTACATGAGTATCCACCATGGGTTCTCTTTGACTGGGATGCAGAAGTTTATCAAGTGGCTAGATAATAAAAGCATCTGTGCTTTGCTGAGCATCTGTTTTGTGTGTAATGCAATCCTGAATGTATCTCTCATTATTATATCAAACAAACAGTATTTATTATAAAGTGTAACTGTTGAGATTACAAGACTGGCTTTGCTTTATGTTGAATCTGTCGGTCACAGTTGGATCTAATGTTTAGAGTTGCATTAGTGTTTTTTTCCCTTTTGTTATTGTTGTTGTCGTAGTAGTAGTAAATGATTGATATCTGCTTTGACATGGGCAAAATATTGAATTAATAAGCCGGAATTAGTTGTCCTATAAAGTTCACTTGATGGGGACCGCCCTCAACAATCAGTTGCCCGGCCTGTTCCTACGTCCTGGCACCAACAGTAGTTACCTATAATGCAGTCATCGCTGCACATGAAGCCACTGGATCCAATCACAGATGAAAACACGTCAGAATTTTGCCCACTGCCGGCCACCATCCATTCACAACTGGGATTGGCATTTGAAGTAATTTCTATGACTATCTTTATCACTAGATTTCAGTAAATCTTACACATTGTACCTTTTAAGATTACAAATTCATGACTTATTCAGAGTATGAATACAACACCACCACCCCACCTTCTCTCCCTGCTGTAACTATTACAATTGTGTGGGCAGATGAAGACAGGCCTTCATCTCTATAGCTCTTTTTACTGTTATTGATCTCTCAGACTGAGAAGTAAGAAGAAATGAGGGGTTAATACTCCCTCTACCTTTACTTACTCTTTATTTCCCTCACTGACTCACCCCATTCCTTTCTATTGCACCTCTCTTGAGGAGAAAACAAGGCTACCATGATGCCATCTTCCACAGAGCACAATAAATGAGCCACAATAGTTCAGAGTACGGCTTAAGATTATAGATCAGCATTGTTCCGCTGCCAGCCTAATGATCAGCAGCCTATTGCAGAGCCTTTGTCAGCAGTAGAATAAGTGAGCTAATCTTGTTAATGGTCCGTTTCATTCCCTAGGACGGGTTTGTATAGACAAAGGGGCTTCAAATAGAGGATTTCAGTAGTGAATTCAAACAGTAGCGTAGAGGACAAAGGCATTGACTCATGCTTTTTGCTATTAGAGCTCATCACAGAGGAAACATGTTGCAAGCAGCTAACAGAGAGCAGTGAAACCCAAGCTAATATATTCTGGGGGAGAGGGGGGTGTTCACCATTTATTTCCTCCACAAGTAGGAAAAATTTAATTTTCTGTTTACATAATTATTGCTCCCCCTCATCCTTTTTTGATGGGAACAACACATTTAGTGGTTCTTCCACTATGTAGTTTTGTGCTCAGGGGCATTATTTTTACAACATGTAATTGGTGTAAAGCTGCAGTATCGGAAGGGATGATTAATTGCAAATGTGGGGGGAAAAATCTACCAACAAAACACACCAGAAAAGGAAAAAACTTGTTTTTAGAGGCTTTGTGGCAATTATCATTTGAGGCAATTATTTTTAGCCTGCGTCCCACTGTCAGATGTAGCCGCTGTGCAGCAAAGAGAAAAATCATCTCAAGCGCTCTATCAGATCAACTCTTGTAATGTAATTCAATGCACCAAGAAAAAAAAATCAGGCAGGCTGTCCTCATTCTGTCAGCTCTGCTTTGTTTTTTTTCTCCTCAATCAAGTTTGCGCTCATGATATTCTGCATATCAAACCAGCTAAAAGAATCTGTATTTGTTTCAGCGACGCAGACGCGTACACAGACGATAGGGAAACGCAAAAAACTGTCAGCTAGACTTTGATATTGGACCGATTTCAGTACAGTAGCCCTTTTACTATTAATACTGCAGCTGGAATGAAAATGCTTACATAGCTTGTACAGTCTACGCCAGGTTGAGAGCCATTGAAAAATGTCTGACTAGTTTGTTTTGGGGCACATGGTTGTTTCTGAAAGCTGATGTCGAGTGACTATTAGACACAGTGAGTATATTGAGGCACTTCTACACCAGTTTTAATGCTAATCGTCTGCCTTTCCAGGCCGTTTACATTTACAGGCTGTCAGAGTCTTTTTTTTTTTTTTCTTCAAAATTATCTCTGAGATTCACACAAGGTTTACCTTTCCCTCCAGTGTTGGGTCACACCACCAGCAGCAATAACTGGGAGATTATACTGTGTGCTGTAATTGCTACAAAGGCTTAATTGGGTGGACATCAATAATTTAGATGCCAAGACTCAGTGAAGCTTGTGACATTACGACTGTGCTGTCAGTATCAGCATTTGCATCTTATTTCTTTCAAATGTTTAAGCTTTCATATACAATACAAGCACATTTGATTTTATCTCCCCTGAATTGAAGAACAACCAGTTTGATATTGATCACAAATAGGAATTTGAAAAGCAAAAAAAAGACGGCATCTGTTAGCTGATACTGCAAACTTTACAGGAAAAGATAAAGTTTGTCAAACATTGTTTGCAGAAATATATTACAATAGGCAGTGAAGCTCTTATGAAAAAAAGTGGGAAAAAAGAAAATGTGCTTTGTGGACTTATAACTGACATTTAATTAAAGTAATTTTGTTTCTCTTTGTGCAAAGTTGTATAAAGAAACACAAACGTGTGTTTGTTTGTTGATCAAGTTGTTTATCATCGTTTAATGTTTGCTTCATTTCTCCAGATGACTCGTCCCCTGTCCAATCAACTCACAATTTAACAAGTCAAATTTAACTCCGACCTAAATGTGTTGCACGCCGTGTTTTCCAAATAATAGTCAACTTCATTTGCACTAATAGAAATAAAGAAATTAGGTTTACAGAGAGCTGCGGTGTAAGGAAGCCAGTATCCAAATGCAGACAGGGTTTCATCTGGGACTGAAAAAACACAAAGATTGGAAGCTCCAGGCTCCAAAACACTTTAGTTCAGATGTGTTGGGCCTTGACTGGTTTATGGCAGGCTGCAGGGTGCACTCGCATGCACACACACAAATAGACAAGTAAAAGAAATATTTGGCTGACAAAATGCTATTAAAGTTCAGCTTTGTAGTTGATTACTCACAGCCACTGCTGGGAATTGATTATTTAAAAACATTTTTTTAAACTCTCAAGATTCCAGTGAAGCTTAAATAGTTGAGTCTTAAGATTGAAGTAGTAACACTGGTGGCATGAGTTCAATTTAGAAACAAAATAAAGGAAATACTTTGCTTCTCTTCGATGGAGAATGAGGTTTGTACAAGTAGCAGTAGTCTGAGCAGGCATAAGATTTTTGCAAACACTAACGCTGAACAGCAAATTATTATTTTTATTTGTGGTGCATTCTGATAATAGAAGAGCCAGTTGGTTATGTAGCTGTGCAATAACTGTAATATAAACTATAATAATCACTAAATAAATTCATAGTGAGTGATATTGAAAAATCATTTATTACAACCTCCCACTAATGGACTGCAGGACACAGACACGGATCATACTTTAGTACTTCATACAGCACATTTTCACACTAATACTTATTGATCTATGACTTCATTATTTCTGCCTTCAAGTCTAAAGGAAACTTGCTGATAGTTTGGAGCGCTACGATCGGCTGTACTGAGAGCCATAAACTGTGTGTGTGTCATCATGGTAAGGGTCTTTGTGTGTCTATGATGATGTGATTCCCCAGTTGTCTGCAACTAATTAGTGCAATGTTTGTGCCTAGCAGGAAATTAGGAGACACACAAATATGCAAACACACAAATGATGAGCTTATTTAGAAATGCATCCAAATGTTGTGTTTACATTACATTATTTTCTGTATATTTGAATGGAAGAAATGACTGTTACTGAAAAAAAAAGTGTGTGTGTGTGTGTGTGTGCGTGTGTGTGTGTGTGTGTGTGTGTGGGGGGGGGGGGTAATTATCATGTGGTTCATCTAAAGCTGCATTCACTAACACTAAATATTTCAGTCTAGATCACAGTGATGGACCACCTGTTAATGCAGTCTTGTGCTTGAAAAGATTAAAGCAGCAGCCACACACACAGAAACATGGGTCACTAAGTTCAGGACTTTGTTGAAAAACTGAGGGAAATGAAGCTGCAGCTGTCTCCTGAAATTATGATATGACAGTTTTTGTTTTCTTCTCCTGCATTTGATACCAGCTGCTTCTCTGTCTAATGGGACCTCCACACACATACATTACACGTTTCCACACACAAGCAAAACAAAATCAGCATCTCATCCGCCACCAGGTCTAATGCAGATTTCTTAGCCGTCACTTCAATCTTCTTTTTTCCCCTCTTATCATTTGTCTATATGCTCATCCATCCATCTGTTCCATGCGTTGTCTGCCAGGGTGATAGGTCTACTCTGGTTTTGTGTATATTTGCTCAATATGGAGACAGACATAATTCAGACCACTCTTTATTGCTATGAAGCCGTTTATGGCTCAAGTATTGTTACTAACATCCCCAAACAGAAAATAGACACTGTAAACTCCTAATGCTTTGTCTATGAGTAAGTCCTGCTTTGTTATAATCTGGAGTTAATATTACAGAAACTCACATTCTGATTAACTTTAGATCAAATTTAGATTAGTCTGTGTGTGATTAAATAAGTTCTGTACTAGGGAACAAATGTCCACTATAGGGACTTTTTTTTCCCCTGTCTGTGTTTTACAAAGCACATTCTTTTTTTTCTCTCTTTTTTTTTGTTTTTTACACACATTCAATATCAGTTTGCATATAATGAGAAATGCAGGGTTGAGTATGGCTCATTGGCCACCAGAGCATAAAGAAGTTCACCAGTCAAATGCTTGTGCCGCCTTGCGGGTAGTGGTGACATAAGAAGGGCCCGTCCCCTGATTGGCTCCGGTCTCTGCACATTACATTGCTATAAATATGAGTTCTGATTGGCCTTTTCAGTTTGAACCCAAAGGGCAGGCAAAGAGGTAAAGACAACACTGTCCAACAGAAGTCATTTTCATCAAAATACAGAAGATCAGAGGTGACAAGGCATTTGTCTGGAAAAGCTCCGCCACTTATTTACAGATAAAATGGTTGTAGAGAGGCGGGGGGTCAGTGTCTGCGTTTGAGGACAGTTTAACTTGAGGAACTTTTGTCACGCAAGTTTGTTTTGTGGTTAGATCGTACATTGACTGACCAGGACTGAGGGTTCTGTGGTAATGGGAGGAGTGATGACCTTCAGTCAGGGGGGTGGGGTTAGAGCCAGAACTATAAGGCTATATTCATGCTGCAGGTCTTAATGCTGAATCCAGATTTGTTAATTTTTTGCTGAGATCTGCTTTTTTTTTTCTTGCTTTTTTTTTAAGTGCTTGTTCACATTATAATTAAATGCAACTGCCCTCAGACACCAGTATGAAGTCTATGAAGTGACCTGTATGCACACTAGAGGGGATGTCATTGCTGTTTATGGAAGTAAATATGGATGCTACACACGTTAGCATGTGTGTATCAATTTTAAAGTTGTGCAGTCGGAGCCGACAAAATGGATAATATGGTTTTGTCCATATGAGCGTGATAGTCCCGCCTCCTCTGGCGTAACATTTGTCCCTCTGCAGTGACGTGAAAGTCAGATGAAATGCTTTGAAAAACAGCAGAAATGGATCCGATTTAGTACCACATGGGAAAGTGGCCCGGATTTTCATTTGTGATGTTCAGACTGTTATAAAACAAAATCTGATCTGGGTCACATAAAAGTTAAAGACTCACTTGTACCTGCAGTGTGAATGTAGCCTAAATGTAAGCAGCATGACCCGTTGCACAGAGCATCCATTTGTGCTCAGTTCCCATAAATACAGAGAGCTCACTTTCCCTTTCAGCTGCATCAAGCCCAGTGATCTGTTATAACATGATGACGATTAGATATAGACTACAGGAAATACCTGTGAGCTGTTCAGTTAGTGCTGACTGGTGAAGGTATGAAATGGATCAGGGAAGATGTGGTGAGAGCACAGCTGTGGGTCTTTTATAAAGCTGTCTTTTCTCTGTTTTCAAGACAAGCTAGACACTTTTTACTTCCCTTTTTGCTATTTAAGCAGAAACCAAGATGGAAAGAAGCACCACTGTGGCACTGAATGGACTTTCCTGCTGGCAAGTTAAAGTTGTAACATTATTTAAACACTGTCTAACTTTTTATGTCGTTGAACAGAATGTATTATGAACATACCGTAGCGAACACTGCACTTTAAATTATGTGAACTTTGAGGATTTTGAATAAATTAAAATATTTGAGTATTTTAATATAGATGGGTAATAAGATCACATTAAAGTCTGCAAGTTTTATTGGTCAGGGTTCCTTTTCATCCTGCTCAGGAGCAAGTCTGCCAGCTATATTGCAAAAGAAATAAAGCTAAAAATAAAAAAGCTACATCCATGTCAGACATAATGTGGTAATACTAGACAGCCTCCTCAGTTGGAAAATGGTAGTAGTTGTATTTTTGCATAACATGCACAGCACATCAAGGATGTAAGAGGTTAAAACACAAGTTAATGAGGAATTAGGAACAAAAGCCTGTTGTGTTTTGTGATTTCCTTTTAATCTTTCAGTGCTGTGAGCAGTACACGCTACATCTCACTGATTTCCATTGTAATTGGGATGAAGAATGCTGTAAAGTCATGTTGTAATATATCATAATTAGTCGCTTAAACTATGAAAGTTTGAAAGTAAAATGTACCACACTGTTAACTACTGTGGTCTTATGATCAAATTTGACTCTATGTTGCATATCCTCCCTCCCAGTTCCAGCAGCATGGGCCATGGGCAATTCTGCCTCTACATCTCGCCTCTCAGCAGTAAACTTCTTCTTATCAGAGAGCAGAGCAGCAGCGGAGCTTGTAGAAAACAGCGGTGTCATTTGCCTACCTGTGTATGTCAGTAATGGATTCAGATAGAGGGAGCCGCTCATCCTGCACCACCCTCTGCTATGAAAGCTCCTCACATCGAGCTGCCAAGGGTGTTCCTGCACCTCCCTCCGTTCCTGCTCTGATAGGTTCATGCCCCCATGACTGTTCCACCGATGAAGAAAGATAAAATCCTCCAGACATGGTGTGAACAGCCAGTTAATGTCTATCACACACTGGTTCAGCCGAAAAGGAGGCAGCGAGATAAATCTATTTCCATTTTTTAAACTATTCAGTTGTTGTTCAGCAGTTGAGTTTTTCTCACAGGAAAAAAGGAAGCTGGCAAATCATATGGAAGAAATGGGACTGTTGACTTGAATCACTCCAGATCTTCTCTATCTGAACTTTATATATATAGCAAAAACATGTACACAATTCACCCATTATGTTAAACTTCTATGTCGAAAGTAGCTTCATATTTCCTGCTTGATCAGAAGATCATGGAATAAGAGATTGTGTATCTCAATGTGACCTTTCCTGGCTAGTCTGGAAATGAAATAGATTTTTACACTTGGCAATATTCAACTTTCAGCTGTTAAAGAGATTTTTTTCAGCAGGGTGGAATAAGTGGAAACAAGACAGAAATAAACTCCACTCCTTCGTCATTAGGTTCCACAGCATGGCTGCCAGATAGTCATGATCTGAATAGATTGTCCAGAAGAATCTTCTTCTGCCATGCTTTGTGCAATGCCTCTTTGTTCTGTGCCAGTGGGATGTAATCCCAGCCCTGGGAGTTCAGGTCAAGGTGTATGGTCAGGGGGAATGTCCAGTTTGTCTCTGAGCAGTGTCTCCAAAAGTTAGCATTGAATATTCTGATATTCTCTCTCCTTGATCTTCCTTCTTGGTTCATGTTGACTTTGAGCATTTTTGTAACTATTTGCTCCAGCGTTAGCGGCCTGATTTCTACCTTGTCAGCGCAGTCTTCTGCCTCCTGAACTCATCTTTAACATCATCCAGATGCCGGTTGTTTTTCTTCTGAAAATCTTGAATCTCTTGTAGAATCATTTCTAAGTTCACCTTCGCTTGATCATTGATTTTCTGTTTTCCACCATCTTTTTCATTCATCGTTATGCTCCGCTCCCTGTGGTTTGACTTCATTGTCGGTCATGTCTACCATCGGTCATGTCATTACATTTTCTTATTTCAAAAAGGTGGTTTTTGAGCGTAAACTTGACATGGTTTTAGTGCCTGAATAGGGGTAAAAATCTCACTGAAAGTGTGAGTTTATCTAAAGAACACAAAAACCGCTTCATCTTCATGTAAACTAGGACCATTGTGATTCATTTTAAACAAAGGCAGAGTCATAGGAAAACACATTAGCACAGTTTATTTGAGGTGGAATAAAACCTCTGATCAGAAAACGGCAAAGGTAAGACAGGATTTATGGTTGATGGGCTTTTTGGTTAGCTCACTGAGTTTTTGTGTCTCACAGTGATGAGACAAACATCTTTGTAATCAGCAGTCAGCTTTCATCTGACACCTTGTTTGTGTGGAGAAATAAACAGCTGTTTTCCTGTTTTTCTTTTAAATGTTCATAGAATTGTTTGGGCTTTGAGTTATTTCATTTAGGTGGCAATGCTTCGTAGAGTCTTTAGCTGAGTTTCTCTGTTTTGATTTTGGTATGCCTGTCTCTAAAGGGAAATTACAGGCAATTGGACCAAAACTACCTAAAGATTTTGCACCCATAGATTTTGTTTTTTAGACTAATGAAGTGTTTTTGAACACAGTTTAATTTCCACTGTGGTCTAAAACACTGGTTCCCACTAGTGTGCTGGTGGCTAAAGCCTCGTTTATGCTCCCTTTAAGTACATGAATAGGTACGTCCGTGTCGAACGTCTCTGGTAACAACCCCCCCGTGGTTTCCAATGATATTCCTCCATTTGCTAAGTCTGTGTATGCATCTGCAAACTCTGAAAACAAACCAAAACATGTCTGAAAAGGATGTAGAAAATGGACAGAAGGCTCCGTCCGTATGCATATCTACAGCATAAATGAGCTTAAGTGTGCCATGAGCTTTAAACCCAAGTCAGTTCACCTGGCGGGAGAAGTTGACTAATGCTAACATGTTGCTAAATACAGCTATACAAACGCACGCGTAACAGTTTACCATGTAAACACAGACTCATTTATAAAAGCGTAGTTGAATTCCCCAACCCCACTCTTTGATTGTGGGAATTTTTAGAGCAAAACACAAAGTTCCAAACTGACATCCAGGAGAAAAAAACTCCTGGATGCTGGATAATGCTAACGTGGCGCCAAGCAAGCTCATGAGGATCTTATGAATCAAACAGTCCTCCCATGATAAGAAAAATGTAATGTTCCTTTAAAAAAAAAAAAGAAAAACTCTAAGGCTGTGTCCGATTGTCCACCCTAACCCCTTATTCACTACATAGGGCAGCACTACAAAGCACACTATAAATATTCCATCGGCGAAATGGTGCCAGTTTTAAATTCTAGCATCTTCTTACTGACACAAATTGAACTAATAATCATAAAGATAAAACAACGGCAGATAAGAAGACGGATGAGGAGAATGCCGCTTGTTGCATTAGCAAGACATCACATTAGCTCCTGCCCACAATGCATTGTGGGTAATTCTGAGTGCACTAGTTTTTTCCCTCTGGTCATTCGGACACCCCTACAAAAATGGCGTGACCCCTATACAGGGCACTATAGGGAATAGGGTGCACATTCGGACACAGCCTAAATCTTGAGCCAAAGCCGTTTGCTAGATTCTAAAGTGAGTGTCTGATAAGGGGCCGTTTATGTCCTTTAGGGAAAGCCACAGAAACAATAATAAAAGCAGAAACATCCTCCCTACTTGTTTAAGAATAAATAAAAAGCTGCAGATACACTTCGGAAAGCACCTTTTATCTAACAGTACCATCAAAAGAACTTATGGCATGTCAGAGAAAATAGAGTAACAATTGACACATAAGCTACAGTCAATTTTATTCACCAAAAGCTACACTGACATTGGAAAAACTTGTCTACTGATGGACTGTTTGAGCTCCAAGACTCAGAGTGGCCGTGAAGCCACAAAAGGAGAAAGCACGCTTTAGTTGCAGTCAGGCAAATGGTGAATTTAGCAACACGCTGCATGGTGGTGTTTAGATATTGAAATTTTTTATTCAGAATGTGGTGGCTGAATGAAAACCTATCACTTTTTTTCCCTCTGGTTTGCAGCTTTATCATCATGATCATTGCTCCCTCTCCTCATTCATTCATGGAGCCATTCATGCACCATATCTCTGCACAAATAGCAAGATTACTATTTTGCTGCAAACAGTAACAAATATTTCTGCTGTTAGGCAAAGTTAGAAAAGTGTAAATAACATGCTGGAAATACACAATGACTGTTGCAGTGAAACCCTATTGGCTTCTACTTTTAAAAGGACTACTGAACTTTCAGACCAGGGTCATTTTAAAGAGTAAAACATCTTCCTGGTATTTGGTTCAGCTTCTTATTCCTGGGGGTGGGAATATGGGGTGCGAGATAAAGAACCCCCTAAAGTTCTGAGGTTACCTTATCCATGACAAATGCTTTATGCTGTTGAAATACAGCTAAAGATGAACAATTTCATAAAGGAGCAATACCTTAGTCTGCCAAGCAAAGGTACTCCACCACCATGCCTTCTACGTGATTTTGCTTGTTAATAAGACAGGCACCATGTGTGCAACATAATTGCACCAAAGAAGACATCTTCATGAAGTCGCTGCTGTACCCTTTGGTCATTTACACTCATCTAACAAACGCAACTCAGTGCTGCAGCAGTGTACTAAAACAACGAGCTATCAGCTTAAAATCATCTGAATGACAAGAGTGTTGTTAGTTTGAAAAGTGTGTTGCCGAGCCAGCTCACCCTTACATCTCAGCTCCGACTGCCTGTGTTGCCGGTCGTATCCTTATCAGTTTTAATTCCCTCTCTGTTGAACTTGCAAACAGGATGCCGATGCTCAACAATGTTTCATAACCTTGGTATCCAGCTGTTAGATATCCACTATAGAGATGGCCTTCCTTGGCTTTACCCTGTTTAGGATAACTCATTGAAGAATCTGACGCTGCCATCTTTTAATATCTGTATCATGGCATGCTTCTACAGTATTTACTTACTCTGACCACATGATCCACATCATCATCGTGCTTATGACTCCAGGCCAGTAGGAAAGACAAAGTAACTGTGAGCAGACTTTTACTACTTTTTTTTTTTTTAAAGTGACTTTGTATTATTATTACACACTTTTAAGAGATCAGTCTAACTCACTGGACATCTATGTCCTTGTTTTAAAGTGGCACTAAGCAGAGCTCTGGTGACAGTTAACTGAGTACACAAGAACATCTTCCTGTATTTTTCTGCTGAAAGTTTAATAGAAAAAAATCAGTGATGTGAATGCTTTTAAAGGGAAACTTGAATTCCCGGGGGGACATTTAGACATTGACAACTGTTTTACATTTAGAAAATGTACCATTTAAAGAAAAAAAAACCTGGCTGTCAGTTTGTTCATGCTTATCAGTCTCCATCTCTCGGCGTTGGCTCAGCCCTCTGCTGCCATCTGCTTTTCCAGGCTACTTTTTAAACTGACTATGTAAACACTAAACCCACAGTATGTTTTCACTGATTGGCTTTGTTTAATTAAAGATTGCGTAGCTGAACACTGATTTTTATCACATGCCTGAAAAAAGACTTACTTTAGCCGAAGCCATGCCATCAAACACACTGTGAATTAGCTTTATTTTACACTTGTTTATCAATTGTGACAACTCCTGTATGAGGAAGTAATTTGATTGAACTGAGACAAAAATGACATCTTCCAGTTGCTATTTACAGTTTCTGTTTCAGCTAATTAAATAACAATAAAAAGACCTATAAAGGATAACTAGGGTTATAAATGGGTTGTAATTCAGGCCCCTCACTTGCAGCACTGGTGGCCTTCATCCTCAAGCACTTTGAAATGTATGCAGGCTCGTTCCACTGCAAGAAATCTCCAGAAGCACCTGGCAGAATTAATTGTCATGTCAGCAGTATTTATCAACCACCCTTTCAACCCTCAGCAGATACATTGTGGCACTAAAAATCATCCTTAATGCATCTTTAATCCATGCCGCCTGCCTGGCCAAGGCTCTTATTGTCTTGTAAGTGCAGTCATTAGCTGTGATGTTCGGTAATGCCCAACAGAGAGCACAGCCAAGGGTGAATTACCTTTAGCCCGATGCATAGCAAAGTGAGGCATTTGTATGACTAAATGGCTTGTTGTGGTTCCGGTCAGTTCAGCTCCTCCTTGCAGCTGACTGTGGTCTTCTTTGTCTGCATTAATACTTGCTGTTGTGCATTCATTTTCAGGGAAGCTCAGCAGAAATCAGACGCGCACACTGCAGCATGACAAAGAAGCTGGAGGATTCTTCCATCTTCTGAAACTCCAGCTGGAGATGAAAGTTCAGAAGCTGTTGAGCATCCATTATACAGATGTCCTTCCGCTTCACTGTCAGAACTAACAAATGGTGTTTTCACGAAGGCTGTGTGATTTTAGATTCTACATCCTCTCCCCCTCAATATCAGCATCTGTTGGAAACTTAGATTGAAAGGTTTTATAGAATCGATTTTTGCTTCTTTCTTACAGATAAAAGGGAAAAGACATTAAAAAAGCAACACACTAGCCACATGAGTGAAGCTCCAAGTGATCCAAGTCTTAAAACCTAACATGATTACAAACTGCTGATTGGTCAGAGAGATTTGTTTCTAAAACACACCTGCAAGAGGAAAAATTTAAATTTGTAGACACGTTTTACAAACCAAGAGTACAGACTTACACATTTTATATCTGCTGATGGTGAGAGCCGCAGCACAGTGTTGTTATGCTCATATTCTAAATGATGTCCATCTTTTCCGTTCTCACAGACATCCACGCTGCTGAAGAAGCCACTTTTAAGTCTTTTACAGCTGTTTCATGTGGCACATCTATGGAAAGCTAATCTCATCCATGTTGATGTTGTGAGATCTGAAGTGGAATACAAAGTAGAGAAAAAACAGTTTGATAGTGTTCGAAGGTCAAATATCCAAGTTAATCATACATCTCATTGACTGATTGATTAAAAACTTGATTCATGGATAAGTAATGTTTGTTTTACAGTGAATGAATCTGCAACTGGAACAATTTCCATTAATCTAGTTGAAGAATTTGCAACATGTTTTGGGGGTTTTTCAGTATAATCTATACATTTTGGAAGATTTTAGATTTTTTTAGGAGGAAAAGTTCAATCTTACCACAGACAATATATAACCATAAATTAAAACAATATATGAACTGTATAATGACATATGATCAATAAATGTAAATAACTTGTGGATACGTTGCATTAAGCCGATTGAATGAAAAATGCGTGCTGTTGCACAAAAAAATAAGTTTTTGTAAAAAACTGCAGTAGTGACTGCAATCCGATTTTTTTGTGTTTTTTTGTTTTTGTATTATGGTTCAATAGAAATATTTTTCTTAAAAGCAAACAAAAAATAAGAAAAATGAATGTTACGTCACTCATAAGCTAATATTTTGTTGAGCAATCCTTTGAGGCGATCAATTCCAAGTTGTTTTCTGTAACTCTCAATCAGACCTTTACACCTGTCGACAGGTATTTTGGCCCACTGCATCAGCAAAGTGCTCTGATTGGTCCAGGACCGTATTGTTTGTTTTTTTTAAATAATTTTTTCAACTCAATTAAATCAAAAGACAATGTCTTATTTGTCGTGTTTACGGAGTAAATATGGATGCTTCACGTGTTTGTATATCAATTTACAAGTACTTGCACAGTCAGAACTGACAAAATTATTGATGAATGAAAGGAGGAGATTGAGAAAAAAGAGCACACAGCAGTGGATGCTACCGCTATCTGCCATGATTTAATATAGCCACGTTTCCCTTCCACCGGCGCAGAATTGTGACGTTTGTCTCACTTCTCTGACGTCAGACTCGGGGGAAATGCAGCGTTACCGTTCAGACTGAGATCACTTGAACACAGATCGGGTATGTATCGGATTTAGGACCACAAATGAAAGTGGCCTGGGTCATATTTTAAAAAATCGGATTTGTGCCCTTCAGACTATCATTAAAAAAATCCGATATGAGTCACGTATCGGCAAATAAATCAGGGTTGAGCTGCAGTATGAACAAAGCCGAAGACCAGTGCGTCCAAAGTCGGTGCTCGGGGGCGGCTGTCCTGCATGTCTTCATTGTCTCCCTGCTTCAACACACCTGACTCAAATTAAATGGATCCAGCAGCCTATGAAATTGTTATTTGAGTCAGGTGTGTTGGAGCAGGGATACACTGAAAACCTGCTGGACTGTGGCCCTCGAGGACCGGAGCTGGACACCCTTGGACATCTCTGGACTTGCCCAGACATGCCAGAACTAGTTGACTTTGACAGGAATGGAGCGGGTGCAGCACTGGCAAAAAGTCAACCCAGAAGAACGCAACGCTCACACTGCAGACAAGAGTGACTGAAATCGGACTATTTTGTTACAGATGTGGTGTTTGCAGGTCCACAACAGGTGAAAACCAGTTTATGGGTGAATATTAGAAAGGGTGCAGGTTATATCGATATCCTTTTTGTATCATATCAGCTATTGTTTTTACTATAACCAGGTTGATAGCACAGCCTGTCCACAGGAGTACCAGTTGGATCT
Organism: Leptatherina wallacei; assembly: GCA_028567055.1. Taxonomy (NCBI): domain Eukaryota; kingdom Metazoa; phylum Chordata; class Actinopteri; order Atheriniformes; family Atherinidae; genus Leptatherina; species Leptatherina wallacei. The sequence continues at coordinate 5,077,839 of JAOXYM010000001.1, forward strand.
AGTGAAGGTATCGGAGCATCAGAGGATGACTGAGTCGGACCGCCTTCAAATGCAAGAGCAAACTGTGTGAGGCTCATGACAGAAATTCATCTTTTTCATTTAAGAGTTGACTTATCAATACAATGTCATTTTTAAACCTATTGTCAAATTTTTTTTAATTCTTATAACATTTGTCCTTCTTATTCCAGGTGAAGTACTTATTCAGAAATTTTTGAAAAACAAACACAGCAGGCCAAAAGGGCATTTTATGGAAATTGGAGCAAGCAGCAGGAATCCAGTCAGTGTTACAATTACACAATAAAACAAATTTCTGGCCACATATCTTATAAAATACATGTTGAGGCATAAAGTGCCTGATTTTAGATTGGGTTTGTAATGTTTAATCCAGTTCATTTTGAATACATTGTTTTTTTGTGGTAAAGGCAACAAAATTAAGACCTCATCCAAAGGGATTTTTTAATGTAATGGATTTTGTTCTTCCAAATAAAGTTGCAGAACATCTGATCAACATATTTACAAATCCTTTTGTCATTATCTAGGGGGATAGCTGCATTAGTAAGCCTGGATATTCCTTCTGTTTTAGAGAGTAACGTTCTGCCCTGGGGGGGATAAGTCTCTTTAGAGCCACGAGTTAAGTTTTTTCTTTGTTCTTTCTAAAGTTGAGCTGAAATTCAAGTCGTATCTAATATTCTGCTTTTTTGTTAAAGCTGTTCCTAAATAGGTAACAGTTTTAACTGGGATATTGCAAATAGTAACATGTCGCATGTTTTCATGTTCAAAGACCTGAAGCATTGGAAAATATTTGAATTACTTCAAGTGCCAGAGGGACTTGAGAGGAATTCTTTATAAAAAAGAGTTGTCATCGGCCAGTTGACTGATGATTTCTCTGTCCTGAATGACATAGCTTCTTTTTCTGATATGATTAGCTAATAGGTGAGTCGTTAGCAGGAAGAAATAAAGGTGAAATAGGGCAACCATAAGTCTCTTTGGATAAAAGCATCTGCTAAATGACAGTATAGTATAAACTTGTTTAATTAAGTTGAAGGCTTTGTAAAAGTCCAGGAAAAGAATAAAACTTTGAATATTGACCAATTCTTGATAACCTAGTGTCCCGCACAGACTGAATATTACTGAAGATATGTCTGTTTCTTTAAAAAAAAAAAACAGTTTTATGTCTGCAACATCTAAAACTAATTTTATCTGCTTTGCAAAGATAGTGGCCTGGACTTTGTAATCATTGTTCAACAGACTGATTGCAATGATTAACAAGTCGTCCTTTGGTTTAGGATAAGTGTGATTAATCCTTGTGTTAAAGGAGCGTACCCTTAGCAACACTGGGAGCTGGTTCTTTGGAGCGAACCATCTGTCCCAGATGATTTAATGGTCTTCAGGCTTTCAATTGAGTCGAATATTTCTTTTAAAAAGATAAGATAATCACTGAATCCTTGGTCATCAGCACTGATTTGTTTAGTGTCTGTCAAAGAATTTAGAAATGTGGCAGCATTATCTTCACCAGATTTAGAGCTGTACAGGTTTTTGTACAAGCCGGAGGAAAAGTTTGCAATCCAGGCTGCGTCACTACACACAGAACAATATCTGGAGCTGGTGAATTGTGTTTTCTGCAGGTTGCATATTTTTTTCAGATTAGAAAAATGTCAGTTTTGCTCACCTTCCTCTACCCACTGTCTTCTGGAACTAATATAAGCACCTTCAGTTTTAAATTGACAGAGTTCATTTAATTTGGTTTGGTATTCAAACAGATCTTTGGTTTAGGGTGACATTGTGTCAGGAGATATCGAGCAGAGCAGACATCCCCTTTTCTTCTTCACACAGTTTTTGCTTAGCAAGATTGCTGCGATGTTTCCTGCAAAATTTGCCTAGAGTTCCAATTTTCTACCATATTCCTTTTCGGCTTGAGCCTCAAGATTTGTAGATTTAACCCTGAATCTGACTGTTTCATGGCATAAAATAGTTTCCAGTATATGAAATATGTGGACAGTTGAAGAAGGAATCAAAGAAATGTCATTTGAATTAGAGATGGGACAGATCCGATCCAATATCGGTATCTGACTCCGAGAATGATTTGATTCAATGATTGATCGGATATTGGACTGACTTCACCGATCTACGTCTACAAAGAGAACTTTCTTTGTCCAATGTTTACAAATTAGAATTATTATGCAGGTTAAATCCTACCAAAATATGTTGAAGTACAATCAGTTTGTGAATTTAATCCATTACAACATATAGATATCTATATTTATATGATTTAGTTTTTTACTCAAGTTCAGATGCAGTGTTGGCGTACCCCTGCACCTACAGGTCTGATGGGGAATGAGCTACCTTTGCTCATGTAGCATGTCACTAATTTGGATACAGTTTAGTCTGGAAACATAGAAAAAGCAAGATGGCGACGTGTAAGCCAAACCTTGGCTGTGTACAGCCAAGGTTTCCTGGTTTCCAGGGTAACAAGCTGTTTAGCTACAATGGGAAGAGAAAAATTTTGCAGCTCATAATCGCTGAAACTTTCCAGCGGAGCGGCAAACCTCCAGCAGACAACGTGAAAATTGAAGGGATTAGCCCACAGAAAAGTTCCTTCAATTCAGCATTCTGGCCAATCAGTCTGTCAAGGAAAATTCTGGAAAAGTCTGCTAGCTAAAACGCTGTAATCCTGCGTGACAATGCGACTCATGAGAAGGTGAAGGAAGACAAGGGAATGTCCAGTTTGGGGTGTTTTGCTCATACGCTGCAGCTTGTTGAGCATGACTGGCTTATTTCACAGCCATGCTGTCAATAAGGCACCTAAACCTGTGGAGCATTTTCAACATCCATAACTAGCACAGTCCCATTTGTAGGATCTTCAAACTCAACTAAAGGCTCTTGCAAACCGGCTCCATGAAGACGTTCCGGTCAGATTGAACAGCAGAAATGAGACCTCTGAGCCGATCTTCATCCAGCAGAGAGCATCTTGGAACCGCCGTAGAGATTCCCAGTCAGCCTCTGGTGACATCACACAGCCCCGATTCTTTATTTTATGCTTTATGCAAATGATCTATTGAAATTATTGAAGGGAAACCTGACCATAGATGTCTAAATACTATTTAGTTTCCTGTGAAACAACCCTAACCCCTAACCATACAGCTAATATGCTGTAAAACTAAGATGATGAGAAAAAGACTAAATACTACCATTTTTGAACATGGTGGGATCATCAGTAGGAGTTCTGCTTTTCATATTAAATGTAAGATTTTGATTCATTGATCAGGCTAATGGGGAAAAGAGCAGAAAAATCTTTCAGGCTCATGAAATTTACGTTTTGTTACTGGAGGGGAGAACATTATCAGGAGGTTAATGTCTGTGCAACACATCACTGAGCTTTGATGTACTGCTTGCGATGCTAATTATCACACCACCTCTATTCAACCCAGTGCAAAGTGTTTTTTCCCCTTCCATACCGACATGAATTTGTGGAATTTGCTTTCACTTTCTCTGTGATATTCCTGCTTTTAATTCTGAGATGAATCCTTGGACACCCAACGACCGTGAATATAGCTGCCACAGCTCAGAGCGGAATGATTTCATTCTCACCACCAACTGGAAAGCAATCTACGGTTTGTAATGGGAAACACAAATAGCACATTTTTAGGAATAAGCATGTCTCTGGAAGTCACGAGTCAGCAACTGGCTTACTTAAGCAGCAAGATAGTTTAGGTGGAGGTCAAACAGACCACAATGAAGGAAATCTATTGCTGACGAAAGGGTCCCCGTATTGTTATCTGGAGATGGAGGAACACGAAGGGAGATGTGGAAATAGGGAATGGTATTTACAAAGCAGAAAGCAAATGGGAACAAGGAAGATGGAGGGACGTGAAGTTTTTGTGAGATGCTTTCTTTAAGGTTACACAGTATGCAGAGGCTTGATCAGAAGCATCAATGGTACATTTCAGGTTGTGGTGTCAGAGAAGAGGAGCAGACATGGAGGCAAATACAATACAGTCCAATGGATGTGAAATACTCCAGGTTGCTCGATAATGTTTGCTGAACAGGAGCAATACCTTTCCCCCCTCCTCTCAGTACTGTTCAGTAATGGAAAACCATCACCACTAACCTGAATAAGATCAAAACAGCTGAGAAAAGCCAGATCACTCGGGCCAGGAAACTTTGTGAGAATGCAGCTTTACCATCACAAACTCTCAGCTTTAAGGTTTTTTTGTGTCTGTGTGAAGGAGTCAAACTAATTATCACAAGGTTTTTTCAGTAAGTATATGATGAATACTATCAATGATGATGTCATCATCAGAATGATTATGTCACTGTTCCATTAAAGATTGATGTGTTGATTAGGAAGAAATTGAAAGTGTTATCTCAAATCCAATTTTATTAATAAAGGACTTTTCATACAACAAATAACACAAAATGCTTTTCATGCAAAAAAAACTAACTCATTTTTGAAAGTTAAAAACACAAGCCATCACAATTTACAGAACAGTGTAGGAAACAGATATCATACTTTCTCTCTTTGTCTCACACACACACTAAGCACACATGGAGTATTTTGTTTGGCATTGTTTTGTTAAGGTTCAGCAATGTCACTTGAGCTTGAATTATGTATATATAATGTTTGCTGTGGGTGATACTGCACCCCCCACCTCCTGTGATGCTGTACTGATGGTCCTTCATCTCTGGAAGTCATTAGTTCAATAGCCAGGCGACATTTGGCTGATGATAGTGAAATGATAATTAGAGCTGGAGATAAATTGAGTCAATATAAGTGTAATTAATTTTTAAGTGTGAGGTTTATTAGTACAGAGGCAATCAGGCTCGTAATGAGCGCCTTATAGAACTTCTTAAATAGTGGAACCAGTCGGATTAAGGGCTCTAATAGTTTCTGGCACAGGACTCAGCTTGTATTTATTGCCCCATATTTGTTCATTTATTTAGTCCCTTTTTTTTTTCTCAAAGCAGTGTTGATAATATATGCGGACACATTATCTTTCTTTGGTTTCATAAACTAAATGGAGACGAGCTGGTGCACACAGATTACACTCAGATATCATACTCTGTTTGACTATAAATAGATTTTCAGACTATTAACACAATTTTTTTTAAATCATGTAATTAATTAAGCTTAGAAATACTCAAGTAGTTTCTCTTTAATGAACTTGCTCAGTTAAATCTGCCCTCTTTTTTGGGTTTAATCCTTCTCCCTTTCAGCACAGATTAACTGGGGTTTTTTTCTTCCTTTTTCTCACTTTCCCTGCCTTCTCTCACTTTTACCTCCATTTCATGGAGAATGTTGCTCCCCTCCATCCTCTCTCCGTGGTGGGTTTAGTCTCAGCCATGTTGATACATGGCAGCATGTGCTCTCACAGAACAAATCACAGCCACTGTTTTCCAGCAAAAGGCAGAGAGACAGTTGTGCACACGCTCACACAAATAACCTCAAAATGAGCAGCAAAATGAATGAAATGTCACTTTGTGACTTATCACCAAAGTGCATTGTTCTATGTAAAAGTTACAGCTTGGGAAGTTTTTTATCCCTATTGGGCCAGATTGAAGTTTTATTTATGACTGTCGTTGACAAATCTGTTTTGCAGACACGCAAGTGGTGGAGCAAAAAGCTGCTTTATCAAAAGGCATGAAGTAATCTGATGGTTTATACTGTTGTCGAACCTTCGGGAGGTTTGCCACGGCTGCATTCATGCACAAGTTTTTGACCAAAAATGATTTCATTCAAATTGAATCCCATCAGTCCTAGAGCTCTCTCTTAGAGGTGAAGGCAATTCTCACTTGGGTGTTTACACACATTCACATGCCAGACTAAATTTAAACTTTTAGGGTCAGTCTCATGCGGCCTCTTTTCCATGTATTTTTGTATAAAAGTGTTCTTATGAATGAGAATGTTGCAAATCTTATCTGTTTTGCTGCGACAAACTGTAGTTAATAGAGAAATGACAGTACTACTAACCCCTGCTAGGTTCATTGCCGTTATGTTTGTCACCTGAACACATGCGTATTTGGAAAATATAGAATAGTGCAGCTTTATAAAAACACCACAATTACCAATGTTAACTATTACTATCTGTTTCTGGGGAAAGTTTACCGAGTTGAATTCTCTGGGAGTTTCTGCAGTCAGCACTGGTTTACTTCAGAAAGTCATTTATGAAAATGGGTCATTTTTGCAAAAATCATGGAAATCTGTTTTGGAGACCCAGTCTGGGGCCGGCGTTGTTTCGTGTTTTGTTTTGTTTTTTCGCAGTTATGTTTTGATATAAAAAATGTACTGTTAAAATGCAATGTTCTTGTAATGTAAAAAAAAAAAAGAAACGCAAATTATTTATTTGCAAACGTTTCCTACCTTTTTGATATAATCTGTATAACCTGTGCAATTCAAGCCTGTTAAGAGGAAGAAAATATGCACATCCATGAGCTAATATATAGTTGAAGCAGTGATTTAAAAGCAGCGTCTAGTCTTCTTGGTTCAGACGCTCCCTATCTGTCAGATTGGGAGGGCATCTCTTGTGCACAACCCTCTGCAGGTCAACCCACAGATTATCTGCTGGATTTAGGTCCGGGTCGTTCCAAAAACGTTCATTTTCTTCTGGTGAAGTCATTCTTTTGTTGATTTTGATGTACACTTAGGGTCATGGCCATGCAGAAAGATGAAGTCCTCTTCAGCTTCAGCTTTCTAGCAGATGCCTGAAGGTTTGAGGCCAAAAGTGACTGGTATCTGAATCTCTCCATAATTCCTTCTGCCCTGACTTAAAGCTCCAGTTCCAGCTGAGGAAAATTACGATACTGCCACCGTCTTGCTTTATTGTGGATATGTTCTTTAGGTGATGGAAAGTGTTTTGTTTTGTTTTTTCTGAGCCTATGTAATTTTCAAAATGAAGAAATAAACATTTTTTAAAAAGACAAGCACCAGCGATCTGTTCTTTTAAAACAAAAAGTAAACTTTGCGCCTGGAAATGTCCTCACAAAGTCTGACGCTGCACCGATTCAGAGCTGCTTTCATCCAGGACATGAAAGAAACTGAACTCTCTCTATCTTCTTTCTAGCCTTCTGTGAGGAGGGATGCCGGAGTGGAGGGACCTGCGTATCTCCAAACACGTGCATCTGTCCATCAGGATTTACAGGACGCCACTGTGAGACAGGTAGGATCTGAGGACGCAGTTTCATTAAAGTGACTTGTTCAGCTCCCAAGCTCAGTTGAAGCATCAGCTTGTGTTTCCGTTATGAAACGACGGCATGCAGATGTGCACACGGACAGCACAAACGGCTCCAGCTGGAGAATCTTCCTCACAGCTCCAAATATCACCGTGACCTTTGGGTAGAATGCAGAATACATAGATCATGATGGAAAAAGTAGATTATGGAAAAGTCTGAAAAGGGTGGATGGTATCAGTGCCACAGATATTTGAACAAATCTACAATCTTGTTAAAGGAATGAAATTGAACATACAAGTCAGCAGAAAGTATTAAGCAGCAACATTTATGAGCATGGCCACAGTAAATGCTCCAGAAGATAAACCGCAGCACTCACGTCTTCTGGATCGTCTCTGGAAACTTTCAGGGCAGCATCACATGTGGGAAAAAAAACAAGCTCTGCACTTGTTTGTCTCCCTTTTTCTCCAGGAACTACTGCAGATTTTCTTTCTAATCTTTTGCAATGACACATCTTTTATTGTTAATAAAAACGTGTGATAAGGGCTCTGCCTCGGGGACGGGACTTCTTCACAATAGGACATCTTTGATGGAGCTTATCAGCGTTTGTCGTTTGGCCAATCGGTCACGATGACGGCATCGTCTTCCCCCGTGTATAACGGCAACTTTAGCCTGCAATGTTGCGTTTCTGGACATCAGCAGGTGTTTTGAGGTCATTCTCGTTATCTGTAATCTGTAACGTGTAGAACGTCACGATCTGTTTCTCTATAATCACCTTTTCCAACGTGTTAAACCTTATAAGAGAAAGTTTAACGTTGGCCTAAAGTGTCACTCAGTTCGAAGCGAATCATTTTGGGAGGGCTATCTCCAATGCTTCCATATCATCTGATTTTAATTCACGTTATTGTCATAAAATAAGAGGGAAATGAATACACACACACTCTTGTCTGGTTTTAATGAGTGATGGTGATACCCGGTCTGGCTGGATGCGGTTGGGGTTAGCCTTAACAAACGTTTATGCCCATGAAGAAGCAGCCCTGCCCAGCCGATAATATTTGGACAATCATTTTTCCAGTTTGAGAGCTTAAGGAGGTAGACGTGCCGACGGAGCTGGTTAAAGGTTGAGGTCAAGACCGAGGTGAAGGGCGTTCACACAATATTTTAGAAACATCAACAAAGCCACGTTTTCCAGTTTTTAGCCAACATTCATGCTATTTCAGCTTTTCTCATATTTTCCTCTGAGTACATCAGGTTATTTCATTTCCATGTCAAAATCCCCCCCATTCTCTCTGGAGGGGGATGCCCCCAGACCCCCACCCCCTCTAAAGGGGCTTATTGGTCACCTATGTCGCACTCAGCTGGTACTTGTGTAGTTTGGATGTGTGCACAGGTCAGCTGGACCCACTGGGACAAAGATCCCAGCGTGTTGTGTGGAGGCGGGTTTAAATCTCCTCAGGGAATGATAAACAGAACCACACACACACACTCAATCTCTCAAGCTTTTTTTATTTAAATTGGACGCTGCAGAGATGGAGGATCCCAGGAGAGCCATAAAAAAGACAGATAATTCTCTCTGCTCTCTTCTTTCCTTCTCCTTCCCTCCTTTATTTATCATCTCTTCCTTTTATTTTTCTTCCCCCTCCTTCTCTTCTTTCCAACATCCATTAACCTTTTTTTTTTCCTTCCCCCATTCTTCTCTGTACCGTCAAGACGCCTCCCCTCCTTTTTTTCTTTTTCTTATTTCTTCCTCCTTTTTTATGATCATCTCTTCCTCGTCTCTGTTTATCCTCTCTTGTGCCTTTTTCATCATCTTGCCATTCCTTGGCCTCCCTCTTTCCTCAGTCTTCCTTTGTCTCTTCCGTCCATCTGTTTACCATTCTTCTTTCTTCCAGATCTGCTGTTTTCTCTTCCTCTCTCTCATTGCTTCTTTTGCTTTTATCTTTTTTCTTTCTTTCTTTCTTTCTTTCTTTCTTTTATCTTCCTTTAGTCATCATCTGCAACTTTTTCTCATTTCTTTCCCCACTGTCTGCTCTCCATCATCACTTTTTTTTACCTTGGCTCCCCTCCTTTGTTTCCATTCTTTTTTTAATCTTCTCTTTTCCCTGTCTTATCGTTACTTTCCCTCAGTGGGTTGATAAAGCATTTTTAATTTCATTCATTCATTTATTTATTTGATGGTTTGTTTTGATCTTTCCTTTTAAATCCTTTTACTTTTTACACCTGCTGAGTCCACCTCTCACGTTACTTCCCCTTTTCATCGATACATTCTCTCTGTTCTTCTCTCATCCATATTTTCTCCTTTTATCTCCCCTGTTATCAAGCTTTCACTTTCAGCGGTCTCCTCTTCCAGAGGCGATCAACCAGCGCTCAGAGAGCTCTGCATTCTCGGGTCGGCTATTTGCAGCACGTTTCCCAGGTTTCTCTCCAAGCTGTGACATACATGTTCACAGTTCTACATGTTGGGCCTCTGGTTCCTCTGACGCTCCTGAAAGCATCTTCACATGGAACAAATGCAAAACACATCTTTTTTTTCTTTTTCACCACTCAGCTTTGTCTCTCAGCTTCACCACCGGCCTGAGTTATGTTTGGAAATAATAAATATTCTACTTTGTTGTTGAAAAGCTTTGCAATTACAGCAACACTGTGTATATTATATCAGTCTGACTTAATTAGGTTATACAGTGAAGCTTAATTACCAGAAGAAAAGGCAAAAGCGTGAGAATTCATCTAAATTCAAATCTTGATTGGTTTTCATGTTGACAGAAAGCTAACATTGTCAGCTCCAAAACCAAATCAGATAATGCCGTTGTCATGAAAAAAACCGAAATATGCTGCCGATATCTTTTTTTCTAAGAAGTCGTGTACGACATAAACAATAGTTTGATTTAAAATTTCTGTCTATGTCTTGAAATTTGTTTAATTCTTAATCAATATGCACCATTATAAATGTTCTTTGCTGTCAATTTTCTGGTATGTCAGCGTGTAAGATCGGGGTTTATTTTCTGTCTTTCTGGATCTAAATTCTGAAATAAGGAGTCAACCTGAGCTCGTCTGAGAGAATTCAGATGTTTGTTTGTTTACATCTACCTACGTTATTTTCATAGTTTTCTTTAGAAGTCACATCATTTACTGCTTGATTACTTCATCACTCACTTGTAAAAACAATTATCAGGCTGTCACTGTTTGTCACGTCTATAATACAGCTCATGAACTTCTGGCCTTCAAATTTGAATTTCTTGTTGACAAAAAAAAAACAAAAATAAATTCAGACGTACTGCAGGATCTAAATATATAAAGCACTGACAGTTAATCAGCAGCAACCCGCATGCAACACATTTCATCAAAGGCAGTCAACCGAGAACTAATTAACACCCCCACCAACAGTATCAACTATCTGCCTGTTAATTAACATGGTAAGCCAACTCTGCTGCGGCGCATCTGAGAACTGAAGCTTATGTCCAAACATAACATTCTGCTGTTGCATCTTGGCCCAAACTTATCATCAGTGCCTGTTAATTGAATTTTGACGAGGAGCAAATTGTAGCGCTAGTTTGAGAAAGTAGTGCATTACATGTGCAGAATGATTCTGCAGCTTTTCCTTAAACAACCTCAGAAGGAAGGAAAACGTTACGCAAAATAGACAATGAATTACCGAAAACACTGTCCCTTTAGAATTGTTATTTTAATGGGACACAAAACAACAAACTTCCTCATTCTAGATGTCCTCTGTATGTGTTTAATAACTACAGTTTACTGACAATATTTTGTAATAAAGGACAATATATGAGAATCAAAGTAGATAATTGAGATGGTGGTCATGGGGTATAATAGGAATATGTATGCGTAATGTGTACATGTTTCTGTTATCTCGTGTTTGGTTTGAAAATGAATAATTATGTATATGTTGGAGGAATATTTAAAGCTAATTCTGTGTCTCATAGTAGAAGAAGTTTAAGTGTAAATGAGAAAGTTAACCAGAAGTATTGATTGGAATCTCAGTCCACATGAATGGTCAATAAAATGTTCATGAGCAACACAAGAACATACATAAATAGGCCACATTAGTGTTATATAGTGTTTTGTTTAGAATGAGTTTTTTTTTTATATATATTTCTTTTTCTCTATTAAGGCAAGGCAAGTTTATTTGTACAGCACATTTCATGTACATGACAATTCAAAGTGCTTTACATACAAACATTAGAAACATTACGGCCGGGTGCAGAAAGCATTACAAAGAATTTAAAAACAAAATGAATTAACAAAAACAGACAATAAAATGAATAAAGAAAGAACCTTATTAAAAGAAATTAACTCTAAAATTATTTGACAAAAAAAAGTTGGTCATGAAAAGTTGCGATATTCTTATATCTAATCTAAAATGGTCTTTTTAAGCAAATAAACAAGCAGTAAAAGTGTATTTACTCCTTAATGGGAATCCTAGTAACCTCGGCTACAGCAGTTGTTGCCTTCTTGTGATCTGCAGCTTCAAAACAGAGAAGCACATATGGAAGCAAAGAAACAAAAACCAAGCTTTGGTGGTAAAATGGACATAAAAAATATTTCTCTCATGAAAGATAAGTCAATGTTGGAGGAGCGTTTCTTGAAGTCTTGCCGTGGGCAACTTGTATGAGTTTAACTTCATGTGTGACATGTTCACCATGTCTGTCGCTGTTTTTCAAACTCAGTCTGTTCCCCCAGTTTTTGAATTCTTTTCCAGTATCTGTCTATCCTCTGACTTCTTTCCTCCAGTGTAATAAGATCCATCACTGCTCTGCTGACTTCCCTCCTCTGTAGTGCGAAGTGTACCTCCAGAGGTTGAGAGCACCTGAATATAAAGCTGATGGGAACGGAGTTGATCTTATCCCTGATCTTTTCATCCTCTCCCTTGTTGATCCGTTCCTCAGGGTTGCCTGTCTTTCTCCAATGGTTTTACATAACCAGCCCATTTTCTCCGAAGATATCAAAAACTGAACAGCTCACCTTGCAATGAACCCTGATTTCAAACATTTATCCCTTTTTTTGTCAAAGTGCCTGGGATTAAATATATCACATACGAAAGAGTTTTACCACAAGAGTTCACTTCAGTTATATTCAATCAAGTGTAATAGTAAATGGGAAATTCTTAAGATTTGATTTAAAAGATGCAAGAGGGGTGCAGTGTTTTTAGATAGAACCTTTAATACAATGTTTAATTAACCAAGTCTACTACATTAAAGAATGGTCCAGCTTCTCCAAAAAGGAGTCCTTTCATCCTTGAAATGGTGTCAAGGTGATTTAATAATTCATGGTTTTATAAATTCTGGAGTGAGTCCATAAGGACACCTAGGTTCCCGGCTGTGTTTGTGGTTTTTTACTTTACAGACGGAAGTTGAGTAGAGACTTTTAATCCTATACTGTTGCTTCTGTTTTGTTGTTGTCTCAATGAATGAACTTTAACGGAGCCATTTTGATGATGAAATAAAAATGTATAATATTTGACTCTGACTTCTTCAGACAGAAGGAAGGTCGGTGCGTTACAAGGAGTAGCAATAGCAACATTAACTGCTTGTCTTTCATTTTAAAACTTTTTCTTTGGTGGAGAACAGTATTTCACGCTCTCTGCATCAGGGTAGTCCGGGGGACTCGGTTTGATTGGCCGGGGTAAACCAAACCAAACACCCTGAACAATGTCATGCAGCTACAACTTGGGATGCACGATGATGATTTTTGACCGATATCTAATATGCCGATATTTTACAACTCATTTGGAGTTAAAACGCTGTTTTTCAGCAGAATCTGTCCAGTATGAGCAGCAGGAGAGGCAGCCAGCTATCCAGCACCTTGTCGTACTATCATTCCTCTCCTTGGTTCCCTGGATGGTCCATTTGCTTCTCACACACGTTAACTGGAACCCCCTGGTGTTGCACTTTGGTCTCCACCAGAGTGCAAGTTCACACTATTCCAAATAAAGCATACCGTCTGTGGAGGTGGATCAGGGTTTATGCTGCAGCGTTTAATGTTCCCTAAAACTAACATTCCCCTGCATGCCAGGTCTTAAAGATGGATGGAGCTACCCAGTAGGCGCTTACATTGACCTCAAGATTTTGTTCAGATCCATTTCTTGACTGTCGGTCGTGGTTCCAAAACCTCAAGATAGAAACAACTAAATTACAACTAGTTGGTTTTAAAACAGTTGTACAGAAACCACTTATTTAATTATAGAAAGCAAGTCATTCCTACAGTCTAACCCATCTGTATAGAAGAAAGAACAAATAAACAATGATTTAATAAACAGATCTACAGGATGCTAGTGAAGGATATTAAATGCTGAGAGCATTTAGTAGCCCAACAGATGAAGTAATAAAGGAGTATGCATATCGATTAGTTCTCTGTTTGTTCCACTGTGCAGGAACCCGAGGACACTCCAGGTCATCTTGTCTATAGGTCAGAGCTGTTTTTGGCAGTACCATGTGACCTGAAAGGTTACAAGGGAATTCAGTGGCAGATTGAAAAAAAAAAACTATCTGACATTCCTGACACAGTTCTGACTGTATTTTCACTCTCTAGAAAATGGGAAGACATCATTTAGCAATTCAATATGAGGTTTAACTGTCGCAGGTGTAAATGCTGCTGGTGTCTAAGTCGGTGAAAACATGGTTAAAATCCAGTACAGATACTGTAGCTGACATGAGAAATCAGTAGTAATCAATTACTGTAAAATGAATGGACAGACTATCCGGGAGGTTTGTGAAGAGCTGAAAAGAAGCTCATTGGGAGGTTCCGACCGTCGCCATCTTAGCAACGTAACGAGTCTCGTGACTCCTGGAAAACCCAAAAATGGGCAACGAGGAGGCACGGAGACGGGGGCTGGAGCGTGGGGGGGGATGATTGACACCATTCAAACTCTGAGCTACGAGCTAACAAAGCTAACCCGGAGCTAACCGGAGCTAACCAGCTAACGGAGGTAGGCGGGC